>CM032623.1:55766076-56380558 GCA_019097785.1 Fraxinus excelsior | reverse complement strand
GATTTTTTTCTTTCTTGAAAGAGTTTTTCATTTTGCATCCTTTGTGTTTGATAAAATTCCCCTGCATGTTAGCCTTAGTGCTTTACAAGAAATAGTTGCATAGTTTTGCATTGAATCCCATTTGGAAAGATTGAAATGGCAGGAACTGTGTTCTTGAAAACTAATTGCTTTGAAGTTAAGCTTGAAGGGATCACATTCAAATCTAAGGATTTTGAAGCTCTATGCATGATGGATTTTCTCTTCCCGGAGGGGAAGATTCGGGATCGTCCACCGGTTGTTGGCATTGATGTTATGTGCCATCCTCGTGATCCATCCGTTCTGCTGATTCTATTGTGTTTTGGTGTTGGTTGTGTGATCCTCAGGTTTCGTCTAGGGGATGAGTTGCCTGCTTCGATCCTCAAATTTCTTGCGGATGAAAGAATTCGTTTTGTTGGCTTTGGTATTCCTGAGAAGAAAGATCAGTTCCCATTTGAAGAATTGGGATTGACAAAAAGCAAAGTGGATATTGGTCACCTAGCTGCAGAAATTCTTAAAGATCCCAAATACAAAAGACGGGAACTTGCTGATTTGGCGCGAAAAGTTCTTGGGATCAAGAGAATGACCGGCTTGACAGAGGCTTCGTCTTTTGAGAGACACGAGCATATAAAATGTGCAATTTGTCAGCTTTTTATCACCAGCATTATTGCTATGGGATTGTTGGGTGCCAATGACAGGAAAAAATCGAAGGATTCAGCCTCACCCAAGAAACGCTCTTTCTTTAAGAATCTGAATTCTCTTTCTTTGTTAAAAGAAGGATGGTTCAAATTGCCCAAAGTTAAGAAGGAAAAACATAAATGTCAAGTTGAGGAGGACGACGAATACATTTGTGTTGAAATAAGAGAAACAGAGGATATATTTGGCGACATTAATGTTCCTGTTAAGACGAAAAATGAAGAGGATCCTTTCAGCAATTTTCTCAAAAATGCCAAAGTCGTAGAAGATGCTTCCAATTCCAAGGTTAAAGAGGAATCATCCGCAAATGACCTTGTTCATGAAGAAGGTAGGAATGGTATTTTAGGCGATTATTCAAGAAAGGACATCATTTGTACGTCAAAAAAGCCCTTGAAAGGAATCTTGAAATGCCCATCTTCAGGTCTGCTACGTAGTTTCTCGTCTTCATTTTTGGAGCCTGAATCAGTTCTATCAATATCAGAAGAACAAAATACCAGAGGTACATTGAAGAGAGCCAATTCCAAGGGGTGCAATGTAACCTTTAAGTGTCAGTAGCTATCTATTTATATAGCTTAACCAATTCTGTATGTACATTAAACTCCTAACTGCAGTGCTTCTGATTGCTGCGTTTAGGTCTTTTAGGTACTGTTCTAGTCTCTGAAAATGCTGTATACATTCAGATTCACCTTTTATTTTCGTTCTTTACTGGTTCTATAGTTTCTGTGAATAGAATGAACCTTTTCATCGATTGAACAGAAAGAGTGGTCCGGGATCTCCTGCACCAAACATTTGGAAGATCCAATGCCGAAGATAAGATGTGAATGCCCGAACATTGTGCAATGGTAACAAACTTGAATTGCCAACCTTCATCTGAGTCAATATCATAGAAGTTGCCTTAAAAGCGGAATGAAATGCCTTTCACACTTGAGAAGTTCTAACTGGGTAGAGTTCTGTATCGGATGCTTATTCATCAAGTGGATCCTTCATCCCTTACTTCAGTATCTGACGTGGTATGTTTCCTGAAACTTTTGCTTCACAATTCATCAACACTTGACAACTTGTAACATTATTTTTGATTGCTTCATTTGATGGTCAAGTAGATCACATGATCTTGCACCCTAAATCGCCAATAACCCTGGGCGAAGTTTTCAAGATTTAACGCAATACATACTATGATTAGGGGTGGGCAAAAACCCGCCCAACCCGACCGGGTTGGGTCGGTTTTTTCCATTTTTTTCTTGGGTTGGGTTGGTTGGCAAGGTTAAGTTGGTCGGGTTGGGTCGGGTTGTGGGTTAACCCATCCAACCCGACAAAAACCACCCAACCCGACCCACTAATTAAAAAACTTTGTCAAACTAAAATAGAATAAAAGTGAGAGACTCTTGTCAAAAAAAAAAGTGAGACAAAAAAAAAAACACTAACATATCTTTCATCATCTCTCTCACGCGGCGGGCGTCGTCTCACCAAATCATCAACATTGGCTATGATTTTGGATGAGATATCAGTTCCAATACATCTCTCTTTAACACAATATATTAATGTTGCTTTCAATTTAGTACTTTGGTGACTTTAATATTTGTTGATAGGTCGTCCCAACTCTCAAGCTAACCCGACCAACCCAACCCAACCCGACCGACATTTGGCTGGGTTGGGTTTCAATCTTTACATGGGTTGGGTTGGGTTGAATTTATGTCAAACCGACCATGTTGGGTTGGGTATGGGTTGGAGGAAAAACCGACCCAACCCAACCCACGCCCACCCCTAACTATGATATATTATCCGGGAGTTTCATCTATTTTTTCTGTAACCGAAATTGACCCCGGGTACCTGAGAGCAGATCGGGAGAGAGAGACTTAATTTTTAGATTTACAGTTTGAGTCCTAGTATTAGTAGTTAAGATACTTCTTAGAAGGTTTGTGTTACAAAAAAAGTTCCCCACACGTTACCCTATTGAAAATTAATGTTGAATTCTTAAAACTTCAAAGCCATAGAGAACATATTTGATTCCACTTCACAAATTTTTTGGATCATGAAAAGATCTTTCTAGTAAACAGAGTGGCAGCCTTGCAACTTGATGAATTAACTTCAAATACATTGCTTTTCATTTATGTTAATATTGCTTGTAATTTCAACATACTCCAAAAAGTCAAGAGTCTTCTTTAAACAAGCAAATCAGAATGCCACTAAATTCCTTTAAAGCAAGATTTTGAGCATAAATTTAAGAATTAAAGCAATCAGATTATCTACTCTTTGAAGGTTTTGACTCGAAAGAGAGAGGAAAAAACATGATTTTCAAGAAAGAATATCTTGATCTTGTTTTGGTCCCAACTGGGCTTCTAATCATGTTTGTTTACCATCTTCTCCTGCTTTACAGATGCCTTAGGCTTCCTCACACCACAGTCATTGGCTTTGAGAACATCGACAAGAAAGTTTGGGTCGAAAAAATTATGCAGGTCAGTGAAATACTTCCATACTTGATCGTGGTTTTTAAAATTGGGACTTTAGTATCTAGGAGAGAATCATAATAACTAGTTCTTGAATTTTGTGATTTTATTATTCTGTACATGATTTGATTGATTTTGTGCCTCTCTCTCTCTGTTTTTCATTTTCTTATACAGCCCAACAACAAGAATGTCACAATAGCTCTAGATGTCATCTCATCCAACATAACTGCAGCAACATTCATGGCATCAATTTCTCTAACCCTGAGTGCCCTAATTGGAGCCTGGATTGCAAATAATTCCAACATTTTCCAAAGCAAATTAATCTATGGAGATACGAGGCCAGAAACCATGTCAATTAAATACATAACTCTCTTAATATGCTTCCTTTTAGCCTTTTCTTGTTTTGTTCAATCCTCAAGATGTTTTATTCATGCAAATTATCTCATTAGTACACCAGACAGTGACATTAATGTTAAATACGTCGAATTAGCTGTAATTCAAGGTGGAGATTTTTGGTCTATTGGTTTAAGAGCACTGTATTTTGCTATTACGTTGTTGTTGTGGTTTTTTGGGCCTATACCGATGTTTGCTACCTCGGTTATCATGGTCGTCGTCCTTCATTACCTCGATTGTAACACATCACATTTGGAGAAACATCGGACTCGGGCAAACAGGACATTGAAAGAATCTGAATGATGAGCAAGTATCCGGGAGGTGTGGCTCTCGAGTTTCTTGTTATTACTTGATTTGATCACGAACAAGAATTCAGAATATTTAGCAATAAAGTGTATATTTATCCCACGAGTTATAATATATATATACATTTTGTTGTAAAAAATAACCAACATAAGAGTTGGAATTTCATGATAAATTTATGGCACAATGTTATTTTCTTCTTTTTATGCCACAATTTGTCATCGTCTACCAATTACTAGTCATCATTTGAATGTTCTATTCTTGAATATAGAATGGCTTGGATAAGCCCTTAATAGGAAAGCTAAAGATACCTTTCCACGTCTCCTAGTTATCCAACTGATCGTAACAATCTCTCGCTTTTGCAATTTTTTATAAATACAATCATAAATAAATAATTTTGAATTTCCAACGAAAGCCCGAATTTTCAAATTGGTATATACAATAAAATCGTAAGTCAAAAATGTTTTAACTCCATCTCTAAATTGTTCAAAATTGATGTAACTTGAACAATTGAAACTCTAGAATTTCCTACTCAAGCCAAAGCAACTCTAGCTAATCTAACAAGAGACTTAATATCACAAGGCATTGCAAGTGTAGGGTCCAAAAATTCACTAAATTTCATTCCCTTTATCAAAGGTGCTGCCCATTTTACAAGCAACCCTTGTTCACTTTTTCTACCAATCAAAAGCTCCAACAAAACCATACCAAATCCATAGACATCACTTTCCTTTGAAGCCCCTCTTTTTTCCAACCAATACTCTTCGTCCACGTACCCTAATAGGCCTTGCCTTTCACGGGATGTGTCTTATTTTGGCACAAAACTTTTCATCAATTAATATATTTGATGGCTTTATGCAACCAAGAATTATACGTGGTGCCACCACTTCATGCAAGTACTCGATCCCCTGAGCCGCCCCGGCCGCACTCCTCAACCTCCGCAGCCAATCCATAAGCGCCGATGCAAATAGAAATCGAAACTCAACATACCTCCAAATTCCATTACTATAATTCTTTCTCCGGGTGCCTAGGAGAGTCCTATTATAGGTACTACATGAGGGTTTTCTGCTGAAGAAAGCCATTTTAGCATTAAAGATAAACCAAAATCTGGATTGTTCGATACAAGCCATGGATGAGTCCTCTTCACAGCTACTATTTCTCCTTTAGGGCATCACCTCCGCGGGCTCCGCGTATACCGATGACTCTGCGATCGTTGAACCGTTCCGTGGCGGCGTCAATTTCCATTAAGGAATATAAACATGCAGAACGTTTTGCAGGAAGAGTTTCCTCAGCCTTGAATGGCTTCTTCTTGCAGAAAATCAATAGGAGGCCTACAAGAATTATAATTGATACGGAAGGAAGGGCTAAAACAAGATCCTAAATTATTATGATCTGATCATCATATCTCATCTTGTAGATTTTTCTTGTAGGTTTGATTAAAAAATCTGATGACACAACAAAATTGTGTAAACTTGAATTTATGTAATATATGGAGTTGAAATGAGTGAGAAAGGGCTTGGAAAAAGACGGTACCCTATTGAAGAAAATGTGTTCACTTTGACAAAATAAGGCTTGATTGGTAAGACAAACACTTGGTGTGTGTGCGCGCGTGTCTATATATATATATATATATATATATATATATATATATATATATATATATATATTGGTTGATGTAGAAACCTGTAATCGCTACCCATGAGTGCGCACTAGGTAAACTTCGCTCCATGGACAGTAACCCGCAAATCACATAGGAGAGATAAATAGCACTAAGCAAACTCGATGCGACAAGCTCGACCGATGAAGTGTTAGCAGAAAATTCGAACTCGTGACCTTCGGTCTCCGCGTTCACATGCTCCACCAACTCGACCACTCTCGAATAGGTAAACACTTGGTATATTTATTTTAGGTTTTAGTTGGACCATTTGGTAACGAGAAAATTGAAAGTATAGAGTCAAAAGTTAAAAAGTTGACATGAAATGATTAAAGTTTGGATCGTTATATTCGACAACGTAATAACTAGTTTTCATTGTAAGATTTGAGGGAACCTTATATGAAAATATGCACTTATATAAGAAGAGAATATAATATATAAAATTTTCATTGTATACTCAAATAATATTTTTAAATGGCGCAGATATCATTTTGTACTTTTTCTTTCTTGTCTACAAGTTTAAAATGTTGTAGACATCTTTTTTCTTTAAAAAAAAAGAAAATTGAACTTGTTTATATATATTTATCAAACATGAGGCCCCTTGAAGACATTATATTATTGAGAATTATTGTTCTTTGACCTTTGTTTTATAACAATTAAATTTGAATAGTATTTAGCCCCTGTTTGGTATACATTAAAATTTTTCATTTTCATCATTCTACTCATTTTCAACCACACATTTTTCAATAAAATAATATTTTCCATCACATCAATAATTTTTTCTTATTTTTTAATTACACATTCTCCATCAATCTACTATTACAGAATACATTCTTTCAAAATAATGTGACTCAAACACACCAATATTATTTTAAAAATAAGCTAAAGTTTTAATCTTATATTGTCCAAACACAAGAACCTCTGGCCCACTTTTGGCATTATAATTTGATGCAAATAATTTTGTACGTAGCATGCTAATTTAAAGTAGTTGGAATTTACAATTACAATTTTTTATATTTTTTTCTATGAACTTTGGCAAGCAATACTAGCTTTTAATAGCTGCCAACTTAGGTGGTTTAGCATTTATTTGTACTACCAAAATTATTTATTTGATAATTATACGAATGTACACATTTTTTACATAAATACAGTACAAATGCTATTCTTGATCATTGTTCAGGGTAAGATGTCCAAAAAAAATAGTTTGGGCCACTTTGGGCTGTTATAGTAATGTTTGTGTAGGGGACACATTTTTTTAGTTGAAATCAAAACTGACAAGCGACTAACTCTACTTTAATATTACATTTTTGTTTTTCCTTGATTTATGCACCCGAATCCCGATTTAAGTGGAACTGTGCACCATAGTATTCAATCTCCGGTAATCGCGCAAGTTTTCAAACTTCATGTAAATAGGTCAAAGTCAAACATAAAACATATCAAAAAAATTATTAATTGATTTGATTAACTAAACCGTCTCCTTAATTTCTTCAATCATTTTGTCATTTTACAATCCCCAAGGGTCAACTTCAATAAAGAATGCATTTGATCTAACCAACTCCTCTACTAGTAGTCTAGTTGTACCGCTTACATTATCGAAAAGTGCACTAATAATATTATCACATACAAGTATTGTTGGAACATCTTACCCAAAGTGTAGTGTCTGTGCGAGGAGGAGGTCACCTCGGGGGCCTCGCGAGACCCCAGGGATCCTGTACGCAATAATTAGAGATAGATCAAACTTTTTTCAATTCAATAAGAGAATTCGTATCGAATCAGCATATCGTAGAAATTATTATGTGTAAACTTTAAGCAACAAAAGGTTAATTTGGGTAGGTTCGCGTATAATAATTAATAAGGTTTATCATTTTCATCTGCAATGATTACCACCATTTAATCTTAGTAATAAGATACTATGAAATTGAAAAAAAAAAAAAACATAATGGGTCATGAGCAACAAGAATTATTAATTGTTGGTTGATGAGATTTAAGTTTGCTATCTACCTCTGGCTCTGGAGGAATAATTATTAACTGTAAACTATAATAAAAAAAAAAAAATTTTATTTAATATACTATTTATCTATCACCTATGCTACAAGTGCAAAATATTATTTTTTATGTCGTACCAACCCCACCACCATCTAACATAATTAATTGGTTACTCAACATATTTCTTCCATGGTTTGTGTGGTCATGGGGTTGATACCGGTGTGACCATTTTCCCGTTAGTAATTCTATTTATCATTATGATGATAAAACATCACATTATCACAACTCTTCATTTCCTTCTATGTTCATTCAAAATAAATATTTTATTTAAAATTTACTTAATCGTAAATTTTATAAGCTTAACTGCACACGTCATAGACATCAAAATTTACACTCCGTCGAATTATTTAAAACGGCATATATAAAATTCTCAATAAAGGATATTTCTAATTATTAGGTAAAATATAGTCTATAGAATATAAATTTGTAAAATACAATAGTAAAATATTAAAAACACCCTATATACACTATTTTTGAATAAGTCCTTGTTTGAGTTCCATTTTTTCCATCAAAATGTGTTATTGAACAGTGATTTAACACAATATCAACTATACATTTTTCAATAAAATAATATTACACGCAAATTTAAATTTTTAAATTTTTTTAGCCACACATTCTCCATTATAACACTATTACAAAATCCATTTTTGAAAAAAATAAATAATAATAATAATAATGTGGCTCAAACGTGCCAGGGACCCAATCTTCAACCATACTTCTGTATCCCATGCCACCCCCGCCCCCATCACACGCAGTACAGAATATATAGCCATGACACAAGTTCAATCCACTTCTCACTATACTAACAAAATCTCTTTCTTTATCCTCCAATGGCTTCTTCCGCCACTAATTTTCTCTTCCTTCTCCTCCTCATCGCCGCCCTATCCTCAGCTGTACGTACTCATGCACGAGACAGTCAATCCTTCAACAAAATCCCTAGCGCCACCACCACCAATGTCGTCAAAATTACACAAAGCCCAAACACTAAAAAGGAAGAATCCAATAATCAACAGCAAGACTCTAGTTTCCTTCCAGAAAATGAAAACGTTTATGGCCTTTACGGTCATGAATCCGGCGAACTTCCTCCTTCCACCACCACCACCGCTACCGCCAGTGGGGAACCCGCCACCAACAAATACCGCCCCAAAAACTACAACCCTGTCGCCTATGTGACTGAACCTGAAGACATGACTACATTCACTGAAAAAAGTTACACTACAGTTGACCCCAACAACTACGGTGGTGGAAGCGAAACCCCAAACCACCGTGAGAATTACTACAGAAATGGTGGTGGAAATTACTACAACAGCCCGCAAGAAGATACCATGAGAGGCTACAGAAGAAACGACTACTACAACAATCGTGGCGGTAGTTTCAATGACCAGGTGCAAGGGCTGAGCGACAGCAGGTTTATGGGCGGCGCATCCTCAAACCCCCGGGACAATTACTACAGAAACGGTGGCGACCTGAACAATTTCCAGCAGCAAGGAATGAGTGACACTAGATTCTTGGAAAATGGCAAGTATTTTTATGATGTAAACAGTGAAAAATACAGCAGTAATCATCCATATGAGAGCTTGAGAGGAATTCGAGCAAGAAATGAATACAGAAACAGGAATTACAATGGGAATAATGAGAATTCATACGAGTACAACAATTCAATGGAAGAATTTCAGAATCAAGATGAGTTCCAAGAAAACCAAGATGGAGAAAATATGCCTTGAAAATTAATCGACAGGATCTTTGGTTGCGTGGATTAGACAGTAGAGAATAGTTAACATCTCATCTCTATTCAAAACGGTCTAATTTGCGTACCAAACATGCAGCTAAGTCAATGAATGATTCTCATGTTAAGTTATGGTTCATTATTAAGAAAAGTGAAGAATTGTCTATGTGGGCTGTTATAATTTTTTGCAAAGTTCTCTTTCAAGATTGAAGAATTGGATTATGAACTTTTAATTTTCTATTTTGATTATAATTAATTAAATAAATAATCATACAGTTATTATGTATTGTATAAGACAAGATTTTAATATATACCTAAATTTTATAGATCGGGATCAATTCCGAGCCACATTATATATTTATTAATTCTTATACAATTTTGAGCCAATAATCCCCACCAACCCACGCAGCATATCTATGTGAGAATTATGAGAGTAGCGTGCCACGTTACTATTGACCTACCAAAAGGTCCAAATTTTGCAATATTAAGGCCCTGTTTGAGCCATATTTTTTCCTCACTAAAATGAAAAATATGACCGTTATCCATCACATCAACATTTAAATTCAAATTCTCTATCTCTTGTGTGGGCCCCAATAACGGCTATATTTTTCATTCTCATTTTCAAAAAAGGTGGCTCAAACAGGGGCTAAATGGTTGATACATTTTAGAAAAAATGTTAAAGAATAGGACGATTTTTGTCCTTGGCACTTGAATAAGTTTCGGTTTATTATTTCCTATGGGACCAATGATCCCAACACAAGTGAGAAGACGCTCATCCATGAGTAATGTTATAATTATGCCTTGTTCTTTTCTTGAACATAATTAAAATAAATATCAAAATTGAAATTAAAAAAAAATAGTTATAATTAGAGAAAATTAGGGCATTGGTCGTCGATCTCTAACCATTGTAGCAACTTGATTTCTAATCTTTAAAGAAAAAGGAGTTATTTCTCGATGTTTCAACTTTTTTTGCATTGTTAGTTTCAACTCACAATTTTCGTCAATTTTTTTTTTTAATGTAAGATTTTTACTAAAAACCCCGTTACGCCTAAATAAATAAATAAATAATGCACGGGAAAAGATCCGTAAAGGTAAAAGAAAAAGAATTTCCAAGTTGCTAGAAATTGAATATAAATAGTAAATACTACAAAATTTAGATAAAAAAAACAAAAATGTTATTCTTGTTCTCATCTTCTTCGTCGTTTTGTTTATCGAAATTTGAGGATGAGAATAATTTATCTGGTTGTCATTTTCAATGTTATAGTAGTAACATGTTGAGTATTTAATGCAGTAGCCATTATCTGAAGATTGTTGACAAATATATTAGCTGGCAGAGAACTACTGAAATAGAGTGTGGACATCGTGTAATAATAATTAAAAGACTAAGAAGGGAGAACACAAATTGCGCAGTGTGGCAATCTATTAAATAACAAGGATATGAGATTTTTTTTTTTTTTTTTTTATCTAAATGTCTAGTTGATATAATCTAGTTATGCAAGCATGGCACCGAAAGTAGATACTAAAATGGGAACATGTACATATGCAAGGGTTCTCATTATGTTGGAATGAAAATGGTGAACTAATGATGGCTTCCATCAACTTCTGGACCTCATCAATTTTTTATGCTCAACTTCACTCATAAGTCACTGTTAATTCACTCGGAACGAATCAAATTTCAATTTCTTTATTTTTTTCATTTAATATTATGTACTGTCAACTGACAAATAGTCCCTTCCTCGTGTCACATTCACCCATTTCTCCAATAACCAAACAGGCAAAAGTACACAACAACAAAGAATCCCCTTTGTCGTTTTAAAGGAATTTCAATATCACTTGGGAAAATCAATTAAAAATAATACAAAGAAGCACAGCACAGAAAAAGCAATAGACAGAAATTCCTCTGATGTAATAGTAGACTTCGGAATCTGCACCTTTCCACATTTGAGAAACACTAACAAGGGGGGAGTCTTTTACATGCCAAAAATCAAACCAAACCAAACCAATACTAGTCCTATGGCGTTAATTACCTTAAACAATTAAAAACACCATAATTCAGAAAATTGGTATACCAAACCCAATAATCAACAAGTAAATTGTTATAGCATCAACAAAGAGAGGGTAGGCGATTTCAAGATTCTTCGACAATATTCACCAACTCGTACTCGACCAATGATAGATTGTTGTCCTCTTTGACCACAAATTTTGCGGGTTCAATAACCTCTACGCGGCCCCACTTATCAACAGCTAGCCTCATAGACCCCTTGAACATGTCAATTTTTGCATTCCGAAGAATCAAGGTGTTACCTGGCTTCATCAGATCAACTGCAGGGAAACCAAATTAATTCATCACTACTGGCAGTGAACTTGCTATCTTCAAAAAAGCAAGAACAACATCTGCTTGTGACAATTAAGTATGAAAATGCCACGAGTATAGATAATTTGGATGAATTGAAGTCTTTTGATACTGCCAGATGGACTAATAGGTTTTTGGCTTACATTTCAAGTAAAGGTTGAAAAGTTAAAAAACAGAGCACGGAGAAGAAGACCTCTTCCAAGCTCATAACATCAAGACAGAGATCAAACAATACCCAGAAACATCAAATCCAACTGCCACAAGATAAAAGAAAAGAGAGGGGAGCAAGAAAGAAACCACAAAGATGGAGAGAGAAAGAGTGAGTACAGTAGCTTAAGGTCCTGTTTGATGGCCAATATTTGGCAAAAACAAGGTTTTGAATACTTAATTTTTGGAGAATGTGGTTAAAAAGAAGGGAAAAGTTTTGGGTTTACTTGCATAATATTTTATTGTGTGAATGTATTTTGGATAATGGTTGTCAAACATGGGCTAAATTCGTTTCCAGGCCATTATAGCATTATCAGGCAGATTGGACAAGTGTGTTAAGATGGATGTGTGGGCAACGAAATAGATAAAAGGGATAATAAAACCATAAGCTAATATCAGTGGAACCAAGGGAAAATAAATTGATCAAACATGGGCTAAACAAGGGAAAATAAATTTTATTGTGTGAATGTATTTTGGATAATAGTTGTCAAACATGGGATAAATTCGTTTCCAGGCCATTATAGCATTATCAGGCAGATTGGACAAGCGTGTTAAGATGGATGCGTGGGCAACAAAATAGATAAAAGGGATAATAAAACCATAAGCTAATATCAGTGGAACCAAGGGAAAATAAATTGATCAAATGACTAGAAGTAAAATTTCCAACATTAAAAAGTTAATTGCATTGGATTCTCCTGTAGGCTGCAGACATAGCTGTGGACAAACGGAGTGAGGAAAGATGACTTCAGTGTGTGACTCCAATTTTATTTATTTTTCCTATCGTTATCATATCCACATAACGGAAAAAAGACCTGAAATTCATTTGCTCTATTCCACTAGCTTCAACACAGTTAATCAGTTGCAACTGAACTTAGCCATGCAAAAACCAACAAAAAATCCTATTAAAGCTTTTAGTAGCAAGACAATTGAGGATTAAATTTAAAAACACTTTCTGGCCTGTTATTATGTAATGAATCAAGCAGTACTGTCCCCTATGCATTTAGATGAAAACAAAAGTCAAGCAAGAAAAGTTTAACCAAAAAACATTTTCTGTACTATTACTATTCTGGCATTGCTTGAAACAGAATGAAAGACACCTATACAGGAAACAGATGACTGTCTAGAAATGAACAATAGACAAGCTTTAACTGAAAAGAAAACAGTATTCTGTGAACTTTGAAATATTTGACATTAAAATTGAATGCAAAGCTAAACTCGCTAATTTAAAGCTTAGGGTACCAACAAATACAAAACCTAAATCAGATGGAAAGTGCCCAAGTTTGTACAGTTACAGCCATAAAATCCCAAATTAAAAATAATTCAGAAACGCAACCATTCATCCTCCATAAAATTTCATAATTTGTTCAGTTTAATAAATGCAAAAACATTTCATATATCAGCATTTTTATCCAATTACCAATCTCCCCACCAATAAATAATTAGCACCAAACAACATCCATAAAAAAAGGAAAATGTATACAAATACACGTATGTGCGTGAAGGAGAGAGCAGCGAACACACCTTGGTCATTACGGGCAGTGAAGAGGATGGTGCCCGTTTCGTCACCGATGAGGCACTCCGCGATACGAGTATTCTGGTTCTGGGACCCGCGGAACGACATCGCATTCCGTGGCTTCTTGCTGAGTACTGTGTTGGAATTCAATACTTTCACAATCAGAGTGTGGCCATTCGTTCCCGGCTTCAAAGAATCAACCTTAACAAACACCGGTTTTCTCAACCCTGAACTGTTGCTGTCCGCGGAGGCGGAGGCGGAGGCAGAGGCGGAGGCGGAGGCGGAGGCGGAGGCGGAGGCGGAGGCGGATTGTTCCGTTGATTTCGACGGACTTTTGGTTTCCATCGGCGAGGAGAGTGATAGAGTAGAGATTTGGGGATTTAGATGTTGGGTTTTGTGTGGAAATGAGAAACCCTAACCCTAATTTCTAAAATGTAAACTGTTTTAGGATCACTGGGGCTTTAAATTTGGAAAAACGCCACGGAACCCCCTTTTTTACCCTTTCTATTCAATTCCACCCTTCATAATTGACATTGTGTCCAAATTAATTAAGCTATTTAAAATTAATCATTGAAAAATATTTTAACTCGAAATCTAAATGTGAAATAGTTAGCCCCCGTTTGATGCACATTCTTAAAAAATAATGTATTTTAAATAGTAATGTGATGGAAAATATATAGTTAAAAAAAAAAAAATTGAATTTACGTTCAATATTATTTTATTGAACATTGCGTGGTTAAAAATGAGTATTGAAGGAATAATTTTTTTTAGAACGTGTATCAAACATGGACTTAATCTTCTTTTACAATATCGTGTCAATGTTGAATGGTATGGATTTAGCTAGCATATTTACTAGAATACCTGGTTATTTACCAGAATACCTGGTTATTTACCATTGACAATAGCTTATTTTATAGAATTTCTTTTAGACTACCTAAAGAAAAAATATTAACCAATGAACTTCTACTCAGATTTTTGGCCGAGCAAATGGGCTTGAAAAATTTAATGTGGAAATTACACACTAATCTGATTTTTTTAACTTTCAAATTCAAAATTCAGACTTCAAGTTACTTATTTTAAAAAATCGGATAATAATTCAATTTTTACTATTAATGATAGTATTATAAAATTAAATTAATCTATATACCCATCTCACCCACACCTCGACTCCCCTCCCATCCACCCCATCACTTCCCACACCCGAATTCATTCCTATATCTGTCTTCTTATCTTTTCTATAACTTTAGCACACACCACCACTGGAGGCTACAAACAACATTCGTCGTCACCAGGTAAGCACCACCTACAACTACAACAAGGTACTGATTTGCGGCTGCTGCCCGATAGAGAGCACCAGCTCTACGCAAGGGCCAACACCTCTGTGCAGCGATGTAGTGGTTACTATCGCGCACAACACCAAGCTAGGATTGCGATACTGTTCCTCCGATCACAACGATGGTACAGTTGCGTTGTGCTGCTCCTGTCTATGGGATTGTTTATAAGGATGATGATGAAAGTGGTGTGATAGATATGTGGAGTGGCTTCCAACGAGGTGAAGAATATAGGGTTGAAATAGGTGATCGACGATGGTTCGTGTCAAGGGTATGAGGTGGTGGTATCTGCCACTACAATGAAGTTGTTGCATCATCACGCTAGTGTGTGGATCTGATTTTGAATCTAGATCTGATTTTTTGGTGGTGGTTGTCATGTTTGCCTCGATGGTGAGGTGATAGTGACGTTTATGGTGCTAGTGAAGTGGTGGTAATGTTGGTGGTGATTATCGCGGAGTTCGTGGCGATGGTGCTGGCCGTGACATTGATGGTAAGCTGGTGGTGACAGTGTGGGTAGCGACGACAGTGATGGTGGTAGTGTTGGTGTTGGCGTAGATACTAGTGGTGGTTTTGTAGTTAAAATGGTAGTTTGTTGGTGGTGGTGGTGTGCCCTATAATTGCTTTTTTTATTTGTGACCGAAAAATAATTTGTGATCAATTAATTTGATTATTGTGACGAAATTGTAAATAATAGTAACCTTAATATATTTAATTTATAACATATATATTTTAATTAATTATTTCATAAATAAAATTTTAATTAATATATGATTTTTAAACTTTTAAACATTTTATCTTGATTTTGAAATGAGTGATACTTAATCTCTTGTATATGAAATTTTCCCAGTTTTAATCGTGGTTGTTTTCTCCCATGCACAAGTGGGCTTAGCCCAATATAAGTGTGAATTTCATTGAGTTCATAGTTAAACCACATCATGCTACTAAACCGTTTTAGCTCATAAGATATTTCCATACTAACTCTAATTTCACGCTCGATAAAAAATAAAATCTATTAGCACGATATCATATTTTAAAATTCTTCTATTGAGTTCTCTTACAATATTCATGCAATAACATATCAAAGTACATAGAAAGCTTGTGTTAATGATTCGTCTAACTGTTAGAAAAAGGAGAAGTAAACCCATTTACATTTTACAACTTTTATCTAAGAGTCTGTTTGTTGCCCATTCTACACCCTAGTCCCTTTACTACCCTCTACAATGAGTACTCCAACTATAGTGGACTATTGAAGGCAAATGGGGGCATTTCGGGAAAATTAAAAATTGCGCTAATCAATTCAAGATGTATGTCAGTTGATAGAAAGAATGCGTTTTTTTTGGGTGAAAATGGGAACTAGATAAAAGGCAAAATTTACTAAAAAATTGATTTTAATCACCACTAAACGAGGGCTTAATGAATATATGAACATATTCCTTGAGCAATGATCAATTGTGTAACTATAATGGATCGAGACTCGGTGAAATTTCACTCATTCATAAAAACGTGAAGCTTTGGTATGCATATGTGGTAGTTTCTTATTGACCAACTCATGTTCAATTCATCAAATAGATTATGCATTTGTTAATTTTGTTTTATATAAATCAAAATCAACAATTAATTTTAACTATATATTTATTGAATTCACAATTTTTAAATCACACATTTTATTAAATTATATCAGAAGTTATTAAAATTTTGATTTTAATTCTCAGTTATACCCAGAAAAAAAAAAAAGAAAAAAAAAAACATGAATCATCCTAGGTCGTACTATGACGGACCACCGCTTTGGTGAATCTCTCTCTCTCTCTCTAAAAGCTGGATCGTCATGAAGCGGTGAGCTAAATGGTTCTATTTGATTTTGTCATCCGTTCGCTTTGGACCCCACTATGACGTGAGGGTCTCATCCAAATTCTCTGTCTCTCTCCATTTTTTTGTTCTTCTTTTCTTTCTTTCTCTCATATTTGTTAGGATTTTAATTATAATATCTATAATTAGTGTAAAAATCTAAAGAATTTCAATCTCCATTTTTTCAAAATTGTGTTTAATAAATACAGAATATTCATCGTCAAATTGTTCAACTTTTTAAGGTAAAATGCGAGTTTTTTGTAAGATCATTTTTTTAAATAGTGGTGTGTTTTTGTCTTTTTTTATCCAATATTGTCGACATTTAGGATATGTAATAATGATATAAAATGTCAGGTGACGTGATTCTACGTCAACTAGTAATCGACGAAGTTCGAATATTCAACTTCTTCTATACGAACAAATAAATCTTATTTAAACACTTTGTTTGATTTGTTTGTCGTTTTACCATTATCGTCAGACACAACACACTATTTAAGATTCTTGGATATTCGGTTTGTCAGTTAAACGACATAAACTGTTAGATTCGATGACTAACTTCTTTAATTACTACTATCGTTCCAATTTTTTTTATTCTATATTTAATAGTTTTCATACAATTTTCTCAATATTGTAATATAATTCCATAATAACTTGAGAAAATAGAGCAAAAATCAAATTTTACATATTAATTTTCATTGATGTAATTTTTTTTATGAAAATTAAAACCTAAATTCTTTTTAGAAAGAATAAAACAAGACCCACCTCTTAGTTATACACATATTTGATATTCCGTTTGAATAATGTTATTCGTAGTCGACCACGACATCAGAATTCATTTGATTGTTTCCTCTTATTTAATTATTAAAATAGGATATCAAACATTATTCATTCTGTTTAGCTTCTCACAAGGACAATTTGCCATACATATTTTACAGCAATGAGATACATAGAAATACGTGTCCATATAAGTTATAACAACGCAACCGCCTGCCACGTACTCTCATGGGTCCCACATTATACACTCTCGGGCCCACTCCCAAGCGGCCACATATAAATACAGCCTCGCTCCACTCTCCTGGCCTAGCCGTAAATTTCTCAAAGTACACACAGGGAGGAATATAGTTTGTGTAAAGAATGGCACGGAGACCATTGGGAATGAAAGGCAGTGGGGAGGTAAATGGGGTTCATTATCGAGGAGTAAGAATCAGGAGATGTGGAAAATATGTGGCCGAGATGAGAAATCCGGCCACCAAGTCCTCCATCTGGCTAGGTACTTATTACACGGCGGTGGACGCTGCCAGAGTCTACGAATCCGCCGCCAGGAGGTTTCACGGTGCCAAGTCCAAGACCAATTTCCCTACAAATGGCGGTGGTATCATGCAAAGTTTTGTCCATAACGAGAATAATAACACTCATGTGGAGTCATCTCCTTTGGATCTCACCCTTGCTCCGATGAGAAATTTTCCGGTTGAGTTTTATCGCCAGAAGCGCCAATTCACTGCAGCTCCTTCTCACAGCCGGCTCACGAGGTTTGAAATTCCTCCGACGGTGCCTCAGCTGGGTCTTCACCTTAGCTTAAGTTCGATTTTCCGAGGCTATGGGGAATTGCTGAGGATACGGGCTGTTCAGGCCCGTCGGAATGGGCTTGATCTTGATCTCAACTGCCCTCCACCGGAGGAGGTTTGACGCCAGTGGGGGATTATTATTTGACGTATAATGTATGCAGTATAAGTTGTAATGTATTGCTTAGGAAAATATTTTGTTAAACTTTTATATTTTCTGTTCATTTTGCTTATTTAGAAATACGACGGACAAATAGTTTTTTACTTCCTCCTAATGGATTTTTTGACTGTCATCGTGGAGAACATATGCTAATTAATATAGAGATGGCGATAAAAAAAATATATAAAAAAAAATTAGGGATATAAATGTGAAAAAAAAAAGTATTGATTTAAATAAATTTATTTGTACTTTTTAAAAGTCAATGGGACTCTGTTCGCAATTTTCTTACCTTTTTTTTTTTTTTTTATTTGTTATGTGAAGTGATTGACGCTGAAGGAGTTAGGGCTGTGATTATCATTATTAAAAATGCCTTGTTTTCATAATTTTTTTCCCTTACACGGTATATAGTTTTTTTTTTTAATCTTATTTGATACCTTTAACCATATCGTAAAACTTAATTTAATTGAACATTCAATATCTGTGTAAATAGTTTAAAGGGAAAATTGCAGCTACGGTACCAAATTTTTCACTTTTTTGCAGACTTTATCCAAATATTTCATTTGTGTCATTCACGGTACCAAATCTTTAAACAATTCACACACGGAGTCCAAATGGACGGTTTCTGTCCAGTTGACCGTGAGTTGACCAATAATAGTAGATTTTGACCAATTTTGACAAAATTAGGAGGGGTAAAATGGTATCTTGACAACTTTCTCATTAAAAAAAAAAAAAGGCATAGCGACCTGGGGGCTGCTTTCTGGCTTGCAAAAGCAATAGCAGACTCTTAATGAAGAAGAATAAGCCTATGGGCTATGGTGAAACTCCAGTTGCTTCACTTTGAGATTGAGAACTCTCACTGGTGGAGTCACGGCCAAATAGGCTTATCAGAGAGCAAACAAGCCAAAATTCAAAGTTCAGACCACGTGGAGCCATTTGCAGTGCACACAGAGAGAATTTCGAGAAGTGTCACTTCAACGTGACAATATTTTCCAAATGGAGCAGGTAACTGGAGCCGGATATTCTGTCGTTCCTTATGTCAAATCTGGACTTGCCCCGAGTATTCCACAGGACTGGAGTTAGAAAGTGATAAAAGATGACATAGGGTTGAATGTTGGAGTGGAGGTATAGCGTGGAATATGTACACCCAAAAGATACACATACATGTTGAATGTTTATACGATGCAAATACATTACGATCTCGATTTCTATTTCTAGAAACTGGATAACAACATTCTTCAAAATGTGAAGTATATCTTCATATGAATACAAAATGGACACTTTTAGCACCAACCTTTAAGGTATAGAACTTGTGAAGCTAAAATCATTTGATGTGCACAAGTTTGACCATAAAATATGGGCAAATTTGGCTTGCATTTCAAAGCCACGGTTAATCAATCATGAAAGTAAGCTAGGCCCATTCTCGTCTGCTGTTCGAGCATGCTCGTGGCTGTGGTGTCTAGCCATCTGTACATCGCGAGAAAAATGCGTTCTTGCTTTTGCATAAGGGGCGTCTCTCGCTGAGAAAGACGAAAAGAAACCAAGTCAAGAGACCGCTTTCTTATCTGGAACCAATAATGCATCAATTATATCGAACCACAATCACAATTATAGTCATAGCCATAGGTTCGGAAATTTAAAAGGAAAATAGCACTGTTTGTCCTCAACCGAATGTCAGTAGCAAGTTGGTTCTCAGCCTTTCGTTAGAATTTGCACAATCTGTTCACAACATAAAAAACTGTCCAAATTTTTATTAAATAGTCACGCAACTTTCACGTGTCCAACTTTATGAAGCTAAATTTTGTCTCCTAACTTGGGTGCCTAAAAATTTGAAGTGAAATTAGACATGTTTTTCATGAGAGCCACATGACAATTTAACCGAGATTCGGAGATTTTCCATTGCTCAGCATGGATAATAATCCAACCATAATAAAAGTTTGAGGACCAACTTGCTCCAACTTGCTCCATTTTTATTTATTTATTTATATTTCTTTTTTCTTTTTGGGTGGGAGGACTCGGATAATAAGTGGGAGACAAAGGAAGCAATTTTCTCAAATTGAAATCTACATGCTTACCTGCGATTCTTTGAGCGCGGAGAATATTTTGCCGCCTTTTACACCAACACGTTAAGCATGTGACAAGGAGTAGGAATGCCACACATCCACCTAACCCAATGCCAATTTTAGCACCAGCAGAAAGATGGGTTCCGCATGTCGGTAATCCAGGTATTCCGCAAAGACCTTTATTATCCGTAAAACTGCAGACATACATTTAGTTGAAGGATTAAAAAGGAGTCCAACATCTATCACTATAGGAATTTTACGGTGATTGAAAACTGGCATGTCAAGAACATACTTAAAGCTAGCTCCGTGCAAGAGCCTTCCTCCAAGTGCAGCTGGGACTTTTCCAGAAAGGGAGTTGCTATTCAGGTACCTGTACAACAAAATTATATATTAGAGCCGTCTAAACTGTATTTCCATTTAATAGGGAATCAAATGTTGAAAGTTTTTACAGTCTCTGTAATGCGGTTAACTGCCCAAGGCTTTCAGGAATAGAACCATTGAAAAAGTTGTATGAGAGATCCCTGTCAAGCACATCTTCCGTCAGCATTTTGTTGAACTAGAAAGCAACTATTTTTGTAAAGAAAATTAAACTACATACTTCCACTAATTATAGTAACAGAGAACCACATTTGGATTATCACATTTAAAGAAATATATTAATTTTCATCAATATCAACATTCCACATTCCATTTGTTGACCTCTATAACTATATCTCAGCAATATTAATTGACAGGTCCATTTATGGTGGTTCCCATTGCTCTTCAGTATTTTGAATATGCCATTTCAGGTGGGGAATCGGGGGCACTAGGTTTCTGTGTTTTGGCAAGAATCATTGTAGGAGAAACCAGAAACCTCCATCGACCTAAGAATTTCTTTGGGACATGGAAGATAAATTTCGCTCATGAAATAAGGATATTCTTCCCAGTTTACCCATTTGAGATTAAAAAAAAAAACAAGAAGATTTATTGACAAAATATTAACCCTCCCACCTAAAAACTAAGATACTTGAAATTGATCCAAGAAACCTTAGATCCCATGGAGGAAGGCATTCTTTACAAGCTGGTAGAGAGTCCACAAAAAGAAGCCAGAATATCACGAGTGCAGAAGCAGTGAACCAGGAATGAGCAGATTTGATTAGGTGATGAATACTTGTGTGGTCCAAGAAAATCAAAGGTACTCTCCATGATATTTATTATTTACTTACTCATCTTCATTTATATTGTTTTTGTATCATATAATGGACTTCAAATGAAAAAAAGTTTCCAAATTATATAGATAAGTGCAAAGAGGGAGGGAGGGAGGGAGGAATGGCATACTTATATATATTTACGTGAGGCATCACAATGTACAGAAATCAATCAATTCGAAGTCGATAGATAGACAGTAAACTTCACTCACAGTATCTCCAGGCTTGCGATTGTTCCAAGTGAAGAAGGAATGAAACCATGAAGGCTGTTCCCGCTCAAATTTCTGTATCAAGTTAGACATGCATGAAATATAAGCTTATCACAGAAAAAATAAAAATAAAATAAAAACACTTACACGCTCACACGGTGATAAGTTTAAGTACCGGAAGCAAGGAAAAAATATAAGGTTTAGTGATTACTATAAGATCAAAGGAATTGCAAACATCTTCGTGTGACCGAGTGGCCTGTCTTTAAGATTAAGGATCCTTGATGAAAGTTCATTATTTCACTTATATAGAATAATTTAACTTCACTGGCATGTGTCTATTTTGACTTACATGTTCTGGAGATGATGAAGCCGGGATATGTCCTCTGGTAAGGAACCCCTCAAACCTTGGTTGTCTAGACCACTGACCTTGCAAAAGAATCACGCGAAACATATAAATAAAAGGTATGGAAAAGAAATCCATGTGGTCATACAATCAGGTTACAATTAAAGCAAAGTGTTACATGGTACCTGATAAGAATTATTATGAAATTGACAAAAAGAAACGACTATAAACTCGCTACTTCACTTGTAAAAATAAGCTTCTACTTTGAAGCATGCATGGGAACATTTTAATATGGTGAGAACTAAAACTTGTGACATTCAACTCGCAATCTCTTTCCCCTTTCTAACCAGTAGCTTCTTTCTTACTTGATTAATTGTTGGCTAACCGTTTGATGCAACCACTTAACCCAAAACAGTGTTCCATTCACTTGACCAGGTTTAACAACTATGGTATCTATAGCATCATTACATTTCCTAATAACTGCGTTCCCTTAATTTCTTCATATAATTAAAAAGTCCAGTAAGAGAACAAGAACATACAGCCCATCAATAACATATTTACTGATAGTTCTGTCATACTGACAGTCTACTCCACTCCATGGATGTTGCTGAGGAACACAAGGATCACCATTCCACCCAAATCGGAGAGGAAGTCCAAGTGCACTCTTCAATTTTTGCAAAGCCCTGACTAAAATAAGAAAAGAAAGTCATTTTTATAACAGTTAGACGTGAAGTTCTTATCAAAATACAGGCATTGATCTACAAACTGAAATAAGAGGAGTAAAAGGTAAAGGCATAAGCAAATATAGCATCACGACAAAGAGGAGCAGAAGGTTTTTTTGAACTGTGCAAGAAGAAGAAATTGGAGGGAGGAGACAGTGGATCCCATCTCATAAGACTTACTTCCTCCGTCCCAATTATATAGATCGAGTTTCCTTTTTCTCTTGTCCCAAATATATAGACATGTTTTCTAATGTAGAATATTTTATTGTGTTCCTTTACCAATATACCCTTATTAAATTATCCCCACTTAATATGTCAATTTCTTGGAATCAACCAAATACACACATTTTCCACTTCTTGGAAATATGGAACAACTCTCATTTCTTCTTCTTTAAATTCTTTATTAATTCCAACAATAATTTAGTTTTACATACTGAAAATTAAATAAGGGTAAATTACGAAAGATCTTGGCAAAAATTTATATTCTATTGACATTAAAGAAGCTTTCTTAATCCGTGTGAAAAACGAAATAAGCCTATATAATTGGGATGGAAGGAGTATTATCATGAGCCCAGCAAGGTAAGCAACCATCATTAACCACAAATTACTCTAGCTTTATGATTATTGCATAAAAAATGTATGTAAGGCATACTATGAGAAACATATATGCAGGGACCACATATTGTTCACATTTTTTTTTCTTTAATTTTTATTCAGTCGTGTTTATCCTCATCTATATATGGTCTCCCTAGAATATTTTATAATCATCTTTCGTGTCCAGTATAATTCAAGAATCTTGTTACATGTACATCAAGATTTACACAATGACACATAAGCACTCTATCGTTTGTCAGTTTAAAACACAATCAACTTTTTCATCCAATATTTTCCGTCTACATCATATTATGTAATCTATTAAGTACATTTTTTACATACAAGTAGCAAAATCCGTAATTCAAGAAGACATGGAAAGAAAAGCAAAGTATTATTAGCATATTTGGCTAAGCTTAAAAGGGGCTTTTTTTGGTAGTACAACTCTTCATACTGTTGGAAAAGGCCCTTTAATTTTAAGCTTAGCAAACATGCTATATGTGAGAAATACGAGAACAAGTCTTCTGTACCTTCATCTTGTAATGTTTTGGATGCAGTCATTACAAGTTCAAAAATCTCAATGGCATTGATTATGGCATGAGTCCCTTTTGTAGGATGCATAGTTATTGTCAAAGTCCTGCCACTAAGAGCAACAGTTGTATTCAGTACTAGGGCACTGTTAATGCCCCCAGCCATACCCACTATGTCTACATCTCGAAATGCAATTTCGCCATTTATTGATATGTCAAATACCCTTTGTCCAGCTGCAGTAACTGAAGGATCTATTTCTGCAAAGTGCAACCAAATGGAATAATTTCGATTAGGTTCGACCTCAGCTGTGTATGCTAAATCAGGCTGACTATGACTACTAACAAGAGCCGTTTGATAAAGAGCCTCAGGATAAAAGTTGGGTGATTTTGAGGCCTGCTTGATGCTGTTTGTGGTAGATATTGCACGATCGGAACTCTCGCCGAATGTCTGGATTGAATTCCAGAATCTATCCCCACCCCAACGGTCCGCACTATAATCAACGCCAAATTTTGGATCACGGGACCCGCAACTGAGTCTTCTATCAGTTCTAAGGATCACCCCTTGACCATAGCTCGGACCAAAATAGTATGCTTTGTTATCAACTTGAAGAATCTCAATAGCAAGTATTGCTGGATCTCCGTGTCCAGTACTATGGAAGCAAAGAGAGGCTGTGCCATCCTTAAGAAATATGAAGGCTTCAACAAAAGCTCGCTCATCATCGTGATTACTCCAACCCGATGGCATAGAATAAATTAACGTTCCTTCAACAGAAACGTCAAATAAAGGTTCATTGTCAAAACTGGGTTCTGCAACCAATCCAAAGAAGATTCTCACCGAATAATGTCCGTGTGGAACTCTATTTATATTGTAGCAGTTTTCAGGACCCTCAGACAAAGGGAAATAACGAAGTGTCTTGAGTTTAGGCGAGATGAAACTCGGGAGGGTTGCATTACTGGGTATTCCTCCGGTGTAAGCATAATCCTTATACCAGAGAGCATTTGATGGAGGACTGTGAACATCACTACGTGCACCACAGCTTATTCTCAAGGCATATGGCCCTGCAATGAAATAAGGATTCATATAATACAGAAGAAGATCTAAAAAGCTGAGTTGCTTAAATGGAACTTCAGCAATCACCAGATAGTTATAGTACTAAAAACTCAAATACAAAAAGGACATGTAAGTTTTTAAATGTGTGAAGACTGCATTACAAATTCATAAATAAATAAATAAATAAAAAGATTGTGATTTATTGTATTTTAATTTATCTTCTTTCAATGATATTAGTCTGAAAGCTAGAAAATTTCAATTTTGATCATTTAGGTAACTTTTCTCCAACAAGGTATGTATATATCTTTGAAAGCCTATCTAACTTAAAACTAATAAACTTTTGCATTTTCTATTTTCAACACTCCTATACGTGAAATCTTTCATAAACTGGCAGTTGCCATGCGTGAATCTAGAACTTCATTTGCTTTCGAAGCTGAGACAGTTAATTTTTTATCATGTCTTCAACGTCATCTGCTGGCTAAATTTTCTCCCAATATTACGATGAAGGATTATACTTAAAATTTTCAAATTAAAAGCTTGAACTTGGACAATTTCAGCATGAGAGAAAAACAACCAAATCAAGCTTCCATAAAATCCAATTGAACCGTTCCCAGTAAAGTGTAATCTAAATAAAACCATATTCATTCAAGAAACTAAACAATTATACCACTAAACTACACTGAACCCCAAAAAGATAAAGTACAGAAAAATCCAGAATCAAGCACGGCAGTTGAAGAGGCGGAAACACAGTAATACTTCACTAAAAATTATGCAGTAAACTAATCAAATCACAGATATCAAGAAACAGATAGTGGGTGAGGAGCTGACCTCGAGAGAAAGAAGGCTTGAGAAGTAAGAACAGAGCTAGCAAAATCCAGAGCAATCTGAGACTGAGCATCGTGCACCTAAATTTACAAAATGCTAAAATTAGAAATTCTTCCTTAATGTACAACTTCTTTTAGGTAAATTGTGGAAACATTCTATCTTGGATCTTTATCTTCCT
This sequence comes from Fraxinus excelsior, assembly GCA_019097785.1. Classification (NCBI taxonomy): domain Eukaryota; kingdom Viridiplantae; phylum Streptophyta; class Magnoliopsida; order Lamiales; family Oleaceae; genus Fraxinus; species Fraxinus excelsior. Next base: position 56,354,617 of record CM032623.1, on the reverse strand, counting down.
TTGTTTTGTGCTGTTTTTGAGGAGAGAAAATCTAGACTGTTAGGCTGTGTTAGAGAGAATATTTATCAAAAGAAAATATCAAAATTCAGAACGGGAGTGTGTGCGTTTGGGTAGTGCGTTGGACGTGCTGCTCAGGTACAGTCAAAAGGTTGAATATTTTTTTATCTCTTCGATTTCACCCCGTGAATTTGAGGAGCCAGCCAGTATTAGGTTTGTTACTTATTAGTTTAATTAAAATTATATTTTTATTAGATTTTAATAAAAAAATGATACACTGCATGATTGAAATTTTTTTTAATACAAATTAAATATGTGGTTAAAATTAATTTAAGTTAGACTTTAATTTATTTATTTTTCAGTGAAACTAATAGGAGTATAATGAAACCTAAGTTTTAAGGTTTTTTAATGTACACAGAAAATTGTACTTAAAATGTTATATTTCATGCACATGATGTTTTATTGACATATGCTCGTCTCAAGTTAAATTTGAAGATACAATTGAAAAAATCGAATTGTGATTTTACTATAAAATGTTCGTTGTGGATACAATTTTTGTATTACTAAGAATCGAAGTCTTACTATTGTCAGAGTTTAGGCTAGTACTTGCCAAGTCGACAAGATTTGAAATTTTCTTTATGTTCGGGTCAAGATCCCATGGATCTCGAGTCGATTGAATTTTTTTGTCATCTCTACGCAATAAATTAGAGATTAACTATGAAAAAAATAAAGAAAATCACATTATAAGCAAATCAACTTCTCACATCATAAAAGAATCGCTTCACAAATAAAAAGTAAACTCGTTTATTTCGTAAATCATAAACTACAAACCAAATTTGTACCAAAAGAACAGGACAAAATCAATTGAAACGTGACACTAGTCACGGGTCCCAAATTTTTACCTAGTCTAGTCTTCATCCTTACCAACATTAATACTTTTCCGTTGATCACACCGTTAATTGCTATCTCTACAGGCTTTACTTGAACACCCCCCACCCCAGTTTAGCAATCTGGAAATAGAAATTAACAGTTGGGAAACTGGGCAGATTTTCGGATTTTTTTGCCCAATTTAGGTAGCTGACTTCGTGGGTTTATTCCTGTCGAGTCACTTGGAGTTTTGGGGAGATTTTTGGTGGTAATTGAAGAGGGCATCGTGGGCTTTCCAACGGTATCCGAAATCGACAGTTTTGGTGGTCGGAAGTTGTCGAAAAATTGCCTCAAACTTACCCAAAAAATCTGAAAATCTGGACAGATTTTCACAATTTTCGGTTGCCGACTTCGTGGGTTTATTCCGGCCGAATCACTTGGAGTTTTGGGGAGTTTTTGGTGGTAATTGAAGAGGACATCGTGGGCTTTCCAACGGTATCCAAAATCGACGGTTTTGGTGGTCGGAAGTTGCCGAAAAATTGTCTCAAACTTGGCCAAAAAATCTGAAAATTCAGTAACCGTTTTGAAAGAAATTTCAAATTTCAATGATCGTTTCTGAAATTTTGAAACTTCAGTGACCGTTTTGAAATTTTCAGGAACTTCAGTGATCATTTGTGAAATTAACCCTATAAACGATTAATTTTTTATTTTTTTAGATGGAGAGGGTGGTAGCAATTACCTGTTTCTATCGATGTCAATCACTTTAGGGACACCCCTCACACTTGGAATATCGACAACTCAATTGTCAATGTTGCAACACAGAGAGAGAACGTACAGAAGAGCGTTTTGAATCTTAGGAATAACTTTGTCACATAGGGTGTTGGCAGCAATTATTTTGAGAAGATAAAAAACCCAATTCTCTATTCGTGTACGACTAGTATGTATTTTCTTACATTATAACATTAAGAAAGGAAAAGGAAATAATTTTTTCACTATTGTTCATTCTTGTCTAGTAAAATCGTACCAATTCCATGATCTAAAATCAAAATGACTTGTATTGAAGATAGGACCTAAATATACAAAATGAAAGTCTTTACACGAGCCTTTTAATATCATATAATCTCACGTTATGCTTCTAATGTGTACATAAAAAATAAAAAATAATTTTTTTTGACAATAATCTGTATATGAGAAAGCGTATTAGAGACATGGTCCACTGGATGAAAACATTTTGAGTCACAATCTAAATCTTGTCTCTATCCAACATTTTGGATTCCTTTTTCTTTCTTATTTCGAAGATATCTAGGTGTACTCCCTATGATTATTACTACCATTTTGGGTTATTTTCGTTTGTTATTTCGGATATATTAAGATAATGTATGATTTTAGTCCATGATCGCTGAACTTTGGATTCCTGATGGCTGCTGCATGTATAGAGTCATTCTTGATAGGGTCAACTTTGTGTATCTATAAATTTCAAGTGTGTTTAATTTTAAATTTAATTTGAGAGTTATTATTCTATCAAATCAATTTCTAGGTTATTTGTTGTCTTTCGCTCGGTATGGAGGAATAGATAGCACGTGACAATATTATATTGTTATTTACTAAACATGTACTTTTGAGTCCATTTGTTTGGATCCAACATGGGCGGTTTAGATGGCTGCTACATTCGTGAAGCAATAGGCACGAACACATCAAATATGTAAACATACTTTAAGATTCAAACATAGAGCTTTAGGACAGTATAGATAACCATTTCACCAACTAGTGAACCATCTACTTGCTTGTATGTGTAATTTTCGACTTCTGAAGTCACTTAATTGAACAACAATAAAGAGAAAACACCATACTTTAATTAAATTAAACCAAACTTCCTTCCAGCATCATATTTGCAGGGATTCATTTGAGAGAGAAGATTCTAACTCTGTCGTCATGGGTTTTGCTCAACCTTGTGCCTTTTGCCGATATGCTAGAACCTACAAACACTCAAATATCATTAGAAGGGAAGAAAACAGTGTCCACTTTGTATTATACAACAATACTTTCTAATCCAGCCGGCACATGATTTTCCACGTAGCATTAGTTAAATCAACTTCTGATCCGCCTCGAGTTCAGAGATCAAACAACAGAGACGAAAGGACTTGTTATTTGCCAGAGTCAACAGATCAAATGCTAAAAGAAAATGGGTCATCGTATTGATCAACAAAATGTTCATAACTATTACCTTATAACAGGTATCCATCAATTAGATTCACTAATCCAACACAAGGTGGCTCTTGATTATTGGCTTTAGGTTTGATCCCTCAATGCCAAAAAAATCCATAAATGCGCACTAGGACTATATAATCAGCCTATTTTCATGCATTGACAAATGAAGAAACCTTACCAGATTTTGCTGAGTATAACTGGCATGAATTTCCTCCAAGGTCTGATGCTCTTTCAACAAGTGCATTTCATTGTTGCAAGGATTTATAATACTGAATCCCTTCCCGAAGCTTGAGGAGTTTATTGTTGGATGAATATCTTTTATTACTAGCATCTCGATTTCAGTAGCTTCCATGGATGTTCGCATAGCAACATACTGCAAGAGACTCAAAAACCTATTCAGAACTTGAACTTGGGCTCCGTAGAATATGAAGCCAGAAATTCAGGTGGATTCACCTGGCACAAGTGTGTAACAGATGATGTTGAGCTGCAGCAAAGGTAAGGTCGTTGCAAGCTGGGTATTTTCTCTTCATGCAAAGAAATGAGCAAGAGACTGATTTTTAACTGAAACAACAAGATCATGAGCACTGTTTGATCAGTGAAACTCAATAGCATAGTGCCGACTCCCTAATTATGATTTTACAAACTTTGTTATATTTAACCAGCAAGTCTACTTCTATTCATTCAATAATATCAAGATTTCTACTCTAGAGATATAGTAATATGAAGAAGACAAAATTATTTCAAGCACCAATATAATCGGAAGCGACCCTCCTTTCAAACTTTCAAAGAGAGGAGAACGGGTTATTCACATTGATGGTTAGAGGCGAATTGAAAGCTAAGCACTGGGAATTCTAAAGATTCCCCTAAGAAAAATAGAGATGTTTCCCACGTTACCCATAATATTTGGAAGTATCGACGTAATTTCATAGAGTCGAAATCAAACAAAAATAAAAAATGACCTTTTTTCTTCTTTCCGTCGACTTTTTCCCTCCTTATATTTGGAGTGAAATTAAGCATGCTAAGTAAATCATATGGAAAGAATTTGAAAGATCACAAGCGAGGATACTAAGAAGTATTACCACCTCATCATTTTCATCTGAACGTTGGAGACAGTCAATTAGCTTTGGGAGTCGGTTACTCCTAGAAAGCTTGCTACTGGCCCCATTCAGACCACCATGACGGGTGTTACTACGCATGCCACCTTTCCCCCAACCAAGAATTTCGGAGCTGCCAACAAGGCCAGCTGTTGCACCCAGTAATTCTCTGTTTACCACTGAATCATTTTCACCACAGCTTGCATCAGCATTGGCTACCGATAAAGGCTGAGAACCTCTACTTCCTCTCGATCTTTTGTATCTTTTCGGTTTGACTTCTGTAAAATGCTGATCAGCAGAAGATGAATCTTTGCCACTATCTTGCCCATCAGAACCTTCCTCCTCATCAGATCCTTGGTGTTCAACAACTCGATGGCTTCTCCGAGCCCTCAAATTTCGATATGTGCCCTGTCTCCTAACAAATGCCGCTGCTGTGGCTCTGGCTGATGTCCGTTTCCTTCCTAGTGCTTCTGACTGTCGTTGAAAAGTCTGGGCAATTGAGGCTTGGATCTGTAAAAAACTCCAGGAGCATAAATGAAATGTTAAGCAGGTGGAATTTGATTGTTTGAAACTTAAAGCTAGAAGATTCATGAAATTCCTGACTTCATAAATCAAACAACCAAAGAAATGCACTGCTAACAGGAGATATTTTAGGAGTCTTCGTTCCAACAATGACAAGGTATCTAACATGTTCCTAACAGCCAAAAAAAATGGAACTGGGAGAATTTGCAGGAAAAAGTTTTTGAGCAAATAAGGAACCATAGCTTTCCACATTATTTAGAGCACACTACGAATCATAAGTCGCATATGTATGAGCAATGAAGTCTAAGATTAATCATGATATTAGTCACCTGCTTATTGCGAGTCTTCTCCTCTTCATGGAAAGCAAATTCCTACAACAGTGATTAGACAAGTGTTTCAATCAAAGCAAATTGAATCAAATATTGCCCAGAAGAAGGGCTATTGTTGCTCGAATAATACCTCTTCCTCATACTCATCAATGTCTGGATATAGAGCAGCAATGAGGGCATCATAGTTTGGATCATCTCTCAAAGAGCGGCGACTAGCACAGTGTGTGCGGCAAGCAGGGCACTCGTTGTTCCTGCATAGAACTCAACACATACAGTAAATGGCAAGAACACATTGACATTCAATAAAACAAAAAAGAAGCACAAGACAGTACCCAAGCCGCATAGATTTGTCGATGCATTCTCTGCAGAAACGATGCAAGCATTCCATGACTGTTCTTGTCTTCCTAATAATACCTGTTCATACAAAGCTCTAAACAGTATCACATCTTCAGAACTAATTTGACCCAAAATGGAAGGCAAGTTATAACCAAGAGGAACTTAATTTCTTCACCTATACCCACATCCAAATGGTGGAAAAATACACTTTCTGCACAATAACACAATAGGCAATAATGAGATGCAAGTCTATTATTTTATTCCAGACTCCAATAAACCGATTCAGTGTTGCACTAGTTATAAAGAAATTTTTTTCTCAAGCAAAATAAGTCCCTAGGTAGGTGCCTCTTTCTTCAAGCTTACTAATAAAAATAGATAATGGAATTACTAGCTTGCAAAACATTGGTACAAGAACTAACATATTTCGATTGCACACAGTGCCCCCTTGAGTCAATACAAGTTATAAGTCCAACCCTCCCCCACCTCATTTTCAGTAATTTTAGACATACGTTTTAGATTTTTTTTAAGAAAGTAATGGATCGTAATCAAATATGACAATGCATGAATACGATCTGTAACACATTCCTCTTTCAAAAATTTGTATCAATTCGAATTCTAACAATTAGAAACACGTACCCAAACATATTGGACACTGAACTTCCTTCCGTATTTCTGCCAATTTCACAGTGATAAATCTGGGATTCAACAGCATAAACATTTTAAGAATTTTATCCAAAAAAAAAAATATGCACTTAACACCAAAAACTGGAATTATGCACAGAGAAATTCATTTTTGTAGATTAATCGTGTGCATTCATTCTTTAAGTTAAGAAAGACTAACAAAGTACATGTACTAGCCCAAATACTAAGTAGATATAGAAGCAAACTTTTTATGAGAGAGAACTCACCTAAAAGCTAATATAGAATCATAAATCTCAAAAAATCCTCCTTTGCAACCCATACTCACATCACTGGTTATATTCCACCACATTATGGTGATCTTACATGTTAGTCAATTCTGAAACCTATTAATTTGAAGCCTTCAGCAATTTCAACACATTAACTGGAGCCAAATGTTTATACTAAATTTGGAAGTGCTGAAAGCTGTTAATAGCCAACCACTAATCCCAACGGTTAGTACTTTGCTCTAATCTTCTAACCTGACCCTGCCCCGTCTCCATGTCTTAAGGAGGAAAAGATAAATTCTGGCTAAACAGAAGCCGCACTACCAACTACTAGCCCCCAAAACCGTGGCAATGCTAGGCTGCTCTGATGAGATTTCCAAATTTTAAAGCCAAAAAACATGGTTATTATTCTCTACACCCAGGCAACAGCATTTCATGTTCACGATTCATTCAACATGCCAGCATGATGGGGCATGCTCTTGATAAGGAACTCTACGTGCAAGACCTAAGCAAATCACCACTATAAGCATGCAAAGGCAGAACAACCATCAAATTGGAATTTAGATACAAAATTGCAGCTAACTAAAAGTGCAACCTTTGAAAAAAAAAATTACTCAGAGTGACTTGAAATTGATCACCAGACTAAATGATCTTCTCTCTTTACCTCCAACTAACTTCTGTAACAGTCTCTGGCTTTCTCATTAAGCTCCTCCCTCTAGCACTCTCCCTTTGATTTCTCCCAGAGAACCATACCCAGTTATCTTTTGATACTATACTGTCCCTCAAGTTCAACATCCTTTTGGTAGCCAAAAACCAGTCAAATATTTACCTCTGACCTATTTAACTTACTAAATGAATTCTTAATCTACTTAACATGTCCTCATTTTAGAATCTTCAACTTTTTGCTAAAATAAAATCATAGTTCAGTTCCAGTAACTTTTTATCCAATTCCTCTTTGTATCAGAACAAATATATATATAATATTTTTTTTTTATAACCGTGGATCTCCGGGACAGCTTGCGCGCACCTCGACTAATATATAATTTACTGGAAGATGTACAGGTGCAAGAATTTTCAGTAAAATAAGACCAATCCTCAGGATAACACCACATATTAATTGCATAACAATTATGATCAGATTGTGAGCATTGAGGAAGAGTCAAAATCCACATGCCAGCACATTTCAACTAACCCGATTATAGTTAAATCAACTCAACCCATGAACATTTATTAAGAAACCAAGACAAATCAATCTCAACATAACTAGCAGTGATCAAATTTACCAGAAACGCAACTAAGAATCCCCAATTAATGTCCACGATCACATACAGAGATCAAGACTGGCCCGTCTCGAATAGATCACACTGATTTAGCATGCAACGATCGAGCAGTCAAGATAATCAACTTCAAGATTACAAAATTCCAAAATGAAAGCTCGTCAAACAGTCACATAGCAAACAGAGATAACAGAGAAAGTCCAACAGCTAGAAGAACTAAATCTTTAAGTACTACAAAACTAAGCCATAGCTCGTCTTCAATGAAAAAAACATGTAGGCTTAAACAAACAAATCATATCAAAAAATCAAGCTCGCGTATCTCTATAAACTCATTCACCTGCACATCGAACAGTGTCAGAATACACAATAGTAGAAACACGTTCATATTTGTGAGTAGAGAAAAAGCGAGAGGGGAAGAGAGATAGAGAGAAAGTGTAGTACTCGTCTTTTTCTCCTCCGCTAGAGTAAGGACTGTCATTCAAATCTGAAAATCAGAGAAAAACAAATTCAGACGAAATGCCGAATGAGACTCGTATTTGTCGTCAGAATTTTGCAACCAGAACAACGCATGTATGTAGACATATCCATGTATACGCATGTAAGCGCGTACCATCTCCGTTATCGGCTTGTTTGGGATGTTGATTCTGGTGCGAATCATCGGCGTTCTCTTCCTCGGGCGGTGACGGTGGCGGAGGTGAGGAAGGAGGAGTGGTCTCGAACGAACGCTTCTGGGCAGGCATTGACTGGACGAGCCGGTGGTGGGCTACGATGGCGGTGGGTGGCGGAGTCAGCGACGGTGGAGGTAATTGGAGTATGGCTTTTTCTTCGGTCTGTACGTATGAGTATACTAGTTGCGTGTGTATATATATATATAGATGTATATATCTATGTATAGGTTGTCCTACAGTTTTCTCCAATTTTAACTGGAGAACAGAAATCGGACGTCCAAATCAAAAAGAAATTGGAGAAACTGGAGGAAAAGAAACAACAGGTGATACCATCTACTGTTCGAGAATAAATTACAATAATTTTTCAGGGGCTTAAATTTGGATGTAAGGAAAAGGAATGCGATGTACGTGTAAAAAAATTATTTAAAGAATTTATTTTGCATGTAAAAAAATAATTTAACTTCATTATAAAGTATATTTATGTATTTATTTTGGCAATTTCAGTCCTGAAAATGCCTCTAGAATTACATTGTAACTCACTAATCACTCAGAGTAAGATAACGAGAGAATAAAAGATAAGGGAAAAATCGAGTGGTATCAAAAATGTTAGTCCAATGGATTAAAGTTTGCTTTGTGTCGAGACTTTGGCAAGTTAAGATAATCAATTTTTTATTTTTTATTTTTTTGGAGTAAGATAATCGAGAGGCACCTTATAGTACTCTTGAACTACTCCCACGTTATTTTTGCACTTTAAATTAAGGAATTTTCAACTAGAACAAAAGCATCGATTATCTCACTCATTGCTTGTCTTTTGGCTTCTCTCTAAGGATGAACACTCCTCTATCGATGTATTTTCACATTCCACGAAAAAGGCAGAAGAGAAATATAATTCGTAAAAGAAGACGTTTCAATAGAAAACAAGCTATACTTGAAACAATCTTTTGATGACATGAATTTCGGTCATCGTTCATTCATCTCGATTACACATTCATCATGTGAGCTATTGATTCTTCATCCTCATGAGTTTGTTTACTACAAAATTTCACTTTTTTCTGAAATTTAAATATGATCCTCTGTGAATCTTTAATCCCGAATTTCGATCTTTGTCTTGCTATGAATATAAATACGAAAATAACGCCAATAAAATTATTATATGATAGGTGGGGTCCACTAGAAGATGATGGAGCCCATGAATGTATCATGGGCATTCCAAATTGACTCGATTTCTTTGTAACATTTTTTATATGGACATCTCGATAAATGACGAGTTCAAATCAACAAGTCAAATATGAATGCTAAAAATGGGTTTAAGAATACTATTTTTTATTTATTTTTTTAGTTTAATTCTCAACTTGGTTTCACCTCTTTCAGCTTATTTTATATGTTCTGCACTCTTCGTGTTAAGTATTACATCGAAGTATATATATGGCAAACTTCACAATGCCCATTTTGAATTAAAAACCATTAAACGTGGAGTTTACATAATGAATCAAAAATAGCAGCAATTATGCATATAATAATTCGATTTTGTTTCCATTTTTAACCTTAATTTACATTAAAACCTTATTTTGACGTCAATTATGCATATAATTATTTATAATTTAAACTATTTTAAACACTTTCCAAACATGGTTTTAAAAAAATAATCTAACGAGTTAAAATTGAGTTGGGTGAGGCGTTCTATAGCCATGCCATCAAACTTTATGCTAGATCTCGATCCCAAAAACTTGATAATCATCTTGAACTTTTTCCAGTCTATCAATTTTAATCTGATTGCTTTAGAAATCTAGAGCTTGTTTGGTACATCTTAAAATTCAATTAAAATTGAAAATATAGATGTTATTGGGTCACACTCGTATAATAAAAGTCAATAATAACGGTTAATTTTTCAATTTTAATCTGATTTTAATCTCTATCGAACACGTCCTAGAAATCGCGCCACTGTTGCTACTTGCTATACATAAGTATCATTGGCTTCACATTGGAAAATAGTTTTTTCCGAATACACGTCTGATTATTAGCAAAGTGGATAGTTATTATTTAATAAAGATCGATGCTATAAAATAGAAAAGTTAAAATATCATCGTCGAAGTAAAAGAAAATTCATTTTATTTTTTGTTATTGAGAAAGCAAGTTGCTAGAGCGGTTATTCGGTGGCCAACTGCTACGCACGCTAACCATTTTAAAGTGCATTTTTGACTTCAATACGAACCTTCGATTTTTACTTTTACTTTTAAATGGTTTTGTTGCTTTTTAATAGGTGTTTAACAGAGTTTTGTCCTATTTAGATTCTACCGTACAAAATGGATAAATTTGTGACTTATTATAATTTTTCAATTGAGTTGTAAAAACTTTCAATATACTTCAATTTATGTCAATTGAGTCACTGTATTTTAATATTGCACCGGTTGAGTCGCTGTAATTAATTTTGTCTCTATTTAGGACACTTCGTGCATTGTCGTCAAATCGTTTAACGTCAAACACTTATATAACAGTTAAATACTAGTGGTCGTCCTATGTGAAGAAATGATATAATTGAACTCGATTTTTGAATAATTTCTCTATTTGTCCTGTAGAACTGATTAGTTTGATCTTGCAATTGAATTTCGGAAAACAAGTTCACGTGTCCTTTGCCACGTTATGTCACCCACTTTATGCAGATTAATTTGCATAGCTGTTGAAAGGTCATGTCCACACGTTGATGACCTAATTTTAATCAATTGATGATCGACTTTTTTTTTTTTTTTTTTTGAGAAGAAATCTTTCCATTAAGTCAAATAATGTTTTTTTGTTAAATTTACATTTTAAATAAACAAATTTCATCTAAAGTTTTGACTGGAAAGATGCCCACTTTGTTGATCCCGTTTGTTTCTGATTAAAATCAGATTTTAATCTAAGTCAAACAATCAATATTAACTAGAGATGGCAAAAAAGCCCGCCCCGCCCCGTTTAGTTAAAATAAATAAATAAATGAACGTTGTTTATTTAATTTTGAACATTATTTGTTTTCATTGTTTGGTTTGGATATTGATGTAATTATTTTAAATATTATTTACTTTGGATTATAAAATTTTGAATTGTATTTACTTGTAAATATTTGGTTTAAAAAAAAAAAAAATTAAATGGGGTATTAAACGGGGCAAAAATCCGCCCCGCCTCGTCAAAGGCGGCGGGGGGGAGGGGGCGAGGGTGCCCCGCCCCGTTGCCATCACTAATATTAACCATCAATTTCATGGGCCCACAACTTTTCAATCATACATTTCAAAATTTTTTATCACAACTTACTAAAAATCTAATTTTAATCACCTCCAAACATCCCCTAAAAAGTGAGTGGTTCGTTAATGTATTTTTTTAATAACCTTTATCAGAGTAATCTTAAAAATCCGATTGATGCCTCACCTACCAAAATAAATAAATAAAAAAAAATCATTTCTGGACCAAAAAAGAATTCAATGGATTTGATTTTTAATAAAATAAATAAAAACAAATTAATTTCGATATTGGTCTATGGAGTCCAAGACAAATTCTAAATCGTTGTAATGTGACTCATTTAGTCTTTGTTTGACGGTCAATATTTCAAAATTCATTAATTTAAATTGAACACAACAATTGTTAGTCAATATCAAGGTCTAATGTCTCAGTGTCGAATTTAGAGTGGATGTCGCTAATAAAGTTCTTGTTTGGTGAAGATTAAAATCAATGATTTTAATAAAAGATGATGAAGTTGAAAAGTTGTGAAACTCATAAAATATGTGCTTAAAATTCATGATTAGCTTTGACTTAAATTAAAACCTACCTATCAAACTGGACAAAGTGACCAAATATGTTCATATGCTAATATTATTTTACTTAATGACTAAATGAGTCATAAAATTACTCTATTGATCAATACGAAATATCACTTGAACTTCAACGACCATTTGTAAAATTAACCCAAACAAAAACATAACAAACGAAAACCAAAGTGTAGTCGTTTTATACTCATCATTCCATTCATCTAATAAAAATTTACAAAAATAACTAATTTTTCAATTTTAATCCTTAATTTCTAGCCCAAGCCAAAACCGGCTCTAAGACTCAAACTTGGTTCAATCAATTGATTCAAGTCTTCTGTCATGACATGCTGGATTCATTCAATCTGTTAATAATTAATTCGTAAGAATCAAAATCATGTTAATAATTCGTAAGAATCAAAATCGAATTTCTCTATCTAATATCTACTATATGCTACTTCAACTCCGGGTCCTCTGAGCTCGTTCCAATCCAATTTTCTCCGGTATGGCCTTCCCTGAAGTTGCTGATTTCGCCCGCAACTTCGCGGTCATGGTCAGAGTTCAAGGCCCTGTGAGTCCGGTCTCCTTTTTTTTTCGTGTTTGATTGTTTGTTTGAGCTTTCAAGGGATTTAATTGCTCGTAGGGATTGTTTGAGAATTTCAATTTGAAATCTGACTGCGCCTTTTTGTTTTCGATGGATCTTAGATTGTTTCAGAATTCCAAATTAGGAATTTGACTGGTTGTTTGAGTTTTATATTGATCCAATTGCTGGTTTAGCTTGTTTCAAAATATCAATTTTATAATTCGATTGCTTGTTCGAGTTTTAGCCCCCGTTTGAAACCCATTTTGAGGAAAAGAAAAATATTGGAACAGTGGTTGATGTGAGAATGCGTGGTGGAAAACTGACGAAAAGTTTTCGATTTATGCGTAATATTATTTTATTTGGAGAATGTACAGTTGAAATCAAGAATGAGAATGAGAAATTAATGGGTGTCAGACGGGGCTTAGTCTTATGGAATTACCTTATGAGGTTTTTGAACTCTGATGCTATATTCGAGTTTCATCTTTAAAGGTGAACTAGACCGAGTTCTTTTATTTTTATTTTTATATTGAATGGATGTCCAACTTTGCTGTTAACAGTATGTAGTTAATAACAGATACATAGTTTTTTTTTTCTCAATTTTAACCTTTGATTCACACACCGTGAATCTATCTATTCAGCTTGTATACAAAAGCCCTTCTGTAGCTGGAATTTGAGTTTTCTTTTAAACTGTTTATATATTTTTTATATGTTTTTTTTGGGTTCCATGTTTTCAGGACCCAAAGGGACTCAAAATGCGAAATCACGCTTTCCACCATTATAAGTAAGTTATTCTGTTGTTTACACATATACTTACAAATATATATGTGTGCATACATGGGATAGTTTGAGTATTAATTGATCATGTGTAGTAACCACATGAAGATAAACAGGGTGGTGACACTGTTATTGTCTTATTGAAGTAGAATTTCGTTACTATGTTTTTGTAGTTCTGGCAAAACAACGCTCTCTGCATCCGGAACACTTCTTCTGGGTTTTAATTTGGATGCTTCTACAGGCAGCAGCAACACCATGCAAGTTTTGACAGTTGCCTCTGTAATTGAGCCATTTTTATCACAAAAATACAGGGAAAACGTATCAAAGGTTGAAGTTTCTGACATATTAATAGCATGCAAATGACTTCGTGTAAATTTATTTGTTTCTGTATTGGCGGCTTCTTTTGGGCGTTTTTGTTTTAATTTTACATTTTCTTTCTTGCAGGACAAAGCCCAATTGATACCTGGTGCTCGGATTGATATATTGTTGGAGGTCTTACTCTTACATTTTAAAAGATATTATTTTCTAGATGACTTTTTGAGTGTTCTTTTGGCAGATCGATAATACATGTCTTTTGACAACTAGGGCAAAAAAGTGCTGGAAGGTGATAAAGTGGGGAATGAGGAGGCTTGGTTGCCTGCCGAACTGATAAAGATGGTAGGCTTTTAGCTACAAAACATAAAGTTTACCTTGACACCCTTCTAGCTTTGTCATTCTCTATGGTATCAAGTTGTTGGATTCATATTCATTTCCTGGATTCTATTTTATTCTCGATGATCTTTTCAAACGCACTAAAAGCTACTTGACACTGTAAATGTGATGTACTGTTTGGAGGTTAACATTCCAGAATCAACTTCTGCTGTTCAATCGCTGATTGAAGCTTCTTCTAGTTCGTTGGAGCATGGTTGGGAAGTTGGTTGGTCGCTAGCCTCTCATAACCGTGGTCCTCAACATATTATGGAAACCATTCATTCACAGGTGATTTGACTGGGTCACTTTTCTCAATTTTAACTAGAATATTCCTCCATTACTAAATATCATTTTTTTGGGCATATATGAATACGAAAGATTAGCTTGTGTGGTGAAGAGAAGTCACTCTGAATCCCATTAAACTGTTAAATTTCTTTAGTTCAATAAACTGTTAATCTTTTGTCATTCTGTATTATGTAACAGGAACTATCAACTGATCATTTCAGGTTGAGCAATTTTCCTTCCAGAGCCAAAGACAAATGCTTGGGGTGGAGTTGAGTAATCCGAATCTTATGGGCCAATCAACCACGAGGATTGCCCTGCTCACTGTTCCCTCAAAACATTTTGAGGTATTATGATTTTTTATCTACCTTAATCATCAGAACCACATCATTTCGATAACACTAGCAAAAATTACATTGAAATTGGAATTTTTTTTTCCTGTCGGGCGTTTTGTCTATACAATTAAGTTGGAAGGTGACAGTGATGACAGTATAATTCTTTTTCCTACAGAATTTTCCGAAGTTAAATACATCTGTACCCAAGAGGGGAGATCTTGTTCTGGCTATGGGTTCTCCTTTTGGCATATTGTCGCCTGTACATTTCTTTAACAAGTAATAATTCCTTCTTCCCCTTTATTCCTCTAATGTTTGAATTCTTGTTACTTGTTAGTTGGTAACTGTGGTTGCGTATTCCTATGCCTCGACATAAATGCTTTGAATATGTGCATGGTGAGCTCACTTGAAGTGTTAGATGATCCATGACCCAACCTTTCTTAAATAAGAGAAATTGATATATGGGGTTGCTTCACTTTTGAATATAAATTGCATCATACTTCATATATGTTATCTTTTTGATATATCGAATTTTGTTTTGAGTGCTCATTTCACTCTTTTTACTGCTGGATTAGTTTATCAGTGGGGTCCATTTGCAACAGCTATCCACCCAGTTCCTCCAAAAGATCTTTATTGATGGTTGATATTAGGTGTCTTCCTGGTGCGAGTGACTGTCCTGAAAATCTATCTTTGCTTCATTTTTCTTGTGAAGTCTATTTTCATTCTGGCTCTGCATTGGATAGGAATGGAAGGCAGCCCAGTATTTGGAGAATGTTCTCAACTTATCGGTCTTCTGGCTAGACCACTGAGGCAAAAAAACAGTGGTACTGAAATTCAGGTATATAGGAATGGTTACATGTCTTATTTGTGGGAAATCCTTCTAAAATGTGTGCAACAGTATCATTTACGTCTGTACTTGATTCGTTTTTGGAAGTGCAATTTAAATTTATCTCTGTGCCCTACTGTATGGCATTTTTAACTTTTATGTCTTTGGCTTTAGTCTTTTCAACTTGAAATAAATCTTAAAAGGATGATTTTTCCTATTCTGTATTCAAACATATTATGAGACATCTCTAACCAGTGCAGTGTAGCCAATTTTATTGTCAATACCGAACCTTGATTTTTCATCTTTGAAAATTCTTGATTTAATGGTGGTTTTCTGTTATACATCTCTTTACACATATATGCTATTGGAAACACCTTTACGTGCCTTAAGAAGGGCAAGATCTTTCCATAGTATCATTCATCGAATCCTAGGAGTGTATTTAGTTAATATCAAGGACTAAGATTATGTTTAACATTGTTCAAACCAATAACAGTAGAACACCATAGAAGCTTGCTTTACTATACATAATTGTTTCCCAAAATGGTGGTTTTGGATAACAGCTGGTGATTCCATGGGACGCCATTGCATCGGTTTGCAGTGACTTGCTGCACGAGGAGTCCCATGTTAAATGGAAAGGGAACCATTGTAATGATGAAAATTTGAAGACATCGCCCAAAGGGAAATTAGATGGATCCTCAAGTGACGTGCAAGAGCATCCTCATTCAGGTCCCCTTCTTCCTTCTCCTGTAGACAAGGCAATGCCTTCTATTTGTCTTGTTACCATCGATGATGGATCATGGGCTTCTGGTGTTTTGCTCAACAAACAAGGTCTCATTCTTACTAATGCTCATCTCTTGGAGCCATGGAGATTCGGTAAAGCTTCTGCAAATGGTGAAATAAATGAGATCAAGTCCAAGGTTGCTACTTTTCCAACCAATGAATCTACACCTAACGGTCCTCAGAATTTGCATCCAACAAAATCAAGACCATCGGATATTTCGCTTAATGGTGAGCAGGGGCTATCTAGACGTGGCTTGGCCAACATCAGCCCTAGAAGCATATGTGTCCGGTTAGATTTTATGGATCCTTGGACATGGAGCAACGCTAGTGTTGTTTATGTTTCCAGAGGGCCATTGGATATTGCCCTGTTGAAGCTTGAGACTGCATCGGATCAACTTTGTCCCATTGTCATGGATTTCACTAGTCCATCCCCTGGATCAAAGGCATATATAATTGGACACGGTTTGTTTGGACCACGATGCTGTGAGCACTTCATCTAACCATGCTTTATTCTTTTATATTTTTCTGGTACCCTTTCCCCTTTGGATTCTGGTCATCAATAGAGATGGAAATGTACCTATTTGTTATCTTGTTTCCTCTCTAATTCTTTTCAATAAAATACTTCGCCGGACTGTTCAAATATTTGAATTCTCTTAAGAATTTTAGGATGGTATATGAAAGGCCTTTCCTTAGCCATCCACCCTTGTGTATAAGGGTAAAATTTACAATGTTAACTAAAGAAGATTAATGTTATTTGTTGATGACATTACAAGGTGCTCTATATTAGTCCGCTTCATTTTATTAACATTCAATGATAAATCGGGATTTTGACCTCAATCTAATTACTGCTATCTAGTCCGATGAGTTTATTTTTTCTTCAGACTTCCTTCCATCTGCTTGCCATGGTGTAATATCTAAAGTAATTGAAGGAAAGAGGCCTAAACTGCAATCCAATCAGCTGAGTAGAGAAGAACTTTTTCCAGCTATGTTTGAAACAACAGCTGCTGTTCATCCTGGCAGTAGTGGTGGGGCCGTTGTCAATTCTGATGGTCACATGATTGGTCTTGTCACAAGGTACGGAATTTGAATACAGTAAATGTCTAAGAGCATGTTGGGCTATTCTTAAAAGTCTAATATACTAACTCTCAGATATTAATAAATTCAGCTCGGGTTTGGCGTAGATTAAAATTACAAGTAAATAAGTAAGTGGAATGATTGAGAGTTTGTAGCT
The DNA here is from genome assembly GCA_019097785.1 of Fraxinus excelsior. Taxonomy (NCBI): domain Eukaryota; kingdom Viridiplantae; phylum Streptophyta; class Magnoliopsida; order Lamiales; family Oleaceae; genus Fraxinus; species Fraxinus excelsior. Next base: position 56,337,143 of record CM032623.1, on the reverse strand, counting down.
ATCCTTACCGCTTGTCATTTGCCTCAGTGTGTGTGTGTGGTGTTTCGTGTGCTGGTTGCAAATTACTCGATCTTTAACTTTCAATTGTTAGTGCAGCAATGCCAGGCATGGTGGAGGGACAGTTATACCACATTTGAACTTTAGCATTCCATGTGCAGCTCTGGCGCCAACCTTCAATTTCTCCAAAGGTTATCCAATTTTAACTCGAATACTAAATTCCTTGGTCGAAGAAACTATTTTTGGTAAATTCGATACATGCAATTTACTTGAATATACTTAGAGAAGTTAAAATAGGACAAAGAGAAAAGAATGTGATCTCTCCTATAGGTTCCAGCACTATTATATATTTGCTTAACTACCGAGTTTTCTGGTGATAACTCTTTACTTCTATGGTGCAGATATGCAGGACTATTCGCTTTTAGAAGATCTCGACAAGCCTAACGAACACCTTTCTTCTGTATGGGCATTGATGCCACCATTATCTCCAAAACCCGGGCCCTTCTTGCCCAATCTACCTCAGTTTCCCATAGAAGATAAAAATGAAACCAAGGGTTCTCGATTGTCCAATTTTATTGCTGAGACGAACGAGTTACTGAAAAATACAGCTGAGTTTGGCACGGATGAGAACTTCAACTTCTCTAATAAACTAATACCTAGTAAGCTATGATGGTCTGAGAATGCTGTTTTCGATCGAATTATAAATTGCCACTGTATTTTCCTATTTGTAATTTTTATACCAAGCTTCAAAGTCTGTCTGTTGTAACCTATTATTGAGTCTGAAACTGTATTTTGTACAAGGAAATGCTCATCAATTTGTAGCTATAGCATTGCCTAAATGTTTGATGTAATATTATCATATTGCATTTTTCAAATAAAATCTTAAACTTGCATTTTCGTTTTTGTTCAGTTTATTTTATTATCTATGATTATCGTGTTCGTTGATTCCTTTACTAAGAATTTTGCTTGATTTGTTTCCAGAATGACAATTTTTAAAGATTTTTTTATTTTATTTATATAGAGTAGAAATTATTTTAATTTTACAAATGTGTAACTATTTTTGTTTATATAAATCAGCCACTGCCAGTGTCATTCTTATTATTATGAAAGTTTTACTTTATAATCATAGCATTTGATGGTGCAACATTATACGTAACTAAAAAAAGAACTCGTTTTTAGTTGATGCAAATGCAATGTTTCATGGCTCTCTTCTTTTGGGAGCTTGAACGCAAGACTACGAAACACGATCGTTGAGAAAAGAAACACAGTCTTATCCTCGGGCCACTGATCGAATACTTTTGTCTTACCTACAACCACCACTATGGCCACCTCCATCGCCTCTTTCTCCGCCACCTTCTCCTCCCTCTCCTTCTACCACCACCACCTCCCCTCTTGCCTCTCTTCTCTCCACCCTTCCTTTGCCCCAAAACACCCACAAAAACCCATCTCCCTCCGCTTCAAATTCACTTCAATAAATGCCAATTCTTCAGACATCAACACCACATTCTTCGACACTACTGACCCAGAAGAATTCTCCACATTCAGCCCACCAGAACGCCCCGAAGACTTCGTCCCACCACCCTCCTTTGACGAAGGCCCATTCGAGCCAGAGGACGAGATTGCCAAGGCCTACGAGGAATTATACGGTGCTGCGTACAGTGGAGAGACTTTTCTCGGCAATGACGTGTATGCAATGGACTCTAAGGTGAAGAAGACAACTGGGTTCGGGTCTAAATCGAAGAAAGAAAAAGTTAGAGATGGATTTGAGGAGAGAGTTGTGCAGGTTAGGAGGGTTACTAAAGTGGTGAAGGGAGGGAAGCAATTGCATTTCAGGGCTGTTGTGGTGGTGGGTGATAAACAGGGGAATGTGGGGGTTGGAGTAGGCAAGGCTAAGGAGGTAATTGGTGCTGTTCAAAAATCTGCTGTTAATGCCAGGAGGAATATCATTACAGTTCCCATGACCAAGTACAAGACTTTCCCCCACAGGTAATTCTTTTAGTTTAAGCTTTTAGACAATATGGTTTAGGTCGGCACAACAGCCAAATCCCCTTCCTACATCTTTGGGTGTCAGCAACAGGAGGAGACATTTTTTTTGGCCCCCTTCCAAAGGAAATGCGGTCAGGGTAGAGCTCGGCAGAGGGTTCCAGAATAGGGCAGGGTCCTGTCCTTAAGATTCAGATAAGAAAAGAGTTCCAAACCGTGGCTCAACACTAAATTTATGCTTCTTTGACTAACCGTCAATGATCCATTATCTGTTAGGTTCAACTTTCGTTTATTTGAGTTGATTAGTTGAAGGGAAGTATGTGATAGTTTCTGGGGTTCCAAAGATTATGCAAAGATTATGCATATTTACACAAATTTGTTTAATAAAAAGCATTGGGTTTTGATTGATTTTCTCGATGGATGTGTTGGCATTGTAGAAATGTGTTTGAGGAATGTTGAAATTCTGGTTTCTATGAATTTTTGGACGTTGCTGATGAAGTTTGCATGCATTGACTGAATTATAAATCTCAAGTATAATTATTAACTGAATGTGGGTTTTCTGGATTTTTAGGTAATTGGTTTTAAGATGAGGACTCTTATAGTCTGATAGTGCAATAGCTGATTAGATTATGACATTCATTGGAAGTTTGGCTTTGGGAATAATGGTGACAGTAAGCATTTTGATATCAAGCTTGCATACATTTATGGTTCTTGATACTGATGTTGGAGTGGAGTTGGGATATGGTAACGTTAAACAACGAGAAGAAGAAGAAGCCATGTCTAATGGCAATAAAGTTGGCTCGATTACACGAATCTTTTGACAATCCTGTTGAATCCAAAGGCGGCTTGTGTGAGAGGTTATTTAAAATTGATATATTTGCAATCCCACCAGCTTATGTTACTTTTGGGGTCCAAATTATTAACGTTAAATGAAAATGATAGTCAACGTCTATTAGGAAGAAAGAGGGTAGCATTTGTTTGGTCCTATGACGTTCAAAACCAATCTCTTATGTAAGAGTTGGGACTCGGTGGAGATGCCAGCTAATATGAATTGGTCGAATTCGTAATGTTTAGATGCAGTGTGTGACCACCATCTAGAAGGGAGGGTCGAATAGGTTGTTTGATTCAATTGTTAAATCTGATAAGGTTTTTTTGTGAAACATTCACGCAATACCAACATGTTCAGACCGACATTACTAGTTAGCTGTTGAAGCTCACATTTTGTTTTACTTCTGATATTATTGATAAATTGAAATTGCAGATCTGAGGCAGACTATGGGGCAGCTAGGGTTATGCTTCGACCTGCTTCACCAGGTACTGGAGTTATTGCTGGAGGTGCTGTGAGGATTGTTTTAGAACTGGCCGGGGTTGAAAATGCATTGGGGAAACAACTCGGTAGCAACAATGCACTCAATAATGCACGAGCCGCGGTCGTAGCCGTGCAGAAAATGAGGCAATTCAGTGAAGTGGCTGAGGAGCGTGGCATCCCAATGGAAGAACTTTGGAAGTGAAAGACTGCAAATTGCATATCAATTGCCGTTTTTTATAGAAACTATTTCCTTTTAAACTTCTTCCCGTCATAAAACCAAATATGTTTAATGTGCCAGAAACTCCCTGATCACCGTAGTCAGCTTTCTTGACAATGAATAAGATTCTAACTTCATTTTTCATCTTCAATATATTTGAATACTGTAATATCTGCCTTGAGGAATAAAAAACAATAGATAAATGGAGCAATCTTGAGCTGGAGAATTAAGCACCTTCTTATCTGTGAGTGTTTGAACATGATAAGCATCTTTATCTGAGAAGGTTAGGAAAAGAATAAAAATATAATAATACAAATGGGCAAATACACCAAGGCTTTCGTCCTCTATAATTGTCATATTGTGTCAAAACAGATGTCATATAGGAAAGAGAAGAAATGAAGTTCTTGTTTCAGTTACCCTGCTGCTCGTGTTTCTGCTTCATCAAGGGTAAAAAGGACAAATCGAAGAAGGAACCGAAGGAAGATTGAAGCACAATTTAACGAAGAAATGGTGTTCAGATCTTCGAAAGTCATGGAGACGAATTATAAGCTTCTTCTTTTTACTTGAGATTGTATTTTTCATGTCGTCTTTCTGAAACTGTATAATGTGATTGTATTCCTTCAATTGCTCTTCTTGCTTTTATCCCCCTCCATTTTCGGGCACTAAGCCAATCTCATGCATTTGATGTTCGACTGAGACGAGCCCTGTCTCTGCAAGAAATCTACAAAATAATAGATTCGAATGAGTCAGAAGCAGAAGTCTGCGATTGCATTATAAACATGTGCATTCCTAACTCTAGACATCAAATCAAAGGTAAACAAATGCACCTAAACTATCAAGATTTTACTGGTTTATAACAAGAATTTAGTCCACGGATAAAAAATGGTTTACTCGCCACAGTCCATGTTGACCATCTAGCCACATTTTCGGAAACTCATATTAAACAGCAGACATAATTAGATTTTTGCAAAATGTAAGCAAGCTTAATCTAGGAGCCAAGAAAACCATTAGCATGTGGCAGCATTAATTTTTTCGACTATGATCCATCCACAAATGCAGTCAAATAATGAAAAGTTCAGAGACGTGGATTTTTCCTTGATGGCTCAAATCAAACTGACAGAGGCATACGAATGTTGCTCAAGGCTCAAACACATTATAGCTCTGAAAAGTCCAATTGAAGCAATAAAACTTCGTGAAATTTCAGCTTAAATTGTACAAATAAATGATGACCAAATAGAAAAACCCATCATTCTTATCAAGATTGTAACATTCAATAGCTCTTGCTTGAAAGGTTCTGATAGAAAGACTGAGTATTTCGTTTTCTATTCCTCCAATCAGTTAATGAATTTAATATTCAGCCAGCAAAACAAAGACAAAATATGCATTTCTGAGTTGTATAAATGCATGGATCATAGAGTAAAGAAAAAATATACTTTAAGACCTATTTTATATGATCCCAGAAAATTTCAGGGTAGGGTGAATGTAAAGCCACTCGTCAGGTAACCAGCCACAACTACAAGAGGAACCAAAAAATACCACTTGCCTGTGAACCAGGGTCTCTGTTAGGATTTTCCCATAAATCCGGAAATCTTGATATTCAGTAGAGAGTTTTATAAACTATGTGAAGTCTTAAAAAAAAAAATCCAAAAAACCTATAAGGAATCGCATTGATGGTACCACTAGATGTCAAAGAAACTATTACATGCATAATTTGGGAGGATGGAAGAATATTTGTATTAACTAGTTCTGTCAGCAGACGATTCTCAGGGTGTTTCTAAAATGGGTGCAATATCCAATAGCCTAATACCAAGTTCCAGCACAAAAATATGACCGGTACAACATGTACCGGGAGACAAGTGTGTCTCCCTGGCACTCGTGCAGGGGGAAATCCCCTGTACTAGTGGAATTACCCCCAAAAATATATAGAGCGTGAAGTTAAGATTGCAGTGCGATCTGTTTCCTGTAATTTGATTTAAGAAAAAACTTGTTAAGTCCCAAAAGCAAAATTTAGGATTTTATACGACTGCTAGGAATCCCTATACCAATCATTGATTTCATTAGAAAAGACGCCTATCAGCTATCGCCTATCAGTCTATCACTGCATATACATACCTATCAGTAAATCACTGCATATACATACCTATCATCTCTAAATTCCAACTATATATGAGAAAATTATGGTACCTAGTAAGAAGCAAGAAAAGGGTGCCCGTAATCAGTACAAGAAATGTAACATGGAGTACTAAAGCAGAGTCACTGGAAGAGAAAGCTAAGCCCAACATAGCAGCCAGGCATAGGCCCAGCATCAAGAATGAAATCTTCAGAGTATTCCAAGTGGGACCCTGAAATCAAAACAACAAAAGATCAATTTTGCGAAATTTTTTTTTTTTTTTTTTTATTGAAATAGGTACAAATAATTGGAACAGAAAAGCTTCGGAGTGATGATCAAAAGATGCGAAATTTAGTTCATACGTTGACCCCAGGAGCTAAGGCTCCAAGCAAGACTGCTTTTGCCGATGAGAAATCTTCTGTACTTGATTGTTTAGACTCCATTTTAGGGAATTAGGGATTCTTGATTGCAGATTTGGGAGTGTGCGTGTGTGTGAGGGAGAGAGAGGCAATAGTGTTTTAAATTGGTCCGTAGTATTCCTGAAATTGGATTTCAGTTGCAAATTTCTTAATTTTGATGATTATTGGACAAAACTTCTGGACAACAGTTCATTTATACCCTTTAAATTTGGACTTACAAGATAGGATACATTGGTATAATGATTTTGAGACTATTAGTTTAAAGAATAATTCGTACAAGATAGGATACATTGGTATAATCTTTTACAATCTTGCTACATTACCCGAATTTTTTTGACATAGTGGTTGACCGACCCTCACAATAGGGGGCGGGGTCCACTTGTTTTTGCAATTTTTTATTCATGTGGGGCCGGCGGCTGTGAGAGGATGTCAACCACTATGTCAAAAATTTTCGGGCATAGTAGCTTTATTCAATCTTTTATACCCGGGCGCCCCCCTACTTGTCAATTCGGTAAAGAATTCGATAAAGGATTATGTACACGTAACGCGATCGTAGTTTAAATTTGTGCCAAGGTTTCACACAGAAAGGAAGATCTTATATCCATTTCACACAATATATCGTGTTACAACCCTAATTAGGTGGCAATGGAATTATTTCAAGAACCTTGTACATTTGATCCAATTTAGTTCCTGTTTGGTATGGATTAAATTAGATTTTGATAAAAGTTGATGAAATGTGTAGTTGAAAAATTGTGAAATCTATAAAATATATGATTAAAATGAATTGTTGAATTTGATTTAGATAAAAATCTAAATTTTAATCGATATCAAACATGAGCTTAAACTTCGGCATAGAATATAAAGTGCTTGTCTGGTCCCAATTAAAATATGTAGAAATGACTTTTTTTTTTTTTACCGCTATATTCAAACAAATGGGGCACATTCTCTCACAATTGAGTCAAAAAAATGTAGGCTACAACGGTCCAAATTGCAATTGAAAGCAGAAACAGACAAGCCCATAATTGTCTATAACACCATGATACATGACTTTCTCATAATTCAAGTTTTTGGCGGAAAGAATAAAAATGAGGATCCGAAAGACATGAGAAAAAATGGCCATGTGCAGAATAATTTGACTAATTTTTATTCGTAATAATGTCAAATATCGTTCACTCTACTTCACCGTACATATCAAAAGATGCAAATTTCTGTGAGAAAACCGTCGCAGTCGAAGCTCGTAAGAGATAATACACTAAATGCATTATAAGTGCGTATAATTTACTTCAAACTCAACATTTCAATCTATAAAATGCTGTAAACAACTTGTTACAGAAAACAACATATGGTGCCAATTTCCAAACGTCAAAACTTTATATGTACATACACAAACATTCCTTAATTGCAATTGAAGAATCGCATTAACAGCCAATGTTAGACTCTTGAGTAAGGTTTTTGCACTAGGAATTGCTGATCATAAAACTGAAAGTCGGATCAAACAGTCAGGATAGACCGATTGTATCTTTCAGCGCGGCATACAGCTTTATCTGATGGCCACTCCTTGGAGATGTTCATTTTAAATAACATTTTTTGCTTTTAAGTTGGTATTATTTGATAGATACAATTGTCTCGTGCTTAGGCTCACCACGTTTGAAATCTTGTAACCAAGAAAGTGAAGAAGTGTAAACGATACAATCATTAAACATGCCAATAGAAAATTCCAAGCTCAAATCATAAAACATGCCAATAGTTGCATATAGATATCCATAGATCTCAACATTACATATCAAGCATAAATATAAATAAGGGGTGTTTACTGCACCTAAAATCGAGCAGTAAGAGTTAAATACCAAAAGAGATCCTTCCAGAGACCAACCAGACAAAAAGTTGACAAACATCAAAGTATCAAAATGATTATTAAAAAAGGTCGAGAAAACCAGCAAGGCATTCTTTTCCTCCCGTTCTCTTTTCTTTTTTCTTTTGTCGTACGACAGGCAAAAACTCAGGCTTAAACTGTGATGAAATCACCGCTCCCAACAGTAACGCTTGTGCTCCTCCAACTTGTAGCCTGGAAAATAGACAGAGAAGTTAAACCCCGTTGAACCATAGGTGACTCATAATAGACAAAGCTCCATGGATCAATTAGTTGCAGAAATTACAAAAGAACCACAAGACACTACACAAAAGTGAAAGGATTTCCAGTAGAAGACGAAAAACTGTCCAACAATACTACAATAGAAACTAAGCATTCTAAAGAGTGAAATTAAACAGACATTATGATGTAGGAGATCAGCCCATAGATTAAGTTGCACTACACAGGCTTGGTTCTAGTTTAATTTCCAACATAGGTTTGCATTTCTTGCAAATACATTATTTTACCGAGAAGTTGTCACTTTGATAGCAAAAGTCGTTATGACTTGTTTTTAACCCTCTTATAGGATTGTAATTTCCATATTGTGGTAGGAGAATATATAAAGAAAGCTTTGAGCTGTTTGCCCCCAATTTCTTCGTTAGTCATTCTTCAATCAGATTGGCTTGAAGAAGCTCAATCTTTTTTGAGTTCGTTATTGAACCTTGATTCTGACTTACCTACGTCATTATGGAACCGACTCAAAGATGATATGGAGAGGCTTGAGCTGAAATCCATTTGTATAATGGCTGAGACCTGTATAAGCTGAGGCAAGGAAGGCCTACTCGCTCGTATTCTAAAGACTTCTCTAATAAATCCAATTTGCTCAATGCTCAAAGTAGAAAGACCCCTACTTCACTAAGTACAACTATTAATCCTACTACTACACTTGGAAAGGCTGCTGGGAAACAACCAATTCCACACCCTAAGACTTAACCACCATCAATGACTCTATGCCCATTAAATCACAGATTAATACAACTATTGGATTTTATTAGGAAGAAGACATACTTTCTAGATATCATGGGAGTTATTTTAGGATCATTTAAAAATATTATGATCAGTTCCATCCTTGTCAGAATTATAATAGTTTCTTAAAGGAGATAAATGATTAACTACGGAAACTCTCTTATCTGCAACATTTTGAAATGTGAGTTAACAGACTCTAGTTTGGGTCAACTCTTGCTTTCTGTATTTCTGAATGTTACTTGAGCCACATTATTTTTGAAGAATGTATTTTGGAATAGTAGATTGATGGAGAATGTGTGGTTGAAAAAAAAGGAAAAATTATTGATGTGATAGGAAATATTATTTTATTGAAGAATGTGTGGTTGAAAATGAGTCGAAAAATGAGAATGAAAATTTTATGTGGCTCAAACAGGGGATAAATTTCTTGTTATCTCGAGTCAACTCTTACATAATTACATTTACTCCTACATGGTTTATAGTTACAGTGTCAATTAACTTGAGAGTTGCTTTACAGTCAATGCATTTAGCCTTTGATTAGAACTTGTTCCAGAGGATTAATGACAGCATCATATATAAAATTCTGGTTTCAAATTTTGCTAAGGTTGTTGGTTACAATTCAACCATATATCTGGTGCATATCTGGTGCCATGGTTAGAGCATCTCCAAGAGACTTTATTTATGAAGAGCATCTTGTTTATCAAAAAAAAAAAAGCATATTTAAATTTAGATAGTCAAAATTTATACACACTAACAAGCTCTCTATTTTGACTCTTCATTTTGTTTTTATCAAGAAACATTTATTGATTTCTCTTCATATTTTATTTACCATAATTTTTTTACATCAATTGACCAATCAATGTAAATGTGGTTTGAATAGTTTAAAAAGTAGAGTATTGAAATATATGAATTATTAAATGCAATTATTATACATTAGGAATAGAGATTGAGTTTGGCTCTTAAATTTGGTAAAAATTATAATAGAGAGTCTCTTGGAGATATTTTGAAGTATTGAACCTCTAAAATAAATAGCATTTTGTATTTAGAGTCTTGGAGATGCTTTTACTTTTCTTCTTCCTCATTTCTAAATTTTAATTTTCAAATCATACCTAAACAACCATAGAACTCTTATTTTGTTGCCTCTTTGTTCCTTCAATCCATTACCAATTGAAAACCCTTTTAGACCAAACATATTTCATATCGTGTCAGCCATATTTCAATCTAAAAGATAATCATGTTTTGCAACTCATAATTGATTTAGCCAATACTTTCTCCTAAACACGTTTCACTTCTTCAAATCAGTATTACCAAGGAAAGTTTAATGTCATCATAATGTAAATGTTTTGGTACATCATACATGTATAGTAATCTGTTTAATTTGCTGCGCATGAACTTCAAATCCTTCAACTTACAAAAGAAATTAGCATCAATCAAATTGACCAAGTGAATTAAGAGAAGAACGAATTCTCATACTTCAATCTAATAAACATTGAGAAGCAACTATAACTGCTAAGTACATAACAGCAAAGAAGATTTAAGTCTAATTATAATTAAATATAATTAGCACAAGAAATCATTACCCTTTAAGCAGCTTCACTGCTAGTCTCCTTCTCTTCTACATCTTCTGTTGTAGCATTTGCCTCGGCGCCATCTGCATCCTCAGCAGGCGGCTGAACCTGTTCATCCTCCGGCAGGGGCTCCTCCACATAATCATTCTCAAATGCATCTGGTGGGACCTCATAAATTCTCACCTGCGGCTTTGATGGATCCTTCACAAGCACATATTTACCCTCATTCAGCTTCATACACAAGTCCACAATACTCTTCACAATACCCCACATGTTAGAAGTATTCAAATTAATCTGTGTAGCAAAATCCCTTGGCTTGTACCCCACGACTGCCAAAATCACATGGTTAAAATGATCCCTTGGGTGAACCCTCGAAACGTAGCCCAATTTCATCATATCCGCACCAGCCAAAATAGCTTGTGCAGTCCATTTTGCCAGCTTATTCGCATTATTCTTCAACTCAGTCGCCAACACCGCACCCCGTTGTGTCTCCAGCTTCTGTCTCCACTCCACACCAGAATACTTGGGATCAAACTCGTTAAGTGCATTAAGAGTCAAAAACGACTTCTGTTTATTCGCCTCAACCACACTCTGCACTTCACAACGTGAAACCAAATGCATATCATCGTCCAATTTCCACCTCCTATACCTATAGGCAACCGATGCCACCTCTTCCCCTTCATTGGCAAATGGGTTGGACTCCTCGAAAGCAACCTTGTTCCCATCCCTAATCAAAACCTGCTGCGAAAAATTCTGATTAATATATGCTGCCTCAACACTCAATGAGTAAGCTGAATTAATATCATCTTTCACATCAGGCAAGGGCTCTTGAGAGGTCTCGTGGACAGAAAGCAAATCCAACTGTGAGCCATCACGCTTATCAAAGAACAATTTATTCCCAACCCGCTGGATCACAATATCCCAAGAGTAGACAGACCTGGGGGAACACATTAAGGTCGATAAGATGGAATCAGTTGCAAAAACAGTAGCTTTATCCTCATTCGCCAACCGGCGAATGACTGGGTCATCAGTGGTGGTGACTTTGAAGAAGTTTCGGTTTTTGAAACGTTCAAGTGGTCGGCAATTCTTTGGGGTAATCCTATCATAAGCCCTGTCGTAAAACTCCAGCCCACCGCAGATCAATAAATCTTCAGGTTCAGGAACGGAGAAAGAGAGCTTAGAGAAAGTGGAGAACGGAATCTGGTCCAACATATTCCACTCCGGCTGAATGTCAACCGAAGATTTAAACACCGCGGACTCGCGACGCTGCGGCATCTGGGAGCGGTTATTATGGTAAAGACGGTCCCTTCGAGCACGTTCCTTCTCAGCCTCCCTCTTTTTCGCCTCGACCTCCTCATCACGGCGCTGAGGCAGCTGGGATCGCTGGTGGTGGGGGTTAAAGCGCCACCTTGGATTAAACTTGGGGCGGTTCTGGCTGTTGTGGTGGTGAGACTTGGCAGAGGTGTCGACAAGGCGGAAGGAGGAGTCCTCGTCGGCTGCAAGAGTAGCAAAAGAGTCATCGCCGGAGAAATCAAAAGCAGAATCAGATGCGTGGTGACCTTGCTTGGATCCAGGTCGTCCCTGGTTGGTGAGCGAACGCGTCCAGTCGGCGATACGCCCTAGCTTCTCGGAGCGGGAGAAAGGGGCAAACGGCACATTGGATGGATGATTTGGTACAGAAAGTGTAGGAGAAGATGATTCCGGCGGACCCCATCCATCAGGGTTAAAGGGCACTGAACCTACTTCAAATCCCACCATTTTTTTCTCTGAGATTTCTGGGGTCTGAATGTTTGATTCGTCTAACTAGGGTTTCTGTATAGATAGGGGAGACGAAAACCCTATTTGTCAATGGGCCTTGTATATTAGATGGGCCGTATTAAAATGGTAAGTTGGACTCGAACAAATTCAAATTTCGAGTATTTTTCCCTTATCAAACAAGTAATTTTCCATTTTTTTTTTCTTGGTAAGAGATGGGACGAAAAATGAATGCTAGAAAGAATCGTTGTTCCTTTGGACTCTATTTTATCAAAAAAATCATTATTAATTATACGTTCTTTCGTAAAGTAATTTTACACATAAATTCAAAATTATTTTTAAATTTCTAACCACACATTATAAAAAAAAAATCATCATTTCAAATCACATTTTCCCCTAAAATAGTGGTCAAACAGGGCATTATACGACATAAGCCTTTTTTTTTTTTTTTCTTTCTATCTTTTTCCCAGATCACTAGGATTTCAAATCACATTTTCCCCTTAAAAAATTCATTTTTTTTTCAAACACATGTTCTAAACATGATATGGACTCTAACTCTACAGTTATGGGTGGGCGTGGGTTGGGTTGGGTCGATTTTTCCCCCAACCCAATATGGTCGGTTTGGCATAAATTCAACCCAACCCAACCCAACCAAATGTCGGTCGGGTTGGGTTGGGTTGGTCGGGTTAGGTTGGGAGTTGGGACGACCTATCAAGAAACATTAAAGTCACCAAAGTACTAAATTTAAAGCAACATTAATATATTGCGTTAAAAAGAGATGTATTGGAAAAGAGATCTCATCCAAAATCACAACAAATGTTGATGATTTGGTGAGACGACGTCCGCCGCGTGAGAGAGATGATGGAAGATATGTTATGATTTTTTTTTTGTCTTTAACTTTTTTTTTGACCGGATCTCTCACTTTTATTCTGTTTTAGTTTGGCAAAATTTTTTAGTTTTTTAATTAGCGAGTCGGGTTGGGTGGGTTTTGTCGGGTTGGATGGATTAACCCACAACCCAACCCAACCCGACCAACTTAACCTTGCAAACCAACCCAACCCAAGAAAAAAATGGCAAAAACCAACCCAACCCGGTCGGGTTGGGTTGGGTCTGGCGGGTTGATCGGGTTGGGCGGGTTTTTGCCCACCCCTATCTACAGTCATTAACACATATTTCGATATGTTTTATATAGGATTGGGCAAAATGTCCGAACCGAACCGAACGGGTTTTCTTAAATTAAAAACTCGAACGGGTATCCGAATCAAGAACCGACGGGTTCGGATCGGTTCTCGGTTCTAGACCAAGAACTGCATTTTTTTTTTTTTTGACAATTGGGTATTTGGGTTTCAAGTATATTGAATATAACCCAAACCGACCGACATAAAAAAAAAATTTGAAAAAAAAAATCACTAAATATAAAAGGGACAGAGCCCTAGAATTTTCGGTCTTCTCTTCTTCAAAACCGACCAATATAAAAAAAAATGCAAATAAAAAAGCCACTAAATATAAAAGGGAAAGAGCCCTAGAATTTTCAGTCTTCTCTTCTTCTTCTCTCTCCAGTCCATTCCCGTTGCACAACATGTTTCTCGTCCAGTCATGAGTCATTTTCTCTCAGCTTAAAGAAGTCCTCATCCTTCTAGTTCCCACACTAAGCTGAAGTACTCTCGTATTTATTCTTTTCATATTTAAGAGACGTGAGATTTTACCCTCTTAACGCTGACATTGCTTTCGTTTTTTTATCGTGTTTACAATGACAAGTTTTCTAAACCTTTCAAGAGCTTTGCACAAAGATTTTCAGCTCTAGTTACTGGATTCTTTTTCTTTACATGGTACTCAAGAAATTGTTAACATTTTAATGGTACATGGCAAGTCAAGCAATCGATGATTACATTACATAGTTGGTAAGTATTTTTAATACTTTAAAATATTACGTTCATTTGTAAAAGCTAAGATTGAACCTGGTTAATATTAACACACAGATTCACTCGGTGAAAGTACTGAGCACGTTGAGATTGTTTCACTTCTCACAATATTTTCAGAAAACATGAATGATTTTGGTACCACTTCTCAAAATGGAGAACATAGATAGATGCTTTTATATGTTACCTTTTGATGGGTAAGCAGTTGAGCAGTAACCGTTTGAGGGAAGCAGCAAAAAAAATTGTAATCTATATTGTTAGTACTAAAGTAATGCATTTCGTGAAAATTTTCTAATATGTTATGGATTAATTATTCAAGACGCACTGACAAAGTTTTCTAAATGTATTTATATAGTGTTATTATAAATGTTAAAAAAAATTAATTATAGTAGGAACCGAACCGAACCCGAACGGTTCCAGAATTATATTTGGAACCGACGATTCCATTTACTAAATACCCGAAAATTTCTGGAATCGAAAAAATCGAACCGATCCGCGTCCACCCCTAGTTTTGTACATGTCGAATTAAAATCATATGAATTGTAGAACCTAACTTGTTTAATCATTAATAACAACAGCGATAATTAATTAAATTAAAAAGGAAATCGACCAGACGGACCTTTTTGTCATAAACAATTTTGTCCAATTTTATGCTACAAATTGTCGTTGTAAATGAATTTTTATTTTATTTTATTTTAAAGAAAGGTGCTTGCAAACCCACGTTACATGGTGGTAGACATAAATTCAGATTTGCTTGGAAAAAACTAAAAAGAAAACGACACAAAATGCACTGAACGTATATCTTCATATCGCAAAACGCACACAAATAATCGATTCTCACAAACATAAAATAAACAAAATATCACATCTTAAATGAAGCTGTAATATTAAGTTAAAAAATTGTTTTCTCAACTGATCTTAAATTTGACTAACAGGAGCATAAATCAATGACTGTTTGGACTTCCAATTCCTAAAGGTAATAAACTGCAGTAATATAAGTTTGTACAATGGCAGTACCAAAATGGGAAAAATTGTGGTTCAGAAGAAGCATCTCGTAGCTATTAGACGTATCGTGCAATTTTACGGCCCAGAAAAGCATGTCAAATTAAACCAGCAGTTTCACCCTTCAATATTTTTCAATAGGTAGAATTTCTTAATTTTCACTACATATCCCTTCTTTTCAGGGGGAAAAAAACAAAGAATTTTCAACTCAAAATGAGCTTGCATTTCAATAAGCAACATGTTAAGTCACTTGGGCTGCCTCACAATTCATGGCTAGGTCCTATTTGTATTTGGGACTGTGCGGCTTCCGGTTCTTGGACAAGTTCTAATTCCATATTAAACGCCTCTTCATTTTCTTGATCCTGTGATCTGGCCCATTTAGCCAACTCTCAGCCGTTGCTATGTGGCTTTTGGACTTCGTGTATTAAAGCTTCCTTTTGTGTTTTCATTTGGGAGTTGCTGTTTGTTAGATGAACTTTGAAAGTTGTAGGGTTTTGTCTCCTCTCCATCATTTTGTGTGTTCTCAGTGATTGTTATTCAATCTCTGTAATCTGAGCAATGTTTCAGGTATTATACTTGGTGTATAGTGTAAGGGTATTTGAGCCTCAAGAACACGCGAAAGCAATCAATATATTCACCAAGAATACGAACTCAGATTTACACAAAGTAATCGAATCAATTTACAATGGGCTCAGAAAAAATCATTGTACCCGTTTGTACAATATAGTAGCGGCCTCAAAACACCCAAACCAAAGATAATAAACCAAGAAGCTACTTCAATGACCCAATCGAACACATCGATCTCCAAACTCGAAAACCCCCTTCTATCACCAAGATAATTTCACAAAGAACAATATTCACTAAGAACAATATTAGAAGGAAGTAAAGAAATGAGTAGAACACGAAGCACTAAGTCAGGAATCTCCAGAAAATATTTTCACGCGCAAAGCAAGAAAAGGAAAAGGAGAACTCTTTGTTTCTACACACGCAGCCAAAGAGAATAAAGGAAATCCAAATCTACCAATTGGAAAGTCAAGTGGGTATTATATATATATATATATATATATATATATATATATATAAGCCCACATCTAGAAAACCAACTAAACAGTCCATATGTCAACTGGCCAGAGCAACTAACTTGGATTTATTACTTGGGCTTGGGTTTTGGGCCTGAAACTAATATTGTGTTATTGGGCAACGACAGTGTATCTGTTCCAACTATATTGGGTCAAGCCCATTTCATCATTGCCTAAATAAGTTGAATATAATTGACAAAATTGACATCAATATTCAACATATAGTTGGATGAGATTGTGTATTGTATCTGTGTGATTTGAGGCGAGAAAAAACACTACATTTGTAACATTTCTTGGTGATTTTAGTGAAACTAGAGTGATATCCACTTTGTAGATGCTCAATGGGTGATTAGGTCTTTTGGCTGAATATCCGAGCCATTCGAGGTGAAACAATCTTCGTGTTCAATTTTACTTTCTGCGATTTACAGTTTATTTTGTGTTCAAACTATATTCTGGGACCAACACAACAACTCACCCGTCTAACGGGTTATGCAGCAATTCATTGTCAACAAAAGGATAAGAGTTCCTGAGTTTCTGCCAAACCATTTTATAAAAATAAAAGGAAAAAGACGCACTTGTAATCAAAACCAGATGATTGAGTATTGAATATAGAGCATTCAGCATTTACAAAAGCTTGATTAAACCTTGTTAATTACGTTGGGATCCAGTGAAACTACAAAAGAAAGATCGATCGGCTAAATTCAAGTTTACTCGTAGATGAAGTATTTTGATCTGTCCGCCCATGTTTTTGAATCCAACGGTGCAGTCCTTTCTTGTGATCTTGACACACGAGGTATTGCACTAGATTCAGGGATCCACCACGGGCTAGTTGCAAGTATTATGCCCTAGGTCCAATCAACTTTGGACATAAGCACTTTTAATGTATGTATAACCGATGCATATTTATGGCAATGTTTATTATTGAATTAATATTCTAATTAATTAAATAATAGAATCCGTAGATTCAAGTTTTGGTGATTTGTTAATCACAAAGAGTTGTGATTGTGAGATACAAATTACATATGACTGAATCTTAAATCGTCCGTGGTCATATGTAATAACGAGATACGGATATCGTTATTACAGATAGACCATCACGTGTGACATTTCTTACTTATGAAGTAAATAGTTGATCTTACAAACTAAAGTGTGGAGACACTTGAATGAACACGTGAATGTTTTGTTATAGAACAAAACATTGGAGACCCGCTGAGAGATTCCACATGGAAAACTATCTGAGTGTCAGTGGTTAATCTCTAACGTTCGGTAGTGGAATTGGTCATTTGACTTGAGGTCATCATAGTGCCTTATGTGAGGACAGTCATGCTTTGGTGATGTCGGATGTTGCTCTGTCAAGGGTCGCTAATACGGCATCGTTCGGGTATGTCAAGAATCATATGAAGGTTGTGAATGATCAATAGAGGATTCGTCACTCTTAGATAGTAAGAGGTTATGATCTACATTTCATCCAGTTAAGTTGATAATGAAATCCTTGGCCAAGGTGAACTCATAAGTCGAAAAAGAGTTTTCGACTTACATTGACTTAACAGTAGGATAAAAGATATGATCGATAATTGAGATTGACACACGTCCATATCCCGTAATTGATCGGATCATATTGACGAAGGGATTATAGTTTCACGGTAAACGAACAAGTTTGGTTTTGTCACGCCACGTGACATTTCCCGTCATATGTATTGCCCTGACGCATTGCTAGATGTTAATTTGGGACAACGAATGTAAATTGATGATAAATTAAAAGGGTATTTTAATTTATCAGTTTTGATTAGATCAAAATAATAATTTACGTCGTTAGGCATCGTGATCGGAAACCTAATGGGTCACACACAAAAGAGCATCATAAGATGAGATTTACCAATTAATTAATTGACAAGTGTTGGATAATTAATTAATTGGGTTGCTTATTAATAGGCCTGAATTAATTAATTGGATTAATTAATTCATGGACCGGATTTAATTAATTTGATTAATTAAATGTTGGACCGGGTTAAGTTAAGAGATGAGTCAGCCCGTTTGGACTTATATTAATAGGCTGTTAGGGTTTGAAAAACCTAATGGATTATTCATTATTCTTGCTGACGCGAGAAAAGAAAACCATAGCCGTCATTCTTATTCTCTTTGTGGATCACCATTGGAGGCTGGACAATTGGACAACTTGGATTGTAGATCGTGATCATTGGAGTTCGTGAATCAGCAAAAGAGTTTGCGGAATTCATCAAGTTATTATTCTAAACACAGTTTCTATCTAAATACAATGTAGATCCTTGTTTGGGAATCGAAAATTGCTTTACTTCCACTGCGCATGATCAAGTAGGTTCCCAACACTAGTGAAGACTCAAACTCTTCTAACACCTTCACAATTTGCCAGAACTCAGGCCTCTTAAGTCTTATCTGGCTGCAGAGACCAACGTTGTTCAATCAAAGCTTTCATGCAGGAGGGCAGTCCACCGGGATAGAAGGTCTCAAATTCTGGAAAAATTCAGATGGTTAGAGTAAGTGATACGAAAATCAAGTAATATGACAAGATTATCTTGTGGAATGTGATCCTGTGTAGACGCCATAATTTCATTTTATCTTGTGGAATTCGTGTTTTTTTTTTTTTTTTTTTGCAGACTACCAGCAAATATTGGACAAGGAGACGGGAACTAATCGACCAA
The DNA here is from genome assembly GCA_019097785.1 of Fraxinus excelsior. Classification (NCBI taxonomy): domain Eukaryota; kingdom Viridiplantae; phylum Streptophyta; class Magnoliopsida; order Lamiales; family Oleaceae; genus Fraxinus; species Fraxinus excelsior. The sequence continues at coordinate 56,318,235 of CM032623.1, read as the reverse complement.
TTTTTCTTTGTAGATTTATGATAGTTTAATCTCTTTGGATGGACTAAGACAACATTTTTACTACTTTAGGTTCAGTTATGTAGTGAATGGTGATATTTTTTGTTCATTTTGAGATATCTTACTTTAGTGCATTGGTTGTTTCGTCCAGATTTTTTCAAAGTTAAAATGGTTTGGGTTTACAATTTCAAATGCTATAAAAGATGTATATAATTGTTTTACAAATAAAAATAAAGAAAAAATGCACATCGACAAATCCATAAACAAGACATGTATAAGTGCCATGTGTTATCAAATCTCGTCCCTTTAAAAGCAAATAATTAAGATTAAAGATAATAGAGTTTTATTCTATTATCATTCACCTTGACATAATGGATGATCGAATGGCCACATAGCGACGCCATATGATAAACATAGCAAAACTTAAGATAATATACGCATAGAAAAACAAATTGTGTTACCAAATCCATAAAAATATTAGATCAATCAGGATGTAAAAATAACTTGGTTCTAATTATCATAATTGCAGCAAAAAATACTCGAATTGGGTGGCATTTTGTCTCCATTTATAGCTGGACATGTGACAAAAATATAAACTTTCCAGTCAAACTCTCTCATTCTGATCCATATTTTTTCATCCACTTCTGCCTATCCAATTACGATCTTATCTATCTGCAATAGAGGTGACAAAAAAGCTTGCCGACTCGGGCTCGGTAGCAAACCTGCCAATTAAAAAAAAAAAAAATTATAGGAAAGCTGCCTGAGCTTTATATATATATATCAAAAAACCCGAGTCGCTTGGGCCGTTTAGGCTCGGGTCTAAAGCTCGGGCCGAACCTTATTTTTTTGATCGAGCTTTGCTCGGCTCGAGCCGAGCCCGAACTTTTTTTTTTTGGGTTCGAGCTCTGCTCGTTGACATAGCTAGTCTGCAATGTGTTTCAATCACAGCTTTGATTATGCCCACTTGGTCATTATCATACATGTTTTGTATGGTAAAACAAAACTTTCAAAACTATTTTTTTCTTAACAAAACTTTATTAGATAAAAAAGGGTAGCTTTTAAACATGTTTTTAGCACCATTCAACCCATTTTGTATGAGGATGTTAAGATTTGAAGTTACATCTTAAAATGTCAACCTTATTAAGAGAAGTAACTCAATCATTTATAAATTGGTCTATATTTTCATTTTTATTTGATGTGGGATTATATCCCTTAACATGCCCCCTCAAGATAGTGACTCGTTTAAGCAGACCAATCTTAAAATCTTTGTGCTCATTTTTATTTTTATTTTTAAATCTTAATCGGATCGAATTGCTCGTTGGAGTTTAACGGGATCTGATGTCATATTAAGATTTGTGATTTTATATTAAAAAGTCAACCTTATTAAGATGAGTAGTCCAATCCTTTATAAATTGGTCTATATTTCCATTTTTATTCGATGTAGGATTCTATCCCTTAACATAGGACAAGACATTACGCAACATTAACTTGGGTCATAGGCTACTGAAAACAACTTGATTGTGTCGATTTAAGCATGAACTTCGTGCTATGTTAAAAAAATTTGATGTTTTTAACTTATTTAAACACGACTAAGCGCAAAGGTAAATTCTATTTATTTTATTTTTTTATTAAAATCTAGCCAAACAAACATGTCTATTGTTGACATATCTATTAGATTACTACTAAAATAATCTAATTAGCACAAATCACGGGACTTTTTCATTATTGAACTTATCAAAAACATTCCTTTCAAAAAAATTGTTTTTTGTAAGCCATAATGCAATCAAATAAGACCATAAACATACCAACTCAGATGAGTAACCTTGATCGATTTTTCTTCTATGAACCACATTTTTTTTTTCTTTTACAAGCTAAGGGTTCGTTTGATTGCAAATGTGGAAAATATGTGGAAAAAAAATATTTTATTGAGAATTGAATTGCATATAATTTGTTTTATTGAGACTTGTAAGTATTTGTGTTTGATTGATATAATTTTTTACCTGGTCTGTTTGACTTTATTTTTCATGAAAAATCTCTATTAAAGGGATAAAATTTGTTTAGATTGCCAAAAAATAAAGATTGAAAAAAATTTAATATTCGTTTGATTTTATTTTACACAAAAATAGTCAATTTAAGGAATAATCTTTTTTTACAGTTGTAGGTAGATTTTGTATCCATTGCCAAAAAAAAAAAAAAAAATCACCTAAAAGTTGGGAAAACAAATTCATCCAAAACCAAAAAAATGGGTCACGTGCACCCAAAGCAAGAAAACCAATTCCAAGTAAAAAAAAAAAAAATGCTATCAAACAATTTAAAAGTAGTAATTGAAAATTGAACTCCATTTTTCATGGAAAGTGGAGGCCTATCTAACAGCCCTAAGTTATCATGTCACATTCAGAATTACCAAGTGGCCACATTACCTAACTATTCTTTTAGTTAATTTTTTGAAAAATAAACAATAATAAACTGGTCTTAAACCTTCACTCGCATTTACTCATATGGACACAGTGACATTGATGATAATTGAAACAAACAATTGAAACCTACCCCAGTCCACATCTTCCCCACGTTTTGCCTTATCTTTCCAACAGTGGGAGAATAATTGCTTAAATGCAATGACTATAATACCCCTTCTTAGGCTCTTGATATTTCACAATCTCCACGGGCAAATTCGGGAACTTATTCAACAACCATATTCGTGGGCAAGACGCCGCGTATGATCACATTAATACATTAAAGTGATGTTAGGTGGCAGACACGGCGGTCCCACGTCATCGGATAAACCTAAGTAATCAACGACCACGATTCCGCCACGCCCTTCTTGATTGGTGTGGCCCACTCCACAGGATTAGGATAGGATAGCTACAAATAATGACATTTAAAAAACCATTAATATTAATTTTAGAATATTCGAGTATATCCAGATAGAATTATTGACTCGTACTGACATGGATCCTTGCTGTCTGGTTAACCCGTTGAAGCTAGAAAACACTAGAGGTCACGGGACTTTTTAACAAATTAGCATTATAAAAATTAACAGTATTTACTACGTAGCAAGAAATTTCTATTTTTTTTTTAATGAATTCTTATAAGTGCAAATGAAATAAAATTCTTACTTTTCGGATGAGTTAAGGGGAAAAAAAAGTTAAGTTACTAGATTTAGAATTCGATCAAAAGTTGAGCTTCGATCAAAAAAAATGAAGTACTAAAATAAAAGTTGGCTCGAAGTCGGGTAACCCTAATGTAATTTTCACCATGTGGATCAATGCTGGTATGTCCACGTAGTACTAACGGGTCCCATACATTCAACGCCAGGATATAAATTCTGTTCCTCTGATTGTTGAAACTCGGAAGTAAATATTTTTAAAGAGCTCAATCAAGCTATCTTACTAAAACTCGGTAAGGTTATAGGCCATGGCCGGAGTAATGGCTAGAATTCCTATCAATCACCGCATTCTGACGTGTGAAAGCCGGGAAGTCGAGTTTCCCGGCGACCCTGCGGCCATAAATTTATCAGACACAGTTTTTGAGTTTCTGAATGAAGAGTGTGAAGGGTTGTCGCCGGTGAGTTTGGACGGCGAAAATGAAGACGACGGTGAAGAGGAGGAGAAAAATGGAAATGGGAATGCGGAAGATAATAGCTTCTGGGAGACTCAAAATCAGCTTTTACAAGTAAGTTTATATCTTTCCTTTTCTCCATTGATACACATTAAAGTCTTATCTTAGATCCCGACTCAACCTAATGATTCGGTTCCAAAGCAAATGAAAGATGGGCATTTCTAGAACAATTTATTTTTATTAATACTTATGGTTTGTTATTTTGTACAGGCTACACTATGCAGGACAAGTTCATTAGAGTCAAGTATTCGTAGTATCACTAAGGAGACAGTAAAAGATGCACAACAAACAGGGAGTTTTTGCGGCTGCGGAAGACAATTCAATAATGGCTGCCGGAATTGTTTGATGAAAGAGGTGTGCGGCCGCCTTCGAAATGCTGGTTTTGACAGTGCAATTTGCAAATCCAAGTGGAGAAGTTCCCCGGATATTCCATCGGGTATAAATCTTTGACGAAAACAAGTTACAATATTATACAGTTAATTATACCTTCTTTTTTTTGGCTCAGTGAAGAAATGTAGCGTGCCTGGAGTGTGATATTTTGTTGTGGATTAATATTGCAGGTGAACACACATTTTTGGATGTAAGAGACAAATCCAGCTCTAAAAAAGGGGAAATTAGGGTTATAATCGAATTGAATTTTCTAGCAGAATTTGAAATGGCAAGAGCAAACGAAGAATACAACAAGCTAATTCGAAAACTACCTGAAATTTTTGTTGGAAAAATTGAAAGACTGCTTGCTTTGTTGAAGATTTTGTGCTCAGCTGGCAAAAAATGTATGAAGGAGAAGAAAATGCACTTGGCGCCATGGCGGAAACACCGATACATGGAAGCCAAGTGGCTGAGAATTTGTGAGCGGTTGACATCTACGCCTCCGTTGTCGACTGGGTATTCCGGCCGAGCCGCCCGGCCAAGGGCCTCAATGCTTACTGTAGATTTGACTGAAAACTTTCCTAATTTGCATCGAACTGTGGTTGAAGTGGTGTGAATTGTATAACAAGTTTTGTATATTTTATTTTGTTTTATTATTATTATTATTGTTATTATTTTCACTTCTTGGGGGTGTTAAATATTTTGGAATAGTAATTGATATGAGAATGTGTGATAGAAAAATAATGAATTTTTTTAGATTTATGTGTAATATTATTTTATTTGATGAATATGTAGTTGAAATGAAGAGAAAAAAATTAACGTAATGAAATGGAAAAAAAAAAAAGGGGGTCAAACGGGGCGTTGAGTTCGATTAAAATTTTGGTAGAGATCCTTATTAAGCCATAATTACTACTCATATACACCTATCCTCTACGAGAGTGTAGGACACAGACTGTGTCATAGAAGATGCCAATCCCTGTCTGATTTCTTCAAATGTAGGATGTGACTAATGCTGAAATATGTGTGGATACATGGACAAAGTTTTGTATGATTTTTTCTTGTCAGGATGGTACACATGACACATCCATGTCTTTGTCTTCGGATTTATCACTCAGTATTGTGCGCAGATAATTTAACTTTTTGTCTGATTTTCGTCCTGTCACTTGATCGCGGCCATTCCTCTAATCACAAAACTCCCAGTTTCCATTTAGTCATGACAAAAAAATAGGCTGCCCTTCTCTTTCTCGCAACAACTCTCTCAATTCCATCAAATTTCTTTGCTATAGTCTTCCAAAATACAAATTTTCAGCCAATGTTATGTGTTGTATTGGAGGGGCGAAAAAAGTCAGTTACAACTTACACGTCTTGCAATGTTATGCAGAATCCGTAAAGAACATTAAGCAAAAATTTAGTGTCATGGTGGATATTCAGACCCTGTCTGGAGCAGCTTGTTCAACACAGAAAATTGTTTTTTCCACCCGTGGAGCACTATTTTCCTAAATGCATGTGAGATGCAAGTCAACAATGGCTGCTGGTAGGACCCCTTCAACGGTTATAATTTTGCTCAAAATTGAATAGAAAGCTCCAGCAGACTGGCACTCAGTTTGGTACGGTATTGTTGTGATTTGGTTTGGGATCCATGTTAAGGAATAAAGCTCAGTTGAATTCAGAGGATATGGGTAGTGCTATTTTGCCACCACCTGCAGTGCTTCGTATTCAATTGCTAGTGACAGACCCAACGAAGATAGGTACGTGGATGCTTATTTCGTTGCACATGCTTTAAGTGTATTTGAAGATGTTGAGCGTGGCAAGAGGCCTTCTACAAAAGCATTTCGTGTTGATTCTGTTTTTGGGTGTGTTTCGGCACTATTTAATAAATTTTAAAACATTTGTGATTTTTGGTTGAACTTGAGGTAATTCCGCGGAGCAACGCTTTGATTCATTTATTATAATTGGATATCGTAGAAGAGGTGGAGAATTTTTTGTTCGTTGGAGAAATTAGTTTGGTTCTTGTTGAAAAGTTCAGTTCATTCTATGTAATCAGATTTTTTCTTCAGGTGGAGAAATTTTGGAACTTAATTCGTTGCAATGAAATTTGTATTAAATTGGAGATTGTTAGATTTGTAACCCAAATTCGGTTTTATTTTTGGAAAATATCGTTTTTTTTATTTCACACATTTTTTATATTATTTCAACCTTTAAGGAATATTGTTAGGATTTTGATATGTCTCCTATATATAGTTGACTACAAGTTGATTTATTACGAAAGTTAGAATAATGGTGAGAAGCACAGTTGTTGTAATTCTTTCTTCATTATTATTGAATAAATTCTCCAATTTCCCAATCAAATTAAATCCCTATATATGTGTTCATCTTATTACTTTGATCAATATTTTATATCGTGCCGTATAACCTCGTTCCACCCCCCAACATATTGCTCCCGCAGAGACGGATAGAGGGGGCTGCCCTAACCCAGATGAAATGGCTTGGGATCTTCAGATTGAATTGGGTAATGGTTGATGGGCCCTTAGTTGGAATTAGGCCAACAGAAAATTGGGCTTGTTTCTCCCAGTCTTCAACTCTTTGGGCCATTTTATGATTTGACGCAGCCTATACTTTCATTTTTAAGAAATTAGTTTTAAACGTTCAAAAATCGGATCGTAATTAAAATTTATGTAATATTAATTACATAAATAATTAAAGAATATTTTCTCATTCACTTTAATTCCACTTCATCGGACATGATTTTTGGTTCTCCTATTAAAGAAAAGTTTAATGTTCTAGCTTCAAAGTCAAAGCTGCCGGCCATTCAAGAATATGTGCGCTCTGTCACTGGGAAATTGATATTTAACATTTGGATGTTGTGAGTAAATTAAATTTGTTTATAAGTTTGTATTTGTAAATATGCTTGAATAAATTATATTTTATTTATAAATAAAAACTTATTAAGTATAGTAAAATAATAAATATTGTCATAAGTAACTTTTTTTTATTAACAAAGAACCTATTTACCTTGAAACAAACTTATTTTTTTATTAAAAAAAATAAAATTAAGCTTACCTAAACAATGGAGAGGAAATGGCAGCATGCTTTTAAGAAAATAAATTTCCGTTGTTACGCAAAGAGAATCGGTTGTTGGAAGAATCTGTTTTGTAAATTTTATATTCAGTACTATTATATATTTCAAAACAGGGACGGATCCAAGATCAGATTACAAGTCAGACTAATACGTAAAAAAAAAATTTACACATTAAAAAAAAATTCAATGGACGGGGGGGGGGGGGGGGGGGGGGGGGGGGGCTGATAGATCCGTCCCTGTTTTGAAGAATCAAAATCAGCATTTTACCATTTGGCAAACAAAAGTAATTTATTGTTGTGTCCATATGAAATTACTAAAATAAATATTTATTATAATTATGTCAACTTTTATTTTTATTGTTTGTATTAAATAATTTTCTTAGACTATATGTTCATTATAGTTATTTTAAAATAAAGAATAATAATATCTATTAAATCTCAAAAATTAAAAAAATATTACAAATAAAAAGCATAGTCCATATAGTATAAACAATTAATTTTATTAACTACGGTTAAAATTGGGAATCAAGTTGTTTAGGCCTTTTAGTTAGTAGAAAATCCAAGATAAGAAAATTGTATAACTTTTGTTACAATGTTAATTTGATTTTTTAACTCGGACCTTTTATACAAAAGATTAAAAGTTTATGCTTTTCAATTTAATCAAAAAGATTATCATAAGTCCCATTTTACAAAACAAAATGATCTGTTTTGGACCCATCACCTATTGTATTGATAAAAGAAAATAATAATTGCCATTAATATCTTGATAATGGGAAATGGATCGGGCTAGAATTACTTCAGCATAATCTTGTTCTTTTATAAATTATTACTAGTCTTTGACAAGCGCGTTGCACAAATTTTGTATTTGTTGTGTTTTTATTAGTGTAGAAATTGTAAATATTAAAAAAAAAATAGTTTTAGATTTATTGGATTATTTAAAGTCTTAGAAGCATATTATTGTCTCGCTAATGCTCCATTTAACAAGGTGATCATTTCAAAAGCTGATATCACTGTACAGTGCAGAACTCACCAAAAATAAAATTGAAAACAACAAACATTTGACATACATAAAGATTGCAAGTTTACATGAATGATAAATATTTGATTTATTAAATAATAAAGTATGCATTGAAAAACGAAAATGTATTGCAAAGAAGTTGTAAAAGGAGGTTCGCAACCTCCGTTTCTATTATGAAAAGTTGATTTCATCTTCTTTGTAATGGAAGACAAATTGAAAATTGGTTCCAAAACAGAAAGACAAGATGTAATATTTGTATATATTCATTAATTGAAGCTATGCAGATACCATTTTATGTTTGAACGAGTTTCGAAAAGTTGATTTCATCTTTTTTCTCTAAGAAAAGTAAATAAATAAACAAAAGCCTAAAGTGGGTAAAAAACTCAATATTTGTTAAGTATTTAAACACACATGAAATGTCAATCAACGAAAACATTAACTCTGTGTGTGTGTGTGTGTGTGTGTGTGTGTGTGTGAGGTAGATCAGATGAAGTATCAAAAATTACAAATTTTTCATAATTTATTTATTTGTTTATTGTTGTTATACAATGGCACGTCACTTTGAAATGGGAATCGATCTATCCAGGTCACAAGGGTTGAAGGGTAGCAAGAGCTCGAGGGCAACACCTCAAAAGGCGGGGATCAACCTGACAATTAGGTTGCGGGGGATCAACCCTCGTAGGGGTTCGGACGTTGGGGATCGACCCGACCTTTCAGGTCGCGGGGTCGAAAAGGCAACGCCCCCTAAAAGAAATTCTGATTTTCGTGTATGTATGGAATGAAGTTGTGAGTAAAAATATAAAAGTATTTTTTTTTAAACCCATAGCAAAAATGAATTTAAAAAAAAAAGAAAAAAAAAGTTGTCGTGGTGTCTCTGCGCACGAACACGGTGTTGGTTTTTTTCTTTTCTTTTCTTTTAAATAACAATCAAAATGTTTCAATTTATCTTTTCACTGCACATGAGAACTTTGTTAATGACAAATTGATAAGTTAAAACGTGAAAATATAAACACATGCATTTTTTATTTATAATCTGAATCATAATATGTGTAGTGCATTTATAATTTTAACATTTGTTAAACATCCAAAATAATTTCACATCCATTATAAAGAACACAATCTTATGAAGTAGATGAGTTAATGACAAATTGATGGGTTAAAACGCGAACATAAAACATGCCGATTTTATTTATAATCTCTTTCCCCTGCTATTGCTGAGGCAAACAATTTCTTTCCGCTGTCATTGCCGATGGTACAATTTGCAAGAACCCTGCTGAAAGCTTTAAAAAAAACTATATATTTAATCTTATGTTTAAGTATATAAGCAAAAGCAACTCCTCAAATCCCTACACTTCATTATAAAAGCACGAAATCTACAGAATTACAAAAATTCCATATTCACTGACCGATTGAACATTGCAATTTGAAACGACATTACCCTCACGAAATATGTAGAATAATTCACTAATTGAACCTGAATCAACACTAACTTAACAGAAATAAACGACCCCCAATAAAATACTGGATGGTCGAAATTACAGTAGCTTCAACTACAAGCATGTCCAAGAAAAATATATACAACAAATAACCTTTGCAATCGACAATAAAAATGTTATATCCTCATGTTGATAATAGCTTTCTCAGCATAGAACTGGAATGGTTATAACTGTTTTTGTTATTAAATAAATATAAATATGACTTCATGGCCATGAATAAGCTCAACACAAAATATTCGTGCTTTCACAACTTGACAATTGCTTAGTTTTACATCATACGCTTCGTTTTTTACACCAGAGGAAAAAGAGAATATGGAAATGGATATATGCAAGATGAACGCAATTATAAAATTGGAGGATGCCTGAATAAAATAAACTTGGAGGATCGAGGAGTGAAAACCTGGGAAAATGAACAGTGACTTTTCATTGAGTACTGCTGCATCTCTAGTACCCTCAAAACTAGTATTTTTATATAGTAGGGATTGATTGTGTAGCTAAATAAGGGCTTCTTTGAGGGCTTTTTTTTTTTTTTTTTTTACAAAAAATGTATTTTGCAACAGTGTTACGATGATAAATGTGTGGTTAAAAAAATAAGAAAACGTTTTAAGTTTACGTATAATATTATTTTATTGAAGAATATATGGTTGTAATTGAGTCAAATCATTGTTCAATAATACATTTTAATGAAGAAAATGAGGCTCAAATAAGGGCTAAGACTCGAAACCAGTTTAATTTTAGGTGACAAATGCATTATATATTTCAATTATGATGGTTCGAAAAGATTTAGCTACTGCAAGAGTTAAAGTTGTATACACCCTTTTTATTGATAACTGCTGGGACTTTTATGAGGCTATTGCTTAACTTACGATCAATCCAAAATTCACAGAAGAAAAATGCACCAGTAGGAGAAAGTAAAAATGGCAGAAAAACTGATGAAATGCGAACTTACCGTATATGCGTGATGCATACTGGATTTATCACTAACTTACCGTATACGCCTTCAACTCACCGTATATGCACAAATGCTTTTAAATGATTATGAACTTACAGGAAAGCACCAGAACCTTAAAACCAGCAAGAATTAAAGCACTAAAATGGATTAAATAGGAAGAAAACATCTTCCCAATACTTTATTACCAAAGCAAACATGATTTACAATACTTGAAATCATCCAAGAAATAATTTCTCCTTGATTTATAAGAATTCTACCATTCTTATACAATCTCACTTTCTTCTTCAAGCCTCTTTATTTACCAAGATGACTTAACATTCAATTACATGAATCAATCACCATCCCAGGTGATTAACTTTACAAAATCAGAACCTATTACAGAAAGCTTTTAATCTTGATTGATTTTTACATAAATTCACCTTTCTCACAATCTCACTTTCTCTCTGATTCTCGAGCTCTCCTTTCATATCTGAGAGCTGGCTTCATAACACTACCTAAGACTCTTACTTATAGACCAAATGAGCCTCATTTCAGTTACAAACCATGGCTCCATCTGGTTTAAGATTCTAACCGAAATTAGTAGTTGGAACAAGTTGTTAAAGGCTCCAATTCTATTGGAATATTTTTGAAGTTGCTGAGCAATCTTCAATAATCATTCCTCTACAATAACATTGAATGTAGATTTAATTGCCTATTTGACATATAGATTAGGAACAATTTCATACATATGACAAAAGTTTACTAGATCATTTCTTGTTTCTAATTCTACAACTATCGATTGTTTCCTCTTAATAAAGTCTCAACCAATTAATTAACATAGGAAAAGAGACCGACAGACATACATAACCGGCAAAATTCCTTAAAACATAATCAATTTTAAGCTAAAACGCAAATTTTAAAAATAAACTTGGAATAAAGTGATAAATATTGTCTAACCTGTTTTGACACCCATTTTTTTCTCATTTCAATTCTCATTTTTTTCTTTTTATTTTTTTCAACTACACATTCTTCAAATAAAATATTATTACACAAAAATCTAAAAAAATTCATCACCTTTGCACCACATATTTTCCCATAAATCACTATTCCAAAAATCCAATTCTCGTTAAAATGAGATTCAAACACACACATACACACATACCACTTATAAAAACTCAAATAGCTTTTTACACACATTTCAAGGGATAGTCACTTAGCTCATGTTTGTCTCTCATTCTTTTAAGGTTTTTTTTTTCTATATACTCATTTTCAACAACATATTCACACAAAAAAAATATTCTATATGCGGACCCAAAAACTTTTCTCTATTTTTTAGTAATACTAGTTGGCGCCTCGTGCGATGCACGAGTTTTGTACTTATTGTATGTTTATTAGCGTGCTATTTAATGATAATAACAATGTAAAAGAAAAATTTTAAGTATCATACTGATTGATTAAAATAGAATAAGGATTAGGAGATATAATAAAGAGTTGAAACACTTAACATGTTTACCGTATTATTAATCATGAACAAATGTTAAATGTTGGGGAAAAATAGATAATTACTTCTCCTTGCAAAGGATATCTCGTTATGGAAATGAAAAAGGAGAAAAAGAAACAGATTTTTTTCTTGTTTTAAGAAAAGCATAGTTACAATAACAAGGTGAAAAGAAATTAGAAAAGGACCTGAAATTCATTCAATTCTTCATAATTGAGAGCACTATCTATATGAAGATCACAAAGAACAAATATCCTCTTCAATGCTTTCATGCAATGTGGCTTCAAAGCTTGGGTTTCTTGATCAAATAGTGGGGCTGTTGGATGAAGGACTGCCTTCTGGGCATAGTAGAATATTTCGGATCAAGTTTCCCACTATCAACTATAAGTATAAGAAGATAGTATGAAATATACCTGCATATGAAAATAAAGACAATTATTAGTAATTCAGTTTACCTCATAAATAAGAAATACATACATTTAAAATATTGAAAATGAAATTAGTTATGAAACAAATAAATAAACAAATACTTACTTATACTTCTATGAATGAATAAATGAAAGAATTTCTTTATAAACAACATTCTTTGTACACATATTGTGTAAATTGTCATTGTTTGATGGTTTCAACAAAACTTTTAAAGATTTACTTGTTTTAGCTCTTGATAATGCTACGTAAAGTTGACCATGACAAAAGACTGGTTCAGGGAGATATAAACCAACATAATCAAGTGTTTGACCTTGTGCTTTATTTATCGTCATTGCAAAACATGGTCTGATTGGAAATTAAGTTCGTTTAAAATGAATTGATGTTTGATCATTTTTTAGAGGCACAAAAGGAATTCTTGGTAAAAATACATGTTTTCCACGATATTCGCTAGTTGCAATTTCAGCAAGAATTACATTCTTATTGAATTTCTTACAGGTAAGGCGTGTTCCATTACATAATCCTTCAGAAGGGTTGATATTTCGTAACAACATAACAGGACAGTTTATCTTAAGCTTCAATTCATGCGGTGGAATACCATTTGGAGTTAAAGTATTCAAGAAATCTTCCTGAAGGTTTTGTTCTGATTTGTCAATCATCTCATCAAAGCTATAATACGTGAAAATTTCACCAGGAATCTGATCAAGTAAAATTTTGTTAATATAATCAACACATTCATTTCGAGGCGTAAGAATTACACGATTTCCCATCGTATGTAAAGTATCAACATATGTTTCTATATTTGGGAAAACATGATTTATTAAAATTTGCAAAGATGTAACTTCATCATCAAATGGTATAATTATGCTAGCCGGAAGTTGAATGTAGTTACAATTATGTTTTTCCTCTGTTCCATTTCCAACTCGAAGCAAATATTCAGAAAATGCAGGATCTAATTTTGCACGCATGTTCTCAACTAAGGGTAAATGTAAATACAAAGGCCATAAGTCTGAGAAGACTAAGCTAGCCTTCATTATGTCTTCTTTTTTCCCTCTCGGTATTACTGGTAAAACTTGTCTGAAATCTCCTCCTAAAACGACCACCTTGCCACCGAAAGGCAAATTACAATCATTAATATCTCTGAGCATTTTATCAACGGCTTCAACGGTACAACGATTAACCATAGGTGCTTCATCCCAAAGTATTAATGTAGACATTTTTAATAAAGTCCCTAAAGCTGATTGTTTACTAACAGAACAAATAATTTCACCAACTGTTTCAAGAGGAATTTTAAATCTTGAATGAGCTGTTCGACCTCCAGGTAAAAGAGATGCAGATACTCCAGAAGATGCTGTAGCTAAAGCAATTAAATTTTGAGACCGTACACTTGTTAGGAGAGCTTTGTACAAAAAAGTTTTGCCCGTTCCTCCTGGACCGTCGATGAAAAAAATCCCGCTAGATTTTGAATTGACTTTTTCCATAATTGTATTATATGCAGATTGTTGTTCATTATTTAAAAATGATGTACAAGTGTAGCCTTCTTTTAAGTTCCAGTTTGTTGTCTCCTCTTCAATCATCATTCTCAATCTTTCACTTTCATTTACATTTATACTGAATGGTACTATTTCGTAGTCATTTATGTTTTTACCTGATGATTCTAAAATGGAATTGATATCTTCTAAAGATTGTAATTCAGCATCCTTTGAAGATTTATTTTGATGTACATAATCATCGATCATATAAATTTTGAATTTATCCCACAGTAATTTTGGATGATTGGGATTGCAAAGGATGAAAAGTGTAGCAAAAAGACGTCTTAAAGAAGTAGGCATTTTGTAAATGATAGCTTCAGACATACATTCTTCACAATGATTAACTCCGCTTAACAAACCATGTAAAAGCGCTCCTTCTCGATATGTATTAACAGTTACTTTGTTTAAAGTTCGTAGATCATGAAATGATGTTGGACCTCGAATATGATTTAAAAGAACACGTAAGAAATATCGTTCTCCTTCAGATGGATTCGCTGTGACAACTCGTCCTATAACAACGTGTTTTTTTCTAGGACTCCAAATCTTCTTAGTTGAGTTCCAAACAAAATGTGTTGGAAAATCTCGATACAACAATGTACGAGCAAATTTATTTACTTTATTTACCTCAAAAAATTCTGTCAACATTGTTCTTTTCGTATTTTCATTATTAATAATAACAGATAAATTATCTCCGTCATCATACCTTATTTGTTGATGATTTTCAATATGAAGCTGTAAAGAATAAACAGCTGGATAAATTTCTGCTAAATTGAACGAGAAAATTCTCCACATAGCTTCAGGTGGAGATATCCATCTAGCAGATTGGTATGCTGATATTTCATCGGTTTCTTTTCCCGTTTCATTTGCAGAAAATGAAAAATGAATACGATCATGTCCTTTATACACATATTTGTACAAATATTTTACAGCTTTAATAGAAGAACAAACTTCAACATTAATATGACAGTCAAATTTTGCGCTCAAATAAGGATTATATGGTACAACCCATCGATTGTCTAACATTTGGCTTCTAACTTTGATAGAAATACCAGTATCACGACGTTTATACAATGGATATGAGTTATGACCAAAAATAGTGGTATTACAGTAATCTCTAGGGTATTTATTTTTGCAAGTTTTGTTTGCTTCCATACATATGTTTTTTGGATTAAGATGTCCACAAGGGCCGTGCATATTATGTTTTACAATAACAGAATGAAGATACGAATGATTTTTTGATCAGGAATTTCACAACAAACTATCTTATCAACATCTACAGCAGAACAGATTTTATGGCCGTGATTAAATATTAACAATAGATGTGCATGAGGAAGCCATCTTTTCTGAAATTCAATAACATATATATGCGCAATAACTGGGCCTAAAACATTTTTTTGGTATAAATCATTTTTCAACTCTTCTAATTTTGCTCTAAATATACGCACAATTAAATCAGGCCGATTTTGAATCTCATCATTGTGTTTTAGTTCTTGTTTAATTTCTGGCCAATTTGGATTGCATGTTATAGTTAAGAAAATATCCGGTTTTCCATAACGCTGTACAATAGCCATCACATCCATATATCGCCTTAACATATCTCTAGGTCCACATGTAAAAGATTGAGGTAAAACAATTTTTCGTCCAATTTTCGATCCTCTTGTTTCTCCATTTTGAATGCTATCTACAATACCCTGGTAAAGTTCAGCTCGAATTTGATTTTGATTGTTACGAAAATAGTCTAACCGTGCAGTTTCGATCTTGACATACATATCTACAACATATTGTTGGAGTAATCTACCACTGTGAAGTAATACAGACTTACCGAAATGTCTGATTTGCAATTTGTATGAATAGTATTCTCGACAAGAAACCTGTGATCGGCTCTTCATTCCTGTAAGCACTGTAAAAAAGAAGGTATTATATGAAAATAGTGAGAATGCAAAACAGAAGTGAATATACAAGAATAAAGGTTTGCATACTTTTATTTTCTTCTTTTTCAATAAATTCAGATGCTGAAGTAATCGTGTCAGGAAATTGAACAGATTCGGACAAATGTTCAGTCCGTCTACATCTTCTAATGCCTTCATGCCAACCTGATTCTCCATATGGAAAAAGCAAAGGATATTGTAAAGGATCATAGCAACCGTAGTAATAATGAACTCTATGTAAATCACTAGAATGACCATATATAATAATATCACGAGAACGATTGGTAGCATTTTCGTCATGATCAACCCACACAGCAGCTACTTCAGATGAAGTTGGAGTATTAAACACTCTTTGATCAAGTCCTGGATCACATCTTATATGTATCTGATAATTATGTAAGTTAGGCATATTACTTAAAGATCGAAAAAATCTGCTATATGGATTTACCTTTAGGATTTCAAGTAGAATAATTAAAGTGAATTCATTAAAGTTCTCCGAAATTTTCATACGATTTTGAACTTCATTATCTGCATCATAAAAATATAACTGCATATAAGAAGGCTTGTTATTCTTTGGAATAAGTTCATTTAGGTAATGATATACTTGTCCTTGAACTCTAAATGTGTAAATACCTCGATATGTTTTGAAGAGCTCTTTGTCGTATTTGACACCAAAAGAAGTAAAAGCAAAGTGGTTATTATATCCTCGTACAATTTTCTTAAATTCCATACATTTAAATTCTTTAGAAGTAAATAAGTTATATAATTCGGTTGGTGAATCAGGTATGAAAATATGGACCTTTCCATCAGAGCAACAAAAACATTTACTTTCTCTATAAATTTTTCTTGCACCACAATATGTACAGCTATTACATGTCGGTAATACGTATGCATTCGCTGGTATATTTAATACATTAAAACTAGTTGGTAATGTAGAATCGGAAGTATGGAGTACCATTTGGTCTGAAGTAGATGCCTCAAGATCATGATGTGTTACAGATTGTTGAATTTGTATATCATTCGAAATGTCATCACCATATGATGTAAGATTACATATTCTTTTACGGTGATCATTGCAGCTATGTTGAACTCTTTTTCGTCGACATCTTTTTCTTTAATTTTCTTGTTGACGATAAGACATTGTTTCAAAACTACCATCCGAAGTGTTCATATCGAACAGTTGAAACCTAACCTGATGAATATAGGAACTGGAAGAAATTAATTACAAAGGTTATCAAAATGTTTAGAGTAAAATAAAAATATTGAATAGCTGTCTTTGTAGAAAAATATTTCATTTTGTATTATTAAAAAAAAAGTTGGTAGATAGATAAATTCTAATTTTAGAAATTAATAGTTTTGGGAAGAAAAATTTTTCTTATGGTAAAACACAAACAGAAAAATTAAAATGGAAAATAGTATTGTTGCTAGAAAATGAGGGAAATGAAGAAATGAAATTGTTATGAACATAGGAAAAAATAATTGGGGCACAGAAATTCACTTTAAATATAATAAAACAATACAGTTTACAAGGAAAAAGTAAATATAAATTGAAGGCAGTTGGTAAATATTATAATGTAAATTTCAAGGGAAGGATACACCTAAAATGTATAAAAATACGTTATTATTAGGTAAACAAGAAAATGAGAATTGTAAATTAATAATAGCACAAGGTTAAAAAACCAAAAATTATATATATATAATATGACGCCCAATATTCAATATATATATATATATATATATATATATTTTGTATTTATTTGTCCAAAATTATTTAAAAAAAAATATTTTATTTGTGATATAAGAAAATGTTATTTTGTTTTGTTTAGATTAATAAATAATTTCTATAAAATATTAATGAGGAACGAAATATGATAAACAAAAATAATGGCTCCCTAATATATATTTTAGGAAAATAAATAACTTAGTAAAATTGTATGTATAATTTAATGTAAAATTATTGAATGATTTTGAAATTCTACACTGTTAAACATAATTTTCGAATTTTATGTCCCAAAGATGAAATTCAAAAACACATATATATAATATATAATGTCGCCAGGACCTCCGCACGCGGAGGTTTATACCTCCGCGCGCGGAGGTTCACATCTCCGCGCGCGGAGGTCTGAACCTCCGCGAGCGGAGGTTAGCAGCTCCGCGCGCGGAGGCGTTCGCCTCCGTCCGCGGAGGTACTCCTCTCCGAGGGAGGAAACATTTGGATTGTAAAAAAAATTTTTTATACAACACATGCAATTTGTCTGCTTAATCCATCCAACTCGACAATTTTTTTTTTTACTGGGTTCGGATGATTTCTATTCTATTTAAATAAATACTGAACATGAACATTTTTAGAATACTGAATTCAATACTGAATGCATTTCTTGATTTGGAATAACAAGCATTAAAAATTTCTTATTCCTAAACATAAGCAGATAACATTTTATTTAAACGCTGGATATATAAAACTAACATTACATTTTACATAAGTACTCACTGCTGAACGGTATGAGAATTTCGAATTATTCCGTTGCAAGTGGAAATCAGTTGTTTAGTTGCTTCAAGAACAGTTGCTTACTTGCTTCTTCACGAGACAGAATGAAATGGAATAAATATTCGTCAAATTTCTTGGCAGAGAAAAGAGGATGATGAAATGGAATAATTTTTTTCTTATTTGCAGATTGCAAAGTAATGAAATGAAATGCATTTGTCTCCTTTATATAAGGAAAATACAGCCACTGTTATGACACGCTAAACAGCACCGCCTTCGAACAAAAAACAAACACGGTGAAAATCGGCGACCGACTGAAGAAAGCAAATACAGTGAATTTCGGCGTCTACATTTTCATTGGTAACAGCAAATTCATTTTTATTGGTAACAGCAAATTCTCAACCGCCTATAATTTATAATTTTTCGCGGCGCCAACCTTTTTTTCCCTCCAAACAATCGCTATGTATAATTGATAGACAGAGGACATAAGAGGAATTTGGTAACAAACTGGGGATAAATAGGGAAAACCAAAATAGGACATAAATGAACAGTAAACTGCGGGTTCACTCTTTTAATAGAGAAGAGATATTCTCAAAAAATTTTATATTCAAAATAATGTTTTTTTTTTTTAAAAAAAGCCACCAAACAAGGGTTTATCGATTGCCCGTTTCTATATATCTAAAATTTAAACCGTCTACAAAGTCTTCTCAAATATGTTCGGTGTGTTTGATTGCATTTATTTTTCATGAAAAATGTCACTTTTTCATCCAACTTCATGCTTTAAGGTGTTTGAATTTTTTTTTTACAATTTTTAAAAATATGTCTCTCTTTATTTTTAAGAAAAATATTTTCTACTAAAGAGCAATCGAAAGCCAGCTTATCGTGTTTGGTGGAGATTAAATTTTGATTTTTAGTGAACTGTGATAGAAGTTTTTGGAATGTAGGATTGAAAAGATACGAGACCCATAAAAATGTGATTAATATTAATTGTTTGATTTTAACTTAGATTAAAATCGAATTTTAATCCGGCCAAACAGGCTTTTAAAAGTCAAAGTTTGAAACAAATTCGTCTAGAAGTGGCTCTATAATAAATAAACCCCAAAGCGGAATTCACTAATGAAATTGTGCCACGCATGGGTTAAATGACAGCAGTCTGAAATTCAGAGCACATGGGATGATAACCTCAATGATTTTTTTCAGCTGATTTATTACATCATTTATCACAAACAAGACATTTTATAAATTTGCAAAAATTAATTTTTTGGACTGTGATCTAATTTATTAGATTTAGAAATCAGCCACAAAACCCTAGAAATCAATCGCCACTGCCCTATCCCAGCACTCAATTTTTAGGCATTTTTATGAATTTTATTTTGTTTAATGTTGATTTTGAGGCCCATTTTTTCTTTAATACCAAGCATTCTTATATGTGATTGATGAATTGAAAATCAATATTGAGTTTTAATTGGATACAAATGTTCTGTGTTCTATTTTCGTTATATACAGTTCCGATTCAATGATAGTTGTCACCTGTCTATAAAGAGGGAATTCTTTATTAGATTTCCTTTTGAAAGGTCAATTTTTTGATTCACATTACTCAAGTCTTTGCTGGATAGTCTATTACTATAGTGAATTATTGCCATTGGATAATATAGTTGATTCTGATTTTTGGCTAGTTTTTACAGTTCAAAGGTATCAAGATTGTTACTTTGGGATAATTTTTCTGTGATTTGAGCCTGAAATTGAGGGTGAAAAGGATTGGGTTTTATAAATCAAGAACTAGATTACAGTTTTCTTGAATTTAGGTTTTGTTTTAACAGTTGATTTTGTGCGGATGAGAGGAGGGGGGAGATGAGTGGTGAAATATGGGACTTGAGGGGACAACAATGACTACAGGGTCATTGGGTCTTCGATCTTCGGGAAGTTATGGATCATTGCAACAACAACAATTTCAAAGTAGTTTATTATCATCTCCGATCCACACTACGCCTCCACCTCTGGTGCCAAGAAAGCCTGCCAAGATGCTTAAGGAAAAGGACAGATTTTTTCATTGGATCTGCAAATTCGCTCCCCGGAAGAAGGTTGGAATGCTGCTCTTGTGTCTTGTTTCCGCTGCTGTTTTCATCTGGGTTTTATATGTTGGAAAAGGTTTGGCTTCCTGTTTTTCAACTCTTGTTTTCGAAATTCTTTCTGCATTCTTGATTTTGGCTCTAGTTTATATCTATATCTATTTTTGTAAGAAAGAGCACAATGCATCTAGTTCCACACCATATTCTACATTCTTGAATTAACTTAAAATGTAATTGTTCGTCGGTTTTCTTTATCTGAGTTTTCAATGACTGGCACAGATTGCTCAGAATGTGGTATTGTCATTTAATCAGCTGCGTGTGGGTTGAACTTGATTTTGGGATCAAGATGTTTATCAGTTAATCAATGAAAGTCTCTGTTCATTCTGTGTGTTTCTGCTTGTTTGCAGGTGAAGATTCACAAGAACCTATTATGTCAAATATGAGTATTAAATCCCCATTAATATCTGGGGAGATAGATAGTTTTACTGCCGCTTTTACTTCTGATGTGAACAGTGTCGTGGGAAATACAAATGTAGACCCTCCACCTCCACCTCCTCCTCCTCCAAATCCAACGCCGCATGTATATTTTACTGGATATACTCTTCCTCCTGGGAATCCATGTGAGGGTTTTACATTGCCTCCGCCACCGGTGGATAGAAAGAGGACCGGACCACGTCGTAAGTTTACATTATCTCACTTTTTGAGATTTGATAGTATTTGGTGTATGGAAACATCGAGATAACTTAAGTTTGTCTATACGAACCAATATATGATTACTTTGATCTTAAAGTGTTATTTTAATAAGTAATGCTCTTTATATAGAGTCTAGATGATCATTGGTGTACGTGGCACTGGGTCACTGCAACGTTGTCCAATGTTTGTAAATGCATTCCAACATATTTGTACTTCATTGGACAACGTGATCATACTTACTACCACACAGACCGATGATCATCTAGATTGCATTAATAACATTATTCTTTTTGAATGCTGAGCTGTTCATTTAGCTCAATTTTCTTCTTGTTTGCTTTGCCAGCATGTCCAGTATGTTACCTTCCTTTGGAACAAGCTATTTCCCTAATGCCAACTGCACCATCCGTTTCTCCCATGCTTAAGAATTTGACATATATTCACGAAGAAAATTTAAATAAAACCGAGTTTGGAGGCTCTGAATTCGGTGGATATCCTTCACTGAGACAGAGGAGTGATTCATATGATATAAGAGAGTCCATGGGCGTGCATTGTGGGTAGGTTATTTACTGGAACTATTTTGTCTGAATATTTAACCTCATTTTCCTCTCTATATGCACTTTTTTCTTATGTGTAATTCAACATTCTCTATAGGTTTGTCAGAGGCGCCAAACCTGGCCTCCAGACAGGTTTTGACATTAATGATTCCGACCTTCTTGAGATGGAAAGTTGTCGAGGGGTAGTAGTCGCATCTGCAATTTTTGGTACTGATCCAACATAATGTTTTATTTCTATGTTAAATTTTTTGGTAATTAATATAGGATGTTTGGTTTATCAGGAGCATTTGATTTAATACGGCAACCAAAGAACATTAGCGAGTATGCCAAAAAAAATGTCTGCTTCCATATGTTTGTGGATGAAGAAACGGAAACATTTTTGATCAATTCTAACGAGCTGGATAGTAGCAAGAAA
The DNA here is from genome assembly GCA_019097785.1 of Fraxinus excelsior. Taxonomy (NCBI): domain Eukaryota; kingdom Viridiplantae; phylum Streptophyta; class Magnoliopsida; order Lamiales; family Oleaceae; genus Fraxinus; species Fraxinus excelsior. Next base: position 56,296,128 of record CM032623.1, on the reverse strand, counting down.
ATTGGGCTATGGAGAATAGTAGTTGTTCACAACCTACCTTACTCTGATCCAAGGCGGAATGGAAAGGTAAATGTCTCAAAGTTTAGCTTGTATATTCTTTGAGTTTAGACTTGTGTTTGGTGTATTGACATTCAATCTTAAGTTATAATGATCATTTTCCGTGGGAGAACAAGTCATCAGAAACAAATATTGTTAACTATATTCATCCTCGTATAGTTGTATGTAAGAGAAAGCTGTCAGCACATTGGTTAGGATTGAGTTGAAATAAAAAAATTTAAGAAATACTTGCAAGGTTCAATAAAAAACCCAATTTATACAAAGAAATAAAATCTGATTAGAAGTCCTTTATGAAATTTAGATCTGAGCCTTGAACTGCCTTTATGTTATTCTGCCACTAACAATTTTGTTAAGTGTGATTCATCTTGTTTCAGAATCGTGTCGTTAGTTTTCTCTCTAAAGGAGTTAGTGCTCATCTCTGCATATGCACAGCCACCTCGTAAATGGACCTCTCTTGGAGATTTCTGTTCTAGAACACTTCACGAGTTCTAATTTGCAGTGAAATCTTTCAAATTTCTCAGTACTAAGTATAATTAGCCATTGCCACTCTTGTCAACTCTGGATTCTGTTCAGTTATAAATCATTTTACATTAATTGGATATTCAGATTTGTTTCTCATTTTCTGCATGATAATGTATCCATTACTTTCTTAAGCTTTTGTTGCTGTCATGCCTAGTTCGTCTACTCTCCATTTTAACTTTTTACTACTAGGCACTTGTTTAAAGATGCCACATCTAGTGGCATCACCATTTAATATACACGTTATCATAATGACGATACTAGTTACCTAATGAATTGTTGATGGCAATCCTTTCTTCAACTTGTGCTTTATTTCTTTTAGTTTGTGTCCATTCTGCCTGTTCGGCTAACGAGCAGCCATTTATGTGTGATGCATTTACAGATTGTTTTAACTAAGTATGCTCTTGCATGTCAGGTTCCCAAACTTCTACTTCATAGGCTTTTCCCTAATGCCCGATACTCGCTGTGGGTTGATGCAAAACTTGAGCTGGTTGTGGATCCATATCAGATTCTCGAAAGGTACATCTAATTTACTGTAAGTAACCACATTTGTGGTTTCTGTTGTTACAAAACATACTTCTATTAGTCATTTTATGGTCAAGATTTCGACAAGTGGAGCAAAAAAAGCCTATACTAGTGATACTAAATAATATTTTTGCTTGGTAGATGCTATTGGCCTAACTTTTCTTCGAGGTGTAAAATATTTGTAGATTAGCCTTATCCGAGGTGAACACAGTTTATATGTTCTTCGATGCGAGGCCTTATTTGTAATAACCTAGTCTATGTGCCCAAGTTTTTAACCCATTATGTATTTTCCGCTTTGAAAGGACATTTGTCTTCTTACCCCTCACGGACTTGGGCTCACATCCTGGGTCATTACATTGTTTGCTTATGAATTTTGGCAATGTTAGTTAGACTAGCTGAGTTCTTAGACAAATATGAAGATACACTACTTTGTCAGTTGAGGGCTTTTCTGAGGGTAGTAATGATAGTCAAACAGATGCTTTTTGCTAGCTGAAGGTGCTCGGGTCAAGATAAAGTGTAACATATAATAGTTGTGTCAACTGCCAAGGCTTCATTGTGGATGTGAATCTCTAGGTCCTGGTTGTTTTAGGTTTTTCTTTCCAGCGTTTTGTATGTTAAATTTAGTTGCTTTTGATCTCCCAGTAGATTTAGCAATGAACAGAGTAGAATTGCAAAGAAGGATCATGCAGCTGGCTGCAAATTTATTGGAAATAAGGCTAAGTTTGTCGTTGTGCACATCAAATAACATGGAGAAGCTTATTCCATGGGGTACCTCTTCCTAGTGAAGTTTTAGAATCCACATTCCTTGATGTGGTGTGAGATTTAAAAGGAAGAGGATTTAGTGGACTTAGTTCATATTCGTTTATCTACATGTATCGTAATTAAAATATATCCATAAATATATACCATTATTTAATAATAGCACTATTACAATTATGATCATAAAAGAATATGTAATCCCATTAGCTCCATTGATAGTTTAATCACTTTCAAACAGGAATTTTTTTTTGGTTCCTTTTCCCGTGTCCATTATGGAGATGTTTGGACTGATGTTTCTTTTACTAATATTACAGGTTCTTGTGGAGGAAAAATGCTAGCTTTGCTATTTCAAGACATTACAAGCGTTTTGATGTGTTTGTAGAAGCAGAAGCTAATAAGGCCGCTGGGAAGTACGAAAATGCTTCCATTGACTTCCAGATTGATTTCTATAAAAAGGAGGGTTTAACCCCATTTTCTGCTGACAAATTTCCTATTACAAGTGGTAGGACAGTCAATTCCCTTTTTCCCCTTGTTTTTCTTTATTTTGGTGACTAGATATGCCATTCTATGTTGGACTAATATGCGTTGATGACATGGTTTCTAGATGTTCCTGAAGGATGTGTTATAATAAGAGAGCACATTCCAATCTCCAACCTCTTCACCTGCCTTTGGTTTAACGAAGTGGATCGTTTTACTTCCAGAGACCAGATCAGTTTTTCAACTGTTAGGGACAGAATCGCGTCAAAGACCAATTACACTATCAATATGTTCTTGGATTGTGAAAGGCGTAACTTCGTGGTGCAGGTGATCTTATTTTTGTCAAGAGTTATTATTTCTGAGATGATAGACTGAAATGTATTTATCTGTTTCTTTTTGTATCTTGATGGCTTTCATATTATACTTTTGAAGAAATGTTACATCTTGTTTTTCCTTTAGGTTATCTATTACCTATCAAATACCCTTTTTGAACTACATTCTTTCCTGGTGAAGATCTCCCATTAACTTGTTCAAGCAAAAGAAACAATAGGATCTGCCTTTACGTAGAAATTCTGAAGAGCGAACTCTGCTGATATTTTGTCCCACAACGTTTCTTTCTTTCCCGTGTTTAGGTGACAGGCTAGCACCATGTCATTATTGGATCCTTTATCATAATTTGGAGATCTTCTTCACAAATTGATACATAGACATGAAGGAAATGAATAATCTTGCTGCAGTCGATATTATCTTGTATTTATTGCTCATATGTTGTCCTTTTAATATGAAAAACAAAATACACTAATGTATTCAATTGAGTGTTTTTGTGTGAAAGGCCAGCCCTTCATTTTCTGGACTGGCAGTGTTTAGTGAGGAAATAAGGTTTAGTTTATTGTTGGTCCAGCTCATAACTTTTATCACCTTTTTATTTTTTGCAGGGGTACCATAGGGACTTAATTGAGAACTGGGCTCTCCCTCCTCCAGACGCTATTGATCTTGTTCATCCTCCACCCCCCATTATCGATGAAAAACTAACCACGCCACCTGGTACTTTTACTGACAATATTGTAAGTAGTCCAATCAAGAAGGTTCCAACAAAGCGTGGGAGAGATCGGAAATCGAGGCGTCATCGGAAAGTCAATGCCGGCGGCATCAGGGATATCACCACTACTTAAAAAAATTTTGTTCTAGGCAAATTTTTACTTTCCTTCCCCGGTACAAGATAATTCAGTGCAGGGATAGGAATTTGTGCAAGTTGAGCCTTGTAGTTATGCTTCTACACAGCAGCTTTTATTTTTTATAATTTTTTTAAAGATGCAATTTTATTTATCCATTTTTTTTTGTACATATTTATAATAATTATCACATGGGTTGCTTCGTTATTTACAGGGTGGTGGTCTTTTATTATTTTTGCAATTAATGTAAGTAGGAATTACAGAAATCTAGGTGTTTAAAGATTGCTTTCTAAAAATTAGGTCTTAAAGTTTATTTATTCAAAAATCAGGCACTATATTAAAACCCTAATTTATCACTCTCTCCCCTCTCTCTCGTGCCTCCCCTTCTCTTTCCCTTCAAACCTCGGCAATCAGCGATGAAGGAGCTGCTCCGGCCGACACCACACCACAAGCCCTTGTCGTCGTCGGCACTACAATTCGAGTAGGATAAGAGTGGTGGTGGTGCTGGTGTGAGGCAGAAGCGATGAGAATCAATTTTCTTTCTTAGTTTAATTTCTTTGCACATATTTGTGGAGTTGTGATTTGTGGTGGTCGATGGCGAAGGTTTTGGTGTGGTTAGCGATCGTTGTTGTGATAGCAGTGTTGTGCGGTGCGGTAAGGTACAGTGCTAAGGTGGTGTTTGACAGCAATACGGTGGATCTGTGGTGGCAGTCCGTGTGGTGGTAGTGGTAGTAGTAGTCTGTGAGATAATGGTGGTCCGTGTGGTAGTGGTCGTTTTTTGTTATTGTTGTGGCAGTGGTTGTGGTGGGGTCAACGACGATGGCAACTGTTTTTTTTGGTGTTGTGGTGCAGGCGACGATGGTGATGGTTGTTTTTTGTTATTATTGTGGTAGTGGTTGTGACATGGACGACGATGTTGGTGGTGAAGTGCAAGCGGCAATGGTGGTGGTTGTTGTTGGTGTTATTGTTGGTGGTGGTTGTGGCGGTGGAGGTGGTGGCGACGGCAGGAATGGGACGAAAAGTGTCCGTGACCAACCATTTGATCGATTTGTGACCAAGTATTAGTGGTGGATCGGGATTGAGGGACGGGTGTTTGAGAGTATGTAACCAACTATACGATTCTCTGTGGCTAACTATTAAATCGTGACCTTAAGATTCGATAATTTGTAACTAAAAATATAATCCGTGACCAACAAATTTGGAAATACGTGATTGATAGATAAACTGTGATCTATAATTTTTTTTTTAACTTGTGATCAATTAAAAATTTGTGACCATAATTTTTTTGATCTGTGACCAATGAAGTAAATTGTGATTTATAAATTTTTTTGATTTGTAACCTCGAAATAACTTTTGATTAATTAATTTGATAATATGTGACTAATGAATAAATTGCGATATATAATTATGTATATGTGACAATTTAACTGTATAATTGTGAATTTATTATATTTAAATAATAATTATTTTAATTAATTAACTAAATACACGAGTTTTACATTTTTTAAACTTGAAACATAATTTTTGCATTGGTGAAACTTAAGACCTCATTTGTGAACTCTTCCCGTAATGTAATGTTTACCGGGCCTATACAGTGAGCAGGGCCATACTGGGCCATAATTATTGACGGAATTCAGACAAGAGGAAATTACACCCAACCCTACTTTTAAGTTACCATTTTCATAAATCCTTAATAAAGTTTCATATTACAAAAATCAGGTTTTAATTAATAATTTAAAAATATTTAAAATTTTTTATTTTTATATCTATCTACAATAAATTCATTTATATAACTCCCCATACCCTATCTACCCATACCCTAAAATCAATTAATCCCTCAACCTCTCCACTCTCAATACCACCGCCGCCGCCTCTCTCTCTCTCTCCCCATCTATCGAATCTGCCCACAGTGTGGTGGTGAAGAGATGTCGCCGCTGTAGAAGGACAGTCAGTCCTGCACCATCGTCGTATCTGTCGTTCGATCCAACCATCGACGTTTTCCGCCGGCCACTTCACAGAAGCTGTGAGCCACTTTTGTTTCCAATCGATCCGTCGTCTACGCCTAATATAGATCTGCACCATTTTCTGAGATTGACCCTAATAACGAGCCACCTAAATCTGGACTCGCCGATGCGGAGGCTGCTCTGGCTATATCTTTGTAAACGGTGCAGATCTGTATTTCCTTTTTTTCAGTTTTCGAGTTGGATTTATCGGATGGTTGTATGCTAATTTTTTCTGATGGTTGCAGATCTGTGGTGGTTCTGTCGAACGGGGTTATTGGATTTGTGTGCGTGGGTGCAGTGCTGTTGTGTGGCGGGAGATCGGGGCGATGGCAGTGTGGATTTGAAGTTGGTGGCGGCGATGGTTGTGTTATGTGTGTGTTTTTTGTTTACTTTGGCTGTGCGTGTGGCGATGGGGAGGTCTTGGGATGGTGATAGTGGTGCTGGGGAGGGTGTGGTGTTGGTTTTGAGATGTTGATGGTGCCACGGGTGGAGGCGGTGGCGAAGTGGTGGTCACAAATGATGTTGGTGGTGGTCACAACTAATTTGGTTGTTTGTGACCACTAATTTGGTTGGTTGGCGATCAATAAACGATATGTGACCAATGGATTAGATAAAATGTGATCAATACATGATGTGTGACCTAAAAACTATTAATTTGTGACCAATAATTTGATAAATTTTAACCTAAATAAGTATTGTGACTTATAGATTTGGTGATTTGTGACCGCTGAACAAATTGTGACTTTTTAAATTTTAAGTTGTGACCAATAAACAAATTCTGACCTATGAAAATTTTGAATTGTGATCTAAAAATTTTCGCCGGAGTTGGAACACTTGTCGGAATCGGAGCAGTTATCGAAACAAAGTGGCGGCGAAACGGTCATCGGAATCAAAGCATTTGTCGATCTTGTCGTCGGAGATGAGTTGTGACCGAAACGGTAGCCGGAATAGTCCTCGGAGTGGTAGGGGTGGTGGATGTGGGGTGGGATAATTATATTATATTACAATTAAATATTTAATAATAAATTGATTTAATAATTCATAAATTAAAAATTAAAAACCTGATTTGTGAAATTTAGAACTTGTTTTTGTATTTTTGAAAAGGTGTAAAGTAAACACCTTAAAAATGTATTGTTCCCTTCAGACAATGGTCGAATTTTGGGCCCACTATTAAGGAACAATCCTGATTTTAAACTTTTTATTCAAAAATTAGGTGATAATTCAAAATTTTAATATTAATAATTATATTATAAAATTAAATTAATATACAAATCCATCCAACCACCCCACACAAAACCCTAATCATTTTTCTCTCATCTTCTGTTCTTTCTTACTATCCTCTATCGTCTCTCTATCCTCTTTATTCTCTCTTCTCTACCTCCATCCCTACCACACTAGGAGACCACCGTAGTGGCGCTAACAACGACAAGTCATGATGTGACGATGACGTTGCTACAATTGCATATGCGTCGCTATAGTAGCGGTTATGCCGTCACTACGTGCAGCGTGAGCGCTGCCGCTGCATTACTGCATTAGTGAAAGACGCAATTTGGGGAAATTTTGACAAATTGTGTAGTGATTTGGTGTTGGAGTTTTTGGGATGATTTTTGTTGATGGTTGGTACTTGGTGGTGGTGGTACTGATGGCAGTGGGATGTGAAGAAGAGTGTTTGTGATCAATTATTTAAGTGATTGCGACCATAATATGTGATCGATGAAATAAATGATTTGTAACCAATAAATAATACGCGATCTAAAAATTGAGATTGCAACTAAATTTGTATTGTTGTGATCAATTAATTGGATAATTTGCGATTGAAAAATAATATGTGACCAATTAATTTGATAATTTGGGATCGTGAAAAAAGTTGTGATCGATAATATATTTAGTCTCGTTTGATCTACATTATTATCTCATTAAAATGAAAAATATGATCATTATTCATCACATCAACATTTAAATTCAAATTTTTTATATCTTGTGTGGGCCCTAGTAATAACTATATTTTTCATTCTCATTCTACAATAATTTGTCTCAAACGGGGGATTTATTTAATAAGTTTTAATTATAATCTGATTTTTAAAACTTTAAAAAACTTTCTTAATTTTGAAATTGTATCTCTTAACTACTATAAATATGTAATCTTCCCCATCCAAAGTCCGTGGAACTTAGCTGATGAGGAAGCCCATTACAATTATTTTGTGTGATTAAGGTATCTAACCGACTCTAACATTTTGTGTGTCATTTGGTTAGCTAGATTAAATAGTATTGTGCCTTATATCCCTACTTATATAAAAGAGCCAATCCACTGATTACTATTCATTTGTGAAATATTTTATTTTCCCATTTTATCCTCATCGTTTATTCACTGTTCATCATGGACAAATTGACAAAAATGTAGGCGGTGGCTTATTTTTGTTTGTTGACTTCCGAGGTGGTTTAGATTGTCTGTTCACAGAAAAGCAAAAAATCACATGCCCTCCTTGTTGACTTCTGAGGTACTAATATTGTGTTTACGCTGCTATAGCAACAACCTACTGTAGCCGGAAGACGCCGGAAGAAGCTGGGAGACGCTGAGGAGAAAAAAAAAACTTTATTCTAAAGATAACATTTAGTCTGCAGTATTTACTGACTTTTGATCCTTCCGTAGTCGGTTGATTTTTGTAGGCGGTTCGAGATATTAGTCTATTTATATTGGAGAATTAATGAAGAAAAATTTATTCATCATCGTCCTTTTTAATCAAAAAAATCTCGAGCTTGTAGGAGTATAAATTTTGAAGCTCTGATATTGATATTGCAGCAAAACATAAACTTGAGAATTCCTGTAAGTATTCATATATCAAAGTTATTTTGTTTTCTATTATTATTATTATTATTATTTTTTAGCATGTTTAGTATTTCTTTAAATATAATCATCGTCCTCTTTAATCAAAATCTTGATCTTGTAGGAGTAAATTTTAAAACTCTAATATCGCAGCAAATACGTAAGTATTCGTATATCAACGTTATTTTTTTCCTATTATTATTATTATTATTATTATTATTATTATTATTATTATTATTTTTTGCATGTTTATGCTTAATTGTCATTCACCCTATATTGATTTTCCACGGTAAATATTTATGTACAAGTTATTTTTCCTTCTATTACTTTTGCATGTTTAGTATATTTCAATACAATCGTGTTCCCATGTGTGAAACTTCTGTTTCTTCGAAGACGGTAGAGAATTGAAGTATCAAATTTCAATTTGATGTTTGTGGGGGCAAAACGTGTACAAGAAGTTGTTTGCATTTTGACATCTAAAACTTTTAGGATAGAGATGTAAAATTAATATGAATGTCACATAATGTAGAATATGGTAAATAATTGGCAAGTTTAAATATAGTAAGTGTAAAATTAAATATTAAAAAAGAATTTTAAATGAAAAAAAACTATTTTGATATTTTATTAAGGTAAAAAAAAAATAAGATATTTTATTAAGGCAGAAAAAAATATAGTGCGTGATGTTAAAAAAATAAAATAAAATAAAATATTTAAAGGAACCTCCGCTCGAGGAGGAAGAAACCTCCACATGCGGATGTTTAAGGCCTTAAACCTCTACACAGGGAGGTTCCATTTTTTATTTTTTTTTACGTGGCTTATTTTTTTTACCATAATTTGAAAAAAAAAATCATTAACAATTAATAATGAGGAAACGGGCATAACTTTATAATTTCTATATGTTTTCGGAAAAGTCACGCAACACTCCAGAGTGTCAAAAAAAAAAAAAAAGGAATGCCTCCGCACGCGGAGGTTACGCGGAGGAATTTACCTTCGTTCCTCCACGCGTGGAGGCTAGGAACCTCCGCGCGTGGAGGGGTTTTTTTTTTTTTTTCTTCACATACATAGCCGTGACTTTATTATTATTATTTTAATAATTCTATTTATTTACATTTCACACAATCTATAAATACAATCTCACTTATTTAATAATTTAATTTAAAAACATTAACAAATATTCAGTTCCATACAGACACGAAAATTAAAATTCCTTTCGGGGGCGTTACCCCATCGACCCCCGCGACGTCTACCTTTTTCTCAATTTTACTAAATTGCCTCTAAATAAATCACTCCAACATTCATCTCGTGCACCAAGTTCAAATTTTTTTTTTTTTTACATTTACAATTAAGAAAATATATATTTTTTCTTATTAATTAATAATCACTACACATTTGTCAATAAAAATTAAAGTACATGATATTCACAATAAAAACAATAATTATTATTGTGCCTATTTTTTAAGTTATAACAACTAAATTGTAAGAATATCAGAATGTTCAACAATATTTTTGAGCATGAAAATAAGTTATTTCTTGGACTATATTGAAAATTTTGCATTAGTTGAAAATAGGTTAAATAAGTAAAATATATTTAATGGAGATTTTATTCTCACTTAACTTTCTTCACTTAACTTTCTTTGTTTCTGTTAGCCTCAACTATTTCGTATATTGTTATCATGGATATTCGGAATTCCGATGGAGTTACCGCTCCTTTAAACTTCAAAATAATGTTCTCTCGCCAACAAGAAACCAAAAGGCAACGAGAGCGACGACAACGGCTTCGCATTGGACACACCGATCATCGCACAAGAATATCATCTGGACATAATAATTTTGATGCTGATCATATGCCATCCGAACCTAATAATTCCAATTCTGTTCGAATGCAACCTCCTATGATGAATCATGATTTCCAAGATGTTGAGACTTCTACTTCAAAAAATCAAGATTCTTCTAATATTTGCAGTTGTGAATTACAAAGAAGTTTTAATATATTAAACATACCAACCATTTCATATGTATTACCTACCTGCAATATTTGTAAACATTGTAGTGCCAGAAAATTTTACAGAGAAAGCAAATGTTTCTGTTGCTCTGATGGAAAAGTTCATCTTCCTATGCCTGATTCACCAACTGAATTATATAACTTATTTACGTCCAAAGAATCTAAAAATATGGAATTCAAAAAGCTTGTAAGATGATATAATAATCATTTTGCTTTTACTTCATTTGGTGTTAAATACGACAAAAATCTTTTCAAATCATACAAAGGTATTTACACATTTCGGGTACAAGGGCAAATATACCATTATGTAAATAAACTTATCCCACAAGACAATAAGCCTTCTTATATGCAATTATATTTTTATGACACAGACAATGAACTCAAAAATCGTATCCAAATTTCAGAAAACTTAGTTCAAGATACTTTGATTTCTTTACTTGAAAATTTGAAGGTAAATCCATATAATAGATTTTTTCGGTCTTTATATAATATACCTAACTTGGAAGACCATGAAATATACATAAGATGCGATCTAGGACTTGATCAACACATCTTTAACGCTCCTACAACATCTCAAGTAACCGCCATATGGGTGGAAAACGATACAAATGCTAATGTTCGAGTTCGTGATATTATTATACATGGTCATTCTAATGATGTATATAGAGTCCATTATTATTACGGTTGTTATGATCCTTTGCAGTATCCATTACTTTTCTCATACGGGGAATCTGGTTGGCATGAAGGAATTCAGAGATGTATGACGACCTCTGTTCAACCTACTTCTGAATTTGATGTTATACCTTCAACAGTGACTTCTGCAGCTGAATTTATTGAACACGAAAATGAAGGTTTGTAAACAAATTTTTTTCCCTATATTTCTCTTATTTGTATCATGTAACTGTTATAAATGAATGATCACTTTTTTGTAGTGCTTAGTGGAACGAAACACCGATCTCAGGTTTCTTGCCGAGAATATTATTCATACAATTTGCAAATTCGGCCTTACGGTAAGTCTATTTTGCTTCATAGTGGTCGATTGTTTCAACAATATGTCATAGATATGTATGTTAAGATTGAAACTGCAAGATTAGACTATTTTCGTAATAATCAAAAACAAATTCGAGCGGAACTTTACCAGGGTATTGTAGACAGTGTTCAAAATGGAGAGACGAGAGGCTGTAACATTGGAAAAAAATTTATTTTGCCACAGTCTTTTACATGTGGTCCTAGAGATATGTTAAGGAGATATATAAATGCAATGGCTATTGTGTAGCGTTATGGAAAGTCAGATATATTTTTGACTATTACATGTAACTAAATTGGTTAGAAATTAAGCAAGAACTAAAACACAACGATGAGATTCAAAATCGCCCAGATTTAATTGCACGTATATTTAGATCAAAATTAGAAGAGTTGAAAGATGATTTATACAAAACAAATTTAGGCCCCGTTGTTGCACATATATATGTTATCAAATTTCAAAAAAGAGGACTTCCTCGTGCACATTTTTTATTGATTTTCAAATCTGGATACAAAATTTGTTCTACTGTAGATGTTGATAGGATAGTTAGCTGTGAAATTCCTGACCAAATCATATATCCTCATCTTCATTCCGTCATTGTCAAAAATAATATGCATGGTCCTTGTGGAGATTTAAATCCCAAAAATGTATGTATGGAATCTAACAAAAAATGCAAAAATAAATTCCCTAAAGATTATTGTAATGTCACTACATTTGGTGATAACTCATAACCTTTGTATAAACGTCGCAATAATGGTATTTGTGTTAAAGTTAGGGGTCATATACTGGACAACCGATGGGTCGTACCGTACAATCCTTATTTAAGTGCAAAATTTGATTGCTACTTAAATATCGACGTATGTTCTTCTATTAAAAATGTAAAATATTTGTTCAAATATGTGTACAAAGGACATGATCGGATTAATTTCTCAATTACACCAACTGAAATAATGAAAGAAATCAATGAAATTTCTGTTTATCAATCTGCTACATGGATAATCTCCACCTGAAGTAATGTGGAGGATTTTATCGTTCAATTTAGCAAAAATTCATCCAACTGTTTACTCTTTACAACTTCATCTTCTAAATCATCAACAAGTACGATATAATGACGACGATGATTTAACTACTATTATTAAGAATGAAGATACAAGACGAACAATGTTAACAGAAATTTTTAGAGTTAATGAAACAGATGAATTTGCTCGTACATTGTTATACCGAGATTTCCCAACACATTTCGTTTGGAATTCATCTAAGAAAATTTGGACTCCCAGAAATAAACATGTTGTCATAGGCCGAATTGTTTCAGCAAATCCTTCTGAAGGAGAACGATATTTCCTACAGGTACTTTTCAATCATATTCGAGGTCCAATGTCATTTCATCATTTACGAACTTTAAATGGAGTAACTGTAAGTACATATCGAGAAGCAACACTTTTACATGGCTTGCTAAACGGAGACAATCATTGTGAAGAATGTCTATCTGAAGTTATTGTTTATAATATGTCTACTTCTTTAAGACATCTGTTTGCTACACTTCTTATACTCTGCAATCCTGATCATCCAAAACTACTATGTAATAAATTTAAGAGTAATATGACTGACGATTACATACATGAAAATAAACCTCCAGATGTTGCTGAATTACAAGCATTGGAAGATATAAATTCTATTCTAGAATCATTAGGTAAAAATTTAAATGATTATGAAATAGTGTTATTCAATGTTAATATAGATGAAAATGAGAAGTTGACAAGAATGATTGCAGATGAAACTACAAATTTAGATATTGAAGGAGTGTACACTTGTGCAGCAAGTTTAAATGATCGGCAAAAAATTGCGTATGATATTATCATGGAAAAAGTCAATTGCAATTCAAGTACAGTTTATTTCATTGATGGTCCAGGAGGAACATGTAAAACTTTTCTACATAAAGCACTCTTAGTTGGTGTGAGGTCACAAAATTTAATTGCTTTGGCTACTGCATCATCTGGAGTATCTGCATCTCTTTTACTTGGAGGATGAACAACTTATTCAAGATTTAAAATTTCGTTGGAAACAGTTGGTCAAGTAACATGTTCTGTGAGTAAACAACCTGCTTTAGGAACTTTGTTAAAAATGTCAAAGTTAATACTCTGGGATGAAGCGCATATGGTAAATCGTTGTGCCATTGAAACTGTTGATAAAATGCTTAAAGATATTACTAATTGTAATTTGCCTTTCGGTGGGAAAGTAGTAGTTTTAGGAAGAGATTTTCGACAAATTTTACCAGTAGTACCAAGGGGAAAAAGATGATATTATGAAGGCTAGCTTAATTTTCTCTGACCTATGGCCTTTATATTCACACATATCCTTGGTTGAGAACATGAGAGCAAAATTAGATCTAGCATTTTGTGATTACTTACTTAGAATTGGAAATGGAATAGAGCAAGAACATAATTGTCATTGTATTAAACTTCTTAAGGACATAATTGTATCATTTGAAGATGAAATTACATTTCTAAAAAATTTAATAAATCATGTATTCCCGAACATAGAAACGTATTTTGATAATTTACGTACAATGGCAAACCGAGTCATTCTGACGTCTCGAAATGAATGTGTTGATCATATTAACAGAATTTTACTTGATAAAATTTCCGGTCAAATGTAACAGCTTTGATGAGTCAATTGACAAAACAGAACAAAGTTTATAAGAAGATTTCTTGAATACTTTGACCCCAAATGGAATACCACCACATGAATTGAAGCTTAAGATTAACTGTCCTATAATGTTATTACGGAATACCAGCTGAAGACTTATGCAATATGACACTTCTTACTTGTAGAAAATTTGATAAAAATGTCATTCTTGCTGAAATTACATCTGGTGAATAATATGGAAAATATGTTTTCTTATCAAGAATCCCTTTTTATACCTCTAAAAAGTGATCAATCTTCAATTCAATTTAAAAGAACTCAGTTTCCAATTAGGCCATGTTTTGCAATGACAATAAACAAAACACAAGGTCAAACACTTGAATTTGTTGGTTTATATCTACCCGAACCAGTTTTCTGTCATGATCAACTTTATATAGTATGGTCAATAGCTAAAACAAGCAAATGTTTAAAAGTTTTACTCAAACCATCAAACACTCAAATTATGCATTTTAGATGTACTAAAAATATTGTCTACAAAGAAATTCTTTCATTCGTACATACTTAGAACTATAAATGTTTTGCAAATATTTTTTCCACACATCTTATCTACTATTTTGAAACATAAATATTGTACAGATTTTTAAGCAGTTGGCTTGTGGAAAATCAGGTTGTGAAATAAAGCTAACTATTGTCATCTTTTAAGTAGTTCTAAATTCTTGCAGGTACAATGGTTTAACCACTCCTCTATCTCTTAACTTGTGCGCTTATTATAATTATATTATATTCTATGTTAATCATTATTGTTATGTTCATGTTTTTCTTTGTAGTGAAACTGTTTTAAACGGTTGTTATAAGTCTTAGAAAGATACTTGATTTTACTCTTGTCATCTCTTCTCTTAAATTCCAACTCTTTAGAAAAGCCATTACATTTTTTTAAGAAAATTTACTGGATTGTACAAGTAGGAGCAATTACACCACAAAGTTTGGAACTCTTATTGCAAAGCATTCATGAATATTTGAGTTGATTTTATTTGTCATTCCTTAATAGAGTTGCATATGAATATGAACAATTGAAGGAAATGATATGAATTTTGTTGCTTAGAAAGTGATTAAATTAACTTGATATGCTTATTCTTTTCCCTCTTTATTTTATTTTCTAATATTGTAAATTTTTCAGGGGAACGATATTGCAATTTCAATAGGACATTAGTGAAGAAATGAAGGCAACGAGATAAGTTTAGTGTTTAACATCACTAATCTGATATGAAGACTTTTTCTTCCATGAAGGACAAGAATTTGGTTACTATCAGTGTGTTCATGACAATAATGTCAACTCCATGAAGGACAATGTTAACTATATCTTTTGAGAATTTCAGAAATCTAAAACATAGCATTTCAGTCTAGCATTTCTTTCTTTAATTGATGGAAAAAAATATTTAGTTTGTCGTTTACGTTTTTCTATTGGATTATCATATTATATATATACGCTAACATAACCTCAAAAATAAGACACCCCATGCATTGCATGGGGCCAAAACTAGTTTAAGATAAAAAATAAGTTAAAATTTTTATTTATTATTATTGTCTATGTAACACAATCATGCATATCAATGTCAGTAATATTAATAGTAAGCCCATATTTGACACCTATTAATTTCTCTTTGTCTTTCTCATTCTCATTCTTCATTTCAACCACACATTCTCCAAATAGAATAATATTAAACATAAATTAAAAACTTTTCATCACTTTTCCACCAGACATTCTCACATCAATCACTATTCCAAAATTTCTATTTCTCCCAAAATGGATTTCAAACATGGGCTAAGTCACGGTTTGATTTCCATTTTTTAAAAACTAATTTTTCTCCAAACTCATTTTACAATCAATAAAATATTTTTACATGCAAATACAAAATATTTTCCTACTTTTAACCATGTATTCTTCAAAAAATCTCTATTACAAAATACATTTTAAATAAAAATGGGGCTCAAACATACCCTAAATAAATACTAAATTATGCGGTTGAAAATATTTTGAACTCTTAATTAACAATGTCTAGTTTTGTTATTTTCACGGAGTGTACAAAAGTAACGGACCCAAAACTATTTAAAACTTTGATTGATGTTTTGTTTATTTTTGGAGGTTCACTTTTTAAAATTTATATATCTTTTCTAAGTGTTCATAAGTTTTTTTTTTTAATTTGGAGAGAATGGAGATGATGCTATCATTAATTGTTGTACTGTGGTTGCTCCTTAATGTTGATATTCATACAAGATATGTAATAGTTTTTGTTTGTTTGTCGATACTTGATTTTTGTTAATGTGAAATAGATGTTAGAAGAGATATGTCAAAAGAGGTTAAATTTGAAAATAATGTTCATTTCATAAGTTACTGTAAATAGGAGAAGCCATGAAAATGTCTTTTCTTTCACCAAAAGTAAATTAATGTGAAAAGATGTTGAATTTTTGAAAATCATGTTTAGTTCATAAGTTACTGTATGTAGAAGAAGTCATGAAAATGTCATTGAGGATATAGAAGAAGGTGTGAAAATGTCATTGAGCAAAAAATAAATAAAATTAGTAATTACATATTATGTGGAAGCGGGGCACGAGATTCATATTCTGTGGAATGTCGGCCGAATTATGCGGGCACGGTGTCTCCGAATAATTCGGAGACACTGAGCTCCACAGAATTTTGCGGCACAAACGGGACACGAGCTCAACGCGGACGTCGAATTCTTCGATCATGTGGAGCTCGTGTCCCGAATTCTGCGGCGATGAATTTCACAAGATTTTTTTAGTGGTATATAAATGTGAAAATAGATATATAAAAGAAAATAATTATGACCATTTTCTTTCTGTAACCTTTGTTATGATGTTCCATTCTACTTATATTATTCGAAGACACTGTATCTGCAATGTGCAGACACCATGTTATGCCAGCGGGACACGACGTCTCCGCGATGTGTGAATGATTTTTTTGTGTTGGAAAAATAGACTTCGGATGTCGTGGATCCACGTCGTTGTTTTCCCTTTTGGACACCGTGTGCGCGGTGTCTCCGAATTATTCGGAGACTCTTGTTTTGAAATGAAAGGCCATGCACATGCATACTCAGTTTTTTAGATTCTTGTTGACATGCCTTTAATAATTCGGAGACACTGTGCGCGCGGTGTCTTCGAATTGTGCGGAGACATTGAAGCAGTGTCTCCGAATAATTCGGAGATGAAATACAAGTGATTGCAAATCAAGACTTCTTTCGAACATGAAAAAAAATTCTCCGCACATCGCGGAGACAGCGTGTCCGCGTTGTGCGGACACAAGGGCATGGTGTCCGCACATCGTGGACACGGTGTCTAGCTGGTGTCCGGATGTACGGACAACAGGGCATGATGTCTGCACATCGCGGACACGATGTCTCCGCGATTTGCAGAGGATTTTTTTTTTGTGCATAAGTGCAATCACTTGTGTTGGAAAAATAGACATTGAAGCAGTATTTTCGAATAATTCGGAGATGAAATACAAGTGATTGCAAATCAAGACTTCTTTCAAACATGAAAAAAAAACAAAAAATTCTCCGCACATTTCGGAGAGTGTATCTGCATCTATATATTTCTCAGGTGAAAGTTTGAATGACTTATGAAGAAATTGTAGTCAAACCAAACTAATGTAATTGCACCGTTTTCAGTTTTTAGGTTTTTATTTTCTACGTGGTGGAAGCTGTTCCAAAATTTTCTCCAAGCTAAATAAATTTCAGTTCAACTTCTTTTAGATAGAGAGAGACAGAGAATTCAAGGTTTTCTATTTTCCCATAAGGTTCCCTATTATTAATGCAGTTTTTTGTTCCCAGTTATTACTACTGTTATAATTGTGTTCGAGATACAATTGTTATCCAAGCATTACAATTATATTTTGTAAAATATCTTATTTCCCATGTACACACGGTGTCTCCGAACGCACACCGAATTATTCGAAGACACACACACACACTGTGTTGCCAAATAATTTGGAGACATCATGCGCACGGTGTTTTCGAATAATGGAGTCTCCGAATAATTCGGAGACACGGTGTGTGCGGTGTCCCCGAATAACGGATACACCGTGACACCGAATTATTTGGAGACACACACACGGTGTCTCCGAATAATTTGGAGACTGTGTGATGTCCGCACATCGCGGATATAGTGTTTCCCTGGTGTCTGTGATGTGTGGACATCATGCATTGGTGTTCGCACATTGCGGACACCAGTGGGACACGGTATCCGTGATGTGCGGAGGATTTTTTTTAAGTGCACAAGTGCAATCACTTGTGTTAGGAAAATAGACTTCGTATGTCGTGGCCGCACCGTTTTTTTTTTCCTTTTCATTCGAAAACGTGTCTTTGCGCCATTTTTTTCCCTTTTTTTCCTTTACCTTAAAAGAGGGGATCCCAAATTTACTGTTCATTTGAATCCTCCTTTTCACACTACTGTAGCTAACTGGTGTTTCACTATTCATCCTAGACAAATTAAATTAATGTAGCCGGTTATGTTGAATACAAAATATCTCAGCCATAGTTTTTGACTAAATGGGAATGAGGCGGTGGTTGTTGTAGTTGCTGGTGAAATTATAATGTCTCGTGAAAAAAGATAATTATAAATGGAAAGAAAGTGAGGCGATGATGAAAATTATAATCGATCATGGCATGACCGAATTTTTCGGTTCCATGACCGAAAAATTCGATGTCATGCCTTTGAATTTTTCGGTCATGGCATGACCGAAAAATTCGGTCCATGGCACAGAATTTTTCGGTTTGGTGCGGTGCGGTACACCGAACTTTTTTAGTGCTACGACCGAAACATTCGGTCCATGGCACCGAATTTTTTGGACGCATGTTGTTTTTTTCTTTCCTGTGACAATTTTTTTCTACTTTAATATAAACATACAAAAAATAAAATTACCTATAACATTCCGCACTATGTGCGAAGCAAATTTTTTTTTCCTCCAGTTTATTTTATTATTATTATTATCATTTTTTAAGTTTTTTTGCTTCATTCCTACATACATATAATAAACTCAAAATTTCTTTCGTATCTCAGCACACGCGCCTTTTTTTAAAAAAAAAATACTCATTTACATACATACATAAAAATAAAAATTCCTTCCAGGGGCGTTGCCCCCGAATCCCTACGAGGGGGCGCTGCCCCCCTCGACCCGACAACCTAACCAAGCAGGTTGATCCCCGTCGCGAATTTTACATTTTTTTTTCCAATTCTACTATATTTCACGGAGTGCCTTCTAATATTTTTTGTATAAAAAAATCTTACCTGAGCTTACAAAAAAACTACTGACTATCAGGATTTTGGGCTCCCAAAAATCAATTGAATTGCAAAAAAAAAAAAATCCTTCTTATAATGTTTCAATCTTAGTAATCTAAAATAGAGCGTTTGATTCTAGCATTTCTTCCTTCGATTGATGTAAAAAAACATTTAGTTTGCCATTTACGAATGGCTTATCCTATTACCTTTTGCAATTCTTATACGATCAAGTTGATTCTTGGAGTTTAAATTATTGATTTTCAATTTCTATGTATTTCAAGTACAACTAATAGTGTTCTTCAATTGCATTAGTTGATACAGCTATCGTGATAGATATTTTGGAAACGTCTGTTCATGAAGACAATTCATTTGATAACTTGGATGCTCTCTCGGAAAGTGAAAATGAGTTTTACAGAGATTTCATTCATCAACAACGAATTCAAAGACAAAGAGAGAGGCAAAATAAACTTAGAACTGATTACATTGCTTATCATAAAAGGAGAAATGACCATATGTTATTTGAAAATAATTCTCTTGTTGTCCAACTACATGAATCAAGAATTCATCAACACTTTGACACTTTAACTTCAAATCAAGAAACACATAATATTTTGAATTATGAATTAGAAGTAACTTTCAAGGGATTGAACATACCACCTACGGAATTTATATTACCAACTTCTACAGTTAGTAAATCAAATAAACAGGGTCACTCAACTGATTCGAATTTTTTTTTGTCCAATTCTTTCGAACTTTACAAAATGTGAGTGCTTTTGTTTGTTTCTCGTGGACTATATGTTAGTTGAATAATATGTGCTTTATTCTTCATTCTAATTCTTTTTAAATCAATAATTACATATTATAGGTTCAACTTCTCTTTCATGAAATTTTAGTATGCATTAAGCTAATTGTAGTTGATAACCTTTAACTCATAATTGAATTTCTCCCTTTTTTTTCCCCTTTTTAAGATTTGCTTTTGTGTGCTGAGTTGTAATGTTTGATTTGGTATACTTAGGGTTCATTTACAAAAAAACTGTATCTTAATGTTATGACAACAACTTCTGGCCTCCTCAAGATGAAAAACGTAGGTATTGATACACTCACATAATCTTAAAATCTTTAATTCCTTAGTCGTATCGCATTCAACTTTGACATACTTATGACTGAAAACAATAATCATTCTCGATTTACAGTGTTAATGTATCACATGAGCACACACTACTTTCAAAATAACACAACCCGTGCATTGCACGGGCAAAAACTAATTTTAATAAAAAAGTGACACTTAACTTCATACAATATTTTTTACTTTAAAAGAACTTTTATATGATTAATGAGTTAGTAGATGACGGTGGCAGTGAATTGACTTGAAGATACTTAACGTTTTGATTGATATTCTATTGATAAATTGACTTAAAGATGCTGGGCAGTGAATAGAGAAAGAAGAGGGATGATGGTTGTGTCACTTTTTTTTTTTTTTTTTTTTAATTTCTATCACTGTATTAAACTAATTCCAAAGTTTTAAATAGAATGTGACACAATGGAATTGGATTACATTGGGTGGTCACCCAATGTGTTATTGGGCGATCGCCCAATTGAAAGTTTGAGGGCGGTCACATTTTTTTTCCCGTCACTTTTTTTTTTCTTCGAATTTATCACTTTTTGAATTTTTATCATTTTTTAATGTTTGTCATTTTTTTCTATCACTTTCTTAAAACTTCTATCACTTTTTTTAGCATTGACATTTTTTAATAAAAATAACATTGTAAGCCTTTAAAAAAAGAAAAAAAAAAGTCACTTAACTTTAAAGGTGACATTGACAATTAATTTTACACAATATTTTTTATTTCCAACGTAAGGGTATTTTTGTAAATTGCCCTTAGAATTAAGAATCGATCATTTTGGTTTGGTTCTTGTTCTAGAATTCTGAATTAAAAATTTCCAAATGAATTTTAATTATGAAAGCGAACCAAATTACCAAACAAATTCATTTGTAAGATTCTTATTATTCTAGACTATTTGTTTCCATCAAACATGAATTGTACATGTAGCATTGTTTGATTTAGATAAAAATCAGAATTATAATAGATTTTGATAAAAAAAATGATATAAAATGTTTACGTAAAATTGATAATTGATTTTGATTCAGATTATAATTCAATTTTTTAGTTGAATCGCAGTGTATTTAGTGGTAATTACACCAAACCCTACTTTTCAAGACCCAAATTCTAAAATCAGATATGAGGTTTATTTTTTCAAAAATCAGATTTTTAAATATAGATACAGGTTTTTTATACTTAATTAAATATTAATAAAAATATTATAAAAATTAATTTATATATACCCCACCCCCACCCCCACCCCCACCTTAAATTCCTAACTCCTTCACCCCCATCTCTCTCTCTCGACGGCGTAGGGGCTTCTCTCCCACTGCGCCGCCACCATGCCTACCGGAGGAAAAATGCGTCGCTCGTCGGAGGAGACTCCACCGCCTCAATCACACATCGCTTCGACCGTAAAACGCCTACTCCTTTTCGCAATCGGTTGTCCATTTTCAGAAATACAGAGATCCAGTTATAGCCTAAATCTGCAGCGTCGCCTCTGTGCTTTTTTTTTATTTGATATACGGTGGGTGGTTTTTTGGTTGGTGATTTTTGATTAGATCTACTATAAGTGCCGCGTTGGTGGTGGCGTGCAGTTTGTGGTGGTGGAGGGTTGCTGCTATTCGTTATTTTTAAACTGTTAGTTGCGTTGTAGTGGTGGCTTATAAAATTTGTGACTATAACTGGCGATGGTTGACGATGGAGGTAGTGGTGGTGGTCTTGGCGGTGGTGCGGTGGGGTATGGATGATGCAGCGGCAGGTTAGTGGAGGTTGGGTGCTCGCCAATGTTTTTTGTGGTTTTGAGGTGTCGCGGTGGTGTGTGCTGTGATGATGCTAGTGGTGGTGCGGTGCGATTAGTGGAGGTTGGGTGCAGTGGGAATGTTTTTGGTGGTGGGTTGGGTGTAGTGGCAGATCCCGGATGGTGAGGTAGGGGTGGTGGATCTGTGATTTTAATGATGTTTGGGTGGATAATCCTTCTTTTGTGTTTTTGGAATTAGTCTCTCAATTGAATGGTGGGTTGCGATGCTGGGAAATGGTCCAGATCTGTGTGGCGTTGTTCGTCCAGATCTGTGTGTTATTTGTGACCAAGTTTGGTGGTGGATCCGGATCGACGGTGGGGTGCGGTGGTGGTGATGTTTGTGTGGTGGTGGATTGACGATTTAGGGTTGGTTTTATTGAATTTGGCGGTGGTAGGGGCGGTTTGTAGTGGCGATGGTTGCTGGATGTCATGGTGAGTTGATGTTGGTGTGGGCGACTATGGCTGTGACCCGACCTGTGACCTGGGTTGAGAACTTGTGACCTGAGCTGTGACCTAGGTTGCGAACTTGTGACTTGAGCTGTGACCTGGGTTGCGAACTTGTGACCTGGGCTGTGACTTGAAATATTGATCAGCGACCATGATTTGAAATCCAAACAACTTTGAACAAATAAAAGATATGATTAAACAACACTATTAATCATTATAAACAAATAACAATGCGTTGTGAGTTGTGACCTGAACTGTGACCACACAACATGTAAGCTGTGACTATAAATGGTTACCGGAATAGTCACCGGAATCGGAGTAGTCGTCGGAATAGTCACCGGAGCTATCGCCGGAGCCGGAGTAGTCGCCGGAGCGGTAGAGGTGGTTGTGGGTTATATATATATATATATTTATGTATTTATTTATTTATGTGTATGTATATGTTAAAATATCTGATTTTTGAATTGTCAAAGTTGTTTTGTTAGTTATGAAATAGTGTAAAGTAAAGATATGATAAATGAATTTTTCCCGTGTATTTATTATCTAGAAATAGCCCAATATTCGGTTAATTTAAATGCGCAAAATCGCTTTAGGATAGCCCAATATTCGGTTAATTTAAATGCGCAAAATCGCTTTAGGACCACACGACTCTGGTTCCAAAAAACTCTCCAACGCTTTCAAGAACAACTGGGGAAAACTAAACCCTAGATAGCAGTAGACTTTACTGTTCTGTTAAAATACCATTTCAAGAAACGATATTCAACACAACAATGGCGAATAGACGCTGTATTCAAAACCTAAATCGTTATCTCCAATTCCTTAAAACCCTAGCTCCGTACCCCAATCCCGAATCCCGTGCGCTTACCTCGAAATACACACTCCACTCCGTCTTGACCCTCAAATCACAACATCGCTTATGCAACAGTAATGATATTAACGTCCAGAGTGTATTTTGCCGGCACTTCTGTTCCAGTAATCGAAATGACGATACTGACAAAGAAGGAGAAGGAGAGGATGATGATGACGATGGCGATGACGATGAAAGTGAAGGAGATGACATAGAGAGTGCGGATGATGAGCGGGAAAATGACAGAGCTGTATTGTCTGTCGAGGATAAAGAAAAAGAAGCAGCTGAAATTGGGTACAAAGTCATCAGCCCGCTTCAAAAGTCCGACCGGGTCTTCAAACCATACGAACCGGCTTTCGCTGTGGTTCAGGTTCATTGAATCATGGCACCCAATTTTTTATTTCCGTTTGTTTTCTTTGATCTTTTTTAAATACGGAACGAGGATTTAAATTCAATTGAGTTCCAGGGAAGTGTGGTAGCTAAGAGCAATTTTTGCCTAGTTTAATTCTTAAAAAGGTTTAATTATAAGTAAATAAGGAAGCTTTATAATAAATAATTCATTTTAGTAGTGAAAGTTGGAAATAATCAAGTTATGACAATAGTAACTTTAAAAGGAATCAGATTTTTTTTTTTTTTTTAAGAAACAATATAGTTATCGACTTATCGTGTTAGGACACAAAAAATTATGAAAATCAACTTCTATTTACCTTATTCTTAGCCAAACATGCTCTAAGTACAGCTGCTGGAGCATAATGTATAAAATACCATTTTTTTCTGCCATACTGAAAAAAGGGCTGTACTGTTACTTTCCTTCAGCAAAGTAATTCGGTTCTGTGAAGATCACAACTTTGTACGCATGTATAACATTGTTTGCTCAAATGATTTTTTGACTGCTGTTGTTGTGGATTGCTTAGATTGGGTCGCATCAGTTTAAGGTGAGCAATGGGGATTGCATATATGCAGAGAAGTTGAAGTACTGTGACGTCAATGATAAGGTTATTAAATTGACAATTAGTTTGCATTGATTCTCTTTTATAGGTCCTAATGTCCTATCATTTATCAGAAGTGCAGAAAAAATTATTTCTTATTGCTTATAAGATTTCTAGCCTTTTTTGTTACTTTATATTTATATAAATGGTTGAATCTTGAGATATTCATTTAATCCCATCACAGATTGACAGGGTAGCTGAAAATTAAATTATAGTTTGCTTATCTGTAGATATGAAATGAAAAGTTTTGATAGCTTGAACTTTTCTGCGGGTACTTTGCAAATCTCTTGGACTTAACATTACTAATTCTTTGTTCCAAACAAAACCTTGTGCAGTTTATAATTCACCCAAAGGTTCATATTCTCTTACGGCATCATGCTGTTAATCATTAAAAATTAAAATTCTGATGATGCTTTATGATTGAAGATATAGGTAATAGGTCCTAAATTTGATATCTGCTATTTGATTGCTTTTAGACTAAATGAACTTCTCTGTCTTTCTTTCGTAGGCTTCTACTTTTGGACTAAAAATGAACTTCCATGTCTTTCTATCCAATGCTTCTACATTTGGACTAAAATGAACTTCTGTGTCTTTCTTTCCTAGGCTTCCGGTAAATTGACTCCATATATAGCTATAGTCTAACTTGTTTCCATCAAAAAGACTGCGTCCGTGGTAATGGTATTCCATCCTATGTAGCTATCGTTCATATTGATCTGAAAAGCATCTTGAAGAAAATCTGTTGTTGTCTTCTGTTGGCCGAAAAAATGTATGAAAGAATTAACCGAGGAATTTTTTTACATTCATTTCAACTTTGTCTCAGATTAATGTTTTTTGTAAATAAAATGCCATATCGCCATATATTTTGTTTGGGGCTAGCTGGATACCTCATTCTCTCTCTCAATGATGTTCTTTTTGGAAACCAACTTCATGTTTTCGTATATGTTTATGTGTTCATGTTCCTAATGTAAAAATTGGTTTGGCAGTTAACATTCTTATACGCACTATACATGTCCAATATTTTTTTCAAATTGAATTTGTTTAATTATCTATTTGTTGATGTTAACTATTTATATTAAGTTGGAGTGCTCTGTTGGGAATGTCATCTGATGCAGTCATTGACCATTCTATTGCAGTTGATCCTCAATAAGGTTCTTATGCTGGGATCAAAAACTCAAACAATCATTGGTCGACCAATTTTGCCTGATGCAGCTGTTCATGCTGTTGTTGAGGAGCATGTAAGATACTTCTAGATAGAATACTTAATTCATCTTCAGCTTGTAAGAGATCTGACTACTCTTCATATATAAATGCCTAGATACATAAAACCAAGATACTAAAAAATCGTGTCAATCTAGATTTATCAATTATTTTATCATCCTCTGATAGAATTTACTAACAATGGAAACTCATATCTCCAAGTATTTATTCTGAGGAAAATGTGATTGTGGAATTAGGTGAGCTATGCAGTGAAAACTATGGCAATTACAAGCTTTGTGAATCTCATCATTTTATTTTCTTTAATGATATTGGTTTGTTAAAATTGTTAGATGGAGAGAACAATATGATTTGTTTGTACCCGAGTGATAATGAACTTAAAGTTGAACAAACAAATTTGTGATCCAAGGACTGGATGAAGGTTTGTGTGAGGCAACGCTTCTATTTTGAGGAGGGACGTCAAAGTTAAAACTTAATTTTTTTTAAATATGTCAATAATATATATGATTATGAAATTTAACTATGCTTCAACTATAGGTTGGAATTAATTGCTTGTTGATTACAGTCTTACAGTTTATCCCCCTTCCCGTGCCCTGACATGGCCCACAAGGAAGTCCCACACAAAGGAAAACTCTATGACCATCTTTAACCCTTGTGCAAAAGATATGTATTAGGAGCTACTTGCTTGCTTCTTTGATAGGGCATCATTTCTTGTAAAGAATTGACTTGCGGTTAGGACATCTTGCTTTCTCTCTGATTTGCTAAATTTACTCATAGTCATTTTTCTCTTGTGGGAGACAAAATCAGTTTGGCCTTTGATTGATTTCATTATCTAGATGGGTGCTATCCTGATATTCTATTGATGATTTTTGTTGTGATACCTAGTGTCAAGATTTTCCAATTGAAACTATTCAAAACCAAAAGTGCATATGGGCAGATTAGGATTTAATTAAGCTTCCCTTCCCAAGCTCTGATTGTAACGATTTTCCCTTCCATCTGTTCATCTCACCATCATGCAATTCTATTTTCTTACATTTCTTTTCTCTTGCAGGCATTAGATGCAAAAGTGATCATATTCAAGAAAAAGAGAAGGAAGAATTATAGAAGAACAAAAGGGCATCGACAGGTAATTGAAATTTTTGTCAATTAGAATTTTACTGCATTAATATTGTTTTCATCCGTTTCTTCTTGTGCATATTCCTGCTCTTTCTTCTATATGTCCCAAAAAAAAAAAATAATAATAATAATAATAATAAAAAATAGATAGGCTATTCTCTGATTAAAACCTTAAAATTGATTCCCCTCTTCTCCCTGTTTCAGGAATTGACCAAATTGAGGATAACAGATATATTAGGGATTGAAAAAACAGAAACGCCATCTTCGAAGATGGAGAAGAAAGATAAGATGCCATCTTTGATGACAGAGAAGAATGAAAAGCCAGAAAAGATACTCGTCATGGCTTAATCTTGACCTGTGCTCATAGTGTTGGCTCTTTCTGACTGACGTTTTTACAGCTCCTCCACAGCCCATGCCCCCAGGGTGTAGAGGACGGGGCAGGCTGTATTTTCGATTTATTTTCTTCTCTATTTTCCCATATTTCTTTCCCTCCATTTTTCCAGAACTGATATCTGATATAGTTATTTGAAACTAGTTGTCAATGCTGCCTGAGACAGCATTGCACCTTCGTCCGTTTTCTCACCATATAAGCGGGATGTTATGTGAGCAAAAGCCCCAGGGAAACAGCATTGTTGTGAAGCTTCAGGCTCTGTATTAGGGGTGGAAATGATGTCAATTTTTTTGAGCAATTTTTTCCTTCATATCATCCCAATATTAAATCTTTAGTTTTTCATTATCCTTTTTTTTTTTTTTTTAAAGCATTGCTGTGGTGGAAACGCATGGTTGTGGATGGTTTGTATTGAGGATTTCAGGGCAATCAATAATAATAATATTACATCCTAGTATTGAATTTGTAGTTTTTCCTTTTTGTTCTTTAGTAATATTTTTGCAATCTTAATATCATATTGATTACCAAATAAAAGGTAATTGACGCAATACATCTATTGTTTGCTTTCATTTCACTCTTTCTATCATTTCAATTCTGATATTTGGCTCATCTGATTCATCAATTTTTTTTTTTTTTTGCGCGAAACGTTTTTATCGTCCAATGTATCTGATAAAGCGTTGTAAAATGATGAATTTACACTATTTTCAAATAAACAAATAGAAAAGAAAGGTAGGGTTAGACATGGGCCGATTCGATTCGATTTAGAATCGAATCGAATCGATTCAAAATTTTCGGGTATTTAATAAATGGAATCGTCGGATCCAAATATAAATATGGAACCATTCGGGTTCGATTCTGTACCATAATTAAAATTTTTAACATTTACAGTAACACAACATAAATACACTAATGATATGTTCATTCGTAACTTTTATAAATTAACGTAACCCAATTTAAAAACATATAAATAACATGATGTCCAATAAGATTAATTTAATGTATACAAATACTAAAAATTAGATATTAATATTAAAACATTGGACTTGGCTTATTTGTTTAATTAATTTGCTAATTTATTTAGAAAAAATTAAAATAATTCAATATAAAAAACTAAAAAAATTATTTAGATTCAGTTTTTATTCGGTTCTTCGGTTCTTGAGCTAGAACCGAGAACTGATCCAAATTCATTGGTTCTCGATTTAGATATCCGTTTGGATATTTAATTTATAAATAACCGTTCGATTCGGTCCGATTCGAGAATTTTGTCCAGCCTTAAAGAAAAAGATAAAAAAGTAATTAACATTCAGAATCCTAGATCTTTTGAACGAACTCATGGGCGTACGTACGTCCCTAATTGCATTTTTTGGCTTCATTAACCTCGTGACATAAACAGATAAACTTGATCGTAGGATCTCGTTGCCTGAACTTCATCTTGTTCAGACATATAGTCAAAGGTTGCACACGTATGCTAGACCCCTTTAAAAAGTGAAGGATTGAAAAATTAAGGACAGAGAGCATTTCTTTTGGTGTCCTAGAATTGTTTATCAAGCATGGCTAGTCCGGTCCCACATGCACCTGCACAGGTGGAGACCAGTCGGAAAATTAGCCAGTCGACGAGGAACAAGTGTCCACCACCATTTCTGTCGAAAACTTACGATCTTTTGGAGGCGGAGGATGAAAAAGGAGGCGGCGAAGAAGCCTCTGAGAATGAAAGACAAAAGATTGTTTCATGGAATTCTCAAGGCAACGGTTTTATTGTATGGTCTCCTGCAGAGTTTTCTGAGTTCATGTTGCCAAAATATTTCAAGCACAGTAACTTTTCAAGCTTCATTCGACAGCTAAATACTTATGTTAGTCCTCCTTTTCCTTCTCTCTTGTCCGAAAATTTTGTTAAAAACAATGAAATTGTTGTTCGGTTCTTGTACTCGATTCTGACTAATGAGCACACAACAAAATCATGAAAGAAAAAAAAAAGCTAATGCTCCGTTTGATATGCAGAATTTTTCATGGAAAATGAAAAATATTTTCTATTTTCCAACTTTTGTAATATTTGATAGGTAAAGTTTTCCCGGGAAAATATTTTCCAACTTTCCAAAATTTTCACATTTTTGAGGAAAATAAATTCTTGATGTTTTTGGTAGGTAAATATTTTCCAGGTTTTTTTTTTTTTTTTTTTTGACAATTGGAAGAAATTCTAGATACGCTGGTAAAAAATATTTTCAATTTTATTGACAATTTTCATGTAAAACAAAGCCAAATAAATGGTATTCGGTATGATTATTTTTTTCAATTTTTTTTATTTTTGACAATTGGAACAAATTCTAAACTCAATAGTAGAAAATATTATCACTTTAATGGACAATTTTCATAAAAAAAGAAACCAAACGAACTTCAAACTTTCAATATTTTTCATGAAAAATTATACAAATTTCTAATAAAACAATTTTTAGGAAAATCTTTTTCCTATAAAACATTTTCTTTCCACTCATTTTTCACCCTTGCAATCAAACGACTCTAAAATTTTGTTAGATAAACTTAGACCAAAACCCTTGCTAGTACACATATTTCTTGTACAATCAAGACAATGGGTGTTGAGTCCCACGAAACATTTCATGCAAGTACATTTATATCTTTTTTCATAAATATAATTAACTTTGATTCTTGAATAATTCAAATCAATTCGACTTCTATTGTAATGCAAGATTTTCCTTTTTTCTATCCTTTCCCTTTCGTTGTTACCATGGACGACATGATGATGAATACTTTTACCAGACTCATAAAATTCAAACCATTTACTGGAATTACAAAACTGAAATTCAACAAATCATGAGAGTCAAAATTATCTAGCTGCAGCCTTGGAAACTAGATGAGTTTGACTTAATTAATGTATGATTAAGAAAGACGATAAAGAGTTCTTGAATTCATTAACTCATTACGCCGTAAACCAATGACCAAGTCTTCTCAAGGATTGTTACCGAGTTAAAATTCGTTAGTTTTTCTAACAGAATGTTTGAAATAGGGATTCAAGAAAACGGCGTCAAAACGATGGGAATTTCAGCACGCGAACTTCCGGAGAGGGTACAAACATCTGCTCGCAGAAATCACGAGAAAAAAGTGCGAGACTAGTGCATTTCCAGCATACCTAAAAGCCTCTGAAGAACACAAATGTATAGCCATGGAAGAAGAAAATACTCGATTATTGATGATGCTAACGGAGGAGAATAAGAACCTAAGAAGGCAGAAAATGGAGCTGCAAATGCAAATAGCTCATTTCAAGACAATTGAAATGAAATTGTGGGAATGCATGAGAAATCATGGCTACCAAAATAAAGTTAGCAGGCTTTGTTAATGTTGAATTACACTATCAATAATTTGTTCAATACGACGTGAACAAATAATATTGTACACATTACCTTATTAAATAAGTCGTGAGAAACGGATAAAAATTAAGCTAGTCAAAAGTGTTATATGTTTGTACGTCGACTTTTTGAATAATTGAAAATAGACACTTTCTTCATCTTTTGTTCAACGCTACAATGATCGAAATTCATACCGAACAATATTTTACCCCTAAAATTCTAGTCAATTGTCGTGCCTCATTTTCCATGTTGGCTATCTTTGTTCAACATACGTTTCATCAGAGAATTTGACTTCAATTTTTTATTTCTATTCTTAGCTTTTGGAAGTTAGCCCCGTTTGACAACCATCAAAGAGTTATTATTATTTTTTTGGAAAAATGAGTTTTGAAATAGCAATTTATTGGATGATGCTTATTTAAAATATAGAAGAAAATAATTGAATTTACATGCAAAATATTTTATTGTGATAATGTAATTAAAAATGAATTTGACAAAAAAAAAAATTGTTTTAAAAAGCTGTTTTTAAATTTATTTGAATAAAGTGTTATATTTAATTAAAATATAAAGCAAAGGAAGCTATCACAATATAATTTCTTAAAAAAGCTCCTTAACAAAAAGTAAAATTAGAAGCAAAAATTCTACAAACGAATCCTAAATCACTCGGATTTACTGATCAAACACAGTGCAGTTCTCCGTTGGTTGAGTTTGACAGGTGCCTGGGTGACCGATTCAAGTTTAACTCAAAACGAAAGGGATATGCATGTAGCTGTTGTTCAGTTATTCAAATTGACTGACTTTTTGTATTCGATTGAACTTCTAGTTCCAGTCATGGAAGCTTACACATATTGAGCCCCGTCTGACCATCATTATTTTTCATTAAATTATAATTTATTTTTCCATCTTTTTATCAACAACACATTCTTAAAAAAACTACTATTTCTCTCGTTATATTGTCAAGGATAATTTTATTTGTACCAAAAATGGTGTACCGAAAATGTTACACCTTTTCACACGCGCGCGGGACCCGTGTAAATAAAAAACTCCCAAATGTGTAGTCCCCCACACCCTATTGTGAGTGTAGCTAAAAGATTATGTAAAAAAAGAGTACATGTATCATTGTCCTAATGTGAAATAATAGGGGACAAGGCACCGAAAGTTATGTGTTAAAATTAGTTGACATGCGTCCGTTGGGGTGGAACTAGACAAACTATACTATATAGGAAATAAAAATATGCTGGGCCAATCTTGTCTATATAGGAAATAAAAATATGCTGGGCCAGTGGACAAAACCCACAAGCACGGCACCGCCAACCTGTATGCAGTAGGACGAGACTGGCAGGACACAACCCGCAAGCTGCTGGGCCTAGACAGGCTATCGAAGAGGTAGAGAGCAACGAAGCTTTCCATACAGAGGAAATTACACTAAATCAGGTGTTTAGTTTTGATTTTTAAAAAATCAGGTTTTTATTTTATTTAATTAAAAATTAGATTTTAATTTCACAATTAATATTAATAATAATATTTTAAATTAAATTAGTCTATATACCCAACCTACTACCTACCCCATCAACTTCATTTTAAATATAAAATTCTATCAACACCCTAATCTATTTCATTTCTCCTCCCTCTCACCCCCGCCACCGCCTCGGGCCGCCTCTTCCTTCCTCAGATCTGGGTCTCCTCCCCCTCCCTCCCGTATTCCCAAAATTGTGCTTTTGCTTTTCTGCGTGTGAATCAAATTCCAACTACTCTTCTCTGCGTTAAACAGTTTTGATTGATAACTTTTCAGGAAAAATAAGACAGTTGAATTACAAGGATCAAACTATTTCTTTCTTTATTGTTGGTTGGCTGTCATGTATTTTTAACAAGAAAAGCTCTTACTTCAGCTTACACAGTCAATATGCTGACAAGCATTTTTTACTTTTGCCCATGATTTTCCATTTAAGTAATTTCTAAAGCTCATTTCAGGTTTACAGACCGATTGTGATAAGATTTTATCGTTAATTCTCTGCTATTGTATCACAGGCCAGGAGGAGCATTTTAAGCTGCTTCAACTGTTGTGTGATGACCAATAAGTTAATATTCAGTTTTCTACATTCTAATGATTTCTTCCCCCCGGATCTGGGTCTCCTCCCCCTCCCTTCTCTCCTCCCTTCTTTTTTTTTTTTTGTAGAATGGCGGTACAGTGGGTGTGCGCTGTGTGTGTGGGGGGCTGTGGTGCACGGATCTGTGTGTAATGGCAGGTAGTTTGTGTTCGGGTGGTGGTGATAAACTTGTATGGATATGTGGTGGCGGTCTGTGGTGGTGGTGGTTGTCGTTTTTGTTATTGTTTTGCCGGTGGTTGTAGCGGTGTTGCGGCGGAGTTGACGGGAGTGTCAGTGACCAACTAGTTGGTCGATTTGTGACCAGTTATTGGTGGTGGATTGAGATAGTGGGACGGCTGTTTGAGTATGTGACCAATTAGTTGGTCGATCTGTGACCATTATTGGTTGTAGATTGGGATGAGGGGACTGTTTTTTTTGGTGTATGTGACCTAGTTATTGAACATTGACGATTTTTTTGGTGTATGTAACTTAGCTATTGAACTGTGACCCACAAATTTGAAAATACGTGACCTGTGACATTATTTTTTTAATTTGTGACCAATAAAATGATTTGTGACCAACAAATTTCTTAACCTGTGATCAATAAAAAATCTGTGACATATAAATTTTTTTTTTCATTTGTGACCTCAAAATAATCTGTGACCTTGGAATCGGAGCAGTCACCGGAATTATGTGACGGCCAACAGTCACCGAAAAATAATCGTCGGAATTAAGTGTGACCGGAGAACGGTCGCCGGAGCAGTGGAGGTGGAGGTGGAGTGGAGTGGAGTGGAGTGGAGTGGAGTAGAGTGGGGTGGATCAGTTATGTAATATTACAATTAAATATTTAATTTAATATATTAATTGTAAAATATAATTAATTAATTCATGGAAAAACTTGAATTTTGCAAATTTAAACATTGGAACCCGATTTTTGATTTCGTGAAAGTAAATCCCTCATCCATGAATTTTTCCCTTCCATATATGGCTCTGTTGTCCATGCCGGGAGCTCGCCAGGCCTTAAGCTCAGACAAACAGAAGTTGCAAAAAGCCCAAAACAAATTTATCTTGCTCCCTGAAGATATTTAAGGGGAACCTGATTTTAACCAAAAACCCAAGCACGCTCAATCTACCCAAAATATAACTTGGTGCCCAATCTTGACCACTTGCTCTCAAAAAACTGTTTCAAATTCACCAAGGCATTGAACTAAGGTATAAATAGTTCAACAGCCCAACAGAATCGCCATAACTAATATCAGTGACCATTACAGTAACCAACTGCAGAAACACTTTGCAACATGTCATAAATATATAAATAAATGCAAGAAAAGGAAAAAAAAAATGTTCATAAAAAGAAATCAAACAGGCTGTCTTGGGAATTTTAATAAGCTATTGCAGAGACAAGGGCCGGCGAAAGGAACGATAAGCGAAGCATTAATGAAGCCAAAATCCATTCCATTCAGACGCGTATCTCTATTCGGATAAGGTAGCCTTGAGCTCGCCATTGTTGTGCAGTTCCATCACAATATCACAACCTCCTACCAACTCTCCTTTGTAATATAGCTGTGGAAAGGTAGGCCAGTTTGAGTATGTCTTTAATCCTTGCCTTACCACCTCGTCGGTTAGAATATCGAAAGAACCGAACTCGAGTCCCTCCTCCTTCAGGGCATTTACTACTTTGGAGCTGAACCCACATCTCGGAGCATCTGGTGTACCCTTCATGAAAAGCATTATGGCCGTTGAATTTAACAAATGTTTAAGGTGATCTTCGAGGGTTTCACCAGACTGGATCCCTTTCTCGGATAGAACCTTCTTAAGTTCTCCACTCTTTTGCATCTCCAACACGATGTCTGATCCACCAATGAGTTCACCCTTTATGTATAGCTGAGGATAACTCGACCAGTTTGAATAAACTTTAAGGCCTTGACGAACCTCATCATCACTAAGAATGTCGAAACTCCCAAACTTGACTTTCTCCTTTGTAAGAATGTCGACAACCTTGCGGCTAAAACCACATCGAGGTTCATCGGGTTTTCCTTTCATAAACAGCATGACTTCACTAGAATTTATCAGACCTTGCAGTCGAGAAGTCAGAGCTGCAGTCAAGCCCGAAGGACCCGTAATGCCTCCCTGTCCACCATCAGGTTCGGTGGCTTTTATCTCACTGGGATCAGATATTTCAATTCCATGATCCTTGAAAAGATCTCTTAGCTCACCACTTTCGTGCATGGCAATTGCAATGTCACAGCCACCTAGCAGTTCACCCTTACAGTATAGCTGAGGGAACGTTGGCCAGTCGGAAAATTTCTTCAATCCTTCACGAACATCATTGTCTGTCAATATATCAAAACTTCCAAATTTAACCTTCTCTTTCTTCAATATGTCAACTACTTTTTGACTGAAACCACATTTGGGGGACTCGGGGCTCCCTTTCATGAAAAGCATGATACCATGAGAATTAACAACCTGCTCAAGTCTCTTTTTGAGTCTGTCACCTACAGCTGAAGGTGATAGGGTCTCTTCCCGAGCGGAACCATTTTCTTTAGCAAACTCCTGAACTGTTTCGAGAATAGGAGGACCTGCGGCCATCCCGAGGCTAGCAGGATCAGCAGTTTCGCCAGGACTGATTGACCCAGCAACTTTGGCAACCTTGTTTGCCAAACTAGATGGGTCAGCACCTTCCAGTGTATCAACTACCTTGCCATCCTAATAGAATCAAAGTTACATTAGATGACCAACAGAAATCAATTTCTCTATATCCCTTTATCGTAGGTTATAGGGAGAGAAGATATACAAATGTATGTACATACGTAAATATGTTTGTATGTATATGCCACAACCAAGCTCAAAGATATTTAACTCGAGGCAAACCAGTTGAGGCTCAAAGGGATGCTACCTAGAAGCATACTTACCAACTATGACATAAAAAGATATATGGCGCTGGCAACCACTAAAGGGGGAAAAAATAGAAACCACACACATGCACACAAAAAAAGAGGCAATGGATAGTATAAAACAACGCTATGCACCCATTTAATCCAAAGTAATAATAAGAATGATACCAAACTGAAGATATTGGTGCTAAACTGCAGTGGTCTAACATACGCAAATCTTTTAATGAAGGGGAATCAGGACTGAGGGTGTTTGAAGGAACGAATCAAGAGGCATCAATGGAGCCTTTTGGGCAATTTGTAGCAAAGATATAGTATCAATTGAATGAGTGCATACATTTTACTCAAGAATCACAACGTTGACCTAGTGGTTGATCTTGGTCTTTAGGAAAAGATAGTGCAGATTAAAGATAAATCCCTGAAATTTATGTGTACAGATTTAATACTGTAGCATGCTGATTGGCACCTTTTAAGGTTTTCAAGGTTGCATTTCTCAGAAAATATCTCAAAGAAATTCAGTCACTTAAATTTTGTTCTATCATGGCGAACGGCAATGATAAAGATAGATATCAAGGTGATCATATATCCAAGAATGACTCTGGTTGTCAAATGATAGAACAACCATAAACAATTTACTTACGATATTCAGTTGACATTCATAAAAAGTATCCACATAATTATGAGTTCAATACAATGTGTTTATAGGTATTCACCTACTTATTCCGTTGCCCTTTAATAGAATAATAGTTAGAGAGGATGAAAAAAAGTCTAAAACTATCTTATATAACTGGAAAATTCTTTCAGAAGACAAGGCAATTGATTATAACACCTCTATACATGTAGTGAAGTACCTTCAAGAACACGAAATAAGGCACAGCAGAGACAGAATATGCCTCAGAAATTTCTGGTTGTTCTTCAGCTTCAACCTACAACATCACGAGGGATGTTAGAGATGCAGCACATAACTTGTGAAAGTTCTCTGATGTACAGTTTCATTGCATGTAGTGTTAGAATCACGCTGCATACAGGGTTACAGTACATTATCAAGTTTAAATCACTCAAAGCAAGGAGGAGAGAAATGAGGCAATAAGAAAAGAAATATAAAATTAAGAACCAAAAATGGAAATAAACAACATGACCAAGATTGGAGAATCATATTCTGAATTCAAGAAATATTCTTAAGCTGTTATTGTTGATCAGGGATTAGTTGAACCCAGATCAGCTATGTATTTCCCATCACTTGATTATTTGAGCTAATCACAAGGCTCTCATTCATCCTCGAAAATCTAAATAGGATTGTATGAGAAATAACCATTTCTAATAGGCCTGAGTAGGTTAGGCAAGCTTGTCACCCTAGCAAATAATAAACATTTTTGTTTCACAGTAGGCATATACTCAGAAGGCCAAGAACCCTTAACCTATATTAGGAAGGTAAGAAGGAAAACGAATTATCTAGAAACACATAAGAAAAGTAGAATCTTAATTTTTTAATTCTTCTTGTTTTCTTGTTCTTTGATTTCCTCGTTTTCTCCAAACCCGATTTAAATGATTCTCACAAATTGAAAATCAGCGTCATAGATTGATTACCGTACATTTGAACCATGTTAAAGTAATAACCAAATGATCTAGTCCACAATCAAGTTAGAATAAATTGAAGGTCCTTTTCTTTTTCTTTCTTTCTACTTAAAATTTAAATGATAAGCAACCACCATCGTTTACTTTTGGTAGGCACTCAATTGCCAGCAAACAATCCTAAATTGAAAATGAAAAAAAAAATAAAAAAAAACTCTTAACCAAATATAAAATTAGCAATAGATAAGATCTCGCCGCAACTTCATTGCCTAATAATGTTTGAATTCCTCATCTTAAATTCAGAAAAAAAAAATGAAACAGGAAAAGCGAAGAAATCTAATAAATTCACCAATAGAAACAAAAATCAGACCAGCATTGAAAATAGCAAAACAAATAATAATGATTAAATCTGTTTTTGTGTGTAAAAGCGAGAGAGAAAGGGGCAAGTATAAACCCGGTGGAAGTGGACTAGAGGGAAATCAGTGGAGAGATGAGAGAAAACTTGGTCCATGTGCTTGGAGGCCTCGCACCATGACGCCCAGAAGTGCAGAATGACCGGAGAGCCCTCCCCGATGGTTTGATCAAGCTCGGCCTTCGATTTCACCTCCTTCACCGCTCCTCCCCCGCCGCCTGCCATTTTTCTACGAGATTCTACTGGCTTTTGCTACTCCGAGCTAGAGAATAGAACAAGAGGAGAATTTGTCCGAGAGGGAATTTTGGCATTGGGGTTATAACAGCGGTCCACCTCCCCCTTTTCATCCATTCCTCGAAATCGCATATTCTGAACCAGAATTGTTGTTTCACCAAAAATGCGATTTTTTTTGTTTAACATTGACTTAGGTCTTAGGGTATGTTTGGCTAAGTCTAAAGCTAAGTAAACTTACCCAAACGTGCTTATCCTATGTTTGCCCATCACTTCAAATTTATTGAAAATAATGATTAGTCTAACATCTTCTATTTGTGCACTCTATTCATCGATTAATTCAAAAATAGGTGAACTCACCCGAAGATATTAGTATTCATTATCCCATTGTTAGACAAAAAATATCTATGACCATTGTTTATAGTCAATGTGATTATTTGTGACCATAGCTTTGCTTCATTCATATTGACATTTGTCTGCAAATTGTGACTGTTTTATGACTGCCGACTAAAATATGTTGTGATTTATGTGTTAAATGTCGTGACTATTTAGTATGTGAAATCAAAACATATATGTGACCAATTTCATTGTATTAATTTAAATGCAACTTCATGTGAACATGTCTGTGTTGACTCTATGTGGATTTGTCTAAATTAGATGTGAATTTATGTGGCTTGTACTAATGTATGTGTGTGACTTCTTTATTCAAGTTTGTGAGTATTCAATGTGTTATTCTATCATGTTTAAATATAGAATTTTGTACTGTTTTTAATTACGTATAACACACTGTGACCAGGTCCATGTAGAGAAATTTTGACTATCATACTAAGAAAAAGAAGAAGTTAGCGTGTGAGAAATTTCAAGTAGTGAAATGTGGAAGATGTGATGAATTTGATCACAGTCGTATGTCATACAAGAACATGGTGTCACTTGACCAGAAAGAGGGAAAATTGGAAGCAAAGAAACATTCAAACATATATAGTCTTTGAAGTTGCAAATTCTTCATTTGACTTACGAATAGGGGTGGGCAAAAACCCGCCCAACCCGATCAACCCGCCCAACCCAACCCAACCCGACCCGACCCGACCGGGTTGGATCGATTTTTTTTCATTTTTTTCTTGGGTTGGGTTGGGTGGCAAGGTTAAGTTGGTTGGGTTGGGTTGGGTTGTGGGTTAACTCATCCAACCGGACAAAAACCACCAAACCCGACCCACTAATTAAAAAACTAAAAAACTTTGTCAAACTAAAATAGAATAAAGGTGAGAGACCCGGTAAAAAAAAGTGAGAGACAAAAAAAAAATACTAACATATCTTCCATCATCTCTCTCACGCGGCGGGCGTCGTCTCACCAAATCATCAACATTGGTTGTGATTTTGGATGAGATCTATCTTCCAATACATCTCTCTTTAACGCAATATATTAATGTTGCTTTAAATTTAGTACTTTGGTGACTTTAATGTTTGTTCATAGGTCGTCCCAACTCCCAACCTAACCCGACCAACCCAACCCAACCCGACCGACATTTGGTTGGGTTGGGTTGGGTTGGGTTTCAATCTTTACATGAGTTGGGTTGGGTTAAATTTATGTCAAACCGACCATGTTGGGTATGGGTTGGGGGAAAAATCGACCCAACCCAACCCACGCCCACCCCTACTTACGAACCTATAGCAACACTTGCAATAGTGTAACAAAAATCGTGTCACGTTTATGATGATTATGAAATAGGTCAAAAACTATCCAAAGCAGATCACAAAACAATATTCAGGTCACAAAATATCCAACAAAAATCACAAAACCTTATTTAGGTCACAAAAATGGTATTCGATCGCATAGTATCCAAAATAGGTCATAAAAAATATTCAAGTCACAAAATGGTATTCCGTCACACAATACCCAAAACAGGTCACAAAATACTCAAAATTAGGTCACACCTTATGCAAATCATATCACAAAACCGAAGAAGAGTAAGTAAGAGATAGTTTTTTGTGAATTGGGATTGACAATTTGGGAAAAAGATGATTTCCAAGGAAAAATTTTAGCTGCTCAACCAATAAATATTAAGGACATCGGATAAATTAACTTTTACAAA
Source organism: Fraxinus excelsior (assembly GCA_019097785.1). NCBI lineage: Eukaryota > Viridiplantae > Streptophyta > Magnoliopsida > Lamiales > Oleaceae > Fraxinus > Fraxinus excelsior. The sequence goes on along the minus strand of CM032623.1, from coordinate 56,256,286 downwards.
CTATTAAACACAAAAAGTGTCGATGAAAATCAATTAAGAATTTGTTGACAATAAGCCTATGTTTGACACCCTTTTTGGGTTAAAAATTGGTTTTTAAATAGTGATTGATAGAAGAATGTGTGGTTAAAAAGTAAGGAGAATTTTTGGGTTTATGTGTAATATTATTTTATTGATAGAATGTGTGGTTGAAATGAAAAAAGAGAATGAGAATGAGAAATAAAAAGGGTGTCAAACATAGGCTAAATACGAACACAAAGGAAACTTCTTTCGTATATTGGAATATAAATTGGCAAATACAGAGGACCAATAGATCACTTATATCTCTACACATTCTACCTTTTAATTTCCAATAATTCGACAAAAGACTTCTCGAAGATATAAAGTAGTTTAAAAAATAATGTGGATTCCCAATAACATAGCAGATTTATCAAAATAAGCAGTAAACCATCAAATTAATTCAAAATAAATAATCTCGGCAAGCATCAAGATAAACATCAGATCTCATATTTGAACAGAAAATTCGTTCAATGAACCTACCATAGGATGGGCAATGTTCATATACTCCATCTCAGAAATCTTATCGAGATTTTCGAACTGACAAAAAATAATGCTAGGTTTAGTTGGGTCAGGCGATGTATTTTTGAATAATATTTGGAGATGGCGACGATGGTTTTTTCTTGGGGAGGAGGTTGCAAAATTTGAATTAATTTCTCTATCCAGTTAATTTTGAATTAATTTATGATAATCAAATTTTAAAAGCATGGTTTTTGGTAAATATCCCTTTTTTTAAGGGAAATTTTCATGGCCCAATTTGAGCTCCCTTCTCTCTCTCTCTCTCGAACAATACATTGGACTGTCTGAAATCATGATTTTGTTATTTATGAAGTTTTTACCGCACCATAGTATACAAGTCATAGGAGATTACATAGATAGAATAGCCGTACGTTATCTCTAGTTTCATAATGATCCGAACAGAGCAGAGACAAGCTATTCGTATAGTCCGACCCTAAAATTATGATCAAGAAACTGAAATGAATGTAACTCAATTCATTACTCGATGCCAAAGAAAGCTGTCCAATCTGCAATTTCTGAAAGTGAGACATCGAAATCTCCACTCTCAACCAAAATTGCTCTCTATACGCGCACGCTCATACGGACACAATCAAGAAAACTGCGTGGATTACGAACGAGCCCCAAAAGAAAATAATGAAGATAAAGAGTGAGCCAATCCTGAAACAATAGCCACCTTCACCTGCCCCCTCTTTGGAATCGGACGGCCGTACTCAATTCTCCTCTTGAACAAATTTCTACCGTCGATCATCTCTCTTCTCCTTCCTCCTGCCATTTCTGCACCTGTATGAAAGTAGTTGTTCACCATTGCGAGATGACATTATTATGGGGGGGTGTCCACATATATATATAGAGACCATAAGTTTTCAAATGCCACTGGATTTTGGAGAAATTACATTACTTTAATTTTTTTTTAATGGCTTTTTCAATTTGATGGCACTAAAACAGAGGTGGAAGCAAAAGCAGAAATAATTTATCTTGATTTATTGCGTTTTGCACAAAAATCACGTGGGGATAATTAGTGGCTGGCTATCATTTAAAATCTTATCATGTGCTTTATGATCCATGACGTTGAAAATTCATTGAATTAGGACAAGTATTTGTAATGTTCCATGTATCCTAAATTGTTGTCACAGTTTAATGTCGCCGTCTTAATCTAATCCAATATTCCAACCAAATGAAATTAAAATTTTATCTATTATATAATATAAAGTATATATGTTACCTATTGAATATGCCTTATTAGAAGTGGAATATTTGGGAACATGGTCGAGTTTCGTCACGATAAAAAATCGTTTAAAGCTCTCATTTCGTATTTCTTCAACAAATCTCCACCGTTGATCTCAATCCTCAATCCATTGATAGAATCTATTTGTGTAATATTGAAGATAGATAGAATTGGAAAGAAGTGAATGAAGAGCCTATGGCGGGCAATTGGCTGCTATATAGGGTAGTGCTTTACAAATTTGACCCTTTCCGTTTGGAGTAATGTACAGGGTATTACTATCAGAGGGGCCCTCACAAAGGGGTAGGCCCCACTGTACATTACTCTTGCGTTTGGTGATAAATATGATAATTCCAAAGTGATTACTAAGAAGTATAATGGGACCAACTATTGACGGTCAAAAGATGCAATGACTCTTAATGTCCCTACCAATATTCAATGTAACATAAAGGGTCTTATTCAATAATTAGGGTGTGTTTGGGTCATATAATTTTGGAAAAATGTATTATGAAATAGTAAATTGATGGAAAATGTGTGGTTGAAAAAGAATGAAAATTTATTGATGCGATGAAAAATATTTTTTTATTAAAAAAATATATGATTGAAAATGAGTAGAAGAATGAAAATAAAAATTTTAATATGTACCAAACATGGACTTAGTATTTTAATATATCCATAAACCACATCATTTACTCAAAGAAATATATAAACATTGAACTTATCCTCAAAATGGAAAAGACATGCTTGAAACTTGAAAGTGATAGACTAGACATTTGTATTAGTGGCTGCTCCGCCATAGCCACCAACGCCGCCAATAACACTTTCAAATAATTGTTGTTCGATTGCCCCCACCTAAACCTCCACTTAGGGCTGCACAAAAAAAATCGTAAATCGGCAAATCGAATTGAAACCGTTAATTTGAAATCGTTGGTTATTTTTCCCTAAAATCGAACCAATCGTTTTAAAATAATTTGGTTTAGATTTAAGCCTTGTTTGGATCAGCTACAAATTCAATTAAAATAAAATTTTTAATTCTTTAATTAAAAATTGAAAAAAAAAAAAAAAAAACCAAATTTTTAAAAATTTCATTTTTTAGAAAAATTATTTTAATATTTAGTTATACAAATTACAACCAACCCATTGAAATAATCATATAAAGTAAATTAAGTTCATCATTATTGACCGATAGTTTTATAAGTCCACAACACACATCCTGACTTGATATCTAATCTAAACTAGAATTAATCTCAAATCATATGAAATATAAAAAAATATTTATTTTCAACAATTCAAATCATAATTCAACAAAATTACGACATCAAATCACGTCCACAACTTCAGAAGTCCTAGCCTAAACTCTCATTTTTCAAACATTTGACACTTGCCAACTATTCGCTGAAAATACACTGCAAGTGCACGGGAGGCGTACAAGTAGTAAAATGGACCTTTTAAGTCCAAGTCAATCCCACGAAGAGTGTGGATCTCAATTACAAGTGTATTTGATTCAAATTAACGAAATTGACACACACATTTAAAAAATTTATTTTTAAATTGAAAATGAACAAAATACACGATTTAGATTTAAAAATTTTAAATAACACTTAAAAAGTGATAAGATTTTAATTTAAAAGAGGTTGGAATTTATGATTTCACTTAACCTTTATTTCATTAATATCAATCCAATTATGTTTCGATGCAAATACCAAAATACATAGTTAGACCCGATTTTTTTAATTTTAGTCAATAACCTCTGTCGATCGATATTAACCCTAATTGATTAGGTTCTACCGCATATCTCTATATTAATAAAATTTTAATCAATTGCATTAAATTGTTGTGAAAATACTCAAAGAGTCACCTAAGGTAAGTGTATATCTCTATATCACCTAAACAAGTATAATATACTATACAAACCTAGGTTATTAATTATTTTGGTCTAGTAAGTGCAACAATTTCTCAATAATTGTCCAAACCACTTAATCATATCATCTATTGATCAAGTAAATGACATGAAATCATGCACAATAATTAATACACCAATATTTTGATAAAAGAAGCATCATTCAATACATACTATGATATTAATGAAAATAGGTTTATCATAAATTTCAACACAAACTACTTAGCTCATTATACAAAAATAATAACAAATGAGATATTGAATCAGCGTTCTAAACAGCGCGTCTAGGCGCGAAACGTGATGAAAATGTTTCGCCTTAAGCCTAAGCGAAAATTAAGCGGTTAATGTTGTTGTTGACCGCTTTAATACTCGCTTAGGCGTGCCTAGCCTAAACGAAAATTAAGCGGTCAACGCTGTCGTTGACCGCTTAATGCTCGTCTAGGCGTGCCTAAGCGCGCATAGGCGAGCCTCAGACTCAGATTTTAAGGAGACATAATTTTTTTCTTTTTTAAAAAAATAAAAAATAAAACCAATAGTCCAAACTCAGTAACCCACTATCATTTCAAATTTCAAAAACTCCAGACTCCAGAGAATATGGAAGAACGGAAAAAAAAAGAGATAATACTTTAAAATGAATTGGAGTCCGATAAAGACTTAGATTAGATAAGATTTAAATTACGAGTTATCTACGTTATGTAATTATGATATTGAAACTGATCTTTATGTAGGAATTATTAAGTAAATACAATATTTTATAATTTTAGACGTTTGGTATGTATTATTGAATTATTGAATTTTTTTACAGTGAATTTTATAACTTTTTTACACCTAAGCTTTGCTTAGGCTTATAAAGCTTGAAACTTGGCCTCCAAGTCTAGTCACGCTTTACGCTTTTTAGAATACTGTATTGAATACAAAACATTATAAATATTGGAAAATAAATGAAGGAACACAAAAGTATTAGATACAATCATTTTTGTGTAGAATTGAATTCCTCCAAACATTTCTCCGAGTTTTTCTTTATTTCACTTTCCTTGCTATTAATGTTTGATTCTCAAATGAGCCAGAATAACCAAAAAAATAAAAACTAAAGAAAAGAAAAAGAAAAGAGACGTTTTTGAGAGAGAGAGAGAGAATGATAATGGTAATCGAAAAATGTTAACAAAAATATAATTTTTTATCCTACCAATTTGTCTACTAAGTTATAAAAATAGAATAATAATATAATTTAGATATTATGAGATATTTTGTGACACAAAACAAATATCCCAAAATATCTATCATTAAAGCCTTTGATAAATTGCACTCCAAGTTCTTCAACTTTATGGTGTGTGCACTTTAGTCCATAGCTTCACAATTTTGTACACATTTGATTATTTTTCTCCTCTTTTCGCTCGTTTCCCTTCTTTGTCGGATCTTTGGCCTACAAAAGTAACAACGACACAATTATATATAGAAATCTACTCAATTTTATCAATAATAAATTCCAAAAAATGTCAAATAAGTGTGTTTTTACACACTTATAACCTACCACTTCTGAACAAAATGTAATTCCCAATCGAAAATCGCTAGTCGCTTTTTGCTTGTTAGTCTACTAATTTATACTCGAATCAAATCTTTCTCTCTTCTCTCTTGATAAGTTTTAGATTCTCATTCAAGTCATTTTTTTTTATTATTCTTTATTTTATTTGTTATTTTTGAACTTATTATACACTTGTGAGTTGTGATTTAGATAAAAAAAAAAATGATTATTTGTGTGCTCAGGTGATTAATGAACTTGTTTGTAATTTAGAAAGAACGAAGGATAGAGCGTATTAATTGTGTGAAAATATTAAAGTTTCTTAACTAGTACTACTACGTTCTACTTTCTTAAAGTCGTTAAAAAATAAAATTTGTCAATTCTCAAAAAACCTGAACTCTATAATTCTTTGTACATTTAAACATATCATGTTCAGTCCTTATTTGTCATCTCACTAGTAGGACGAAAGGAATTTTAACTTTTAACCAAACTATTATAGCAAAATATGATTTTGTCTTTACCAACCACTATATAACAATATGAAAGGCAAACAAGAAAATGTAAATAAAAATGAAGAAATATATATTCGTTCTATTAACATCTTTTAGAAACATTTGAAAATAATTTAGTCACGGGTTTCATAAGAAAGGTAAATGTAATTTAACATTTAACACTATTAATTCTCGTTTAAACTTATACGTTGAACTTATTTTAAATATATTAATATAATGTCGATAGGTAAACCGCGAATTAAAATCGAATCAACTTACAAATTATTGTTTGGTTTTGTTTGGTTTGGTTTAGTTTGAAAAAATTTCAAATCGAAAATATGGCACAAACCGCTCAAATCGAACCGTGTTCACCCCTCCTTCCACTTCGACCTCCACCGTGACACTTCCAAATAATGGCTGCTCCACTACCTCCTCCATTGAAGCCCTAAAATATTTTATTCTAAAAATACTACAATAGAATCCCATGTTTAACTAAGGATAATATGGTCATTTTCTGCAAAGGGTATGAATGAGAGCATTTTTTATGACATGCACAAAACGTATTTCTTGGAACAATCAAACTAAAAGATTGCGCCACTACCTCTTTCCATACGCTACACGTGAATATTTAGGTCTTTTCTTCGAAACCATTGTCAACTTCGGGAGAATATGTGGTTGAAAAGTAAAGTAATTTTATTAATTTGTGTGTAAAATATTTTATTGAGTGAATATGTAGTGAAGATTGTTTAATGTAGCAAACAATATTTGAGAAAATGAATGACAAACATAAGCTTCATTTAAATAGAGATAAAAAAAAAAAAACTACTATTCATTCCAATCTTCCAATTGTCGAGCTCGTTTGCCAACAGTTGTTTTACATATTTCTTCAACAAAAAAAAAAAATTGCTATCTTGATATAAAAACTAAATATTATTGAACCCAAAAAAGTTGTTCATGAACCAATGCCAAGGAGCAAGATTTTCGTGTTTTTAGGAAGAACAACAATAAACTAAGCATTCATCTCCAAAACTTCAAAGCATATTTTTGACACGTTTGTTCAAATCTTCATCCATACATCGAAACAATTGTAAACAAGAATAAAAAGGCCTATTTTGTAGGTTTTTGAAAAGCCAAAAGTTACTTATCTATAATATATGAGAATTGTTTTTCGGACGATTATAGTCCTACCACAATTCAAATATTTCAATAATACATTATTTTTCGTTTTTCAATATGTATTTAATTTACAAAATGTAATAAATATTATAATGTATTTCATTGTATTAATTCTCAATTAATAAGCATTTACATTCATTTAATTATTATTAATACAATTTCACATTCACATTAACGAAGATGTTCCTGGTATTGATTCTCAATTAATTAACAATCACGTTCATTTAACTTATATTAATTATAATTTCATATTCAAGAATGCAGTTCATTATTCATCTAAACTATATTAAATATCATATCGAGTGAGAATAATTTTTTGGAAGCTTATAGTCTTACTATAATTCAATTTTTCTAATAACATCTTATTTTTCTGTTTTCAATTTGTATTTAATTTACAAACGGTAATAAATACTCTAAAATCCTTGTTTATACATATATTTTTTTGTTATTAATTATCAATTAATAGACATTTACATTCATTCATTAATATTAATTAGAATTTTACATTCACATTCACATTCACATCAATGTCCTTGTTATTAATTCTCAATTAATTAACATTCACGTTCATTTAATTAATATTAATTAGAATTTCATATTCAAGAATGCAGTTTATTATTCACGCCCATGTATGCTAATTAGCATTCAGTTTCACTTAATTGAAAATTAAATTATATACATTTAGTATAAATGATTTACATTCATTGTCACATATATATTCTTTGGTATTAATTCTAAATTAATTAACATTTACGTTAATTCATTTATTGTATTTGTTATTCATCTTCATTTATGCATTTAATTGTAATTCTAATACTCATATTCAAGTATGTATTTCACTATTTACGTGTATGTATAATAATTAATATATATTTTCAAAGGCTTGCATTTTCTCTAATATTTAGATCAAATGAGCAAATGGAGGGTCAATTGTTACCTTCACAACACTTAAAATATTTCAAAATAACGTGCGACATACGTTTAACTCTAACTAGTGATATTAAAAAGCTATTTTGGCCCTATTTGAATAAATTTCTAGAGTGCTATGTCTCTTAAGCACAGGCTATTCCAAACAAAAGTGTCTCGTGATGCAATCTAAGGAGTACCTAATACCTATGATGCTCGGACTCGGGTACGGGTTTGTATCTAATTGTCAAATCTTTTATTTTTCTAAAATGTAGGATACATGGACATGGCTAAAAAGAGTCCAAATTTCAGACACGGGTACGTGGGTACGTATTTCAAATTTTAGTTTTTTTTTTTTACTAATCCAGGATGATCAAAATTAATTATTCACAATGAAGGAAATATGAATTTAATAAGGGGTTAAAACGAATAAAATAGAATTTTGGGTTTTAGTTTTCAATTATGAAAATTACCAAATGTTATATAAAATAGAAAATGAGGAATTTGATTGTAATTTGACTTAATGGAGTACTAAGTAACACTATATATAACTCATTTTCATTTTATACAAACAAAACCCTAAACTACCGATACAAAGAGAGAAATAAGGAAAAAAGAGAAGAAAATGGAAAGAAGAAAAAGAAGGTAAAACTTAGTGCCGCCGTCTTACTCCACCATCTCAGGGACGACGTTAGGTTTATAGAGAGCAAAAGTGGGAAAGAAGAAAAAGAAAAGATTAAAAAAAAATAAGAAGAAAAAAGAAAAAGAAGGAAGAAGAAGAAGATGCAAAATCAACGAAGTGTCTGGTTGAAATTTGGAGAATCTGACACATATCCCAACATATACACATGTCGTGTCGTATCATGTCCGACACGGATATTCTAATTATTTTGAAGAGTCTGAGCATCAGAACCTAAAACTATAACAGGGATCTGATTTAACCAAGCATGAAATTCACCTTTAAGAAAACAAAAGGTAGGAAAAATAAAAAAAGAATGGAAGTAACAAAATACTTCCTAAACTTCCTCTTTGGATGTATAGAACTTTTCCAACTTGAACAGTACCTTTTTTTCATCTTAACTAAATGCTACACAATTCTCATCAGCCAAAATCCAAAATTGGGATTCGGGGCAGAGAGGCAAGGGCAAAACGAGACATAAGAGCTGAACTATGTACATCCTAGGGAAATATATGATAATCGAATGGAAAAATATATAGATATTTTAAATAAACGAAATAATTATAAGACACTACAGATCACAAGGAATCATCCATCTATAGTTGAGTTAAACATTTGAAAGTCGGCGACTCTGCTTTCTTCTTCAACTAGATGGAAATGGATCCCTCCAGTTCCTTGAATACAGCTTATTCCTAGCGCTCCTTGAATATTTGAAGTCCTGATGTTTATTGCCTTCTAATTTGAATGGTCCAATCCAAGTAGAAAAAGATGATCCCTGCACTATTTATGTTGCTTATGCCAGTCATAAAAGTGAATTCCTTCGCATAAGTGCAAGACAATTTGCAAAAAATGTTGGGTATACGACCAAAGTCCCACTTTGATTAGAAGTGGGGAGGATCATGGGTTTATAAGGTTGGACAAATATCTCCATTGGAATGAGGCTGTTTGGGGTAAAGCCCAAAAAGCAAATACATGAGGGTTTAGGCCCAAAGTGGACAATATCATATCAATGTGGAGATATATGGTGTCCATAGTCCTTACAAATGATATCAGAACCAAACCTCAGACTTAGTCATGTGGGCGAATTCCTCGAAATGCCGAACGAAGTTGTGAGTCTCGGTCCGATTGCGATGAGATCCGTGGATGAGCTCTATTGGACATGCGGTGTGCTCCGGATGCTTCATGTACATGTCCTGACCCCAAGACGGTGAAGATGAGTTGATCCGGATAGAGTAAGCTCTTGGGACTAGTGGTATTCCATGTAAAGCGTGTGCTTCCAACGCATTAGAGTGGAGAATTCAGGTTGGTAGATAGTGGACAGATGGACAATCATTTGAGGGGAGGCTCAGTGGTCCTTTGTTTGAGGGGATGATTGTTGGGTATACGACCAAGTCCCACATTGGTTACAAGTTGGGAGAATCATTAGTTTATAAGGATGGACAAATATCTCAATTGAAATGAGGCGGTTTGGGGTAAAGCCCAAAAAGCAAATCCATGAGGGTTTAGGCCCAAAGTGGACAATATTATACCAATGTAGAGATATGTGGTGTCCATAGTCCTTACAAGAACATTTCATCAGCTACGTGTTGAAACCACCCTGCTGATAGTTATGATGCAACTCACCCTCTAACTTTCCTAGAGAGCTCATCATCCATCGACACTATAACACCACCACATACCTACACGCCTTGCACCAAATGTCAATCAATGCTATGTGCAGATATGCTGACTCGCGCCAGTAAGAACACATCCTCTATCATGGCAACTGGCGACATGCCATGAAGAATTTCCAATCTTACTTTACAGCACAACAAGCGCATCCTCCTCTGCAAGGAGAGACACAATGTCAGACCCCAAGCAGTTAGCCGACCCTGCTCTAATTTTTGGACAATTTCTCTTCACATGACCAATCTGACAACAGTTCCAACAAGTTACTTTCTTCTTCATGGAGTTGTCCCTCCTCCCCTTTTCAGTCACAAGCGCCGCATTGTCAAAAGGAATATTCTAAGTGATTATACTCATATAGTGGAGTATATGATCGTTAAAGTGTGTCAAAAGCTTACCTATTTTTTCAAAGTATTGTGATTAAAAGTTGTAGAAGAGATGACAAGATTTTGACTCGTTTTTGGCAAGGTGGAGATTGTTGGTAATTGCCTCAAAACTCAAAGTTGGAGGACTTCTACTGCAAATAATAATAGGTTATTATAGATCATATAAATAGTGGTTTATTCCATATTTTAGGGTGTGGCCTGTGTGAAAACAAAAGAAAAAAAGACGGCTTTCTTTGGTGCTGGAACATATAGAAGCAAAGAAAAAATAGTAGAGAAGGAGAAATCTTTTATTGGAGTCAACCATGGTGGCTATAGATTAATATATATATCTTTCTATATATAAAAAGTGTCTATTTAACGGAATTTGTTGGTTTAACGGAAAAACTAACGGAATTTCTTGATTTAACGGAAAAACTAACGGAATTTCTTGTTTTTAACGGAATTTTTTTTTTCACAACCCCTACTTTCAAAAATTATAATTACAATAAAAATAAAAATAAAATAATAATAATTAATAATAATAATAATTAATAATATAATATAAAAAATTGAGCTTTTGATTAATTCTTTCAAACTAAAATATCTTGGAGCTAACTTATCCGAATCGACTTTTTCTCGAATCTGATTTATGTATCTAATTTCGATTTATCCAACGAGACCAATATTCATATATTTACGATAACTCCATCAATATCTAAATATTTGACACAAATAAAATATAATTTGATAAATGTATCATTTAGTCCATAACTTTCAAAATATTAAAAATATAGTATATAAAAATTGAATTATATTTTATGAAAATTTTCGGGGTATTACATTATCACCCCTTTAAAATATTTTCGTCATCGAAAATTTACCCGTCACTTATCAATACTAAGTCTAACACATGATATACATATATTATCGTAATACATATAATACTTTAACGATAAAATGAATTGTATTATTACTTAAAAAAGAGTAAAGACTTAAGTCATGCAAAGAGTTTAAGCCTCTGTTTGTTTCTCATTAAAAACCCATAAAAATGAAAAATATGACCATTATCAATCACATCAATCTATCAATTTTGAATTTCTATCTCTTGTGTGGGGTCCAATAACGATTATATTTTTCATTCTCATTTTACATTAATGAAAATCAAATGGAGCCTAAGTAAACTCATTTTCTTACCCCTTAACATACCTTGAGTTTTCTGTTTGTGATTTTGGGTTAGAAATGATAGCGAGAATCACTTTATTTAATTATTTATCAATTATATAAACATTACATCATTAATTATTTAATTAACCAAAAAAATTACATCTTTATTAATAACAAATTAATTCTTAAACAAAACTATTAAATATAAACTAAGCAAACGTGCATTGCACGTTGCTTACACCTAGTATATATATACACATGTTGGCAGACAAAGGCTGTGTTTCTTTCCTCTTCTCTGGCTGGTAATTGCTTTGTTGGAATCAGGGGCGGAGCCAGAAAATATATTAGGCTGGCTGAAATTTAATTATTTTTTTCAATGAACTTACACACAAAAAAATGTTTTAAACCACAAGGTAAAATAAAAATTGGACCCAAAGTCGAGCAAAATCATGTCCAGCTAACTGATTATGACAAAATCGCTCAAAACCCATTGAACCAGCCTATTCAAACGTAAACCGGTGAACTAGTCACAGTTTGGTGGTTTTCCTGATTTTTTTTCTTTATTTAGTTTTAAAAATTTTAACTTCCATAAATGGACCTCATACATTATAATTCAAAGGCTCATAGAAAACTATTGGATGTCATGTTCATTTTAAAGATGGACTTATCTCAAATGCTTGCATAAACTTTTAATGTAGGATAGTGTCTTTTATAAATGCTCTTCTCTTTAATGGTTTCATAAACTTCCAATGTGGGATAGTGACATAACAAAAAATGTCAAAATGCCCATCAAAATCATTTTCCAAATGTATGGCTAATTGATAATTTGATTTTAAATCCCAACTAATTAAATTGTAATATTCACTTTCGTCATTTCATTTATTTAATTTTCAAATTTAACTTAAATCGTATTTGATTATTAATATATTAATATTATATATCATTTTCTATAAGTTTAAAACGTTCGTCATAATATATTTTTGAACACTTGTAACAAAGTTCTAACAAATATATTTTTAAACTAATATAATTAAATATATAGCATATTACTTATTTTGATAATAACATCATTTCAGAAGTAGGGATGCCAACGAGCCGAGTCCGAGCCAGAAAAAAAAAGCCTGGACTCGGCTTGAGCTTTTTTTGGCTCGAGCCGAGCCGAGCAAAGCCCGGCCAAAAAAATAAGGCTCGGCCCGAGCTTTAGACTCGAGCCGGCTCGTGTTTTTTGAAAAATTTTTTTCTCCTTAAAAGCTGCCTGGAATTTTTTTTTTTTTTTTTTAAATTGGCCGGCTCCCCCGGGCCACGGGCCGGCTCGGCCTTCTACACTGAGCCCGAGCCCGCGACCTTTTTTGCCACCACTATTCAGAAGCAAATTCATGATGAAAAATTAAAAAGAATAAAATTTGCCCAACCCAGAAATTAATTCCACAGCTCAAAAGCAAATTCATAGTGAAAAATTAAAAAGAATAAAATTTGTACAGTCCAAATATTAATTTTAGCCCAATTAATTTCATTTACAACTCGAGCCTAGATCAAAATGATACACAATTAACCAAATATTTAAAAAAAAATTGCTTTTGGGCTGGGCTGTAGCCCACCCCTACCTCCGTCCCTAGCTAGAATATATATATAGTCATAGGCGGGCAAACATGAATAAAAAGGGGGCTGCCTATTGTTGATTTTTTTTTGTAATACTTTGGATTGGGATTGGTGAGTGAACTCTATATATGACTGTAACAATTTTTCATTTAGTGAAAAAATTTTGACGGTCCTTTTAATTTGTGTGTTATATTATTTATTTTTCTTATTTGCTAATATTCTCCTGAACAATAGAAGATCATGTGTGTAATAGAAATAAAGGGAATTGATGTAAATTTCCCAACAAAAAATTCCATACTTTAGAACGTGTAGAACAGAGTGTGCGCACTTGTGAAAAACTGCACATGTAAATCATATGATAAAAATCACATAAGTCATAAGTTGAATGTCTCTCAACAAATCATGTAACCGTCGATAAAAGAACATTATGTGCGTGCATTCAAGTGAAACTACGACAAATTAATTCTTACGATTGAATGTGTTTGCACGAGTTGCAATACTCAAAAGGTACAATATATAACCTCTATAAAGCTAATAAGCTTGGGACTAGCTATGTCAACGAGTCGAGTCGAAAAAAAAAGTCCGAGCTCGGCTCGAGCCGAGCAAAGCCCGACTAAAAAAATAAGGCTCGGCCCGAGCTTTAGACCCGAACCTAAATGGACCGAGCCCACTAGTGTTTTTTGATATTTTTTTAAATTAAAAATCTTAAAAGCTGCCTTTGCAGGCAGCTTTCCTAAAAAATAGAATTTTTAAATTTTTTTTTTTTAATTGGCAGGGCTCGCTCGGGTGGGCCGGCTCGGGCTTTTTACGGGCCGAGCCCGAGCCGACGAGTTTTTTTGTCACTGCTTTTTGGGACATTGAACTTTTATTACATAAAAATAGAGGTTATTAATTTAGTGCATGTTTGACAAGTGATTAAATTATAATCGCTATTTTTATACACTCATTATGTAGGACCCACAACTATTATCCACACATTCCGTGAGCTTAAAAATAATTAGAATTTAATTTAATCAACTTATAAAAAGTGCACTTATAGAAAATTAATTTATCACATTAGTCCAAATTGGGATCAGGAAATTTTATTGTATAAAAGAAATTGTTAATTTATAGAGGTTAAACTGTAAAAGGGAAACAGAAAAGAAAAGAGCTATACCTTCATGGTCTCCTCAGGGTGTGAAGCCTGCCAAATATCAAATAATATGAACATAGGCAAAGAAAACGCTGCATATAGAAGTAAATTAAAAATCAATGGTCCCCATTATTTACAAGTTGTCCTAGGATTAGTAAACCTAATTTTAGTCAGGCAATAAAGAAAATAATGCTGAGTGGTAGTGGAAGTCCATATTCAGATTACATAAATTTGCACCCGTGGAACTTTATTCATTCTATTTCTTATTGTAATCCTGTGATGTATGCTAGTTGAATTTGGGTCTAAAGCTGGCTTTGTTGGAGATATTACACCGATAAATGTGCACGTTATATTCAAATCAATACGTACCGTGTTATACTCGTGAAATCGAAATAGAATTCGACTTACCGAAATCTGATTTGAGAAGATAAAATAGTGATTTACCGACTTCGAATATAATAATATGGATTCGTCACTTCCCAATATGAGTGAACGCACGTTGTTCTTCAATTCAAACCTTAGCATGAAGTCAAAAGAATATTAGTTACTTTCCGAAATCAAAATACTAAATTAAAATGAAATCGGAAAAAGAAAGAGGAGATGCAAGTGATGCGATTGGTCGAGGCAAGTGTTTGACACGTTGTCCTTAAGATGAATTTGCCCCGCATCGGTGCTAACGGTTTCTTGACAATCATCTCCCAAGATACAACGACCACGTCAAGCCATATGAGCACTCCAAATGACTTAGACCAACGAACTCGAACGGAATTCTCTCTCTACCATAACCATGATTTTGATGCAAGAAATAATCACTTCTACAAAGTGTTTTATGCAAAACTAAAATAAAACATGAAATTGAATGATATGGAACTATCAATTGAATTTGTTCTACTTCTCATTATTCCATATCAAATTCAAACATGTGGGATCCCTTATATAGTAGTTGGAACATCCATACCAAGAGACACATCTCTTAGAATTTATATCTCTCCATAAAGAGATACAATTACATCTCTACATAAAGAGACAATTATTGAAAAATAATGCCAAAAGTCATGATCTCCAAGAGTCATGATTCATATGAAAAGACACATCTTTTCATCTACATATTTTCTAGAATATTTCACAATATTCCATAAAATTTTCAATAATTCAAAATTTGGCTTAATTTCTCATTCACCAAATAACACATTTCCAACAATCCCCCACATGAATGAAAATTAATACAAATGACTATGCAAACACTAGTAGAGAGAGGACGGAAAAAACACTGCATCAGAGAAGGTAGCTTTTGGCCTTGAACCTCCCTTAGTGAAATACTATCGGACTTACTGGCTAATTGGTGAACGTGATGTCTTGAACCATTCAGCCATTGGTGTAAGCCAAGACAACAGTACTCATACAATGTCTTCCCTAAACCGTTCATGGTTCTCACTGTTGTGTTCATTTTGGCCCTGAACAACTCTTAGATTTCATAAGTGCTTTAGAGAATTCAAGCCTTTAAAACATTCTCATAGAAGCGGCCCCACTTCACACTTATATAGGCGACCTCCTATTAAGAGTATTCTGTAATTTTCTACTTGACTGAATCAAGCTATAGGAATCATTAAAAGTGTATCTTAACCTTTCAATCATTCGGCATAAAGCACTTTAATATCATAGGAATGATTTAGGAAATAATTTCCTAAGTGCTTCATGGAATCTTCATGACTTAGTCTTCCCTTTGAACCAAGATCTTGGGATCTCCAGCCAACAAGGTAGGGTTACCATCACAAAGACTCTTACGTCGTAGGCTTTGAGCTCATTCCCTCGATATGCAGTATTCTTGATCTCTCGGTAAATCTCTAAAGGTACCACGAGTTTACACCATTGAGATCGACTGCTTAATGGTATTATGTCTATGACTTATACGTCTAGACTTACCATTACATGTGACTTATTATCTCATCAAATATAGCTAATCAACGATTGATTGATTTAATAGATACAACATGTCACCACCAAGAAATCCTCTCATGAAGCTACATGCTTCTAACTAGTTTTATCTAAAACTTTATAAATTCCAAACAACAATGTTAGAGGATTTCTATCACACACTACACTAGTCAATCACTTTTACTAGTGGATTTCAGAAAGATGGGTATTCAATATCATTATTGAACTATTACAATGCATTTCAACTTTGTGAATATTCTTCAAATATTCCAATTGTCTTGCATATCCAAACAACCACCATAATTGGCTTTTTGATCCAATTTCAATCACTTTTTTTTTTTAGAATGAATTTTAAAATCAATTAAAGGTTTTTCTATCCTTTCCACCTTTATAGATACGATTTTCTATGATTATAAGGTATAGAAAATTGGTAACTTTTAACCGTAAGTTTACCCACAATCCCTAAATTAGGAATGCATGTGCAATCTAGTTAAGTTGCATCCACAAGTTTTAAACTTTACATATAAGTTCGCAACCATTAAGTGTTTACCCCCACATTTTTGGGTATACTTTTTGAAACCTTAGATTCATCAACTCTCTCATAGTTCAATTCATTATCAAATAGATAATGTCCATATCGAATGCTTCATGAAAGTTTAAGTACTTTCCAAATAGTGGTCATATCCACAATTTATTTCATTGAAATAGTATCCATGTACATTTCATCCACTATCTTTTAATTTGATCATCCAAATTAAATTAAGGTCATAACATTAGACCAACAATTATTTTCAAAAAACATATACCAATTTAATTGGTTCAACGATTGAAATCAAATTCAACAATGAAGAATACTAAGCATCTTGAATCACAGAATTGCAACTCTTCCCAACATATTTACATTTGTGACATTTCACAACGAAGAATA
Organism: Fraxinus excelsior; assembly: GCA_019097785.1. Lineage (NCBI taxonomy): Eukaryota > Viridiplantae > Streptophyta > Magnoliopsida > Lamiales > Oleaceae > Fraxinus > Fraxinus excelsior. The sequence continues at coordinate 56,239,032 of CM032623.1, read as the reverse complement.
TATTATTTTCAATGTTAAATATGTATTCAACCATATTCACAATTTAATGAACGAATCATCCATCAGTTGTGTTTTCAAACAAAAAAAAAAAATTCAACGAGAGGACGCACCTATTCGAATTAATCTCTATGAAGAGATACACCAAATTGGAAATTAATCATACTAAAGGTCATGATTTCTCATATGAAAAAGAACTATCTTCCATCTCAATCGATTCTAGAATATTTCATAATATTTCATACGAATTTCAATAATTGTTGCCTTAAAATTCTCAATTATCAAATAATGATTTCCACTTAATATAATATACACAAGTCGCATTTTGTCAATATTTGCATAAATCGATCTTCATTTAAATTTCTCAAATTATTGAGCTATCATCATTAATATAATTTCCCATATTCCAAATAAAAAGGATTTTATTCCATCTTAGTCAACACATGTCGTGACTAGGAATATCAATATCATGGAAATCACACACTTCAACATTTAGAGATATCATCATTGATTCCAATCTCGATCAAGTAAATAACCAAGACCAAATGATCAACCATTGATTTGGTACAAAAGACCAAAACGTATATTCATTATTTTTATGTAAATAAACATCACAATAATATTTTCCATTGCAGTTATAGAATAACATCATCAAACATAATCATTAGACAACTTCCATACTCATTGAATACCAAGAGACTATCACCTTCAACCAAAGTTAGTACAATTTCCAACATGAAAACATACATCCAAAACACTACAATGTTCTATTTTGGCATGTAAAATATACTTGCAATCACGGTAACATATGCATTGTTCACCCAAGAATATACAAAATTTTTGACCAAAAGTCAATGTGACCAATTCACCTTCACATTATAGTAAACTGTATGCATTTAATTTATGTATTCTTTAAATTAGCAGCATCCGTTTGATCATTAAAGTATAATACACGCCACATATTTTAAAGTCCATTAAGTGACTTGTGTCTTTTTCATCTAATCACAAAATTTATAAAAAAAAAAAAAAATAAAATTTAATGTACAAAACCAAACATGCACAACAAATTTCATCTTAAGATTGTTGTGGAGATATTTATCCGATAATGTGCACGTTTATTCAAATCAATAACGACCGTGTTATAACCCCGTTGAAATCGAAATAGAATCCGACTTACCGCACTCTGATTTGAAGAAGATAAAATAGTGAATTTACGACTTCGAAATATATAATATGGGATTCTTCACTTCCCAATATAGTGAACATTTTATGGTACGTTGTTCTTCCTTCAACCTTAAGCATGAAATCAAAAGATATTATTACTAGAACTTCTCTTAAAAAAAAAAAATCTAAATAAAATGAAATCGGAAAAAGAAGAGGAGATGCAAGTGAATGCGATCGGTCGAGGCAAGAGTTTGACACTTTCTCTTTAAGATCCATTTGCCCCCGCAATCGGTGCTAACGGTTTTTGACATCAACTTCCAAGATACAACGACCACGTTTAGCCATAGGAGCACTCCAAAATGACTTAGACCAACGAACTTGAACAGAATTCTCTTCTCTACATACCATATTTTGATGCAAGAAATATCACTTCTACAAAGTGTTTTTTTTTAAATGAAGAAATAAAACATGAAATGGAATGATATGGAACTATCAATTGAATTTGTTCCACTTCTCATTATTCCATATCAATTCAAACATGTGGGATCCCTTATACAGTAGTTGGACTCTATATCAAAGAGACACAATCTCTTAGAATTTATATCTCTCATAAAGAGATACAATTACATCTCTACCTAAAGACAATTATTGAAAATAATGTCAAAAGTCATGATCTCCAAGAGTCATGATCCATATTGAAAGACACATCTTTTCATACATATTTCTACGACATATTTCACAATATTCCATATAATTTTTTTTTTTTTCATTTCCATTAATTGAGTTTTACCAAATAACACATTTCCAACAAGACGATCTTCCAATTTTCAGATACCTCATACCTGGTAAAGAGAATTTTCAGATTATCAGGGAAATTTATGGGCAGTCACTAAATATAGTCCTCCACATGTTTGAAGCTAATATTTTGTATCAATGACACTCATGTAGCTGTTCACAGTTTCAAAATACGTTGCAAAGGATTTGGCAACTTGAAGAATTTAATTTAATCAACTTATAAAAAGTGCACTTATAGAAAATTAATTTATCACATTAGTCCAAATTGGGATCAGGAAATTTTATTGTATAAAAGAAATTGTTAATTTATGGAGGTTAAACTGTAAAAGGGAAACAGAAAAGAAAAGAGCTATACCTTCATGGTCTCCTCAGGGTGTGAAGCCTGCCAAATATCAAATAATATAAACATAGGCAAAGAAAACGAAATCGATCCATTAGATAAATCGAAGTGCATATAGAAGTAAATTAAAAATCAATGGTCCCCATTATTTACAAGTTGTCCTAGGATTAGTAAACCTAATTTTAGTCAGGCAATAAAGAAAATAATGCTGAGTGGTAGTGGAAGTCCATATTCAGATTACATACATTTGCACCCAACTCACCCGTGGAACTTTATTCATTCTATTTCTTATTGTAATCCTGTGATGTATGCCAGTTGAATTTGGGTCTAAAGCTGGCTGAGATGATCTTACAATTTTCAGATACCTCATACCTGGTAAAGAGAATTTTCAGATTATCAGGGAAATTTATGAGCAGTCACTAGGTGTACGTTAAGTTCGACAACCCTTCACAATAGTGAAGTGGGCCCCCACTATTGTGAGGGGATGTACACCAAGTTGTCAAACTTGGTGTAAAAGGGGCTTTATCCTTTGTTTAATCCCAACTGGCAGTGCTAGAAAATTATGTGATCTTTAAACATTAACATGAAAATTGAAGAAAGAAGCAGCAGCTAGGTATATAATAGTTTTCAGTTATTGTACTGGGTATTGACCATTAGTCAATCATAACCGAAAAATCAGTACAGTTTATGATCCAGGAGGATATAGAGAAAAAGGTTCATGATGAGTCCACTGCCATATAGTATTACATTTTTTACCCTTGAATTAGAAACTACCTGTTTTCCATAGGGGCTTTACTCCAGGTCTGACCTTGTTTCAACGACAACACGAGGCAAACTGTTCAAAGTTTTGGAGGAAATGCCTGAATCCTGGATCACACTACCAACAGCACCTCAGTGTCGCAATGAATAAATTATAAAAAGCTCACGATAATAATTTCCCATGCATATTCAACTTATGCTTTACATTCTCAGGAATCTATTAAAACATCATCTGCTCAGCTATTTTCAATTCGATAAGCTGTAATACTCATAGTCTAACAAGAAAGGATCCAAAATTTATTTTCAACCACACATTCTTCTATAAAGTCTTAGTTTGGGCTCCATTGAGTCCTTGTTTGATTTTCATTTTTTTTAAAAAAAAAATTCTCTCTCTTATCTTCAATCACATTTTTCGATGAAATAATGTTACATGCAAACTCAAAATTTTTACTTATTTTTAGCCACACATTTTTCATTAATTTACTATTTCCAAAATACATTATTTATTTTTTAACGAGGCTCAAACACACCCTAAACCAAAAATATAAATTTTTTCAAAATTCATTTTCAATCACACATTTTTCAATAAAATAATATTATACGTAAATTTAAAAATTTTTCCTACTTTCCCACAAAAAAAAAATAAATTCTCATTAAAATGGAGCCCAAACAAGGACAAAATAATGTTAAACATAAATTCAAAATTTTTCTTATTTTTAATCACGCTTCTCCAAAAATTTATTATTCTAAAAAACTTTTCCCCCAAAAATCTTATTTATTGGAGCCCTAACAAGGGCTTAACCCCCTATTTGACTCCCTTTAAAATAAAATAATTTATTTCTCATACTGATTTTTAACCACATATTCGCATAATAAGTTATTTTGCACTTAAATTTAATTTTTTTTCCAAATTTTTAATCATATATTCTCTAAAAAATCATTATTCAAAATACTCCATCCATCCTATTTATATAGGCTGACTTTGCTGATTTTCTTGTCCCAATTATATATTCATTTTCATTATTGAGAATGTTTTTTTTTGTTTATTAATATACCTTTATTTAATTTGTCTAGTTATAATCAATTTTCTCCAATTTATTGCTAATTGTTGATAATTAAATAAGGGTAAACTTGATATTTTTTTGATAAAAATTAATTTCCCATTAACATTAAATAAGATTTCTTAATTCACGTGAAAAATAAAATCAACTTATATAAATGGAATAGAGAGATCATCATTTTTAAACAATTAAAACCCTAGATTGCTTGATTAATGAGAACACACTTTCAATTAGAAACCTAAAGTCGAATATAATAACCCTAGTTGGTGTAACTAAAAATTTGTTTTTAGTAAATTTTGATAAAAGTTGATGAAATGTGTGATAGAAAATACAATATTCCTTCCGTCCCATTTATGTAGACTGATTTTTTTTTGTCTCATTTATATAATCACGTTTATTTATTGAGAACATATTTGTTTTGCTAATTTACTAATATACCATTATTTAATTTGCCCAAGTATAACTAATTCCTCCCACTTACTCTTAAAATTATACAAATTTTAACTTAGTTTCTTGGAATTATCCAAATCCATACACACATTTCTTATTTTTTTCTTGAAAACATGGGCAAAAACACCATTATTTACTACCAATTGTTGATAATTAAATAAGGGTATACTAAACAAATTCTCTACAAAAAATATTTTTTCAATAACATTAAATAAAATTTCTTAATCTGTGTGAAAAATAAAATCTGCCTATATAAATGGGACCGGGAGGGTAAAAGTGGTGGATCTTATAAAATACATAGATTAAATTAATTATTAACTTTGATTTAAGTCACAGTGACAATATTATTCTTGTGCAAACTCTTGAGAATCTTATTTGGGCAAGTTACTAATGCATATAAAATATATCAAATTTCAATTAAAAATTCATTTTCAAAACAACAAATAACTATTCAAACTTTTTTTAAAATATTTTACACGTAAATTTAATTTTTTTACCTTTTAATCGCACATTCTTCGAAAAATCAGTATTTAAAAACTTTTTTTCTTCCCCAAAAATCCCTTTCAATGATTGTCAAATCGGGACTAAATGCTGAACAAATAACGTGTAGTGCGATGCATGCGCTCCAGGCTAGTATATAACTAAAACATTATTTTAGTTTTCCAATTGCTTCAAATTTAAATGAGAGAAATATTTTAAATTTGTTAAATTAACTTTGTATGCACCGTACACAATTGCACAGTCGATCAACACCTTATCTATAAATTAAAGCAAAATAAAAAATTCCAATTACATTTTATTTTATTTTGTGTATAGCAATATTATTATGACAAAGTAATTTTAGATACTCGTGCAATTTCACTTCCAAAGGGTTAATAGCTCTAATTCTTGGACTCAGTTGGAATTCATAAATAAAAGTACAATTTGAATTCCAACTGAGTCCAAGAATTAACCCTTCTTTAATTTACTACAACGAAGTAAAGTGCGAGTTCCAAATAAAAAATAATAATAATTCAAATATTCTTTAAATGATCAATCGATATATTAGGAGACATGCTGTCTTCGCAGAAAGGACATTTATATCTACATTAACACCCAATAAAATATTTTTATCTTACATTCCTTTTGAAGCAATCCTTTTAAAAAAAGTAATTTTAAACTTGTACGTTGGTCGTTTGATTAAACTTAATTAAAATTTTATCAATTTTTTAACCAGTCAAACGTAATTTTAATTGGTAGGATTCAAAAAACTTTTGTCACTAAAAAATAGTTGGTGACACCACGTTTTCGTGACAACGTGAAACGGATAATGCGACGCTATTCTTTTCCCACTATTTTGCAGTTACTTGGGGTCCGTTTGTTTACAAGAATGAAATTGAGTGGAAAGAAAATGAATTTTAGGGAATTGAATTATCTAGAACTTATTTTATTGGGAATTGTCAATTAATTGCATTTGATTGATATGATTTCCTCCTGAAAAATATTGAAATTTTGAATGGTTTGGTGTTTGTTAGACTTTGTTTTTTATGAAAATTGTCCATTAAATGAATATAATTTGTTACAATTGAGGATAAAATTTGTTTTCATTGTAAAAAAAAATTAAAATTTTTTTTTTCTAGAAAAGCTGTTTGCCTCAAATATCAAAAAAATATGAAAAATCACAAAAAAATTAGTCAATTAAACATGCAAAAAAAAAAAAAAAAATGTAAAAATGAAATTTATTTTCCACCTTCTATTAAAAAAATAATAATAATAACATTCTTAGTGCGTGTTTGACACCCATTCTTTTGAAGAATGAGTTTTTGAATAGTGATTGATATAAAGAATGTATGGTTAAAAGGTAAGAAGAATTTTTGGGTTTATGTGTAATATTATTTTATTTGGAGAATGTGTGGTTAGAAATGAGTACCGTAGAAAAATGAGAATGAGAATGAGATAAAAAATGGGTGTCAAACGGGGCTTAATCAGACAGGGCTTCACTGAATGGTCAAAAAATGTAAAATTCCTTACTCTACTCGCATGTCCCTATTTTTAGCTAACTCGCGCCTCCCCTAATATTTTTCCCTTTTCCGTTTTGAGATTCCAAAAATTTATCACCGAAATTGCAGAGAATCTTCTTGCTAAATTCCACACAATTGTTTCTACATAATTTCGATTGAATTGAGAAAAATAGGTTGTTTTTCTTCTACTATTTTGCATGGTAAAATTTGGATGGGGATAAGAAGATTGAAATGATGATGACCGAGACAGATGGGAGATCATCGATGATAATGGAGGAATTGTTTCAGGCGGACGATAATTGTGATGACTTATACCTCGATCTTGACTCTTTCTGAAATCTCATGGCTGGCCATCCTGAACAGGTCCTTCAGGACTTTTACAGGTTAGATTTTTTTATTCTGTTTGTATAATTTTACTTGTTAAATTTTAAAGTCTGAATTGTCGGGATGTATTGTTAGTTTAAATTGATTGATTTAGTGGGGTTTGAATATGACCGAGTTTAGATTGATGTGATTGCACGATGATTTGGTCTGATCAGCTTTCGGTTCACATTTGGAATTTTACAAGTGGGTGATCTCGATGGCATATAGTTTGTGAAATGCTTGTTTGGTTCACATTGTATAACATACTGAATTAGAGTAACTTAGGGAAGCACTGACTGATAAACAAGGATAGAAAAAGAAAAAAAGGGTAAATGAAGTATACTCGCGGACATCCCCTCCCCACACATATTCCCTAATCCCTCCTTCCAACTTTTATATGGAAATATATGCATAAAATATTGAACAACCTTCTGAGTCCTGACTATGATGTTAACTACTTGTTATAATTTCATCTTTATTGATGCTTGATTTTTATAATTTTCTTGTTACTTTGCTGGCCAGGCCGGAAGATTCATAGTCAAACGACACCCCACTAGGTTGGTAATCAAAATTAAGGAGGCTTGATATGGTTGTCAAAAAATTAGTTGCATTTGTTTTCTCAGTAATGGGTTGAAGGGAGTGGTGAAAATGATTTCATCTAGCCAATTACTATTTTATTGGAAATGAGGATTTTTTCAACAAAAGATGATACAATCTTAAACTTTTATCTTAATACTCCTTTTTTTGTTCCAAAACCAAGTCTGCTGGGATAGGAGCGAGTTTTAATACCCCTTGTTATGATAAGTAGTTATCTGCAGTGTTCCTATTGAATTCACCAAAGACGATTTAATATAGTTGTTCCTTGTCATAATAGGGTGAAAATATTGTGTTTTATAGAGTTTCGAACCTCGTGATGTATGCTTGATACTTTTGTAATGCTTTTGATTTTTTTTTTTTTTTTGTAGTTGGTTAGCGTTCATTGCACATGTATTCTGGATCTTTGGTATGAAAAATAATTAGCCTTTGATATTGTTTGCAGGTTTATATCACAATCAACTTATGGAAGAAAGTGATCTGGGAACGACTGTTGCACATATAGGGGAATCCTGTATCATCGATGGTGATGGGTCTTCACATGAAGCTTCTCACGCCGAGTCTGGTTGTGAAATTCACGTGGCGGGTATTCCAGATTTTTTATCCGAAAATAGTGATATGTCTCTATTATGTTCTGATAATTCATCTCATTTTGCTCCATTGAACCCAGATTTTCCTTATAGTTCAGGATTTAAGTTGTCATCCAGGGATGATGATTGGATGATGAACGTAATGGATGCAACGGAGGTTCCAACTCAGGACTTCACTAGGACGATGACCTTCGAGGATCTAGTTAGAAGTGACGTTGGGCAGCTCAATACAAATTTTGGAAGTGGTAATTTTGTGTTTGCGAGCAATGGTGTTCCATTTACCAAATCAAGTGACATGCATACGGTGAGAAGTGGATCAGATCACGCTATTCCAAGTATCTTATCAAATGTTTTCAGCGAAGTACATGATCACGTAAAGATTGAGAAGAAAGGGGAATTAATCACATCCAGTGATATAGCTTCCAGAGCTTCTGAAGTAACTGGTGGTGTACTTGGTAGGAATTTCTATGGTGTTGCTAATGGTCTGTCTACTAATGGTGACATAAAATGGTATTCGTCTTCTCTTTCTCCCAGTTCCAGTAGGAATAATTTGCCCCATATGAAGTATGAGAAAGGTGACATATATTTTGAATCAAAGAGAGCTCGCTTTTCTCTTGGTACAGTGGTTAAATCTTCCGCACAAAATTCAGCAGTAACTGCTCACGGTTGTGGTCCTATTGTACAGGCGGCATTGCAAACTGCCTTACTGCCATCCACCTCAACTAAGCCTCAATGTAGTTGTTTAAAGGCGGAACAAGGTATACCAAAGATTAACGATTCTTATCTTTCAAATATCAACCGCCAAGGGTCTCAGAGTGGTTCAATGCAATGACTCTGATCTATGCATTCTGGAGGATATGAGTGCACAACCGTGCATAAATCCACTTCAGCAAGTGCCAAGTTGGTTTCTGCTTCTCATCTTTCCACATCAAGAGACCTCTAAGCCACTCAGTAACGGGTCATTCAAGTCTCAGACAAAATGATGAAAGATTCATCTATCGAGTTGCTTTGCGGGTAGGTTCCTGAACTGATATTTGTTATGTCTCTAACGAGCCATAGTTAAACCGTTATTTAGTTAAATTTAAGTACCAAGAAATTTATAATGATCCTTTTAATTATACATATTAGGTATATTCTTTGAGAAAATTTCCGTGTAAAGAATCGAGCTATATGTTGATGTCTCGGTTACCATTGTGATAGTTTGATGGAAATAGGTCTATACTGTCCCATCTTTATGTTGTCCAGAACTCGTACATATGCCAGGCGGTTTGAACATTGGCTTTCAGTAGCGTATCATTTCCTCTGAGAAACAACTAATTCGTCCTTTTCTTTCATTAATTGTTGTGCATCCCAATTGAACATGCACACAGTTGCTACTATATAATGATTCTTACTATGTAGTCTAAAGTAAGATTATTAGAAGAAGAAGAATGAATTACCTAGAATAAAAGGTTATGGATATCTTTTCAGCATTGGCTTCATTATCTAAGGTCTATTTTATTTTGTAGATTCTGTTACTCTATTCTACACATAGCTGGTGCCATGGTACTCTTTAGTTCTCTTTTAATTATTTATCTGTTAGACCAGACTATTTTGCCTCTGCCTTTTTAAAGTAGGAATACTATTGGAATCATCAAATAATAGTGAACAGAAATTATTTTAATTAATAGATTTTAGTATTTTGATTATCTTAAGCTGCCTGAGTCTATCATTTGGGCGAAGCTCTTCTCTGTTATCTTTTGTTTTTATACTTGGATTGAACAAATTTTCTAGGCTATAAAAGGAGATTTTTGGGAAATAAAAAGTTTATTAGATACTGAGGAGTTATTCATTTGTTTTTGGCTGATATCATGTTGTCAACAGCTGTTGCTCTATTTTGCTCATATTTCCTCACTTTATAAATTTAACACACCGGTATAAAAGTTTCTTTCCAACCTACTTTGTGAACTACATATTTTTTAACTAGATCTTGTGTTCTTCTTTCTACATATGCTTCAAAATGCAAGTATTCACTCATTGAAATTTGCATGTGTTCACAAATTCCTTCTCCAGGTACAAAAGGGACTTCACATGATATCTCCAAAATTCAATGTTCCCTCTTTTTCTCAAGCGGAATCCCATGCATGAACTGAGTGCCTTTTTTTTTTTTTTTACAAGGAGAGGCTTGTGGGAAATGGAAATTTGGGCTGAAGAACGAAAGCTTTCTCAGAATAACTGGAAAAAGTGCAAGAATCCTTTATTTATTTTAATACACAAGGACGAGTTTTGGGGGGGGGGGGGTTTGACGACCGACGAATACATGAGTTGGAAGCTATAATAGAAGCTTTAGCCATGTCAGATTTTGGGTCTTCATAAATTTCACATATGATAAAAGCTTTTTCTGTATTTTCCCGAAGTGAAAGTGTCCCAGTGTCCTGATGCGTGGACAGGTGGATATGAGATTCCAATCTGGAGATACTGAATCAGTGCTAGAGAAACCTGGAACCTATAGCTTGCAGCTTTTACCACTTCTGAAGACCAGTTTGTTGTACTAATCCCCTTCTTTTGAAAACCATTTATCCTTTTCTATTTTGGCACTTTCCTTAAATGATAACTTTCTATTTCAGTCGAACAATGTACTCAATTTACAACTCCATATTTGATCACTTGCCTGAATGCGGCATATGACCTACTCTCGCCCAGTATCACATTGTTGCAACTGTGATCTGAATAATGTGTTAGGCCAGACTAAGAGATTATTTGAGCTGGAGAGAGTATTTTTTTAGCATGTGGTGCGACATCTTTAATTGTTTGAATAGAATTAATTTCTTTTGCCACTTCATTTCTGTTTTGAATTTATTCATGTATTTTGGTTTCTTCAACTTGTCTTTATGAATTTAAACGAAGATTTTTGTGGGGGTAATTTGTTGGAAATTATGTGGCTAGCTGCCTATCTTTTTTCCCACGGAGTACAATAATTGTTTTTTCAGGAATTTACATGGTATTACTTTTTGACATTTAAAATATTCTAACTGGTATAATGGAGTATAAAATGAGACAAGGAGTATATGAAAATAATTCATGTTTCCATGCGTCATGTCTCTAGTAATTCTATTTTTTCTTCTGTATTGATGGTAATTGATCACATCAAGGTTTCTACCCTTATGGCAGGATCTTTCACAGCCCAAATTAGAAGCTACTCCGCCAGATGACCTTTTGGCTGTGACTCTGTTGAGAGACCAGGTATGGAATTTTTTACAGGTCTGTCTTTTGAAAAAAAAAAACAGTTTCGATGTATCTGTGCTGTTTCTATAGGACATAGTGGTTCTTTGGCTGAGGAAGTTTTCATAAGAGAATTAATTTTCCCTTTTTTTGTAGCCTTTAAAATCCCTTTACATTTCCATATTATGCCATAGAGCTTGTCTTTTCTTCCTTCTGGCTAATGAATGTTGACATTTTCTAAAAAGCAGTTGCCTTTGTAGAAGCTTTGACCAGATGCAGATTTTGATTTCTTGGGGACTGTCACATGGAAAGGATTAGTATATTTTTAATTATGTCTCTGGATCACTTTCAACATGTCCATTTTAAAGATATGGAAAAAGAAATACACGGGTTGTTTGCATGTTTCTTGATATCAAGCGTTGTTCCTTTGAATTTATACGTGTTTTCAACACCTTCCAATCAAATGGTAATTGCATTTCTGGACAGCAAATTGCTTTATCATGGATGGTCAACAAGGAGAAGGGCGGGTCATGCTGTTCTGGTGGTTTTCTAGCTGATGATCAGGTTGGCTTATGGGTGTTATCCTTTAAGGTCGTAATTCCCAATCATTGCCACGTGATTATCTTTATATCTTGGATTTTGTGCTACTATTTTGGTGGGGACTTGGGAAGACCATATCAACAATTGCACTTATACTGAAGGAAAGCTCTCCAGCTTCTAAAGCATCTAAAGCGAACAAAGAACAATGCAAGACTGAGACATTGAATCTGGATGAAGAGGATGGAGCGTCTGAGATCCATCAACCAAAGCAGGAAGCCAAAGTTGATGGATGCCCCACCATTGGTGGCAAGACATATATGCAAGCAAAGGGTAGGCCACCTGCCGGAACACTTATAATATGTCCGACAAGTGTTCTTCGGCAGTAGTATGATGAGTTGCACAATAAAGTAACGAAGGAAGCTGATCTCTCAGTTCTACTCTACCATGGAAGCAACCGTACTAAGGATCCTCTTGAGCTGGCTACGTACGACTTTGTGCTCACGACATTTTCAATTGTGAGCATGGAGGTGCCGAAGCAACCTCTTGTTAATGAAGATGAAGATGAAATTGAATCCAAATCTACATTTTATGGTAGAAAAAGGAAATACGCTGAAACTAAAAAATCCTCAGAGTAGGAAGGGTCAGAAAGGAATTGACTATGAATTACTTGAAACTATATCTGGCCCCGTTGCCAAGGTTGGATGGTTTCGGGTTGTACTTGATGAGGCTCAAAGCATTAAGAATCATAGAACTCAAACAGCTAAGGGTTGTTGGGGACTTCGTGCTAAACGTAGGTGGTGCTTATCAGGGACACCTATCAAGAATGCAATTGACAATCTTTATAGCTTCTTCAGATTTCTCGGATATGACCCATATGACGTGTTTCAGTTATTTCGCTCTCCGCTAAAGGTGCCAACTCACAGTAACTCAAAGGTTGGGTACAACAAGCTACAAGCAGTGCTAAAGACTATAATGTTGCGTCGAACCAAAGGTGAGAAATATGGTTTTGCTTTCTCTATAAGCAATGAATACTGGCGTGGTTATTGCAGGATTTGATTCATACAACGGGTAATTTTTTGTTTTAATGTGTATGTTAATAAGTTAAATACACATTTAGAATTGGTCTACTCTGGACCCTGGAGAGTGCTCTGCTAGGAATATTTAGAGTAGACTTACTGAAAAATAACTATATATCAATAGCTAGTGCCCCCTTTCCACTTTCTGTATCACTTTAGCACTCTTTATAAAACTGCATATTAAGCTGTAGGAGCATCCTGCAGGAGCTTAATGATATTTTTGTGGAATTGTTCCACCCCCCCCAAAAAAAAAAAAAAAAAAAAAGAATTGAAAAAATTGGATTTTTCAGAGGAGCGACATTTCTATTGCAGTCTTGAGGTGAATTCATGCGTTCCATTAGCAGTATGTTTTAAATATAAGGCAATATTGCGTGCAAATGTTTTGGTTGATCTGCTATTCCTATTGTTTAACATCTCTTGTTGTATACCAGGAATATTCTGGAACTGTGAAACAAAATTATGTGAACATATTATTGATGCTTTTGCGGCTTCGACAAGCTTGTGACCACCCTCTTCTTTTAGTGGGTTCAGTAATAATTCAAAAATGACTGCTTGCAGTGAGATGGCCAAGAAACTTCCTCGTGAGAAACAAGTTTGCCTTCTGAATTGTTTGGAAGCCTCTTTGGCAATTTGTGGAATGTTCAGCATAAGTGCTTATTTAGAGATTGTCCTCAAAAATGCTTTTTTGATATTTACATGTCTCCCTTGTTAAGGTGTTGCTGTGGGTTGTGTTTCCATTATTTCTAACGCTCGTTCCTCAACAAATAACATCATTCTTCTAGTCATTAATGCTGCCTCTCTCCCTCTCTTGGCATTTCAATCCCTTTTTCTTTGGGGTTGGGGGGTCCTCCCATGGGTTACATAAAAACCATGGGTGATGCATCTTATCTAGTCTGGCTTCTAATTACCTGTAGATTATTGAGGTTTTGCCATGAAAGATTTATATAGTGGGTTTATTACTGCTTAGTTGTGAATAGGTTATGCCTGTTCGTCACAAGGAGCAATTTAGGTCTCAATCACATATCAGCATTTTCAACAGCAAAAAAATGATTATGTAATGGCCATAAAAATGTGGGGGTTCTATAGGTGTGTCTGTTTCTCTCTTCAAGTTCTTAGGAACTTGTATGAATTTGAATTTATTCTCATTTCGAAACATTGCAGTCGAAGTTAAGAAGAGAAGATACAAATCTTAAGACGATGTCAGTCCTTCTGGGAAAATTACAGGCAAAATGTTTCGTGTAGTTCTGTACTTTTCTCTCCAGGAAGATACAGAGTACCCACTCATCTAATTCTTCTGCCTGGGTACTGGTTATGTCCTTTAGATTACAATGATTTAGTGTGCTTCTTAATGCTTGTTATTTTGTTTAAGCATTTTGACTGGTATATAATTATGGTGGCGTAATAGTTGTCCATTTTGCCATTTATCGATCCTTTTTAATTGTTATATATTTTGGGAGCAGCTCTGTAAAAATTTTACTTTTACAATTTTACTTCTCTATTTCCGTCCAGAGAACTCTCAGTATCCACTATTATCTCTTTCTTGACATATTTTTGCTAATAAATTGCAGGATCCACCGGAAGATGCTGTTGTAACAGTCTGTGGACATGTTTTTTGGAATCAGCGCATAAGCGGGCATTTAACAGGTGTGATACTCAGTGTCCCACTAAGACTTGTAAAACTCGTCTTGATGTATCATCTGTGTTTTCTGTAACAACACTACGGATTGCTCTATCTGTTGATGGGTTAAGAAGGGCTGATGTCAATGGTTCTGGTTCAGAAGAAGCTCAGGTGTCTGAGCCTTGTCCTTTGAGATATGATTCCTCAAAAATTAATGCTGCTATTGAGGTCCTGCTATCCTTGTCTAAACCTCAGGATTGTACCTCAAGAACAAGTTCCTCAGAATCCTCAGTTGAACCTTCTTGTTCAGAAAATTTGCCTGGGAAAGCTAATGAAAATCCAGACTGGAGTGGATGTTCAAACACTTCGGTTAAGGTAGTGGGAGAGAAAGCTATTGTTTTCTCACAATGGACAAGGATGTTGGATTTGCTCGAATCTTGTTTAGGGACTCTTACCATTTAATACAGGAGACTTGATGGAACAATGTATGTTGGTGCCAGAGACAAAGCCGTGAAAGAATTCAATATCATTCCCGAGGTTTGTTGGATTATTTGTCTCGTATAAGCAACTCGTGATTTGTATTTCAGAGGACTAAACTGTGGAATTTTATACTAGGTTACTGTTATGATAATGTCTCTGAAAGCTGCAAGACTTGGACTGAACAGGGTTGCTGCTCGTCAAGTCCTCCTTTTGGACTTGTGGTGGAACCCAACTACTGAAGATCAAGCCATGATTCACAGAATTAGCAAAGATTATATGGCCTTAGTTCACAGCATGATCTCATAGATTACCGTCGGAAGAAGCAATTGTATGCTTTTATTATTTGAACAAGGGATTTTCTTTTTCACATTGTATACCGGATGCAGTTCTATAAATTTGCACAGTAAAAAAGATAGAAGTCCTTGAGGAATACTGAAAATTCTTTTGATTGTATTTCTTATGTGAATGATAGAAACTAGACCTCATTGGTGCATGTTTAATATTCAATAATTAGTTTATAGTACACTGAGCATCGGTGCTCATTTTATGTTAAGTACCGGTAAGTTGTAATATAAATTCATAAGTGAATTTTAAGCTTAATTTAAACCTTGAGGCCCGCTATAAGAGTGTCAATCAGCGAATTTATTTGACACGTTATCGATGCTTAACATAAGATGAGCATCGATTCTCATTAGATCATTCTTGATTTATCGTATTGCATGTTGGATGGTACAACATTTTCTTGGTTATTTGATGTCTTTCTTGTATTATTGGGTTTGGTACTCGATTACCATTCACAACCTTTTTCGTACCAATGAGGTGGTCGAACATTCGTGGGCCTCATGTAATGGAAAAAATAATAAATGAAACAAATATATAATTGCCAAGATCTTCCCATTGCTCAATGGTGCCTTTTATTTTATTAAAGAAAAGAAATGCAGTATTCTAGAGTGGTGTTAATGTGATCTCAGTTACCATTAACAACAATTAAAACCCTGGAAGCAAAGGTCAAAAACGAGTTTAAAACATGCTGTAACTAATAAAGAAATGTCACAAAATCATTACGATCACACTTATTTAAAATTTTAAATTGTTAAAGAGACGAATAATTCATTTATTTTTATCTTATAGTCAAAACGCTCTTTCACGTGCTCGTCAAATTTATTTCTTGATAAGCTTTAAATTAGTGCAGAGGTACTATATTATATTATTTCATTTAGAAAAATTATTTATTCATACTTTATATTGTGCTTCATCTTGTTTATAATGCTTAGTGGGAGGGAGTGTAATCACATCTCTTTATGCTTATGCTCCACATTTTCTAAACAAGGTCTTTAGAAACTCATTGAAGTAGGTTGATGTTTGGCTTAATTTATAAAGTTCACTTACAAGTAAATGAGTAAGAGTCTATTTGGTAGAAATTAAAATTGGATTAAAATTGAAAAACTAGCCGTTATTATTGACTTTTATTAAACGAGTGGGACCCAATAACGACCATAATTTTTAATTTTAATTGGATTTTAATGGTTACCAAACATGCTCTAAATTTTAAATTTTTAATGTCTATTATATGTGAAAGTTTGATTAATAGTATATTACTTTTCCTGAGATTAAACATAAGAATTTCTTTAAGAATAAGTAACTTTTTTTTTTTTTCAAATTTTAAAAAAGACAACTTAACATATTTAGAAATAAAAAGTAACTTCTACTTTTTTAAAAACCCATCAAACATGCATATAGTAAGTGCTTTATCTCCCAATTGGATTAGACCAAAATTTTTTTGTCTGCATGTTGGGAAGTTGGCTATTGTTAAAAGAAACATTTAGTGTTAAGAAAAATTCAAGCACCTCATTGAGTAAAGGTACCATTTGGAAGCTCATTTTTATTGAAATTAGATTAAAGATAAGATGAAGGCCTGTGGCACTTCCTGTTAGATTTGCACTTTTTTCTATTCAAAATTGCTTTTTTTCTAAGCCACTGTTAATGGTTGACTCAAAAGGAAAAAAGGGATTATAATCGGATAAGTTTTTCTGATCTGTCACACATTTTTTTTTTATTCCTTTTGGATAGAAGCATCTATTTCTCTTTCCTACAAACGTAATCTTGTTTTCTTTTCCTTGAATAAGAAATAAAGTTTTGTAAGGGAGAACCATTGGCCAAGGACTCATTAATAAAAGAAAAGGGAAGGTCTTGATTTCGAGATTGAGGTGAAAAAATATTTGTATAGTTCGAAAATCAGAAGCATGTAAACTCAAGGATAAAAGCTCATAGCTAGCTAGAGTCACTCACATACACACATTTGAGTTCATATATGTGTTTATTAGGTACTCCTGTTATGAATTGGATGCATATTGCTGGAACTTTTTGCCTTTTCTATATCATAAATTGGTCATGTGAATATACATAACCATCATCGTCCTAAGAGAAAATTATCGTTCAACCATCATTTGAGATAGTGTTGCAGTACACTGTTGATAGCATTTGTTTTTTGCGTTGGAAGTAAATGTATAACATACACGTTTGTTTTGCAGTACTATATATATGTGCATCTTACCAAACAACCAGTTCTCCCGATAATGTTTTATGTAAGAGTACTGATATCCCAATGAGATTTTATCACAAACATTTGCTGTTGTTACTTGTTAGGAAAGTTCTAGTTATGACAACTTCAATATTTTCAAGGATATCTAATCTTTTATCTCTATTTTTTCTTGTCTATCTGTACTGTAAGACGAGTTTGATATGTTAAATTAGATATGATCGAATGGGACAAATTCACTAATCGATCTAATATCTCAAACATGCCATTAAAGTTGCACAAAACATCTTATAATAACTTGCTAATTATGATGCATTTGTTATTCATGTAAATGGACATTCTATAATAAAAATATGTTTAGTAAGTGGACTACATGGGTCAATATTATATAAGTAAAACTGTAAAAGAAAGTTAAAAATTTTATTTATTGTAATATACATTTTTTCAATATAATTACCAAACATGCTCTAGGGATAGTACTATCTGTTATACCTGATTTCCTCCACATTAAAGTTGGAATCCTAGTCATGGTACACCCAAGTTGGTTGCCATTGATTAGTTTTGTTACACTATTAAAAAGTCAAAACCTATAAGGTTCGCCACAAACACTTTTCTTTCTTCTCTATAATAATGACTTTTCAATGGAAAATCAATCTTTTTTGTCCACGTGTTCAAAATGTATCGAGATGTTCAAAAATCTCATTCATCATGTTTCTTCAAGTGAAAGTTGGGTTCAATTCTTTTTTTCGATCAAAACCTAATTACAAGTGAAAATATTTCATAAAAGGTGATAACAAGACTTTAGTTTACGATACTCGTTTATTCTGATACTTTATTTTATCAACTCGTTAAAACTAAACAACCTCGATGTGGAATATATACCCTATTGTTGTACATGTTGCACGATGTTCTTTCTCTGCCTTTCAAATCTGGTTTGTTATAGGGCTTGTCACAACATTGAACCTGATGTCACAGCATAATTTGTACTTGGTGGCGTCATAGTCCAACAAGAAGGATATTGTAAAATGTGGCATTAAATGATTGTTCTCTTCTTTTGTGGGTACATATGCAAAGTGACAAAATCATCTAATTTGTTCCTCATAAGGTATATGCTCGAAACTATAGTGACATTTATATTGCAAAATTGTAATATAAATTATGTCAACAAACAAATAATCTAAATTTATTTTTTAGCATCGTTTAATTATCGAGTTTTTGACAAAATCTTTCTTTTTCGAAAGAGATCAAAGGATTTTACCAAGGTCTATTTAAAAAGCTTTGGAATCTCAAAACACTTTTCGAATTCAAAGTTGTGATGTAATCCGAATTCGCTAGAAAGTGGGCTTTTCTTTTATTTTTTCTTTAAAAAAAAATTAGTTATGATCAATTTCGTCTTTTTCTTTATCTAAGGTTAGGGTATTCATCAAGGGAAATTTATTACTCAAACTAAAGTTAGGACTTTGTCATTTTCTAGTTTATTTATTGAATAAAATTCCAGATCTTCGAAATTTTCAATTCCTATATTATTCAGAATCGACTAATTAATTAATCAAAATATTTTCACTTCGAAACGAGAAATCTTTGTTTCAATAAGTTTTTGGTAGTCTATTGATTTCATGAGGTTTGATCTTGTGATCATCATTATCCAAAAAAAAATAAAAATAGGTTACATAAAAGGATGGCATATCTTAATTTTAACTTTGCATATCAATCTAGGGTCACAAAAATTGATTTCAATGTGAAAACATATATTGATTCTTTCATGGAATAATTGCAGTAAAAGTTTTAAACTTTTGAAACACTAGTAAATTTTCTTTCAACCTTTCAATCGTTGCAATTGTCACCCCTAACATTTCCAACCGTTCCATGTAATCCCCTTTTGTACGGTTTATATTCAAAGATTCGTCAGTTGACCTCCAAAATTGAAATTGACTATTTTTTTATAATCTCAAAAGGGTAAAATAATAATTTTATATTCATTGCGTCAAACAATTAAAATAATTACATTAAAAACCACAAAAGACATATATCTTCTTCCACCCACCCAACCCAATCCAACCCAACCCATTCCTTATCCCCAAACCCCTCGTAAAATCATAAATTGGCCACGGCTACCGGAACTCTACCACTGTCACCTGGCACACGACACGACCACCACCCTCAAACCGCCACCATCGCCTTACCAAAATCGAAAGAAAAGAATACTAACATGTACCCCCACCACTCACCTCCGCATCCGTCACCACTTGCCGTCGGCATCAAACGTGGAATGAAACAATTAATTTCAAAAATATGTAGACAATCAATGGAGACAACATGCGGATGCCCGAAACAATATGATAAATTCCTTGTACATCAATGGCGAAAAAAATCAACCCGAAACATAAGCCCACTGTCGCCATTTACAGATTCATCTTAAAACCCACAAAAAATGGATTCTTCATAGCATGGGCATAAGATGTGGTGCAACTTTCATCGATGAAGAGACAATTAGTGCGAAGTACCACTCTTTTACACCATACAAAGCCGTACATGTTTTCACAATTAATAATGATCAGAAATCAAGTAAGCTCCATTCAATTTCAGGATTGTCCCTCATAAATGTTTTGATTGGGGACAGAGGCTTCGATTTGGGGTGTGAGCTTCACAAGTCGTTGCTCCTCAACTGCAAATACGAACCGTCATTACCACTAATCGCCGTCATTGATGATTTATGATTGGGCAGCGGTGGTGACGTCTTGCGGTGATTTGGTGAAAAGAGAAATGGTGATTTGAGATGGTGGTGGCCGGTGGTGGCGTAGCCAATTTTATGATTTTAGGAGGGGGTTGGGGATAGGGTGGGAGCAGGGGCGGAGCCAGCCTCTTGAAATAGGGGGTCCCAGAGTTGAAGGAGTGGGGGCTCACGGGGGTTCGGGGGTAGCGCTCGCGAAAATTTTTCGAGTTTCTTCCTTGTTGCCTTACACTTCTAATGCATTTTCTATGTTTCATAGCATTTACTTAAGTAAATAATTGGTTTTACAAGTGCTCATTTTTTAAAGAGGTGTTTTTCATTGTATAACTGTAGCTGAGTGTTAAAGATCATGATGTGAAAACTTAGAGGAAATAAATTTCGTCCTTATACTTGGTTGGTTTACTGTTCTTTGGACTTTGGAGATCTATTACCCTAAATAGAAAGTGAAACTGAGAGAAAAATTAATGATCTTTAGAAGTGTCATTCATTTGTTGTAAATATTAACTCGTAGTGGAACTGTTAGACATGAGAATAAGCTAATATTTTCGACTATTAGGATTCATAAATAAATATTTTTTCTCTATAATTTCTAAAATTAAAACATATTGGTTGAAGTTTTTAATTTCAAATGTCATCTTTTTCATCCAATGTTATCATCCATTTTCAGAACCATATTTGAGAATATATCCGATAATTACTTTTAACACTAATACGAATACAAAATGGTAATAAAAAAAAAATTGTCAAAAAAAAAAAAAATGGGGGGGGGGGGGGTGGTCCGGGTCCCCCCAGGACCCCCCCTGCCTCCGCCCCTGGGTGGGAGGAAGAAGAAGATACAATTTTCCCCCTTTTTTTCCTTTTATTTTTTGTGGTTTTTTAATGTAATTATTTTAATTGTTTGATGCAATGAATGTAAGATTACTATTTTACCCTTTTGATATTATAAAAAAAGGGTCAATTTCAATTTTGGTGGTTAACGACGACTTTTTGGATGCGAACTGTCCAAAAGGGTCTTATATGAAACGGTTGGAAAGGGCAGGGGTGACTGCTGCAACGATTAAAAGGCTTAGGAAAAATATGATAGTATTTCAAAGGTTTGAAACTTTTGCTGCAATTCTCCCTTGTTTATAATAAAGATCACGTGATTTGACCCAAGCACCCACAAATAAATGGATGCTCCACCAATTCTAGTTCACATGAAAACGTTCATTGTAACGTTGAGAATAATTTATAATTTTATTGTTAATTTGATAATCTCTCGTCTTTTTTAAGAGTTTTCATTATTATTTGATAACTTTTCAGTAAGTTATTCTGGAAAACCCTCTGCGTATTGACGATGTGTAAGATACTCCATTCCTATTGAAAATCGAAGAAAACATTTCTATTTGTAACCTTGAGTGTGGAATACAACATTTGAGGTGCAAAACCACCCCGTATGAACTTTGAACTGCGATTCATCCCTTATCATCCAATTCTGTTAGTTTAGCCGTTAAAAATAGTAAAAATTGAAAATGAATAATTGCAATTGTGAGCCCAAACTTTTTATTTTTTGATAAGTTATATGGAAATTTTTTATGTGTCAATCACAATTCCAAACTTTTAAAATTTTATTTTCTTCTCTAACTTAAACGATAAAGTTGTAATTTTATATTATTCCGTATAAGATAATTACAATAAAATACGAAAATCTCCACCCACCCCCACTCCTTAGCACCTCTACCTCATTCTTTAAAGCAACGTAGCTGCCTGCGATGATGGTAGCACACGACGGAGGAAGAAAAGTTGCAATGATGATGTGAGTGCACGGTGGAGGAAGAAAGCTCGACAATAGGGAAAGCAGTCCAAGACATATCAACTCCATGCAAGGAGTGTAAATAAGTTAACTTTTGAAGGGCTATGGTCTTTGTTTGTGAATCGGTAGACTTGGTCTCACATCGGATCTCATCAATAGACTTGATGATGAACGCTGCGTCGTTGTCGACTGGACTCAAGTAGAGACCCTTGATTAGATCGTCTAACGAACGCTAAAAAAGGGAGTCCATTAATGAACGACCTACCATTCATTCACCAAAAGTCCAAGCTATTTCCAAATAGAGCTCTGCTATATGGACACGGTCATGTAGGCCTTGTCTATCTAGGGGCAATGTGGCGTCCCCTATTGGCCAGGAGTCTGTAGTAAATTCGAGATTGAAAGTTATTTGGAATAATTATTCTTCTTGGACCGAGCCACGTAGGCCCCGTCCATCTAGGGGGCTATGTGGCGCCCCAATTGACCGAGTGTCTGTGTTGAATTTACCATTTCTACAATAATTATGATTCCGATTAATGGCTATCGGAGAAGAAGTGGTTGTTTGCGGTTTGTAAATGGGGTTGTTGTTGGTGGTTGTGATGATGTGGTGCGACCTACAATTGGTGTCGGGGGAGGTGTGGGAGGAGTAGGATTTTAGAAATGTTGATAAAGAAGAAGGGTGTGGTGGTGATTTTTGTTTTTGGTTTTTTCATTTTAATTATTTTATATGGAATAATATAAAATTACCATTTTAGTCCATGTTTGAACCACATTAAAATTTTCATTCTGATTTTTCTACTCATTTTCAACCACACATTCTTCAATAAAATAATATTTTTCATCACATCAATAACTTTTCTATCTTTTTCAACCACACATTTTTCATCAATCTACTATTTCAAAATACATTCTTCTAAAATAATGTGGCTCAAACATACCATTATTCTTTAAAATCTTGTAAGAAAATAAGATTTTAAAGGTTTGAAATTGTGGGTGGCACATATAAAAAAATTGAGTATAATTTGAAAAAAAAAAGTAAAAAATTTGGAATCACAACTACAATTGTTCCTTTTCAATTTTGGCAAGCTTTACTGCTTTTAACAGCTAAACTAACGAAATTGAATGATAGATGGGTGAATTGCATTTTAAAGTTCATACAGTTCCCTTTTTTGTGCTTCACAAGTTGTATTCTGTACTCAAGATTTCAAATATGGACGTTTTTTTACAATTTCAATAAATAGGAGGTATATCGCACATCGTTAAGTAGGGAATTTTCTATTATTAAGCCTAAAATCTTTTCCGAAGTTAGAGGCATAAACTCTTCCTGATGTCTAGACTAGAAACCATAGATATTTTAGGCTCAGGTCTTCAGGTCTCGAGTCATATGGGCCATTTATTTTTTTTCCTAAAAGAAAATAAAACAAAGGGAAAATTTCATAAATAAGAGGTTTAGTTTCACCAATTTAAAATTTAAGAAATAATATTTAAAATCTCAATTTTTTTGGGGTTTAAGATTTCAAATATCAGATTTTTAAAAATTTAATTTAAAATTTAATTAATTAAACATATATTTTTATTAATTAAATAGATTAATGTTACAATTCCATATAATTTGATCACAAATTCTATATAATTGACCACATATTATTTATTGGTCACAAATCACAAAATTTATATGTCACAAATTATTTTACGGTCACAATTCAAAAAATTTATATGTCACAATTTGTTTATCGATTAAAAAAAAAATTAAAACGTCACAAATTATTTTACGGTCTCCATTCAAAAATTGTATATGTCACAATTTGTTTATTCGGTCACAAATCACAAGTAATTATCAAATTATCGGTTATATATTAACAAATATTTAGGTCACACATTATTTATTTGTCACAAATTATCAAATTTTAAGGTCACATTTTAATAGGCAATCACAATGAACTAAATAATTGGTCACATACACCAAAACAACCCCTCCCCGATCTCGATGCACCACCAATATTTAGTCACAAATCAACCAAATAATTGGTCACAGACACTATCCCACCGACGCCACTACCACGACAGTACCACAACACCACTAGATCCAATACACTCCAAACAAAAATCCCAACCACTTGTCATCGCTGCCACTACCACTACCACCATTTTTGTAACATCACCACACCGCACCAACAACACCACTGCACATGCCACCAGTCACCACAACTAAAACAACACCACACAACCACACAACAACCACTACACACCAACCAACGTCACCAGACTCACCACCACACACCGCACACACCAACCACCGTCACCACCACACCCCACACAACACCCACTACACACCCACATACCCAGACCCAGACCCAGACCCAACCCCAACCACCAGACACCGCACACAACATAACACCACGCCCAACCACCACGACAGCTCCACCATTGGACATAACACATTACCCAACCACCGTACCAAAAAAAAAAGAAGAAAAACTGTCGCGCGTGAGTCGCCGCTGCTGCACCGTGATGAGTCGCCGCATCAGTCGCTCGCAGCGTTGACCGGCGTTCACAGCAGTGACGAGCTCCGCTGTCTCCGATGGTGGCTGTGCGAGGAAGATGGGAAAGAGAGGCAAGAGGGCAGGCGGGGAAGAGAAAGAGAAAGGATGGGAAGAAGAAGGATAAAATTAGGGTTTATGTTTGAGTAATTATGATTTAGAGAGAGAAGATACATAAATAGATAAATCAATGTCTGATTTTTGTATAAATAAAATTTATGTCTGGAATTTGAAATTAAAACTTTAAAATTCTGATTTTGTGTAATTTCTACTTAAACAAATTGTGTAATGGACGGTTTACACTAGATCACCTAAAAACCGGGTTATTGTAACCTCGCGAATTCATTTTCCTTTTGATATTGTAAAAACTAATTTCCTTCGTCAATATCGATCAAGACGCAACTAACAATAAAGTTTAAGAAGTCACCTATTCATGTAAAGATTTAAAAGTAGAAAAAAGTGTCCGACAACAATCTTAAGGGTGTGTTTGTGCCCTATTTTCTAAAGGAATAAATTTTGTAGTAGTATTTTTTGAAAAATATGTGGTTAAAAAGTAGAAAAAAATGTTTTTTTGTTTACGTTTAAAAATATTTTATTGAAAAAATATATGATTGCAAATGAGTTCGAAAAAAAGTTTTTATATAATCCAGTAGCGTGAACCTTTTAACACATCTTATCGAGACATGTTATACTTGAGCCCACTGACTTATTATAAAGAAGGATTTACTTTTAACTTTTAAGTGGATTCTTCTTGAATAATGATATTTATCATTATGATGGTAGAGTATCGTTGATATGACAATTTAAGTGGAATAATGGGATAGAAAATTTCAATTTTCATGAGAGGGAGGGGGATAGAACTGTCAAATTCCTTATTTCACGTAAATTGTAACGTCATCGATATTCCATCAATATAATGATAAATAGTATTATTCTTTATTTGATTGTCAAGTTTGATTTTTGAAAACTGTTTTTTCATATGACCTTTTATTCTATCTCCACATTTCCCTGTCGTTCAGTCCTTGAATTACCTCCCGAATTGTAAGCCATTGCGCCACGTAAGGCACCTCAATTCCTCACTAAATACAATTTTTCCACAACTATATATACATGCATGCATCTTCATGTATTTCACAAAAAAAAAAAATCAGTTTAGTCTAGTCTGGTCCCTGCAGTTTCTCAATGGCTCTTGTACTTAAAATCGTGTTTTTGATATTCCAAATTATGATTTTCTTAGTAGGTTTTGAGCCAGTTGCAGATGCTAGACACAGACAGGACGAGAAAAAATATAGTTTTGGAGATGCTAAGGACCTTGTGACTGATCTGCCGGGTCAACCCCAAGTAAAATTTCAGCATTATTCTGGTTATGTCACTGTAAATGAAAAGAATGGAAGGGCACTCTTTTACTGGTTTTATGAAGCCACAACTCTTCCAGATGAAAAACCTTTAGTGCTATGGCTCAATGGAGGTAAGAGAAAACACACATATATGAAATACTTGTTTCTATCTTTTGGGGGCATACGCGAAAAAAAAAAGACGTTATCCGTTGATTTGAGATTTGTTGTCACGAACTTAATTAATATCTACACACACATCCATTTGATCTCTTCTTAGTAACTAAGAAGATGCCAAGATGTCAATAATATGCCGGTAGTCTTGCCTAAGAAGAGATAATGTGTTGATGTGATAAAAATATATTGGGAAGGTAGTAAAACATCGATGCAAGAAAGATGAGCAATTCAAGGTTGTTATGATAGAGTTTTCCAAGTAAATCGTTTCGTTGAACTTTATGTTTGTGGAGTACTTAATACATCAAGAGCATGTCATGGCCATAAAAATGTCTTAAAACTATAAATAGTCATAATGACCTTCATTGTGTTGGATCTTAGATTCCATCTTAAAACATGAACCTTACGAAGTAGACACAAGGAGTAGCTCGTTTGAGTTCGTTAAGTTGTGATATCGTATTGAATATTTTGGAGTTTCATTTTAAAAAGATTAATTTTATTAAGAGAACCATTTTATGTTAGTTATTTATTTATTATTTAATTTATAATTATTGTGAGATTGATCCTTAACACCTTGAATTCCACTAAACTTAATATTTTCCAAAATATTTAAAACATCTAGAGAAAGTTATCGTCTCTTGGGCTAAACAATTATATATGTTTTACGTAGCACTAAAAATAATAAATGACAAACTTTTGTTATACAATTCTCTTCTTTAACCCCGTCCATTCATGTATAGTTGAGCATACATGGCGTCACTGTACTTCCATCTTATCACGGCCACACTGAGTCCAGTATCAACCTCTTTGACCAACCTTTTTATCCATTCAACGGCGCACAAATTCTAGAGTGTCCTTCACCAACATATATTTTAAAGAAAGAAAGATTCCTTGTCAAACAGATCAAGCGATGCTTTAATATATAAACCTTATGAATAACTATTATGAAAACTGGATTATACTTTTCCCATTTTTTATTAGTTTTAATTTATAAGTGGATGCATTACATTACTTTTTTTTTTTCTTTTCCAACTCACTGTAAGCATATTTTATACCCTAAGGGCCTAGTGCATTCATTTGGTGCTTTGATTCACTGTTATCCAGTAAGGTGACAAGATGCTGTTTGTTTCAGGCCCAGGTTGTTCTTCTGTGGGATATGGCGCAACACAAGAAATTGGTCCATTTCTTGTGGACACTGATGGACATGGCTTAAAATTTAATTCTTACTCATGGAACACAGGTTTATCATCCAACCAGCTTTTAAGATGAATAGATAAATTTGTCCACACGTGTTTAATCTTCCTTGAAGAACGTTGTATTGAAGTACCGTCTTTCTTGTGTGATGGTGCAGAAGCCAACTTATTGTTCCTAGAATCTCCAATTGGTGTTGGATTTTCATACTCGAACACAAGTGGTGATTATGATGTTCTCCAAGATGACTTTGCCGGTATATCAAACATTAAGTTAACTCTTAAATGCACTAACCCCTCAATCATGACTTTGAAAAGGCTAATGAAAATTGTGCACTTAGCAAATTTTTCATAAGAAATGAACTTCCCGTTTAGATAAATAAATGTACTCTCTAGGTGCTTAAACTTTTAGATGTTCATACTGCAGCCAATGATTCCTATGTTTTCCTGCAAAAGTGGTTCCTCAAGTTCCCATCATACAGGATGAGGAAATTTTATATTGCTGGGGAGAGTTATGCAGGTATACATTATCTGATGTGTTGAAGTCAGTTTTCTTATTGGTGGCAATTACTAGATTATTCATGCTCATATATGTACGCTTGACGCTTTTCCAACAGGGAAATATGTTCCTGAGTTGGCTGAACTCATTCATGACAAGAACAAAGATCCCTCCTTATTCATAGATCTTAAAGGCATTATGGTATATATAATTCTGTTCCCATTTAATTTAAGGATGGAGTTCCAAGGTCGCTGTCAAGACCCTAAATTCTAAATGGAGAAAGACGAAAGTTCAAAGCTAACTGATTACTTTATTGCAGCTAGGCAATCCCGAAACATGTGACGCGGAGGATTGGAAAGGTATGGTGGATTATGCTTGGAGCCATGCTGTTGTTTCGGATGAAACCCACAAAACAATCAAAGAATCGTGTGACTTTTACAGCGATGATCCATGGAGCAATAAAGATTGTACTCAGGGCATGGACGAATATTATCGACAGTATAAAGAGATAGATATGTATAGTCTTTATACATCAGTGTGCATTCCATCTAGTGAAGGAAAGAAGTCATCTTTAGTGACAGTCAGAAGCTCATCTAGCAAGGTAACGGAAGACATATTATTTAAACCTCATAATTTTTCAGTTTTCGACCTAAATTCTAATAAAAAAAAATGGGACAAACATGCTAGAAATTTCAGATTGGACTGGATATGTTAGCTGCAATTTTCCCATATGAATTGAATGTAAGATTAATTTTAAGAAAATGATTTTGTTTTTTAAGATGCCAAAGGTCGTGGGTGGTTATGATCCATGCATGGACGACTATGCAAGGTCTTATTATAATCGACGTGATGTTCAAAAGGCCCTTCACGTTGGTGATGGAACTACCCTCAGGAACTGGACCATATGCAAGTAGGTCATTTATCTAATTCTTATTGGCATACTTACGAAAACGGATTCACAAATAATTAAGTTCAAATAATAATAATTAACTTAAATTTTTCGATGATATTATTGTTGTTGTTGTTTTTCCGAAACACTCATAATCCGATGCAGTTTGACAGTCTATTATAACTGGTCCTATTTACGGACGTCGGTTCTTCCCATATACAAGAAGCTCATTGGAGCAGGGCTTAGGATATGGGTTTACAGGTAGATAAATGCTTGCTTGTTAAGTCTTTCCATTATGTTATTTTAAATTTTCTCTGATGCACACAAATCCACAGCCAATCAAGAAAAGACGCCTACTACTTTTTCCTTTTAGTCAGGGACGTAGCCATAATTTCAATTTTACGGGGGCGAAAATACGGGGGGTGGAGTCCCGATTTTTTTTTTTTTTTTTATTAAGATGATTGAAAATGAAGATTTTGAGTACCAAAATAGGCAAGTTACATTGACTGACCAAAAAAAAAAAAAAATTAGTTTATCGATACAAAAACAATATGTCCATCTATGTGTCGCGTAGAAAAGATATTTGAGGAAGAATGAGGGGTGTCGGTAGTCGGAATTACATTTTGTGGGCTGTGGCTTGTGGGTATGCTTTTGGGTAATTGATTCATAAATGGATCTTTTACTTTTGGATTAAATTTGAGTTATTTATTTAATTAATTAACTATTGGATCTTTGTTTAGGTCTAAGATTTTTGTATAGTTGAATTGTAAAGTGTTAGTTATTGAGTCAATATTTATTAATGGAAAAAAATAAAAAATTTCAAAATTTTGCTGAGGCGAGTCAAATTTTTTGCGAGGGCAAAACTGAAAAATACATTACAATTTGTTTTTAACTAAGATGATTGAAAACGAAGATTTTGAGTACTAAAATAGGCAAGTTAGATTGACTGATCAAAAACACAATCAGTTTGTCGATACAAAAACAATATGTCTTTCTATGTATCGCGTTGAGAAGAGATTTGAGGAAGAATGAGGGGTGTGTGTAGTTAGGATTACATTTTACTCTTAGTCCAGAGTTTAACCTTTGGAACTTATGTTCGTATTCAGAAATCGAAGACATGCATGGACGACAATTTCAGTTCTCTTTTTAACAATTTAAACTAATATCGTATAAAATGTTTGAACTCAATCTCGTCACCATCCATTTTGTGAAAAGTTCAGACCTTTTAAAAATTCGATCGTTACATGAAGCCTGAAGGAAACTCATCAGAAAAAAATATTTAAATAAATTCGAATATTTTTTTACTTAGTTGAATCTTATAATATATTTTATGACAGTGGAGACACTGATGGTAGAGTTCCATTTATGTCCACAAGATACAGCTTAAGTTCCTTGGGACTGCCCATCACAATGGCCTGGCGACCTTGGTACCATCAGAAACAGGTATTTGTAATAAACTACAATGCACCATTTCAACATATTTCGAAAATTGAAAGTTCTATAAATTTTCAAAAATGAAAAATATAATTGGGGTTTTGACTGTACGAATTTAACTAACAATTCACTTAATATTGGATTTTTAACAATTAGAACGAAATAATTAGGGCTTGTTTGAGCCATTTTTGTCAAAAAATGTATTTTCAAATAGTGTATTGATGGAAATGTGTGGTTAAAAAATAAGGATTTTTTTTTACGTTTGCGTATAATATTATTTTATTGAAAATTGTGTTGTTAAAATAGGTCAAAATATTTTTCAAGAATTCATTTTTTTTCTAAATGGGACTCAAACAAGAGCTTAACAAGTAATTATTATTATTATTATTATTATTTATTTTTTGCCAATGAGATTATGAATTAACTTTAGTTGGCATAAAACGCTGAGTTAAAAAAATTATTTTGACTGATTGTGTTAATTTAAATATTTAATTAATTCGAAATAGCATTTCAAAAATTAAATGATATGCTTTATATTTAATGTTATTGACTTTTATAGAAATAAATTTTTATTGTAAAGTGTCGTGTCGTGTATCATTTGAACTAGGTTGGCGGTTGGATTCAAGAGTATGAAGGACTAACATTCGCAACGTTTAGAGGAGCAGGTCATGCCGTACCTATATTCAAAAGGAGTGAATCCTTGGCGTTCTTCTCATCCTTCATTTCCGGGGACTCTCTACCTTACCAGAGGACTTAAATTCAGACTTATAACCTTTCAAGTCTTCTGGTATTATATGTATTTTGTGTGATTGTTAAATGTGTCAAGAGAAAAAAGTTAATAGAGCGAGATGGTTCTTAGTAAAAATATTAAGACCATCTCTCCTTTTTTGTATACATATATTGCCAATAAATAGATGACAAGTAATAGAATTTCTATTATGAGTCTATTTCTACTTTTGTAACTTGTTTTTCCCTTTCCAGTTTATATGAGAGAGAGATTGATATTTGAATAGTTTAAGTTTGTAATAAGCTCAAGACTGAATTAATGCAATGTACATGTCGTTATAGTTGAAATGAGAGAAAGATTGAGATTTTTTAATAAAGCAGGTCGACTATCAATTAAATTTGAGGGGGGAATTTCTGATGTTAATAGTCCGTAAAACTCCAAATTTCTAGTGTAGATTGGTTTTTTCTTGGGGTGGGTTCTAAACGTATGAACTTTGAGTTCCATCTTAAAAAGTAAACAGTAGGAGCTTTAAATTTCATCTTAAAATGTAAATGGTGCCTAGAATAGTAATCCAATGCTTTATATGTTGTTTGTTAGTTTACTAATCATCCCTTAACATATCCTCATAAGATTAATCTTATTATGCCCCTATTTGGGCTCCATTAGAAATGTATCTTGGGAAAAATATAGTTTGGAATAGTAATTTTTTGAAAAATACGTGGTTAAAAAATAAGAAATTTATTTAGATTTAAATTTAATATTATTTTATTATAGAATGTAGTTGAAAATATAAGAGAAAAATGCATTTTTTTAGAATAGAGCCCAAACGGGAGCTAAGAGGGCTCTGTGCTTTGTATCAAGTTTGAGATTTCATTTTAAAATGTCAATCTTGCTAAGGAAGTTAACACAAAGTAGCTTATTGATTTCATATTTAATCGATGTGAGATTTATCCTTAACATTTCTCGTACGATGATAGCTTGTTTGTACACACCAAACTTGGAATCTCAATTCTTGTTTGAAGCTTTGATCTTGTGGGCTTTGATAAACTCTTTGTCCTTCACCATGAAAGGGAGAGTGGACAAAGTACGATATGATTTGGTAATGACGCTTGTATTATATATAAATTTGGGATGTGATTTAATCTTAAAAGATCAACATTATAAGAAAAGTAATCTAAGTATAAAAATACCTTTAACAATATCACATAAATTCGTGACAACACGTGTAAAATAGGAATTAACATATTTCTTTCCAATTAAAAAATACTGAGAGATCTCTCATTATTCAATTTAAAAAATTTACCAAAAAATAACTTCTCATATTACAAATTTCCACTCGAAAGAAAAAATTGAAAAATCAATTTAAGATCATAAAGATAATCTTTTAGAAGGAAACTAATGTTCGAAATATCTTTATGCATATTATCGAGTCCCAAAACCAATCTAATTAAGCACATTTGTAATGCATGCAATGTAGAATTTAGAGCTTCGAATATATTCAAATTGACCATGTTTTCGACATCAATCTCAAATTCTAGACAAACCCTAAACCTATTCACATTTTATAAAAACCTTATACGTCCAAATAGGCATGTTGTTGCGAGATGTTTTAAAACTGTTATAGCAAAATGTACTGATCTTCCTAACTAGTCTTCGTACTCAATATTGAGCTTTTAGATATTTTTCAATAACACTGCGCCCATATCTGGTAGAAATTAAGATTCAGATTTTAATATAAATCAAAGTTATCGACTAATTTTAATAACACATTTTATGTGACAACAACTTTTTAACCACAAATTTCATCCATCCACTTTTATTAAAATTTACTAAAAATCTGATTTTAATATCCGCCAAACGGGTCTATACATTTCGTGTATTCTCAGTTGTCTAGCGATTTTCGTAGACTACTAAAACAAGTGCCTCGTGTACAAAGAAGAAAGGTGTAAAGCACCAAGGGATTTTTCTCAAGTGTTAGAAAAGCCATAATGCAAATCAAAGTTGAATCATGATTTGAAGGATTTTAATTTTATTCTTAATAAATTTAAATAATTTTTTTTTTGTCTCTCTCTATTTATCGTAGACAATATTGTTTGGCAAGTCTACTTAACTGAAGAAATCACATAATTGAGGTAAAGATTATCAGTTGATCACTATTAATATAAGTGCTTAAACATACATGTAAAAAAACATTAGGTTTATTATTATTTTTTTTTATCTGCCCACTGAGACTCCAATTCATGGTGTAATCTTACTTTACTGGAGTCAATAAACATAGTCAGACACCCTTGTCTGAACTTTTTGTCCCTCAGAAACCATTAAAACACACGTATTTTATCATGAAACATTAAACAAAAGTAAATGTAGTTTTTGATATAATTTTAATTAGTTAGTGCTTAATTGTTTTTTTATATTACTTAGTGGATAGAGTATTTTTAGATAGGTTTATGTTCCTCATTTTCGTAACATGGTCTTTGGCAAGATATATCGAATTGGCCTTTCTTGGTTTCAGTCCTCAAAATTTAAAAACGAGGAAATTTATTAGTTGTTCTTCATTTATTTTGTTTACTTTTGGATGATTATGTTAGGTTTTAGTTGATTTTGTAATTGGCTATTATGTAGATAAAAGGACTTCAATAGATAGTTGATGAAAGTTCAAGGAGTAATGTGCAAATATATCAAAAGTTGATTGAATAGGTCTAGGGCTTCGAGATTGGAACAAAGGAGAAAACGGCGCGAATTTTCACTGGACTGTCGCCAAATTATGGTTCGAGCTACAAAAGCAGAAACATTGTCGTCGGACTGTCGCCACTCCTTAGCTCGAGCAATACCATGTCGCTCAAATGTCACTAGCATCTCGCTCGAGTGACAGCTTTATATGAGAAATTTTATTCTCGCGTTTTAAAGCTTTTTCCTTGGTCCATGGTTTTCTTGACCTATCTATAAATATCAAAACACATCAAAAACGATTTTCTCAAGGTTGATAATTAAGAGAGTTTCATCTGTGAGAGATCTATTGATTACTTCTTTCAAGCTTCATCTTGCTTAAGTGTTTTGGTCAGAAAAACATCGAATCTAATATCCAAATACCAAAAATTAACTTCCTACATATCGTCAGAGAGTGCTGAAGATCAAAAAAGGCGACTGAAATTCCAGTCTGTGAAGAACGGGTCGTTCTTTGTGATCCACAAGAGATAGACGATTCTACCAAGCAATGGGCTGCTATAGGACAGCGGAGTTCTAGAAGAGCGTTGGTTATTGCAATTGGAATTGATGCAGTTGAGCACAAAATTTAGGAGAGCTGTTAGAATTACAGTCAGGAGATCAAATAGTTTGTGCCATCGTTTAGTCTGGTGACTATAAGTACATAATCATTTATAGTGGATTGACTGACAAAGTGCCCTGAGTTTTTCCCAATTGGATTTTTTCGTGAACAATTCTTGTGTTCTTTACTGCTTTATGTTTTTCTGTTCATTACATTCAAACTGTGCTAATTCAACATAGGATAAATTGGATTGTTTTATTAATCATCTAGATAAGAATTAAAAGTGACTTGTTGCTATTTAATTCATATTTGTTTTTAATTCCGCATTAAATACCTATTCACCCCCCTCTAGGTATTGTTAGGGTCGAATTTGCATTTTTCAACTCATATCAGAGCTTTATTTCAATCCCTGACCCTTATTTGATTATTCTAGATGAGTCAGTCGTTGTCTGTGCCTCCGTTTTTCGACGGAAGCAATCATGCTTATTGGAAAGTTCAAATGAAAGTTTTTCTTAAAGTTTTGGATGAATGTGTTTAGAATTCTGTACAAACTGGATGGACTCCGCCTTCAACAACTGTTGATGGTGTAGTTACACCCACTGCTATTTTCTTGTGGGCCAAAATGAATTTGGATGCGTGTAGTTGGAACAGCAAGGGTCTTCATGCCCTGTTCATGGCTATATCTGTTGAGGAGTTTAGGTGTGTATCGATGTGTGAAACTGCTAAAGAAGTTTGAGAGATTCTAGAAATCACACACGAGGGAACTAAAACTGTTAAGAACTCTAAACTGCAGATGTTGATCTCTAGGTTTGAAGAGATAATGATGGCTGAGGATGAGACGTTTGATAGTTTCTATGCTAAGCTGAATGACAGAGTGAATTCGAGCTTTAACCTTGGTGAGAGGATCCCAGAGTCGAAAGTTGTAAGAAAAATCCTTATATCACTGCCCGAGAGATTTAGATCGAAAGTGACTGCTATAGAGGAAAGTAAGGATTTGGATGATGTTAAAATTGAGGAACTTGTAGGATCTCTTCAAACGTATGAACTCACCATCTCACAGCCCAAAAAAGTTAAATTCATTGCCATGAACACTGTTAAAGAAGTTGAGAGTGAGTCCACAACACTAAGACATTTAGGGAAGACGAAATTGCTTATTTTATTAAAAAATTTCAAAAGGTGATGATGAATAAGAAGAAGCCTCAGGAGCGTAACAGTGAAGTCCCTAATCAACTCTCGAGAGGTAGGCGTGAGAAAAATACTTCTAGGACTCCCATGAAGAAATCTCAATTTGTTCAATGCCATGAGTGCAAGAGTTTCAGTCACTATAGGAATGAATGTCCTAATCTGAATAGGAGCTCGAATAAAGAAAGGCGTAAGGCTTTAGCTGTGACCTTGAGTGATGAGGAGTTGGATTTCAGTTCTCAATATGAGACTTCCGGAGGTGAGGATGAACAAAAATTCATGGCCTTCACCTCGATTGATGTTATCGAATCCGAACGTGAGATTGAGATTGAGAATAAGAAGAATGAGAGTGAGCAGTCTGCTGAAGAGTCTGATGATGAGATGGATATTCACGAGACCTATCGTGAACTGTTTGAGGAAAGTCTCAAAATCAAGAAGGTCAACAAAGCCGTTCCGACAAAGGTGAACGAGCTTGAACTTGAACGTGAAAAACTATTGAGTGACCTTCAAGACTCAACCAAAAGAGTGAGTGAGTTGAAACTCATTAATGAAAACTTGGAGAACAAAGTTAAATCATTAACGTTTGATCTTGATAAATCCAATGCCCAACTCCAATCATTCATGAGTGGCTCACAGAAACTAGACAATCTGCTTGGGATGAACAAGCCCGCTGGTGATACTTGCTAGATTTCCTAATCCCAGAGTTGAGCTGTCATAGGATGTAGGACACCTAAGGCTCGTAAAAACACTGCACCTCAAGGTCGATTTCATCGTTCATATGTGTCTAAGTCGAGTTTTGTACCCCACTTGCCATCGCTGTGGCGTCTTGGGTCACATGTCCTTTGCGTGTGCACAAGGATAGAAATTAGGATATTCCTAGTCAGGTTAATTCTCTTTCAGTCAAGTTCTTCAGCTGACTAGGGCTACCTCTACTACTAGGAAAGCATGGGTCAAGAAAGTTGATCTTGATCGTATGGCAGTCGCTGGTGCTTATGCACCACACTGATCCCATTCATGGGCATCTGCATGCATTGTCCTTTACACTGATGCATTTTGTATTCATCTTACACTTTGCATGCATGTATTTGGTTTGTTTTGCTTTTTATTACTTTTGACTTTTTATTTATCTTGTGTGCTTGACATTCCTTTTTGTTTGTGTGAATTTTTCATTCAATAAAAAAAATCGTTTTAGCAAACGACACATCGTTTTGATTTTAAACCGGCTATGTGAATCCAAGTAAGCAATTATCTATTCTACAATGTTATTTCCATTGCTTGGTTCGGTTTAATGTGGAGTATTGAGTATATGTATCGTCATGTAACCATTTGCACTGCACACACTATGATCTTGTAAATAAGTTTGAGTTGCGTGTGTAAGATTTGGGATGACAGTCACGTATTAGTAAGGTGACTTCGAACATGAATTGACCTACATTTAGATGACCTTAACTCGTGATAGTCTCCCTACATTGTTGCGTATATGATGAAAAAGAAAATAAATAAAAATATTTAAGTGCTAAATTGGTTCATCTTGTACTCTGTTCGAAACCTATTTGACTCGAGTAATTAAGCTTGAGGGGTTTCTTATTACCTGGTGCATATGGTTATCTAACTTGGGTTAACCGGCCTAAAACTCGTTACAGTGGTCAATTTAGTCACTTAATGAACATATCTGTACATAAGATGCTATTTACGAGAAAAGCGATGAAAAATACTTTGAAAATGATATTCATATTATCATATTGTTCCAAGAATTGATTTATTATAATATATTCTTCTTCAAATTCATGATATTCATCTACCAAAATTTGAAATGCTTTATTTTTTATTTTAATTAATTGTTGAGAATTATTTATTTCTTTTATTTCTTCACTTATAGATCTAAATTTGGGACTTAAATTTGTTGCTAATTCTTGCAATTTAATTCGATTAGTATTAGTTAATATACTAATATTTTGTAATTCTTCTAAAATCATTTTATCTTTTTTTATTTATTTTAAAATATATTTCTTAAGGTTTTAAGTTTTTTCTTCAATTTCGTTACTGGGCTCTTATACCAATTTTTGGGTTAAATTGCGGAAAATAATTAAAACTTAGAAGATATAATAGACAATAATACACACATAAAAGGACAAAATTATGTACAAACGGCTTATTCCTAGCACCAAATATGATACGTTCACACCATCTTGGGAAGTTGACTACCAATAGAAACTTCTATTGTTATTGGTCAAGCACGCACTTAGGTCGCCATTAATATTGTTAATTGTCTTAAGAATTGAAAGCTCACAATTAATTATCTATTTTTAATTTTGATTATTAATAAAATTATTTGTTTATACTTGCTGAAAATGTAATATAATGGTCTTTTATAATTTCACAATTTAAGAAATATGAAAGCGAAAATAGCTACATGTGATAAATGGGTACTTTGAAGATGTTTTCCTCCTCATTATTCAACTCAATAAAGTTGGAAATCCAAGTCACGATTCACAACCACGTTGGTTTTTGCTATAATTAATTTTGATTTTAGGTAGGTTCCCCCACAAACACCTTTCTTTCTTCCCTTTTATGATGAGATTCTAAAGAAAATAATACAAATATTTTTATCTGCATATTGAATGCACCATCAATTTTGAATATATACCCTATTATGTTTTTTCATTTGTTACTTTTGTGACATGAAAAGTACCCAATGGAAATATGGTCAATTATTTGAACTATTCCATTTAAAAATTCAACGTTTTTTTTAATTGCAAACACTGTCAAAGCCTAAGCCGGTTTATTAGTTCTCCACCTCAACCCGATACGGAGTTTGTATTTCTCACCTTATTTTATTGATATATCAAATAATTATAATTGGAATGGTGTTCCCTTTAGAATATACACCAAGATGAAAAGAGAGAGAAATTCGACAAGCCGTAAACTTGGAAGTACTAATTCAATTACAATATAAAAAGTTGGGTTTAAAACGAACCTAATAAAGCTACTATGTTTAGTCGATTGGAAGCAGGTGTGAAAAAAACTTAACTTTCGTGTTTTTAATTTGGTACTCCAAATGACAATGAATATAAATGGGGGTGTGACGTCAAGAAAAGGGTCTATGAGCTAAGCCTGCTTGGCTAAGCTTACTTATTAGTAATAAATAATTTATGAGCTTTCAATTCTTACAAACAATTAACAATATTAATGGCGACTTTACTCAAGTAAGTGCTTGACCAATAACAATAGAACTTTCTATTGGTAGTCAACTTCCCAAGATGGTGTGAACGTATCATTTAATTTTTTAAAATTTTTTTTTTTTTAATACTATTGACCTCGATTTTTGTACCTTCTACGTGGTCAATAGATCTCGCGTCACTTACGTCCACGTAAACTCATTTTCTACACATTTGGACAAATCATTAATCACTCGTGACCTTCGTTTCTGGTGGAGGAGGCGACTTTGAGCACTTCGACGGTCAAATCAGTCAACAGAAAGAAATATAGTGAGCATTTGACAATCTTATGGCGCATCCAAAAATGTTAAGAGCACCAGAAATGTGCATGAACATATAGATGAGAGGAATTTTACAATTTAGGAGTTAAAATTGTATTATCCTTGAGTTGGTGTGAGTTGTGGGCTTTTATAGTGGCTTGGGTGAAGTAGTGGTCGTTGGATGAAGAAATATGTGGTTTCATTCTAACGGTTGAAGCGTCCCATCGTAGGTGTCACCTTGTACATAATATGATCGACAACATTTAATGTAATCTAAAAAGTAACAACTTGCCCCCATGACACATCTCCAAGTGATAAAAGGGTAAGGTGGAAAAACTCTAACTTTTCTTGAGGCTGCCACGTCAAGGGTTTGAATCTTGAAATATGGATTTGACTCTTGAGTAAGTGCAAGTGTACAAGCAGTCTTCCACCTTGTACCCTTGGAGGCATAACCTGCGATTTATCTCATTCACCAAAGCCCAGGGCAGGTAGGGGCTGTTAAGGTTGCAGTTCATCCTTTAAAAAGTAACAACTCTGTAGCCTGGATCTGCGTACCTATGATGTAGGCCGACAAAACTTGACATTATACTGTTGTAAGATGTCTCATCAATCTTTTTCAAAAGAACTTTTGTAGATACCGATTCAAGTCCTTTTTATAGGTTGGGCTACAAAAGATCTCTTGGAAAAAGTGACTATGAAAGATGCTCCTCTGTAGATAGAAGGTTTCCACTGTGCTCACGTGGGCTACGGCCTCACATAGCGCTTCGGCTGAAGCTATAGATCACCTCTCCATGCATAAATTTCAGCAGGAGAGGCACCTCACTTTCATCATTGTGTTTCACCCGCGGTAACGCTTCAATTGAGATGCTTTGCTTCGTCTCCTTTGGTGACGTGGAGTGTGGGCCTTTGTGAGGCTCCTAGGTATTGCCACGCGGGCCTCTTATTGAACTGCAATGACGAGACGTAACAAATTAATACTGTTCTAAAAAATTGTATTTGTGTTCATTTGTTATGCGAAAACAAACAAATTGTTCTACCAAAAAAAAAAAAAAAAAAAAAATTACCTGCTTTGATTAACTCTTGACCCGCCTTTCAAATACTATTTAGAGTAAACGGTCATTAACATTGATTTTAATATTTATGAGTTGGTCATCCAAATCACGTGATTTTGACCCAACAACCCATTAAAATGGAGGCTCCACCAATTCTACGTAATTCATGTGAAGTTCAACCCTAAAACTTGTGTATATTATCCAGACATAGAGATACCCTCTATTTGATGTAGCGAAAGCAAAAAAATAAATAAATAAAAATTATTTTTTTGATTGTCCTATTGAATAATGACATGTGGCAAAAGTGTAAATCATGATATACACCAAGCATGATTGAAATTCCTTTGACCCTCAAAAATATTGGGAGTTTGACATAATTTTGAGAGATTCCTCAGTTATTTTTAAATAATCCTCAATAAAAGACAAAGGCGTGAATTACGTTCAAATAGCAAAATCTAGAAACGAGAATCCTAATTTTGAAATTTAATTGTCACTAGATAATGATGACGACAACAACAACGAGACGATCGTCAAACGAGATTATAAAACATTACTCCATTATTGCAAAGAAGATTATAAGACATTGGTGAATTCACTATTTTTTGTGAGTTAATGTTGTAATTACAAGGAGTAAGCATTTTATAGTATACGAAATGGAAGACAATTATCATCCTACTATGCGTACCAATACAAGGTATGTTAAGCTTTGCTTCACAAGGCCACAAACATCCTACATGGTGAACAAAGGTACGGCCTCACACCGCACCAGAATATATTAACACGAGACTGATCTAATCGAACCTATTTCTGTGGCCAAACCAATATACTTGCCGACCCACCAAATCATATTAACCCCCATGGGAAGAATCGGTCCGTGAGTAGAGGCGAAGCCACTAAAGGTACCCAGCACAAGATCTTCCGGACAATCTTTTGATATGTGAGTGATTTGACAATTCACAGTCACTGCCATCACTATCAGCCTATTCAATCAAGTCGAAAACTGCAAGCTAGGTATTATGGATGCTAAAGTGATATTAGCATTTAATGTTTATAATTAATTGATATCTAAGATAAGAGGCATCAGAGGTGGCAATCGAGCCATGTAGCTCGTCGGCTTGTACTGTAGCGACCCACGAGCCGCTTGAACTCGCCAAAAAAGAGCCCGAGCACGAGCTGAGCTCGGCTCCTTTTTGACGAGCGGCTCGTCCAATTGTTTTTATTTTTTATTTTTTTTTAAGATGGATAGTTACAAAAAAAAATTCAAAACTCACAAGCCGAGTCGAGCCGCTCGGCTCGTGGCTCGTAAGAGACTAGCTCGTGGGTCGAGCACGAGCAACGAGCAGCTCGGCTCGTTTTGTAACGAGCCACGAGCTTGGATCGTGGGGCAACGTTTTTTACGAGCAGCTCGGCTCGACTCGTTGCCACCTCTACATCAGCCGCATAAATGAGGCCACGTGTCTCTTCATCCAACGACCCTCATTCATTTTTATTTTTTTTGTATTAAAACTAACACTTAGTGCCATTTGAAAGTAATGCAAGTTTATGCTCTCAACATATAACTTTGCTCTCTCCTTACTCTTACTATTCTTCCCCAAAGTCAACCCCCTTTTTTATATTGGAGGCTCACATCTAAATCTCTCACGTACTTATATATTTTTTCCAACTGATTTGACTGTCGGAGTGCGTGCGACCAACTCCACCCCCATCGGAGGAAACCACGGGTGATTGACGGTTTATCCAAGTGTGCATGATAAGGCTTACGTAGACGTGAGAGGCATTAGGATTTGTTAACCACGTTGGAGGTATAATTTTTCGGATCAACAAGGTAAATTCATCTTAAAGAGAGTAAAACTTGTGTCTCAATCAAAATTATTTTACCTAAGCATGAGAGTTTGTATTTAATATTTGGTTGTATGAAATCATTCTCCCATTTTCGATCAATAAATTACTGTTTGTATAGTCCTTTTCTTCTGTGTTGACTTATTGAAAAGAAAGCATTTACTTTTAAGTGAAATCTTTTGTAAGACCAACTTATTTCTTATCCACACTTTGCACATAGGATATCGAAAAATGTTAGCACTTGTGCCCTATATATAAATGAATGGATCTTCACGTGTTTCACCTCAAATATACACACTCTACTGTCTCTCTAATTGAGTACTGCTTTTCAATGGCTCTTGTACTTAAAATTGGGCTTTTCCTCGTCGCAATTATGATATTTGAGTCAGTTGCAGATGCTAGACATAGGTCTAATGAGAAAAAAAATAGTTTCAGAGGTGCTAAGGATGTTGTGACTGAGCTGCCGGGCCAGCCCAGTGTAAAATTTGAGCATTATGCTGGTTATGTCACTGTAAATGTGAAAAATGGAAGAGATCTCTTTTACTGGTTTTTTGAAGCCACAACTCACCCAAATGAGAAACCTTTGGTGCTATGGCTCAATGGAGGTAAAAGTATATTTCCAGCTTGATCACCAGACTTAATTTTGAATTTCATTTAGTTAATCATTCCGTTATAGATACTTGATTGTACTAACGGATTTGCTCACGTGTCGGACAAAATGATATTCAGCGTAAAATACAAAAAAAAAAAAAAAATCAACATAATGTTTAGGTGCTTGTACGATGTAATTCATGCAAGCTTTGATATATAAAATAAACAGAATTATCCTTCCCCTCAATTTCTTCTCTCTTCCCCCTTTCTCTCTCTTCTTTTCTCCCCCTTTCCCTTGTATAATTGTTCCATAGCATCATCATTTGTCCTTTCTAGAGTTTAGGGGTCTAAAATCTAGTAAGCTCGCAATCGGGATATATTTATAACGTCTTTGACATTTCGGTTTGGATCAAACTACACATACCTAATTTTCTATATAATCTGTTACCGACCGACAAGTCGATTCGGTAAAAGATTATGTATAAAATTAGGTACACTTAGAATTTTCCTTTTGTTTTATGACGTGTATAGTTGTCCTGGACCAATCAAGTTTTTTGTCCACTTTCATATTGCCAAGGTCATAAAAAAATGTTTGAAACAGAATGATGATTCGATAGACGACATTAATAATTAATTATGAATAATTTCTATGAAATAGGTTATGCTTTCCCATTTCTTATTATTTATAAGTGGACACATTACTTTTTCCTCCTTTTCCAACTCACTCCTAGTGTATTTTATGCTCCTGCATTAATTTATTTCCCTGTTGTCCATTAAGGTGACAAGATGATGTTTGTTTGATCAGGTCCGGGTTGTTCTTCTGTGGGATATGGTGCAACACAAGAGATTGGACCTTTTCTAGTGGACATAGACGGACGCGGATTAACATATAATCCTTACTCATGGAACACAGGTTTAATATTTTAGACGAGATGTTTCAACATACAAACTTTAGATAAATAAATTTGTCCACAAGCATATGCATGCACATCTATGGAAAAAAATATCGGTGAACATAAACTATTATATGATATGCAGTTTCCTATATGTACATTAAGTTTGACAGTTTGGTTGACATTGTTTGATGGGGCAAGCATAAGATCATTGATTTTAACAGCACTTATTCAAATCCTTGGCCATATTTCTTATACGTAAGGGAATATCAAATAAATGCCCATTTGTCCCCATCATTCCATGTTGTAATGAGTGGGATGATGATTTTTTGGAGAACATGATTGAAAAAGAAGAAAAAGTTTTTAAGTTTACGTGTAATATTATTTTATTGTAGAATGTAATGTTGATAAGAAGAGAGAAAAAATGAATTATAATTTAATAGGGGCCCCTCGGAGGTTTAGTGTACAAGTAGATTAATTCATATATAATTAGCAAGCTGGAAGTCTTGTTTACAAATATAACATATAATAAGCTGTCACTGGTACTGAACACTTTTGAAGTACTGTTTTTCGTGTGATGGTGCAGAAGCCAACTTATTGTTCCTTGAATCTCCAATTGGCGTTGGATATTCATACTCAAACACAAGTGGCGATTACGATATTCTGGGAGATGACTTTGCCGGTGAGTTGTT
The DNA here is from genome assembly GCA_019097785.1 of Fraxinus excelsior. Lineage (NCBI taxonomy): Eukaryota > Viridiplantae > Streptophyta > Magnoliopsida > Lamiales > Oleaceae > Fraxinus > Fraxinus excelsior. The sequence continues at coordinate 56,195,166 of CM032623.1, read as the reverse complement.
CAATAACACTCAGAAATGGCGAGCAAGCAAATTCTTGAAAATTGTATATAAAAAGTCTTTCAGAAAATAAGAATCCAACCTGTATGTGAGGGACATTTAAAGATTAAATTGCAATAAGACCCTGTTTGGTTATGATAAAAATCAGATTTTTAGTAGATTTTGATAAAAATTGATTAAATGTGCGATAAAAAAGTAGATAAATGAACATATTGTATCTTTTCTAACTTTTAGACGAGGTGGGTTATGGTCTATGTTCGAATATTTGCCTGCAGCCAACGATGCATATGTATTCCTGCACAAGTGGTTCCTCAAGTTTCCATCATACCGGATGCGGAAATTTTATATTGCAGGGGAGAGCTATGCAGGTATATTATCTATAACATTTGCAAGTTTGTATTGCCTAGAACAAATTTCCCCTACATCTTGTAAATTTCATGCATTCTCGTATACTCTTGACGTGTTCAATTGGTCAGGGAAGTATGTTCCTGAGCTGGCTGAACTCATTCATGACAAGAACAAAGATCCCTCATTATTCATAGACCTTAAAGGCATTTTGGTATGATTCTCTTCCCATTTAAGGTTATATGATCATTTTCAAAATTATGTAAACAGGTTCATTTGTTTTGTCAAAAATATGGTGCACCCTTACAATTTTTTCTCCGTACTCACTGCCCCACCCCCCCTTAAATTTTCTGTTAATGGTAAAAGTCCCATGTCGATAGCTCAAATGTGGAATAAGTAATCGACATTAAAAATCCCATGTCCCTCAGACATGAAATCAATAATCAACATGTTATATTATTGACCTTTGATTTCACCAAACCGGGCTCAGTTAATCAACCAATCGACACCACAATCGACCAAAACGATCCCAAACAACAACACCTTCCAAACCCGAACTTGGTTGCTCCAGATTCAGCCCACAAAGGACTTGATGATAAAGGGTTATAGCCACAAGAAGAGCCACTAAGGCTAGGTAGAGAAGAAGAACAAAGATTTCTCAAGCACAAAGCAAGACAATGCACTAAGCAAGGAAGAAAACCGGTTTGTGTCTAATTCTCAAGGCAAAGGACGGCTTCAACACTTTTATCACTCCACTAATGGTCATTAACAACTCACTTAAATAGGTTTAAGAGTAGGTTTAGGGTTTAGGCTTTTAGGTCAAACAAACAGGGCCCAATAACAGATAGATTAAGTGGGCTAACCCTGAAAGCCATCCAAAACGTTCGGGTCGGGCCATGAGCAACACTAATACAATTAGGCTACTTCGAATGGTCCAAGTGGGTTACGTGATTCGATTGGTTCGATTGTGGTGTCACATATCATTTCAATCATCGGCCGAGACCTATGAAATATTATCCAACTAAAAATACCGATTTAACATCATAGCCCGGATTTATTGGGTATCAAAAAACCCAACAAATCTCCACCTTGATCCCAATAAATCTGCAAGTAGACAAAACACACAGTTTACACTTGCACAATCAAGGTAACCAATAAAATTGGCATCACAGACCTTACCTCGTGTCTCCACCTGAAACACATATCATATCTGTTCCATATACTCACCAGGGCTAAGGTCAAGAACACCCAAGTAGAAACAGATAAGCTCAGCAATCAATCAAGAGCAAATAAAACATGCGATGGAGATATCATATAGGATAACACAGAGATCTTATCACACACGTTCACACAGAACAACAGATTAACAAGTTAATCAACTACCAACACATACGCAACAAATGCATAAATGACCTCACAAAGATCACACCACACTTATCCTATCCCATTCCGTGTTGCCCACTCACCTCGAGAACACATATCTCACCTCATCGCCCACCTGCTCACTAGACTAATCACTCAAACAAACAAACAAACAAACATGTCTAACGGTAAGCCTCTATAGATCCTAAGTTCAAGGGATAATCCTCTATCACCACATCACCTCTCCAACCTAAGTGGATAATGGGTCTCCACCTAATAGAAGTGATAGAAGTGCCTCACTAGCACTCCACCTGATCAGGGTTTCTTACAGATAAAAGATTCCAACATTTGATCACCTCTCCACCGTGATCCAAATGTCACACACCACATCCCACGGTACAACCAATGTACCCCTAGGCATCTATACTCCACCTTACCATAAGACACACAACATACTGCAAATGCATCACAAAAAACCCACACTTCATGCAAACAATTACACACAGTAATAAGATCACTTAAAACATGCTAATGCACATATCAAACAATTTGAAAAATGTAACATATAACCACGCAACAGAATTAAGTAATCACACACATGCAGAAAAGGATTACACACGGATGCACATGCAGTAACTAGAGTTACACTCAGTAAACCTCACTAGGGTCATCAATCGACCCTATAGCCAGATTCACATCACCTCTCATCTTACCATTCTGCCTATCCTTCCTTTTGGGACAGTCCCTAATGAAGTGTCCAGACTTACCACAACTGTAACACCGTCTACCACCAGACTTGTCCCACTTCTTGCACTTCTTCTTACTATCATCATCACTCGAGTCGCTACTCGAATCACCACTGTTTTGATTTCTACCCAAACTCATTTGCTTAAATCTCATTCTACTCCTCATCATATGCAACTCACCGCTTTCCTTATCATGTTTTTCAGCTCTCATCTCCATCTCCTTACTTCTAAGGGAGTCAACGACAATTTCGGGTGTCAAAGTGTCTCTACCATACTTAATAGCATTTTTGACTTCACGATAAGTATCAGGTATAGCATTCAGCAAAATAATAGCTTTGTAAGTTTCAGACACCGACTCACCACAATTAACAATATCTTGAACAAGTTTGTTAAACACATCCAAATTGTCATCCAGGTCCTTTGAAGGATCCATTTTAAAACTGAAAAAACGCTCAAGCAAGTAGAGCTTGTTTGGAGTAGATTTAAGCAAATACAGATCTTCCAACTTTTTCCAAAGTTCTTTAGTGGTTTCCAGTTTACCAACTTTTCTCAAGACTGCATCAGTCAAGTGTAAAATAACAGAGGTGTAAGCAAGCTCATCAGCCTCTTCTTTTTGTTCTTTTGAAAAATCAGCGGGAAAAGTGCCATCAATGGCCTTTGAAGCCTTTTGTTGAACCAAAATACCTCTAATTTTTTGTTGCCAAATAGAAAAATCACATTTTCCATTAAAAATTCCCAAATCAAATTTGTGCGTTGTCATTTTCAAAACAGGAAACACAAAATCACAATTAAGACACACAAAGCAATCCTAGGTATTCTAGGAACTTATCAATGCAACCAAAGAGATATCAACAAAACAGTTTCACACACGATATATCACAAACGATAATATGCCGCAATGAATCAAAAGATCAAAATTTCAATCACGAGCAACGAAGAACAATTAATTCCTAATTTCTAGCACAAGCAATGGTTACCCCTTCACGGTAACCCCAATCCTAATGTCACCCCACACGATGACGCGCTAGTGCAGAAATTAACGAGAGGATCAGCCAATTTACCAGAGCGGACTTATCTGAGTCCGTAAGTTTCGAGGAATACAATTTAACACTTTAGGGCCACCACTATTCGCCCTAAAGTTTGCAGCAACCGATGGAATGCAAAACGGAATTTCGAACGAGCAAGGGCAAAATCGTCCAACTTTCTCTGTGAAACCTGAAACACTAAACAAAAAATATCAGCACGTTCACAAAATCAAGTAGAACAAACTGCCTGAAGAGACCGTCGCCGGATTCTTCCCCACGCGCCGCCACGCGCCCTCGCCGGAGTGCCCACGCGCCGCCGCCGCCGACGGCCGTCACCCCCACGCGCCGGATGGCCAGAAGCTCCTCGACCTGCACGTTCCACCAGTGGTCTTGGATTTTCCAAAAGGTTACTAGTTTGGCCGGAAAATGGATTTTCAGGTCCGGTTTTGGGCAAAAAACGGGACAGAATTTTCTTCTGGTTTCTGCTCGATTTCAGCTCGATTTCTGGACTGATTTTGGCCGGAAAAATCACCACCTAAAGCTCTGATACCATATGTTGTATTATTGACCTTTGATTTCACCAAACCGGGCTCAGTTAATCAACCAATCGACACCACAATCGACCAAAACGATCCCAAACAACAACACCTTCCAAACCCGAACTTGGTTGCTCCAGATTCAGCCCACAAAGGACTTGATGATAAAGGGTTATAGCCACAAGAAGAGCCACTAAGGCTAGGTAGAGAAGAAGAACAAAGATTTCTCAAGCACAAAGCAAGACAATGCACTAAGCAAGGAAGAAAACCGGTTTGTGTCTAATTCTCAAGGCAAAGGACGGCTTCAACACTTTTATCACTCCACTAATGGTCATTAACAACTCACTTAAATAGGTTTAAGAGTAGGTTTAGGGTTTAGGCTTTTAGGTCAAACAAACAGGGCCCAATAACAGATAGATTAAGTGGGCTAACCCTGAAAGCCATCCAAAACGTTCGGGTCGGGCCATGAGCAACACTAATACAATTAGGCTACTTCGAATGGTCCAAGTGGGTTACGTGATTCGATTGGTTCGATTGTGGTGTCACATATCATTTCAATCATCGGCCGAGACCTATGAAATATTATCCAATTAAAAATACCGATTTAACATCATAGCCCGGATTTATTGGGTATCAAAAAACCCAACACAACATACAAGTGTTTGGATTGTTTTTCTTAAGAAGGTTGACCTTAAACTTTAAGATAACTTAAGACTCAGCTTTAAACAAAAGAATTTCGTAGTTGTATCATAATAATGTTGAATAAGATATTACGCAAAGGGCTAATGAATAAGTTTATTGTAGCTGGGCAATCCTGAAACACATGATGCTGAGGATTGGAAGGGGATAGTTGATTATGCATGGAGCCACGCCGTAGTTTCTGATGAAACCCACAAAACAATCAAAGAATCCTGCGACTTTTACAGCGAAAATCCGTGGAGCAATAAAGATTGTGATCAGGCCGTGACCGAAATGGATCGAAATTATGATGAAATAGATAAATATAGCCTTTATACATCAGTCTGCATTCCGTCTAATGAAGAAAAGAAGACACTCAGGAGCTCATTTAACAAGGTAATGGAAGATATATTATTTAAACCTCATAATTTATAAGTTTTCGACCTATGATATTTGTCGTAAGTTGGTCTCTCACTTTTAATTTAGTGCATTTAAATTCTCATCATTTTTGAAAGATCGAGGATTTAAATGTGCAGAATAAAAGGCCGGGACAAGCTTGGTAGGAATGTCATAGATTGGAGATGCTGCTGCAATTTTACAAGTATGATTGAGAGTTTTGATTTCAAGAAATTAATTATTATTATTATTTTCCTTATAAAGATGCCAAAGGTCATTTCTGGTTATGATCCATGCCTGGACGATTACGCAAAGTCGTATTACAATCGACATGATGTTCAAAAGGCCCTTCACGTTGGTGATGGAACCAGCCTCACGAACTGGGCCATATGCAAGTATGTGATTTCTCTTGTTTTTCATGATAGTCGTGATGAAAGTGAATTCATATAATCAACTTTGAATTTACTTTCGACTCTTGAAGATTAAGTTTAAAAAATTCAATGCGTCCCTTATCTAATAATAAGGTTTTTAGATGGGATTATTTTCAAGCTTGTATCAGAGTTAACAACCTTCCAAAAGTTTGTAATTGTTCATCCTTTTCAATATTCGATACAGCATGACAATCTATTATAGCTGGACCGGTAGAAGGGCGTCGGTTCTTCCCATATACAAGAAGCTCATTGGGGCAGGACTTAGAATATGGGTCTACAGGTAGATAGATATGCATTGTGTTAAATTAATTTTTAATCTTGTATACATAAAGATCCACATCCACTAAAAGAATTACTTGGGCTCATATTTCGTCAACAATCATTTTATGAAAAATTGTTGGAAGTCTTGGACGGGAAATGGCGTGTTTAAGATTCATTTAAACAAATGCTTGTGTCTCAAATTGTGCTCAATCTTATAATATTTCTTTTTTTTGTATTATGGCAGCGGGGACACTGATGGTAGAGTTCCTTTTATGTCGACAATATATAGTTTAAAATCCTTGGGGCTGCCCATCACAAAGGCGTGGAGACCTTGGTACCATCATAAACAGGTAATAAATTGTACCATGTAAAAACGGTTCAATTAGGGAACAAATAGAATAATCTTAGAGCAAGTTTGGTTAGCTTAAAGGCAGCTTATTGGCCGCTTTTTTTTGGCAATAATGGGAGAGAGAGCAGAGATATGTGTTGGGTGGGGGGGGGGGGGGGGTGGCGCTAATAATTAGCACCATTCCTCAGCTCTTCATGTGAAGTGTTACATTTTTTCGAGTGCATCCTCTACATCAGTAACATTGCTGACTGAAACATATTTGATTTGTACTAGGTTGGCGGGTGGCTTCAAGAGTATGAAGGGCTTACTTTTGCGACATTTAGAGGAGCAGGTCATGCAGTCCCCTTATTTAAAAGAAGTGAGTCCCTTGCATTCTTCGCATCATTTCTCAGCGGGGAATCTCTACCTTTTCAGCGGACTTAAATTCAGGGCTTTTATCAGAAAATTCTCGAAGAAATTAATGTTTTTAATCTTCTAATAATTCGTGTAATTGTTAAATGTCACGTAGAAAAAAAGAGACATAGTAGAGCGGGATGGTATTAATATATATATCGAGGCTATTTCTCATTTCTGTATAGTTCTTGTTAGAAACCATAGCAAATAATGAACACGAAAAAAATATGACCAATATGAAAATAATTGATCATAAAGAAAGCAACATAGTACAAATAAAACAATTTGAATTGACTCTGACAAGGATTTTGAATTTTGAGAATATATTCATGAAAGAATAATGAATGCGTTAGAAAGAAATTAAATAAAATTAGAGCTAATTAAAATAATTTTTCTTCTTCTTCAAGAAGTATTTCTCCTTTTCTACTTCAAGCAAGTTCTTGATGACCGCATCTGAAGCACTATCCAGAAATTCTGGCCAATCCCTACACTCACATAATCAAATTACAACGTAAATTAGAATTTAATCCAAAAATATTCATAAAAACTCAATATTAGATTCTTAGGGATAGTCGACAGTATTAAGAAAATTATATACTATCATAAAATGATAACTTACCCCCTCAATGTATCGAATGTTAGTCCAACTGTGTACTTTGCCTCTTCAAGAGCCAATTTAAACCTGTCCAAATCCTTAGTTGGACAAATCCCATCATCTTTAACCCGAAGTTCAGAAGGTTTTACATCACAAAAAATTGGTATAACCCTTTTTTTGCACTCCATCATAAGAGCCAACTCATGCAGACAAAAATAAGAGTCACAGTATTGGGGAGAAAAAACAGCAACCCCAACCTTACATTTACGTATTGCAGTGTCAATATTATCGAACAATTTGTCCCCAGGTTTCATGTTTTTGCTGTCCAAGAAAGGCCTGAACCCGAGCCGCCCGAGGTGATCGTTAAGCAGCCCGGCAACATTCCTTTTCGTGTCGATTCCTCTGTGGTTGATGAACACATCACATGGTGGCTGTTGATGAAGTTTTGTTTTGATATGAGTTTGGTTGCGAAGGATCTGATTGCACACGTATCGAGCTGTGGGAGATCTTTGCATGTCTTTATGACAAGGATGCTCTCTTAATTTGTTGGGTCGAATAGTTTAAGGTAGGAGGACCTTTGCTACGCTACATGAAGTATTTATATACGGTGAGATTTGCAAAGATTTAGACCAGTTTAATATTAGATTTTTGAATAGATTGAAGTTTATCTCGATGAACGTTGGACTCTAGGATCATACCTGGTATTTGTTTTGAAAAGACAGAGGAAAAGAGTAAAACGGTTTGAATGATTTGACTCTCGTATTAGCTAGTGTTCAATCCTTCAAACACGTTTATTAATTTTATATTTACATATGCACCTTAGATTGGGGGTTTTCTCTCTTTAATACTGTTTAACCGTGATCTATCCAAACTTCCTCACTAAATATATGCATTATATTTATTTTACAACTTAGGAATGATCTTTCCAGAGGGTGATTTCAATGTCAATACGAACAGTAATTCGACTATATCGAAATAAATAAAATGTTCGTATTTATAAGAATAAACAAAAAGATCCATAATGTTTTTTCTTGTGTCTTTATTCAAGAAACTATTTTTGGGTTATTAAGAAATGCAAGAGAACGGATATTGGATTATTGCAATAGTCGAGAGCTAACTACTTTGGACCAATAATAAATTAAACACGAAAGTAAAAGAATTAAGTGTCGATTCTTAATTTATTGAAAATGATTGTAATCATTTTAATTTCTTCGCGGCGGCAAACTGGAAATTGATTCAATGGTTTTCTATTATATAAATTTATTTCCATTGCTAATTGGGTTTGTTATTTGACCATTCCAAACACATAGCAAAAGGGTTTTTGCATTTGCCCAAATAAGGTTTTTTATTCTTTGAAGTACTATTTTGACATTTACTTTTCGAAAAATTGAATTCAGCAGAAGAATCAAAGTCTCGTTCAGTCTTACAATAGATCGGAACTTTTTAGTTTGATTAATTGATTGAATAAAGAATTATTAAAGTATAAGAATTTTGGTTTGAATAACGACACTCTCACATCTTTTCTTTATTGCGACTTTGATTATGACAGCCTTTTTAATAATTCAATTATACAAAAATAAGTCATTTTTCTGAAAATAACTTAACTTTATAGGATTTTATATACTCAACTCAACGTGTTATCACCTCCCCTCTTAGCACCGACTCCAGCCTTACTTTGTTTTATTCTTTTTGAGTATTGTCGCTTGAATAAAGACATTCGATTAATCCCACTTTTACAAATTCTCACCGCATGCCCTTTGCCATTTTTGTTGTTGTCCCTGTTTGAACCACGTTATTTTTCTCATTTTCATTCTTCTACTCCTTTTCAACCACACATTCTTCAATAAAATAATATTTTTCATCACATCAGTAACTTTTCCTTCATTTTCAACCACATATTCCACGTCACATCAATAGTAAAAATGTATTATTATCTCCAAAATGTGCACCAAACAAGTATCTATTATCTAATATGTTTTATATTTTCTTTATTATTGTTACAACTCTCTAGTTATTCATTTCACCTTTTCTTGTTGGTTTCAGTTTGTAAATATGTAACTGGTTAAATGTAAAAATAAGTATGAAAGTTTTAAGTTACCGAACATTTAGATTCAATGTGCAGAATTATACAATTAAAAGCAATAAATCGCTTTTCAATTGTTTCTAGATGGTTGGATCAAACAAGTCAATTTATCCTAAATTTTAATACCACAATCAACAATTAAATCAGTAAAGAATATAAAAAATGATCACTGATAAATCCAAATTGGGTAAAAACTTTAGCACTTTACTAGTCAATAATTCACTATAATCGAATCAAACTTACAGTACGGCACATACCCATTTACCACATAGAACTTCTGACTTCAATTCCTATAGTCTACGTTGATACTACTAGAGGTGCACTCCCTTAAAACACATATCAACTCTTGGTTTATACATTAACCATCTTGGACTACGTGCTCCTAACACCAGATCCCGACGTTTGGTATCTCACCTTAGTCCTCTTGAATTTGTGCTTCTGCAGTAGCTCACTATCCCTGATATCGATTTATCTCCGATGAATTAGGTGATTTGGTGTTTGATCAAAAGATCTTGTGTATTTTAATCTTTTGATTTTATATAAAACAATCTAGTTTGATCAACAAAATATGTTTTGGAAGAATTTATGGATCGATTAATATGTAGCGATTGAATCTTGGAATCAAAGAATATTTTGAATCATCATAGGAATTATCTCTATGGAATAAATATGATTCAACACACTTTTGAATATTCATAGGATAAGATATATGTAGGGAAAGCATTTGAGATGCAAATGGATTGAAAAACCAAGTGTTTGAAGCAAAATAGAATCTTGAACCTCGACTCGTTGCTTGAGCGCAGGCCAAAAACATCTAAGCAGCCTTAGGTGTTTTAATCATAACTTTCTCTCATGATATTCGATTGAGCCGATTCAAAATACATTGTAAAGCTAACCCAAATGGTTATAATTCTTTTAGTGTTAGTCTCCAAATTCCAATTTTTTCTATGTGAAAATTGTGTTGCAAGTTGCTACTGAGAATTCGGAGCATAACTTGTGTGGCTCTTTGACACTTTTTGAACTTTTAAACACATTCGATCATATGTGATTTTTTTGGACTCCTTCAAGAACTATAATACTAACCCAACTAGTTTGACTTTAATTAGGATTCAATAACTCCTATTTTGAATTTGATTACAACTTGATAAATTCATAATACAATTCAATTAGGACTTGATTTTGACTAAAAAAAATTGTCAATTACAAATTTAGAAATTATCAATTATAATTTGGACTTAACAAAGTAAAGCAAGCTAATTTTTTGGAGTGACTCATGATTAATTAATAGATATATCAGTGGCGACTCTATAATTAGATGAATTGTGCAGTGGATCAAACTTGGTTTACATTAAAAATGTACACCAAGTTTGACAGCCCCCTCACAATAGGGGAGGCCGCTTTTTTTTTTTTTTTGGAAGCGAGCTCCCCAAGCTGCTCATTTCATGCCTTTCAAACTAATAATTACATCTTATTTTCCTATACACGCATATTAATTTTCGCAATTAAATACCCTAAACAAATGAAGGAAATAACAAATTTTTCATTTTTCATATTCGAGCGCTTCTTTCACGAATATCCAATCATCTTGATTTAACATTATCTACCTGTTTGAGCCCCATTTTTTCGTATAAATAAATATGGAATAATAGATTGATAAAGAATGTGTAGTTAAAAAATAAGGTAAAATTTTAAATTTGCGTGTAATATTATTTTATTGAAAAATCTGTAGTTGAAAAGAATATATATATATATTTATTTATTTATTTATTTTTATTTTTTGAAAAATGGAAATCAAACAAAGGCTATTAGAAGTTTCCCTCTCATTTCTTTTAACTAAAATGAAGAGAACGATATATAGAGATGACATATACACAACCGTTAGTAGAAAAATAATACCTTTTGTACATAATGAGTTACGTGATGGTTTATATACACATGATATGGTGGGATATGCTTGGATCATAGTTTTTGACGTCTCATCTGTATATAAATCATTATGTACATGTAGCACAATCGTAATAATCCATACTTAGCCACTCTATTAGATTTTTCAAAATACTTATTTTTATTATTTTTAAAGTTGGGAATCAAAATTATACATGGAATGATAATACAATCATATTATACGTACATTATTTTTTGCATTATATTTGACATTCTACTACATGACAACATATCATTAGACAATTTTAAATAAAAAAACACACACTTTCTTTTTCCACAATTTTTTAAACTCTAATAAAATGTACACAATAATGTCAACCAAACAATGAAACTATTATTCACGCTAATATGAGTATGAAATTCTGGCTCAAAGTGAAATGCGTGGCATTTGACTTGGTTTAAGATGGGGAAAAAACTACTTATTCTCTGTCGACAAGTGTACTGGTCATATGATAATTCATAGGAAACGTCCTTCAAGTGGTCTCTTAGGAGACAGGAAGTGCCTACTTTTCGTGGCCCATTTTGTACTGAAAATTAGGTTTTTTGGTCAGCAAGAAAAAAACAAATAAAAAATCCAACCAAGAAATTGTTTTGTAAATACTATTGATTTGAAATTTTGACGAATTCAGACAGAGCCGCCGGGCGTTCACGAACCATTAACTTTTTTCTGGATAGTCCTTTCTTCATAATTGTAACTGTAAAATTTTATTTACTTTGACGTCGAAAGGTAATAAGGTAAAATAAATAAAACAAAAATTCTTTTGAGCTTACTCAAAATTATTAATGTGATGTTACAAAGACGGTTGCATCATATATATTTGGATCCAACACCAATTTCATTGCTCAACCTTTTAATTTGAATGTTAATAGAGTCATGTGATGACGTGAAGAGTAGTTTCAAAATCTCATTCATCATCGTCTGCTTCCCGCCCTTGTGTCTCGCTCTTCCAACCTTGTTGGTTTTGTCCCGTCTTCGTCCATATAGAGGTTTACCCACTACTGATGACTTGACCGCTTTCCAATCCTTAACACCCCGCCTAAAATGGCGGTTCAATGGAGATTGTGAGAGGGGCAACAAAATATTTTGACTAATAAAATCAAAGTTGACGATCTCCATCCTCTTGAAATTCAAGTTTGATAAAATTGAAAACTTGTTGTGGACGCAAAGTGCTACATTGAGCAAAGGTGGAACACGAATAATATTTAGAAAAAAAAATCCAAAATTAATTTTTTATGTCGTAAAATGAACTACACCGATATTTGATGAAAAATAAATACATTAGAAATTCACTTATTATTACAGCTAATACCAATTGTAATATTGGGGAATCCCAATCCTTATCTATTTTTATTTATGTCATAATTTCTCGAGATTAGACAAACATTGAAAATTCGGATTGTGAACATTTGAATTCTTGAAAATTAAATTATTTGTCAACCAAGAAACCCTTAAAGCACACATATGCCAGTTAAGGAACTAAAAAAAAAAAAAAAAACCTTTGACCACTTCAATTTTTAATTTGTAAGATTCATTAAAAAAAAAAAAAAAAAAAAGGAATGCACTTTCACTATTTTGAAAAATTGAAAACAAAAAACGATCCAAAAACAACAAAGAGAATCATCTCTAATTATCGAGGATATATAACTCGTTAAGTAGATTGGAGCTGAGCAACATCCATCCTAGAGAAAATAGGAGTTATGTAGCCCCCGGGGCATGACTCAATGGTGCAAAGGACATGAGTGAGGTAGTTTCAGTTGAGCTGACAGTCGCAGTGTGAGGGTTTAATTCCTACTTCTAACAAAATTTTGGAATTGGATTCTTTATGGACACCAGTATAACAGCTCTTGTATTCTGATTTATTGAGGTACATCCCGCAATTTACCTTATCTACGATGCTCTAGGAGAGGGGCGGGGAGTTATGTTGTGTTGATGCGACGGGTGATTGAGAATTAGATTGGACAAGTGGAGTTGTACCAAACTGATTTCTGGGATTGGATTTGGAGGGGACACATAATATTAAAAATGAATGGATAATGCATTTTATTTTATTTTTGGAGATGAGGAGATAAGGTTAAAATTTACTTGTTTTTGAATGTTTCTCCAATATTTGAAAAAATATATATTTTAAAATAGTATTTTTAAAAGAATGTTTGATACAAAAGTAATAAAAAAATTTGGAGTTTATGTGTAATATTATTTTATTGAAAAAACGTATAATTGATAAAAGAAGAGAAATAAATTAAAATTTAATGGGAGCTAACCATGTCGTTAATGTATTGGGGGCACTGGGGCATTGGAGGGGCTGACGACGATGCCTTCTCGGGATATCATGGGGCTCTCTCTCTCTCTACAATTTTTTGCAAAAGAATTCTAAGTTAAATTGTATCAAATTGTAACGTGATTAGTTCTAATTATAGACATTGTGAAGCAATTTCCGAACTCCTTCCAAATCCAATCGAACAATTCATATCTTTTGACATATTAATCTGGGTTAGAGGAATTATCTTATTCTTTTCTACTACAATGCGCAAATTATGAAGAATCGCAGACATTTTTATGCATAGCGTTATGAGCTCAACCAATAGACGAGCCTAGCCCCTCGTGTCACGCAGTGAGAATGCTTAGCTCCCCATTTGGCACGGCAAGCACGCTAACAGCTAGGTGCGAGACCTATCTTACCAATAGTGCATTAACGATATATGATCATATGCATGTATTTTCTCTTACATCCTACTCATAGCATGCGTGTATGCTAGTTGTTCGAGCTTGCCGGCCAAGAATGAGGGGAGGACGGCCTTGAGGCGTTGAACCTCGGGGAACCAAACCTGCGATCTGTGAAAGTTGGTATCAAAGCGGGACTGCTCGAGAATGCGACGATGTTATTGGATAATGTTGTGTGTTCTTGCGGAGAAAAGATTTTGGGCTACGGATCGTGTCGGCAAGTTGGTGGGACACGATAAAGGAAGTTGTGGGGAAGAATGATGAAGAGAGGCAACGTTGCGCAATTGCTTGGGTGCATTTCAAAGGAGGTTTCGAAGAGCACACCGTACAGGGCACAATTCGACAGGCTTTGAGGTGCTACGGTTTGGAGACTGTTCACCAGAGGAACCAATGCTCAGAGGGGCGGAGGGTGAAGGTTGGTGTCGGAGGCGGTAAGTACGAGTTACTGCAGGTTTGGAAGTCTGTCCATATGGATATGGACATGGTGCCGTTGTTATCCTTGCAACGATACGGATGCGTGTTGATGCGAAACTCTCTTTTCGTTACGAGAACGTAAGCGAATTCGAATGGAGGAGAATGTCACACAGTGAGAATGTTTAGCTCCCCATTCGGCACGGAAAGCACGCTAACAGTTAGGCGCGAGACCTATCTTACCAATAGTGTAGTAATGATATATGATCATATGCAGGTATTTTTCCTTACATCCTACTCATAGCATGCGTAGAGATTTTTGTGGACAAGTTCATATTTAGCTAGAAATGGCCGCGACAAAAAGTTACTCGACTCTATCTAGTTATAGAGCTAAAGTTAAGGACTTTTGTGGACGATTTTTTTTTTTTCTTTTCACTCGTTTGGAGGGACGTTGAAAACTATTTTAAAAATGTAATTCAATCCTTATCTTATCATTTTAGTGTTATTCCCTCAAATTCACAAAACTACTACCAAACAGATCCATTATATTATTGTTAGCTCTTGGACCGGCCCAAATTAAAAGGCTTTTTTTTTTTCGGAAACTTACAAAAAAATCTTGAAAAATCATATCAAAAATATTTTGGAAGTAAAGAATATTGTGAAAAATTATGTGTCGCTTTTTTTAAAAAAAAAAAAAAAAAGTGGCACAATGTTACTTTTTATATTTAATTCCACTTTTTATAAAAAAAAAAAAAGTTATATAATGTCACTTTTTAAATTTAGGTGTTATTTTTTTATTAAAAAGTCATTTTTTCACTTAAAAAGTGACAAATTTTAAGGAAATGAAAAAAATAAAAAAAAAATACAGGCATTAAAAAACAAGTGACAAATCCTATATAAATAAAAGAATCACTTCTCTCGTTATTGTTCATAAGCTGCGAGCCGAGCTGATTGGCTTTTTGGCTCGGCTCATCTAGCCGATTTTTCTTTTTCTTTTTTTTCCCTACGTTTGAATCAGTATTTTTATGGCTCGGCTCGACTAAGCCGTTTTTTTATATACGTTTTATTCAATATTTTAAGTTACAAATATGTGTTTTAAGCAATTTAAAATTTGTTGAAAATGTTGAAGCGCGACCATGATAAATATATGGTCGATAAATTTTAAATATCAAAAATATTTTTACATTAATTAATTATTCTTGACTAAGCCGATGGTTTTTTTTTTTTTACATTGGATTTAGTATTTTAAGTTACAAATATGTGTTTTAAGCGATTTAAAATTTGTTGAAAATGTTGAAGCGCGACCATGATAAATATATGGTCGATAAATTTTAAATATCAAAAATATTTTTACATTAATTAATTATTCTCGACTAAGCCGATGTTTTTTTTTTTTACATTGGATTTAGTATTTTAAGTTACAAATATGTGTTTTAAGCAATTTAAAATTTGTTGGAAATATTGAAGTGCGATCATGATACATATACGGTCGAAAATTTTAAATATCAAAAATAATTTTACATTAAATGTGTTGCGTAGCCGCTATAAGTTTCGGTGAAGCCACACGCAAGGTCATGCCACCTCGTCAGGTGTGTGGCTCTGCCACTGTTGATGAATAGGATATTCATGCCTATTTTTATGTCGCATATTTTAATTAATCTAATCAAGGGACAATAAAATTCTTTAATACTCTTGTTTATATTTTTTCTACTGAATTAGTAATGTCTTGTTGGCAATGCAAACAACTTGGAAATCTGGAAAATAAGGTGGTGTTCTATTTGTGTTTCAGTTTTCAGTTTTGAATTCATTTTGTGTTTTGTATTTTAAGTATCTGTTTTGAAGTTTCTGAAAATGCGTTCTTTCTGTCATTTTGAAAAACTGTTTCTCAAAACATAAAAATGGAAAACGCGTTTACTTTGAAATTTTAAGAATATTTTGTTCAAGAAATCTGATTATTCAATAAATTTTAATAACCATTTGAATGCTTATTATTTCACTTTTTATAACTATTTGAATGCTTAAAGACGTGTGAGTGTAGTCATTTTGGCAAATACCCCATCTCGGTTAGAAGTACCAAAACAAAATCATATATCATAAAAATTTAGCAACATTTAGGGGAAAAGAAAAATAGAGAAAAAAGTACATGCAATATAATCTACAAGATACAACGTTTAGTTGTTTATCATGGCAGTCGAAGCAAGTGTATCACAATTTGAACTCTCAACCAGTACTTAATGGTTATGAATGACAACAAAAATGTACCGCAAAAACTAGAAATTTCAGTTATCCATTCATGTAAACATGTAGTTTCAACATGAACTCTCAGATCAAACTTGGTCATCTGTGAAATTAATGGCAAGATCCTAATAATGAGCAACCCTATGATCTGAAAAGAATTTGTATGCAGCAGCTTCAGGTCTACAGTCCTGGACGAAAAATCCATTAAAACTTGGTCTAGCAACACTCTCCTGCCAGTTGAAACCTTGATTGTGACATCGGTTTAGTTAGCACATCAGCCGTTTGATCAGAAGAGGGAATGTAGCTGATTTTCAGCCTGTTATCTAATACTTTGTCTCTTACAAAATGCACATCTAGTTCAATATGTTTCGTACGGGCATGGTAAACAGGATTCGAAGCTAGTGAGCTTGCACTTAGACTATCACACTAGATGATGGGTGTTGTCGTTCGTGGAATCTTCAGCTCTTCAAGTAATGACTGTATCCAAGTTATTTCAGCTGCACAGTGGGCTAAGGCTCTATCTCCAGCTTCAGTGCTGGATCTAGCTATCACATGTTGTTTCTTAGAACACCAAGACACTAAGTTGTCCCCAAGGTAAACACAATACCCAGCCGTGGATCTTCTATTATCTGGACAGGACCCCCAGTCAGAGTCGGCAAAAGCTGTGATGTCAAGACTGTCATTTTTTTGAATGGTTAGACCATGGTGTAAAGTAACCTTTAGATATCTGAAAACCCTCTAAGTGCCTTCCAATGTGAGTCTGTTGGAGCATTGAGGAACTGACTTAGCCTATTTACAGCAAAAGCTAAGTCTGGTCTGGTGTGAACTAAATATTGAAGCCCTCTAATTGTACTTCTATAGGAAGTAGGATCCTTCATTTCTATTCCCTCAAATTTGGAAATCAGTTTACCTGCAGTCATAGGTGTTTGACTAGGCTTCAAATTTTCATAGTCAAATCTTTTCAACAATTCGATAGCATATCTAGTTTGTCTTAAGTATAAGCCAGCATCATCTCTTTCAACTTCAATTCCCAGAAACTGTCTGAGGTCTCCCATGTCTTTGAGTGCAAAGGTGAAGTTTAACTTGTCTATAAACTCTTGCAGCTACTGATCATTATTGCCCGTGATTACTATATCATCCACGTATATTAAGACAAACAATATGTGAGCTTCTCTTGTCAAGAAAAATAGAGAATTATCAGCTTTAGATTGTCTGAAATTCCATTCCAGTAGGGTATTTTTCAATTTGTCATGCCATGCCCTTGGTGCTTGCCGAAGACCATATAATGCCTTCTTGAGTTTGCATACATACTCAGGGTGATTTTGACTTACAAAACCTTGTGGTTGTTTCATGTAGACAATCTCTGTCAAGCTTCCATTCAAGAAGGCATTATTAATGTCTACTTTCCTAATCTTCCAATTCCTTGAGACGGCCAGAGTTAAGATAATTTTCAGAGTGGCAGCCTTAAGCATTGGACTAAACGTTTCATTGAAATCAATACCATGAGTTTGAAGGAAACCCTTTGCAACAAGCCTAGCATTGTGTTTTATCACCTTCCCATTTGAATCGTGTTTCAGCTTGAAAACCCATCTGTTGCCAATGATTTTCATTCCAGCCTTGGGTGACACTAAGTCCCATGTTTCATTTTTCATGAGAGCACTGTACTCTTCTTCCATTGCCTTCAACCAACTGATGCTTGTTAAAGCTTCATCAGTACTAGTTGGCTCAATTCCAGCAAGGCCATCCATTGCCACAACAGTATATATTTTGGGTTTAAAAATGCCTGCTTTGCTCCTGGTAATCATCTGATGACCTACAATCTGAGTTGTGTTCACATTTGATAAGGTTGTACCCCTTCCAACAGTTTGAGGGTCAGGCAAGGCCTCAGTTATAGCCTCTAATATCTCATTTCCTGCTATCAATTCTTGGTTCACCTCATCAAAAGGAAGTGCTACCAACATATCTCTTTCAGCCTCAACTTCTGTACCTTCATTAACAAGATCTACTGCAGAGGAGTCTTCAGATTGTAATGTAGGAGCTGCAGTCTTATCTGAAGATATAGTATGACCTTTAGGATCAAGGAAGGGAAGGTAGCTGATTTCAATATTAGACGTCTGAGGTTGAGAATTTTTGTTTAGAAAACCTGTCTTGAAAGGGAATTCTAACTCGTTAAATACAACATGCCTGGAAACATAAATTCTCCCACTAGGACTTAGACATTTATAACCTTTGTGAGAGTCACCATAGCCAAGATAGACACACTTTTGGGAATGAAAGCTGAATTTATGCTTCTGAACTAGATGTGCATTTTGTAAGAGACAAAGTATTAGATAACAGGCTGAAAATCAGCTACATTCCCTCTTCTGATCAGACGGCTGATGTGCTAACTAAACTGATGTCACAATCAAGGTTTCAACTTCTTAGAGACAAGCTTGGAGTAATTGATCACACTCCACCTTGAGAGGGGGAGTTAGAAACCAATATTAATCATACATGGCTACGGTTTACAGCAGCAGACAACACCACGTTGAGCTCCTTATTTCCAGGAAAACAGAATCCAATCTGTTATGCCAGCTGCCTTAATTTGTTAGCCTCATTCTAGATCCTTCTTACCAGTGTATAAAGCAATGTATTCAGCAATGATAATTTAATTGATTTAGCTTCATTTCATTCAGTATTTCTACTCTGCCAGACGAGCACACATTTGTTCACAGGTTTATCCTCGTCATCATTTTCATTCTCCTCATCTTTCTCGACAATGGCAATCCAATCTATCCTAAATTGTAGTCTCACCTTTCTATCACCCTTATAATTGTTGGTTCCAGATTCACCCCTCAAGATCCTCCAAGAAATGTCAAGAAAAATATTGAAATCAACTAGTCAATCAACCAAATATTGTTAAACCCAACCTCACCACCACTGCAATCAACCAATCACCACTGCCAATCACCACCACCATTGCCTACCATCACCACCACCAATCACCACTGCCAACACAACCACCACTACAATTTCCCATCAACACAACCGAAATCAATGGGTCGAAACCAATCAACACAACAAAATCGAAAAAACCAAAAACCCCCAAACTTGCAGATCGAAAAGAGAGAGAACTTCACCTTCGCCCTGTCGTGAACGACGCAAATGGGTCGCTGACGTCGAAGATAGAGTAGGCAGAGACGGGTCAAACCACAGCAACGTCGCGAAGAATGGGTCGACAAGAGAGAATCGATGCATCTCCTTTGTGGGCGTCGACAAGAGAGAACCGGCGTCTAGAGGGAAGGAAGAGAGGGGATGGATTGGAAGAAGAAGGAAAAAAAATTGAAATTATGGTAGTAGAGGTGTTACTGTATTGAAAATGGTCATTTCCTGTGTTTTGCATTTTTTCTCTGTTTTTGCTTGAAAATGGCTAAAACAACGTTTTTATCGTTTTGTGTACAAAATTCTTATCGTTTTCGAAAATGTGTTTTCAAAAATAGGAAAAAGAATGCGTTTTCATTGTTTTGAAAAACCGAAAACAAAAAACGATCCAAAATGACCAAAGAGAACGGGGCCAAAGCCTCCCGGCGTTACAATGGCAATAATAATAATAGTAGTAGCAGCAGCAGTATCATAGAATCATGAGATATGGCAAAGTAACTTGGACAAGGATCTGAAAATTCAGAATGCTGATCCCGGCTTTATGTTGTTCCTGTCTTTGAGGGCAAGCAATGCAGTAGAATAATAAATGGGTGAAAATTACTCGCATCTGTCATACTTTTTTATACATTAAATATTGACTTTTTATTCTCCAAACATACAAATGGATCTAACATGCAATGACAGGCCACCATAGCACTGCCACGCAACTTCGTCATAACTGCCATCATCTACCACCATAGCAAAAACATGTCTAAACCAAATATCGACCATGACCATAGTGATAAGGCATGTTACAAGTGGTGTGGCAGTTGCTGCAATGGGAAAGTTGAGTGTTACATATATAACACAATTTATTACTATTAATAGCGGCTATACTATGGTGGTGGAAAAATATATCTTGTAACAATGTAACACACACTATTACAAAATGTATGTAAAAAAAATTAAAATTAGGGGGGAAAAAAAAAAAGAAAACAAAATGGCGCCAATATCTTGAGAATAAGAAACGACTTAAAAGTAAGTTTGGAATTAATAAAACCTTTTTAATGTATTTGTGAATTGTACATAACTTTCAGTTTGTTTTTTTCTTTTTCTTATTTTTACTTTCACTTATTTTTTCTTTGTTGATTATAGGACGAAATACTTGGTAGATCTAGAACATACGGGGAAATTTGTGTTTATATCACTTACTAAATCACCTACAAGAACAAAATAAATTGAAAAGCGTTTTTTAGAGTGAAATTAAGAATTTGGAGTGCGTCTGATTGCGAGCATGGAATTTGCATGAAAATAAAATAAATTATAGGCAATTCAATTTACCAAGAAATTGTTTGTATGAAAATTATTAATTAAATGTGTTTTAATTGCTTTAGTTTTCAACGTAAAAAATATTATACATGTCCAAATTTTATTGATGGGTAGATGAGAAAGAGAGAGAGCAAATGAATTACTTTGGAATTAAAAATCACATCTCCTTGAAGAAATTTTTTTCAAGGAAAATATAATCACTTAACCAAAAGTAGGAAAATATTAACCGTGGAGAAAATTGTTGATCAAACAACACAAAAGTAAAAAATGGGGTGTAAAAACGAATTTTCCATGAAAAATATTGGAAATCAAACACACTCTTATTGAATTTCAAGATTGGACTTCTTCACTTTAGTTGATGTGAAAGAGTATCTCTTTATAACCACAAGTTTAATCTTATAATTGCATTATTTATTCCTCAATTTATTTCACTATATTAAAAACAAAATTCAAAACAAATAAATAAATTATTTATTGTTTAATAATATAGCTTGTTGACCTCGAAAAATGGCTTCGACACGTGGCCAACAGAATAAGTCTTCAAGTCAACTCTTTACTGCACACGTAGCACACCGTTAGTTGCTCATGGCCATTCCCGGAGGGGTTGGGAGCTGCCGCGAGCACTCCGACTATCAAGTCAGTTCAAATTCCAACCGAAAAGGGTTCGCTGGTGATGGGACACTCGCCGGGAAGTGGCTGATGTAAAGTGTGATTATAAAATGCTAGTATTGAAGAGGGAGGATAATACTTGAGTTTTGCAATGTGGTAGGAGAAAATATGGATTCGAATCCTTTTTCTAGTACAATGAGGGGATATTTATACTAAGGATTGGAGGAGGAGAGCCGTTTGATGAGGAGACACGTGTTAGCAGATCCTCAGGGCTCGTCCTATCCTAGGTATCAATCCGTCCCTCCATCAGTTGGCTAGCATTAAATGTCTCTGACAAAGGCAGCTGAGTTGACATTTGGGTCCGCCACACGTCCCATCAATCTGTTAGGGATTTGACTTTGAAAAGATTCTTCTAAAGAGATCTTTGCTCGGGGGAGGCAAGGCAGGTACAACGTTGTAGAGGCGGAGTGCGGGCATTTGCATCCGCAGTGGCTTGCGGATGAATTTGGCTCTTCTGTTGGGCGTGCGTTCAGTTCCTCCTTCATGTAACCACTTCTGCTTAAGCAATCAGCTTGTCCCATGTGCAATCACCTCGGCCACCACGTGGCGTGGTATGGACCACCTCTATTGACACGTAGCAGATGAGGTGGCAGGTCTGACACATGCTCGTAACAGAACCTGGTATTGAAACTTTTATACAAAGTGATTCAAAGCACTAAATTAATGTTTGCAAGTGGGATGGGATCTCGGACCAAAAAAAAAATCAGAATTGGCAAAATGGTGTTTATGGACAAAATTAAGAAATTTTCTATGGTAGATAGACAAGGACTGTCCAACCAACATGTTCCCTTAACAATGCTAAAATAAGACTAATTAATTTTACTTTTGATTAAACAAATCAAATCCAATTATGTTTAATTGATTAGTCAACGTGAGCAAATCCACCATTTCATCGTAGTCACTATTGGGCATGAAAATTGTATAGCAACAAGCATAGTAATTAATTATTAGTTCATTATAAGCACAATGATCCGCGTAATTTCACCATTGGTCCTCAAACTATCTTTCAAGTAACATGCAGATTATCAATATTTCATTATAGTTGCACAATTAATCTCTTCCATGCTAAAAACTTAACATATATTTTATAAGGAGTCCTCTCACATATTGAATTTATGAAGTTGGTATCGTTCAAGTAATAAGTTGGCCATCAATGTTTTATTATATTTGCACAACGAGTCTCTCATGTTGGAAACATGTCAAGTAGTTTTGAGAAAAAGTTGATTTTAACATGGACGAGTGCATAGAATTGAGAAAATTACAATAGTCTAAACTTATTGCTCAAGCAAAAAAAATTGCTTCCCAACTTTTTAAAAGGACAAAGTGATAACCCTTCATTATAATTGCAAAATCAATTTTGAGTGATGAAAATCATCTAATTTTCAATTAAATGGTTATGTATTGGAAACAAGTCTAAATTGGAAAAATTGAAAGAAAAAAAAAAATTAGACTTCATAAAGTTGATCATATAAAGTTACCAACTTATTATTTAGACAATAAATTGGGGAACCAATAGTGCAGTTCCTACAAATTTAAAGTGAGACACGTTATGAGAGTTGCATGATGATTTAATGAAAGATCTGAATAATTTCAATCCTTGATAGACCATTTTATACAACTATAATGAAAACTTAACAACTGACTTTTTCGTTTTTAAAGACTTTCGACAAACTGAGGATCAGTGATGCAATTTTCTCTAATAATAATATAGAGGTGGGATGGGTGGGGTGGATTAAGGAGCCAACGCTTAGAGATAGCAAATATACCCAACAACTCAATACCCATGGGCCCCCGCCCCGAATGGGGTGGGGATTACCCGCTTAATCGGG
Source organism: Fraxinus excelsior (assembly GCA_019097785.1). Lineage (NCBI taxonomy): Eukaryota > Viridiplantae > Streptophyta > Magnoliopsida > Lamiales > Oleaceae > Fraxinus > Fraxinus excelsior. Next base: position 56,171,707 of record CM032623.1, on the reverse strand, counting down.
TATTCGGGGCGGGGAGGGTAACGGGCGCCCTGTCCCGTTTATTTTTTTTTTAAGAATTCAATATTTTAAATGGAAGATTTTATTAATTTTAATAGAAAATGAAAACTAAAATTATTTGTCTCAATCTAATAAATAAGTGAAATAATATAAATTATTAAAAACTTTAAAAAAAAAAAAAATAACGGAACGGTAAACGGGGGCAAGGGGCCCCTACCCGACCCCCAACCCACCCCATTGCCATTAAGCAAAATGTTACCTCTCTCACATACCGCATACAGAGATACACACAGTCTCCACGTGCAATGCTCTATCGGTTCTTGCTGGCTCTCAGGTCCAGTTAAGCACAACAAAAACTTTTGTAAATATCACGTTCAAAAAATTATATTTTGAAATCTTTTCCTCCCCATCTCTCTTCCTCTGCCTGAATATGGATTCCAAGACCCTTCTTGATTATGCTCTGTTCCAACTCACCCCAACAAGAACAAGGTACATTTCTTGAATGTGAATATATAATTATGTATATTTCTTGAATCTATAAACGGGTTTCAGATACTGATAATGTTTTTTTATTCTTGCTTATGGGTTTTGATTGGAATTGGAAAAGATGCGATCTTGTAGTGTTTTCTGGGAAGAAAAATGAGAAATTAGCTTCTGGGCTAGTGGAACCCTTCATTTCTCACTTGAAATATGCTAAAGATCAGATTCCAAAAGGTGGGTATTCAATCACTTTGCGTCCGCCGGTTGATGCCCCATGGTTCACCAAATCCACATTTCACAGGTAACACAACAAAATCTTGTACAATTTAATCTGTTATTCATACAGATTCTTGATACCATCTTAAATGGTCAACCTTAACGCATTATTGACAAAACAGGGGCTAACTTGAGATCACTGATCTTAAAATCGACTGCGAATTGATCGTTTGAGCTTTTGGGCTATGATATCCAAGTCTTAATTACATAATTGCTTTATCATTGTAGTTACAAAAGTTGTGAGATTTTTGTTTTCCATTCTGATCTTTTTCCACTTCTCTGAATGGTGAAAGATAGATCCTTTTGTCTGAGTAGAAGTAGTTGTCATTTTATTCGGATTTAATTATAGTAAAGAGAGAAAAATGTAGAGGTTGAAATCTTGAAGACTGGATTTAGACAAGGGTACAATCCAGGAGAAGGATTCAGTCATCGCTGATATTTGAAAATCTGACTTATATAGGAGATAACTTACTTATAGATTTTTTTTCCCATGGATGGCAGATTCGTGCGCTTTGTGAGTACACCTGAAATTCTTGAGAGGATGATGAGAATAGAACGAGAAATTTCACAGATAGAGATTTCAATTCAATCTAACGAAATTTCGAACACTGATGTGGCAGGACATGTCGGGGAAGGTATGGTTTGAACATCTTCTTGAGAGAATGTAACGTATACATGCAGGCATCCATGAATGAAGAGAATCACAGTAATATTGTCAAAATGTTCAGGCAAATTTAACGTATAAATGCACATTCTCATTGATGCTGCACGCGGTAGAAATATAATGTTTTTTGGCAAATCACACGATAAATTTTTCTGAATCTGGTTTTTTAAAATCAGTATAATGTTATCTTTGGAATGCTATGTCTCTTTATTCACTCGGCTACTTGTGTTATTAGGAAACTTGTCAACTGCTGATGGGATCATGAAAAAGTCAAGGGATTCCTTGACGGTATTTTATTTGAACAGTTGAAGATTGGTAATTTCTTCATTAAAATCTTTGCCTAACTCAAGTTTCCATTTTGATGGTTCTTTTAGTTAACAGACGAAGATGGGGTTGATGGGGCTGCAGTGGAAGAAAATTCCAAGTAAATGATCTTGCATTCCAAATATTTAGAATACTCTCGTTATTTCATTCCTCAGATAGTTGATTCATTAAGTTGTTTGTTCTGAGAAGGTTTCGTCTGCAACGTCTTATGGATGCTCGAAAAGCATTACTACAGAAAGAGCAAGCCATGGCTTATGCCCGTGCTGTCGTCGCGGGATTTGAAATTGACAACATTGATGATCTCGTATGCTTTGCTGACACATTTGGAGCCTCCCGATTAAAGTACGCATTTTAATTTTTTCACAATCCATATCATGCAATCTTTTAAGTCAAATAAAATAAATATCGTACTTCGGAACATAGCAAATCCCCATTAAATATACTTATTCAGTTCTGTACTTCAGAACAAAGACTATATATCTCAACAACTTTAAAGTACTATACCTGACCGAATTTCACCAATTAAATGAATGCTGGACAGCTTCGTTACTAAAATCTAAGTTTCGTGGTGAAGGTATTAGGACTCTAGGTTTCATCTTAAAAGGTCAACCTTATCAAGGGGAGTGACTCAAACCCTTATAAGTTGGTCTATATTTTTATATTTATTCGATGTGAGATTTTATCCTTTAACGTGCCGCCTCCGTAAGATGGTGGCTTGTTTGAGCAGGTCATTCTTAAAATTCGTATGCTTGGCTTAATCGGATTGAATTGTTCGTTGGAACTTAATGGGCTCTAATACCATGTTAACACTTGGGGTTCTATCTTAAAAATTCAACATTATGAAGAAGAGTAGCCCGAACCTTTATAAGTTGGTTTATGTTTTCATTTTTATTCGATGTGGGATTTTATCCCTTAACAGAAGGTATATTGTCCAAATTGTCCATTCTCATCAAGAGACAGTTCAATGTAAGTTACAACTATCATTGCTAAGAAATTGTAATTTTGTCACTCGTTGAGGGTAATTTCTCAAAAAATTTGCAGTACGTTTTGATAATATTGATATTCTTCCTTCCAATCATTATCAAGTGAAGCATTTATTTTTGTATCTCTTTTTTCTGTAAGAGAGAGTATTATACTTGAATGAAAATTTGTTATGTAGAGTGGCATGCACTGATTTCAAGGAGCTTTACAAGCAAAAGCATTCGGACAACCAATGGATGGATGAATTAGCAGCAGTTCAAGCATGCTCCATTCCTTCTCTTTCGTTTATGGGGACGTCTGGAATTATGGTTGCCGGTGAAAACAATCACAATAGTGGGAACTCTGAGGGTCTGTTGGGGTCAACTGACTCTTTGGAATCTACTGCAACAAATTCAGATGGTAGCAAAGGTACATTTTTCATAATATCACCCAATTATTTATCTACTTTGCGTGTTTTGTCTGTCTAAGCATATCTTTTTCATTGTCTCACTTATCAGTAAGCTCATAGTAATAGTACTTGAAAAGGGAAATTTTGAAATATGAAACTTCAATTTTTGTTATACAGAGGACTGTCTTGACTGTCACTTTATATAGATGCCTCACTTTTTTCCTTGTCTGAAGTTCTTATCTTGTTTATCAGGTAATAAAGGCTCTAAATTTCAATATCTTCGACTCTAACATTCTAGGTTTAACCTTATGGTTCTTGTGAACATCATTAATACACGGATGAATCTTTTCCCAAGGAAGAAAAGAAATTAAGTTTTTCCAACTGGTCATGGAAATTGTTGAACCATTAAATCTGGTCTTCAGCATGCCCCTCACTTGCAGGTGGGATTTTATTGTCCCATTGAACATATGCACAATTTCATTAAATGGATGATGGTAGCGGTGGTAACAAGACTTGAACTCACGATCTTCGATGTTACGTTGAACCACTTGATGTAAAAGCATAAACTCTGTTACATATATATCACTTAAATCTTGTCTTCAACGGAAACAATAACAAGAAATCGTTAAGGGATAACTAGAAACATCTGTTTTGACTTGCATTATCGAACATTTGTTTATTGTCGAATCTATCTTATAGCATATACCTCGAGTGGACGTCATATTCTAATCTAGAAGTTTTCCCAGCAGAAAGTAAGCCTGCTTTGGATCAGACATCATCAACTTCAGCTAAAATACAGTTACAGGTGCCATGGATGGATCATATTCCTCCATATGCATACAACATTCAAAATCCTACTCAACAATACCAAGGATATCCTTTTCCGGGTATGCATCCCGTTCTACCTTATTATCCTGGGCATATGGGATGGCCTCAAAATGTGAATGGTTCTTCTAATGGCATTATTCGACAGTCTAACGGTCATCAAAATCAAAAGTCAACTCGCAGAAAGGAGAAACCTTTAGATGCAAATGGAGCAGAAACCTCTGAAGAGGATGAGCAAAATGAATCTACTGACTCTTATTCTGGGACAGATTCAGATGAAAGTAAAAAGCATGGCAAGAAGCATTCTTCAAAGGGGCAACTGTATGTTAAAAAGCACAAGAAAAAGTCCTCAAAAACGGTTGTGATTCGTAACATAAACTATATTACTTCCAGTAGGCACGATGAAGAAGAGGATGGAGTCTCTGATGATTCTTCAGCACTTGATGAAGCTTGCATCAGAGAGGGGGTGGACAATGCAATTGCATCATTGGAGAAACATTCCCACTCAAAAACTCATAAGAATGGAGGACATCAAGGCTCCCATTCTCAAAATGGATCTATTGCTAAAACTGAGCAAGATTTTAAGAATGATGTTGATGGAGTGAAGAAAACTGACAATTGGTGCGCTTTTCAGAATCTTCTCATGAGTCATGAGGAGTCGACTCCTAATGGCTCGCAGAAACATCACATTATGGATTTTCAGGATGCTCTGAATTTCGAGTCAGAGAAAATTAAGAAACAACCTTTGACCACCGATGACGCCGTTCATGTTATTAAGAGAAATGGAGAGAATGACGGAAGAGATGATGGGGAAGATTTTACAAATGGTGAAAATACGCATCCAATTGTGAAAAGAGCTGTTTCTGAAGATGAGAATGCATTGTTTTTGCAAAGATCAGAAGAATCACGGCCAAGTCTACTCAGAACTCCATCTGAGTTTGCTGCAGAATCATCCATTATTAGAAACCGGAAGGCAGAAGATTGGTTTGTTAAATCCTCTGGAGATTCAGTTCAAATGGAATTCGACAATCTTGGCATTATGTCTTATGAGGCAAACTACATTCACAAAGAATCAACCCAAAAAACCGCTTTGGTCGACGATTCCATTATTATAGAGTCTAGACCAGCAGTGTATGATCAGCATGATTCTTCGTGGAGAACTGATATTTGCATGGTGGAGGACATAAATCTAGCTACAAGGACTGAAAATAAAAATTCAAACATTCCACAGGAAATACCCAAGCAGGCTGAGCCTGATGAATTCTGCATGGCACTTGTAAGGGAGTCACGTGAATCCGTGGGGGAAACCTGGACACCGGAAGTGGATTATGAAGCTGAAATTTCTTTTACAGAGGCTGACAGAAGATCTTCTCTAGTTAAAGAAAACGCTTATGTAGAAGAAAATCTTCTTGCCAATGGTAAAAGCGCGATCAGCAAGAAAAATGCAGGTCCAACTACTAAAAATCTGGGGAGGGACGTGAAATCTAAAGTTTTGGGAGGATCCCCTGCTAAGAGCAAGCCTGATACCTTATCAAAAAACAAGAAGCCGTCTTCGGCAAGTAGGTTGATGGCTCATAAGAGCAAGTTGGAGAAGGTATAAATATCATTTATTATATTATACGGTAATTCACTTGTGTTTTCAATTATATTCATGCATTTCTTCTGCAGGAAGATGATGTTCGTAAGAGAATGGAAGAACTGCTGATCCAACGGCAGAAGAGAATTACTGAAAGAACAGCTTCTTCTGGCGTGAGTCCTGCAGCTGCAGTGTCTAAGAAAACCCCAGTCGGAAGTAAAACAGCTCCTTCAATGCTCGAGAAACATCAGACTAAATCAATAGTCGGCAAAATGAATGTGTAAAATCAGAAAGCAGCAAGTTGTGTTTCGAGCCTTTGTACAGAATTGATTACGGTATTCCTCAAACCGTAGATTCATTTATCAGCCATGTGTTTCATCAGCATGCAGAGAAATAAATTTCATGTTATCAACTATCAGATGTTCCCTCATAGTTATAAGGAAGCTTTTCTTTCCAAATTTATATCAGATGTATGTACAAGTTTTTGTATAGATTGCCAGTGCCATTTCTATACTGCTGATATTTCGAATACGATTTCTTTCCCTTTCCTGCTGAATTATTGATTTGATGTTTGTTTGCCGATTTTCAACGAGTATACTATTTGTTGAAACCCAATCCTATAACGATGTTGACATTTTTGTTCTTTTCACCGAAATTCAGGTGGGGTGAAGTATATGAATACTATCGATGGTCAAAAATGTAACGGCTTCGCATCAACTATGAAGAATGTTGATTACGAGTAACTCCATCATAAAATTGTCACTCGATTGACCAAAAACAATTACATGACGATGAAACGTGTCATAAAATGATACTTATTTATTTTACTAAAAAATTGTACTTTTTCCACATAAAGCACTAACGGCTACATTTGATGATCATTATTTATTAACTACCACGTTATCAATTTCTACTGGTAAAATATGATGAAACTGAGTTAACTGAAATTAAATTTACCTAATTCGAATCAAATTAAAGTAATTACCTACTAAAATTAATTAGTATAATTACCCAATTAAAAAAATACTAAAATACAATAGACTCTAACTAAAATTATAGATACTGAAAATGAAATTTACCCGTTCAATCCTTACATGCGCGGTTGAGAGGGATGACAAAAGACCCCAACCATGCCCCCTCCCTGTCAAAGAATCAGGACGGGGATGGAAATCCCGCCCAAAATCTTCCCTTCTATTTCATTTTTAAATTTAGAAAATAATTTAAAAGTAATAATGACAAACTTCTACTCTCTTAAAAGAGAGGATCCTACATTTACTATTCATTCATGAGTTCTCTCTCACGTATCACTGTTTCATGTGAAATAAAACTTCCATTGTTCATTGATAATATTCTCTCTCATTTTACCTTTCTTAAAAGAGAGGATCCTACATTTACCATTCATTCATGAGTTCTCTCTCACGTATCACTGTTTCATGTGAAATAAAACTTCCATTGTTCATTGATAATATTCTCTTTCTCATTTTACCTTTCAATACTACATTACTATTTCTCGAGGGTTTAATGGTCAAACTGCGGGCTAATTTTATTACAAAATATCTCATTCACGCAATCATTTCTTCTCTCTTATTCGCGCTCATTTCTCGTCTCTGACATTTTCTCTCTTTTCCATTGCCTCTTCACTTCATTTCTCACGCAACCACGTCTGTTTATTCTGCTTCCTTCACACAACCCTAGAGTTCTCATTTCTCCTCTCTTTTCTATTTTTTTTCTCTCACCATTGGTATAGTGATGATTATTGATTTATTATTATTTGGTTATCTTACTTTGATCGAAGGTTTTAACTATCGATTCAATATCAAATTGTAATTCTAATGTAAATTCATTTTTAATAGTAAGTACATGGTGGGAGGTGCTTTAACTTCTGGTGCTACCGAAATGTTGTCGTCGAGAGGAACAATGATGAAAAGTTTGATATCTTTCGTAAGCAGACTGAAAAGAACTTACACTGTACTCGAAATAATGGAGAAGATAACGAGTTGCCTACTCTTTGAAATACGCTGCCATCTATAACTGTCGTCAGTGGTCAAGTTTGAGAATTTCATTAATTTCTTAGTTAGTTTCTATAATTCGATCTAAGTTTACAATTTAGTTTCACTTGTGACATCGATCGTGTAGCATAAGATATTGAAACAGTTAATCGGTGTGATATTAAGGGTTTGTTTGAGCCCATTCTTTGAAAAAATAAATTTATGTGCAAAAACTTATGATTCCAATCAAAAGATGATACCATGATAAGAGGAAGTTCTTACTGTTCACTTCCACATATTCTCCATTCGGAAATAAAATACATAAGAACGAATTCATTAGTAATGAAAAGAAATTCATGAACACTACTTCCGTCTTTAATTTTTCGAATTAATTCATGTATAATAAAAATAAGATTTAGGTGTCGAAATATGTTACTTAACATTCATAAGCATTTACATTAAATGAACATTTAAATTACTACTATAGGGTCTGAATCTCTTGACTTTGCAAGAACGACCCAAGACGGTACTGTAGCGCAGTAACACCAACCGCGCATCGCGTGGGCGCCTTCTTCCTCTTCTCTAGACGTGCGCTGCACGAAGATCGCTCTGCACAAAGACATGGATCTCTATACAACGTCAATTGTCTGTTATATTTTACACGCACAAAGAACGCGGATAAAGATTCATTCATTGGCATGGTTGAAAACTTATTTAAACTATTCACATTTTCTCTACTACAATGTGTTTTTTCATTCATGTAATATCATTCTTGTAGGAATCTGATAGGCGCCCTATTAAGTTCACATACGCAAGAAGGAAAAAGAAAGATGGGCAGTGCAATGAAGTTAATTTTGTTGATTACTACTGTTGAGTTGTACGTTTTCAAGTCATTGTTGTTATTTTGAGTCAGGGTCATGTTGGTAAATTAAGTCTATTGAGAGGGTCATGTTGGTAAATTGAGTTTAGGGAAGGGAATAAAAGTAATTGGGGGGAGTTTGAGTAAAGGTATGGAAATTAATTTGGAAGTGTCTTGAGTCAGTGAGGAGAGCTACTCGGTCTCTCGAATTGCCCAGTGATTAGTTTATTCTGTTATGTTTCTTCATTGAATAATCAATACATTTTTTCAACTTGCAAGCTTCAACTCTACAAGCAATTCTCAATACACAGCAACTTAATTTTAGAATCTTAGCTCGCTTTACCAGGTACATATCATTTTGGTATCAGAGCATTCCCTGGGAATATGAAGTTGTCTGATCACGTAGACTGTTTGGAAGGGAAAACCAATGGTGTCCAGCAGGAACTACAATGAGATATGAATGTGTTGATGGAAAAAATGGATGTGATGATGAATAAATGGATAGAACATGACAAAAAGGAGAAAGGAAGAGCAGAGGGCTTTCAGGAGTCCAACCCACTCCCTAATCCCCCTCTAAAGAATGACGAAGGGGGCAGCCACAACTGCGAAGGTGGCCAGGAACGCGACGAGCCATTGCGATCTGAAAATCGAATCAGGAGATTGGAGATGCCCGTGTTTGATGGAGAAAATCTGGATGGTTGGATATTCCGGGCATAACGATATTTCAATATGAATCGATCTGCCAACTGGGAGAAGGTGGAAGCGGCGGCCGTTTGTTTCGAGGGGGAGGCGCTAGCGTGGTATCAATGGGAAGTCAGTAGGCATCCGGTTCCAAGATGGGAGGATTTGAAGTCCTTATTATTGGAACGATTCCAATTGCCCCAGGGGGGAACTAATTTGGAAAAATTTATGGCGTTGCAGCAGGACATGACAATTCGCGAGTACCGGCGAATGCTCCGTTGGTGGCTGTTGGCGAGGAAGTATTGGAGAGTAACTTTTTAAATAGGCTGAAACCATGGGGTACTTTTTAAATTACCCTTATCAAACACGTCTTTTGTCAATTTATCCAATTTTTTTTTACATTCACCACAATAGCCGTCCAAGACTTAAAAGACAAAAATATTCTTAAAATGTTATATAATTACATAAATGTGGTATTGTTTAAAAGACAAATATGTCCTTTTTAACTTAAAAAGAATTTCAAACATTCCCAATTAAATTTAAAAATAAAATCACTTTTTTTGTATGTTTACTCCAATACAGATAAAAATTGTTTCATTTTTTATCTGCTTCAAACTTGAAAACAGATAAATTTATCAAACGCTATACAAGAAGATATTATTTACAACAATCAGTGGAATTGATTTACGTATTTTTAAATTCGCTTCGGTTAAATTAGTAAATTTTTTTAATATTTAAATTTTATTTCGATATAGATATATAAAAAATTTATAATTTTAAATGGATCTAAAATCATTTTTAACAAAAACGAGAAAAAAATTTATCTACATGTATAATTACAGACAAATTTACGTATGTAAAATGTCAAGACTTATATGGAAAAAACCATGCCCGGACGTCCGGGTCCAGACGTCTGGACCCGGACGGCCCACTCGTCCGGGCTTTTGGGAAGGGTGCGCTTGACAACGTTTTTAGACCATAACTTTCTCTCCTAATATCCGATTGAGGTGATTCAAAATGCGTTGAAAATCTAACTCAAAGGGCTACAACTTTGCTTCAGATACCATCTTCGAATTCGATCGTTTTCCGTGTCAAAAAATGGTCTCAATATGAAGCTGAAAATCGGTGCAAAACTTTTTAGCTTGAAAGTTGATATATGATAATGTTTTGGTTATATTTCATCCATTTGACTCATTTCTTCATCCAATTGATCTCCAACACTCTCGAATCTTCATCACAAGGTTAGAAACAAGTTTATAATATTTTCACTTAGTCCCTGAACTATCACTTTCCTCCATATTGGTCTTTTTCGCTCTTTTCTTCTAATTTCCATCGTGTTCGTCCATTGCATCCTAAACCAAAATACAAGTGTACTTAGAACACTTAGACGCCAATAAATTATGAAAATGCAATTGTTATTGGATGAAAAATGTGATAATTGATCTGGATCTTTATTCTTAGAGTCGAGTGACCTTCAGACTGTGGATATGCAAATTGTTCCCTTCAACGACCTCTTACCTTAATGGGATCTTTTCTATTTCAACTTCTTGCCTTCACTGTATCATTTCCAAGGACAAATCCCTAGATTTGGATTAAATAAAAACTGTATTGGTTGTTAAAATAAGAAGAAGTTTCTTCTTAGATCTATCAAGAATCTATGAGAACGGAAATTTAGAAACTCGTTCTTCTATAAAAAGAAATGAAATATTATTGATATTCTGAAATTGGTACAAGAATTATATCAAAAGACAGAAATATATTGATTTTCTTACAGTCTGAGAGCTCAAGTATTTTTCTAACTCATTCTACCTCTATCTTAACTCAAAGACTTCTATTTATACAACTCATGAGGCTCGATTATTGGCCTCTTACATCATTCATTATCTCATACTCCACTAATGAAATTCTATTATTACAACAGTATATTCACTACATAATTGCAATTCTATAACTCTTTTAGGACTTGATTGATCTTTTCTTAAAATTATAATGGCTTAGTTTACTTTAATCGTTTATTTAATGCTTTATAAACAAATTAAATAAGTAATTTAAAATAAATAATTTAATTGTTTACTTAATATATCATTGTAAAATTCATTTCCTTATTTTAATTATTTATATAATACTTAATTATAATTAATAGAATATTAAATAAATAATCAAAATATAAAATATAAATAAACAATTCAAAGAAAACAATTTATTTAATATTTTATTATTTGTTTATATAATATTTAAATATAATTAAATTTATTATCTTAATTATTAATTGATTAATTCATTATTTCCTAATTTAATTTTTAATTGAATAATAAATTATTTATCGTTTATGTAATAGTTTATTGAAATTAATAGTTTATTAAATAAACAATCGAATATTTACTATTTTATTATTTATAACTAAATAATATTTAATTATTTATTATTTTAATTGGTAATTGATTAATAAATTATTTATCGTTTATGTAATAGTTTATTGAAATTAATAGATTATTAAATAAACAATCGAATATTTAATATTTTATTATTTATAACTAAATAATATTTTAGTATTTATAACTAAATAATATTTAATTATTTATTATTTTAATTGTTAATCGATTAATAAATTATTTATCGTTTATGTAATAGTTTATTGAAATTAATAGATTATTAAATAAACAATCGAATATTTACTATTTTATTATTTATAACTAAATAATATTTAATTATTTATTATTTTAATTGGTAGTTGATTAATAAATTATTTATCGTTTATGTAATATTTTATTGAAATTAATAGATTATTAAATAAACCATCGAATATTTAATATTTTATTATTTATAACTGAATAATATTTTATTATTTATAATTAAATAATATTTTATTATTTATTATTTTAATAGTTTATTGAAATTAATAGATTATTAAATAAACAATCGACTATTTACTATTTTATTATTTATAACTAAATAATATTTTAGTATTTATTATTTTAATTGTTAATTGATTAATAAATTATTTATCATTTATGTAATAGTTTATTGAAATTAATAGATTATTAAATAAACAATCGCATATTTAATATTTATTATTTATAACTAAATAATATTTTATTATTTATAATTAAATAATATTTTATTATTTATTATTTTAATTGTTAATTGATTAATTTGTTATTTTTCATTTATGTAATAGTTTATAGAAATTAATGGATTATTAAATAAACAATTGAATATTGAATATTTTATTATTTATAACTAAATAATATTTAATTATTTATTATTTTAATTGTTAATTGATTAAGAAATTATTTATCGTTTATGTAATATTTTATTGAAATTAATAGATTATTAAATAAAAAATGAAATATTTATTATTTATAACTAAATAATATTTTATTATTTATAACTAAATAGTATTTAATTATTTATTATTTTAATTGTTAATTGATTAATTTGTTATTTCCTATTTTAATTTTTAATTGAAAATTAAATAATTTATCGTTTATGTAATAGTTAATTGATTTTAATAAAGTATAAAATAAACAATCGAATATTTAATAATTTATTATTTGTAACTAAGTAATATTTAACTACTATACTCTTTTTTGTAACTAAATATTAAACAAATTATTGAATACTAAACAAAATAAATAATTAATAAATAGATTATTAACTAAACCATCGAGTAATTAATATTTTATTATTTATAACTAAATAATATTTTATTATTTTTGATTTTAATTGTTAATTGATTATCTCATTATTTCTTATTTTAATTGTTAATTGAATATTTTATATAATATTTAATTATAATTAATATAATATTAAATAAACAATTGAATATTGAATATTTTTTTATTTAAAACTAAATAAAATTTTATTATTTTAATTTTAATTTTTAATTGAATATTTCATTATTTATTATTTTAATTGTTAATTGAATATTAATTTATTTAATATTTTATATAATACTTAATTATACTTAATAGAATATTAAATATATACTTGAAAAATAAAATTTAAACAAACAATTCAAAGAAACAATTTATTTTGTTTATTTATTATTTATAAATATTTTACTTTGAAATAAATTACTTCTTGTAACTAAATAGTAATCAAACTATTAAAATAAACAAATTAAATAAATTATTAAAAGAAATAATTTATTTTAATGTTTTATAAACAATTTCAATAACTAATTTAAAATAAATATTTTACTTGTTCACTTAATAGTTAATATTTCGTTGTAAAAGAAAAATTTATAATTAAATTTCTTATTTTAATTGTTTATATAATATTTAATTATTATTAATAAAATATTAAACAAACAATCAAAATATAAAATTTAACTAAACAATTTATTTTGTTTATTTAATATTTTATTATTCGTGATTAAATAATATTTCACTTTTAAATAAACTCTTTTTTTGTCACTAAATATTAGACAAACTATTAAAATATACAAATTAAATAAAATCAATAATTAAAAATTCATGACAAAATTAAACTATAATTAATATTAAATAATAAAATTAGAAATTAATTTTAAATAAAATATGTAGTATATACAATATTTATATAAAATAATATGAAAAAAAATCATCTCGGCCCAGATGCCCCCAGATGGCATCTGGGGCACTTGGGCGCCCAGATGCCATCTGGGGGGCAGATGCCCCCAGAGTCTGGGGGCCCCCCAAAGATGTCCCCAGATGGCATCTGGGCCCCCAGACTCTGGGGGCATGTGGGCCGAGAATCGTCGGAAGTCGTTATTGGGGAGTCGTTTTCTTCCTGCAGAATCGTCGGAAAATGTCATTTTCAACGATTTCTACCTTCCAAAACTCACCCAAATCACATTTCATCCTTAATAAAATATCTACAACAATTTTTTCAAAGATAATCAACAAAAATTTGAAAACTTGTTTTATTTATTTAATGATTTCAACCATGCTTTGTAATCAAATTACTGAATTTTTGTCGATTTTTTGGTCGTCAATCTTGCTGCTCATTGGTGAATATTTTTTTCTCCTCTTCCAAGTCACGTGTGAGGGTAAAAATGGGAAAATGCTTGACTTTTAAGTTTCATTAGCTTTTTCCTTTTTAAAAAAATAAAATACTGGTCAACGGCTATTTTGGAAAATGGGCGGGTCACCCGGGTATTTTCAACTATTTCCTCCTGAAACCATTGATTCGGGCTGAAGTGAGAATGTTAAAACCCCATGTGTTGGACTATATCATGGAATTGGCCCAACGGGTCGAAGAGAGAAATGAGATAATTCAACAGGCCCAGATTACATCGGGCCCAAATAGATGGAGAATCAGCAGGCTCCCACTTCTAGCCCATTTAAACCATCTCTAAATGCACCGTCTCTCGACCCACAGATTTCCCCAGTTCTTCCTTACAATTCAAATCCCCCAAAATCCTCCACAAGGATGCGGTCGGCTACCACCACCAAGGGAATGGCTCCGTTCAAAAGGCTTACGGACGCCGAGTTATAGCTGAAGAAAGAGTGGGGTTGTGTTATCGTTGTGATGAGAAGTTTGGGCCGGGTCACCGTTGTAAAAATAAGGAACTCCAGATACTAGTAGTTCAGGATCTCAAAGAAGGGGAAGAAGAGGATATGCTGGAAGGAGGTGAGGGTATTGAAGGAGGTGACGTGGTGGAGTTGTCCTTGAACTCGGTTGCAGGCTTAAGTGCCCTAAAAACCATGAAGGTGATCGGATCCATTTCGGGGCACCTGGTTGTAGTTTTGATCGATTGTGGAGCCACCTACAACTTCATTGCTACAGAATTGGCAAAGCAGGTAAGGCTACCCACCACCGCTACGACTGGCTACGGGATCACCATTGGTACTAGTAAGTCGGTAAAAGGGGAAAGCATTTGTAAAGGGGTGGTACTCTCATTACCAAGGATTGAGGTAATAGATGGTCTTTTGCCCTTCTAGCTTGGCTGTACAGATGTTATTTTGGGGATGAAATGGCTGGGTACGCTAGGAAAGATGCAAGTTAATTGGGAGAGCTTATCGATGTAGTTTCAGGTCGGCAAGGAGACTATTTGTCTGCAAGGGGATTCGAGCTTTCAGAAGACGTAAGTGACCATTAAATCCATGGTAAAGTCCTTTATGGAGGGTGACCAAGAAATTCTTTCGGAGTTGGGTAATTTGGAATTGGAGAGGAGTAAACGTGAATACGAGTTGCCTTCTTCAATCAGAGAATTGCTTCAGCGTTACAACCCAATTTTTGGGGGCCGAACTTACTCCCTCCACTTGAGGACATGATCATGCCATCGTACAACAGGCTAGGTCGACTATTGTGAACGTCAGGCCATATTGATGTCCATATTTTAAGAAAAATGAGATTGAGCGGCTAGTCAGGGAGATGCTGGCCGTTGGGATTATTCAGTCGATTTTTTGTTCGAGGTTCAAGAGGAACGAGAGGAACCACCGCCCAATCGTTGTAGCCCTTTTTCGAGTCCAGTGTTGCTAGTGAAAAAGAAATATGGTAGTTGGAGATTTTGTGTGGATTATCGAGCCTCAATAAGATTACGGTTCCGAACCAATTTCCAATCCCAGTGATCGATGAGTTGTTGGATAAGTTGCATGGGGCAGTAATTTTTTCAAAACTGGACTTGAAGTCGGTGTATCATCAATCAAATTAGAATCCAATTTCCAATCCCAGTGATCGATGAGTTGTTGGATAAGTTGCATGGGGCAGTAATTTTTTCAAAACTGGACTTGAAGTCGGTGTATCATCAATCAAATTAGAATGAAGGCCAGTGTCTAAAACTGCCTTTAGAACTCATGAGGGTTACTATAAATTTTTGGTTATGCCATTCGGGTTAACCAATGCGCCAGCTACTTTCCAGAGTCTGATGAATGACATCTTTCGACCATATCTCGAAAAATTTGTTCTGGTGTTCTTTGACGACATTGATTTACAGTGCTTCGTTGAAGAATCACCATAGCCACTTAAACTTGGTATTAGGATGTTTATTGAAACACCAGCAGTTTGCAAATGAAAAAAAAAAATGCACATTTGATCAACCACAATTGGAATAACTAGGACACGTTATTTCAAAAAAGAGGGTGATTGCAAATGGGTCGAAGATTGAGGCGATGTGCAATTGGCCTAAGCCCCCCCCCCCTCCCCCCCCCCCCCCCCCCCCCCCCCCCCCCCCCCCGAAATCAGGAGTTACGTGGGTTCTTGGGCCTCACCAGGTATTATCGTCGATTTGTGGTCGGATATGCTAAGATCGCCTGCCCGTTGACAAAACTTCTCAAGGAGGGGTTCATCTGGAATGATAGTGCGGAGGCAGCTTTTAATGAATTGAAAACAGAAATGACCGAGGTCCTGATGCTAACAATACCCAATTTTTCTCAGCTATTTGTGGTATAAACCGACGCGTCAAGTCATGGCGTGGGGGCAGTGTTAATGCAAAATCGTCACCCAATTGCCTATTTTAGTCAGCTGTTACCATGGACTACTTAGCAGAAATCTATCTATGAACGTGAGTTGATGGCAATAGTTTTCGCCACGCAGAAATGGAGCCATTATCTGCTAGGTCGACACTTCGTCGTAAGGACTGACCAACGGAGTTTGAAGTTTCACTTGAACACTGCTTAGTTAGTGAGGAGCATCAAAAGTGGGTGACCAAGTTGCTCGGTTTTGAATTTGAGATTCAGTATCGTACGGGCCTTGAAAATCGAGCTGCATATGCCCTTTCGAGGATTGAACCGACTATACATGCTTTAACCTTATCGACTCCCAAGGTGCTAAGTTGGATGACATTAAAGAGGCAGTGGAAAAAGGATGAGGAATTGGGACAGATATTCAGTTGTTTAAAAGCAGGCACTAAGACTAAACCATGTTACTCTTTGGTGGTGGGAAAATTATGTTATAAGGGTCAGTTAGTGTTACCACATTATTCCCAGTTTCAGGAAATTATGTTGAAGGAATGTCACGACTCTAGTGTTGGGGGTCATTCGGGTTTTCTTAAAACATATCGAAGGATAGCTCAAGAGGTGTACTGGAAGAATATGAAAAAGGATATTAGGGATTACGTGGCTCGTTGTGCGGTGTGTCAACAAAATAAATATATGACTTTATCTCCTCAAGGTTATTACAACCACTTCCAATTCCAAACTTAGTATGGGCTGTTATCTCACTGGATTTTGTTGAAGGGCTACCCAAGTCAGACGGTTGGGACACGATACCGGTGGTTGATGATCGATTGAGTAAGTACGCTCATTTCATCTGCCTCAAAACACCCTTTTACTGTCCAGGTTGTAGCACGAGTGTTTATACGGGAGATCATCCGTTTACACGAGGTACCTCATCGATTGTGTCAGATCGAGATCGAATATTCATGAGCAAATTTTGTGAGGAATTATTCAAAGTGCAGGGAATAGTGTTGAAGCGCAGTTCATCTTACCACCCATAAACAGATGGTCAAACAAAGGTGGTGAATTGGTGTTTGGGGACTTACTTAAGATGCTTCGTCTCCAGTAAACCATGTTCATGGAGTCTTATGGCTGCCTTGGGCGAAATTTTGGTATAACATTTCTTTCCATACGGCCTCCAAACATACCCATTTTTCAGATTGTTTATCGACGTGACCCACCTCCCATGTTGCCGTTTGATAAAGGGGTTACAGTTGTATCATCGGTGGAGCAGTCTTTACTTGATCGGTATGCAGCCCTACAGGAATTGAAACTACATCTTCAACCTGCACAACGGCAAATGAAGCGGACTACCGACAGGAAACGTCGGGATATACAATTTGAGGTCGATGAATTGGTGTATCTTAAACTAAAAATGTATCATCAGCACTCCGTGACAAATCGATGGTCTGCAAATCTCTCTCTGCGCTACTATGGGCCTTTTAAGGTTTCAGCTCGAGTAGGACAAGTGGCCTATAAACTAAAGTTACCTCCGAGGACAGTAATCCATCCCATGTTTCACGTCTCTCAGTTGAGGAAGGTCATTGGCGCTATGCAAGCCATAGGCTATTTACCAACACGGTTAGCAGCACATGGACAATTCTTAGTGGAGCCAGAGTCCGTATTACGGGTCCGTCTAGTTCAGTTGAGGGATCTGGGCCAAAGGTTCTAATCAGATGGAAGGATTCTCCAGATTTTGAGGCAACCTAAGAGCTTTATGACAACATCAAACTATAGTTTCCAGAGTTCCACCTTGGGACAAGGTGGTTTTTAGGGAAGGGGGTAATGATAGGCCCCCTATCAAGTTCACATACGCAATAAGGAAGAAGAAAGAGGCGATAGTACAAGGAAGTTAATTTTGTTGATTACTACTGTTGTGTTGTACGTTTTCAGTCGTCCTTATTTTGAGTCAAGGTCATGTTGGTAAATTGAGTTTAGGGAAGGGAATAAATGTAATCGGGGAGAATTTGAGTAAAGGTACGAGAATTAATCTGGAAGTGTCTAGAGTCAGTAAGGAGAGCTACTAGGTCTCTCGAATTGCCCAATGATTAGTTCATTCTGTTTTGTTTCTTCATTGAATAATCAGTACATTTTTTCTACTTGCAAGCTTAAACTCTACAGCAATTCTCAATACACAGCAGCTTCATTGTAGATTCCTACTGCTCTGTTACTAATTTCACCTCTGTTGGTTTCCCAGATTTACTCGTATCCACCTTTGAAGTGCTGAGCAAAACTAAAGCAGCCAGCAAACTCCTCCATTCTGCAAAATCTTAGCTTGCTTTACTAGGTACATATCAGAATCTAAGAAAATTATAGGGAATATAAGAATTTGAATAAACTCTAAGGCACGTAAATCATTATTTTTTACAAGATGTTTGGGAAAAACTGTTAAACTTTTAACAAATAACTTTTCAACAAACACACGGAGCAGCAAACCATTTGCATAACAACAATAAACAAATAATTAAATTATGAAAAAATATCTATCAATTTTCTAGTTCAACTATGTAACATTGTTAATTTGTTTTGATGTTATTGAAAACTGAGACCATTCTATACAAATTTATATTGCTAAACAACAAAGTATAGATACAAACATACATCTAACATTACCTTCAAAATAATATAACACATGCACTACACGGGCAATAGACTATTAAATAAATAAATAAATTAGTAAATGGTGATCCACCACACCCCGAAAATATTGCCAGGGTGACGGAGAGAGGGAGTGCGCGTTGCCATTAGCACTTGGTCCATTTTCAAATCAGTCCAGGCGTCACGGACCGCAACTTTACTCAAGTCATGTGGCCCTATCATTGTAAATATTTTATTTCATTTTGTTAAATAGATAGAAATTAGAAAATTTTAGTATGATTCTTCGGTCAAAAGGCGTCTACTCCCGTCATTTGGGTTTTTGTTCCGAAGTCTATTATAGGGGATATTAGTCTTTCAAACATTTTCAAGTTTTCTAGTGTTCGCCCCTTGCACTAGCCATTATAATTTCCTGCTTTCATCTATTGTAATGTTCAGCTTTCAAACAATCAATGATCAAGTTTATTTCAATGCACTTCAATTTCATGTTGTAAGCTTTCTTTAAATTGTGATTAAATATACTTTCGTCCCGACTCGATCGAGAAAAAGCAGAAGGTAGTCTAGCGGAACAGACTACTGTCGTACGGTGTCCCTTTCTGTGCTAAGAAGAAAGGTAACACGTTAAAGTTGGTATCAGAGCTGTGGCTCAAGATCTCGATAAGAAAGCTATAGAAAGTGATCCTCCATTCACTGGCATATTTTGGACCAAGTTGTTCAAACTTGGTTCAACTTTGAGCATGAGCTCTAGCTTTCACCCACAATCTGACGGACGACGGAACGCTTCAATTCTATGCTGGAAGAATATCTTCGGCACTATATCTTTACTTCGCAGAAAAATTGGGTGAAGCTTTTGAATGCGGCACAGATATGTTTCAATGCCCAAAAGAGCTCTTCCACCAATAAAAATCCTTTTGAGATTGCTACTGGCCAGCAACCGTTACTCCCTCACACTGTAGACATTGATCAAAGTACCAGTCCCCTCAAGCAAAAAGTTTCTCTCAAGAGTGAAAATTAAACATTGAAATTGCTCGGAGTTATTTTGAGAAAGCTCAGAAACGGTACAAGAAAGCTGCATTTCTAAAGCGTCGTTTTCTGGAATTTAATGTTGGAGATCTGGTAATGGTGAAGCTCCTTGACAGAAACTGTTATAAACTGACAAGAGGGAAAGATTCAAGACTGGTGCCAACATATATTGGACCATTACCCATCATGAAGAGGATTGGCAAAGTCGCATACAAAGTTGCACTCCCTTCATGATACAAAATCCACAAGATCCTTCATGTGGGTGTACTCAAACCATACTTTGTCGACAAAGAGGACGCATCCAGAAATGACTCAAAGCGACCTGTGTTTGAACTGAAAAGAGCTGAAAAGAAGGTTGCTGAAGAGATTCTTGACCATAGAACTACTCGAGCTTCTAGAAAACATCATCAAGAATATTTGGTTAAATGGAGAGGATATAGCAACGAGGAAAATACTTGGGAAAGTGAAAAAGACCTTGAAGCCTTCAAATCATTAATTGAAGCATATCATTCATTGATGGCTCCGAGGACGTCGTCAAAACAAATGTGGGAAAATGTCACGGACAACAGCTTTACTTAAACCCCGTGACCCTATCATTATAAATATTTTATTTCATTTTGTTAAATAGATAGAAATTAGAAAATTTTAGTATGATTCTTCGACCAAAAGACGTCTACTCCCGTCATTTGAATTTTTGTTCCGAAGTCTATTATAGGGAGTATTAGTCTTTCAAACATTTTCAAACTTTCTAGTGTTCACCCCCTGCACTAACTATTGTAATTCCCTACTTTCGTCTATTGTAATATTCAACTTTCAAACAATCAATGATCAAATTTATTTCAATGCACTTCAATTTCAAGTTGTAAGCTTTCTTTCAATTGTGATCAAATTTATTTTTGTCCCGACACGACCGAGAAAAGGCGGAAGGTAGTCAAGCGGAGCAGACTACTGTCGCACAGTATCACTTTCTGTGCTAAGAAGAAAGGTAACCCGTGAAACCAAGTTTAATCACACAATTGAGTGATGGACGGGTCTCTAGGATCTTTCCTGTTGCGTCAAGCAAATATTAAATGTTGTACTTGTGCAACCAGAATTTCACGTTTGTATTGGGTTCAGAAGATAAACCATCATAGAACACTTTTTTCTTCAATCAGCATACACAATCCCTTGACCTTTCATTACTCAAGAATCAATCTGAACTATTTCAAATTCAAAAGCAAATATCTCATCGCTGCACGGCTTACCCAGCCTTTTATTTCAAATCCTGATAGAACAGAACTCGTTATTGAATTAGTACAAACTCAACTTGGTAATAATATTATAGTCCGTACAGCATCCTTGTAGTCAAAAGCACAGGCGTGCAATGTCATTTATTACAGTAAAGTACAACCTAGCATATGACAGTGCAGCTAAGTAATGACTGTATAAATTGCAATATGTGAAGCACTACCCGTAACTCAAAAGCTCTATACGCTTACCATCTTCAGAAGTTGCAGGAGACAACTCAAAACTTGAAATCCTTCTTCTTTGATTTGCCCTCTTTTTCCTGCATCTTTCTTTTCCTCTTCTTCTCATTCTGGACAAATTTGATTATGTTTAAAGTTTTTCCTTAGTGGGGTTTGGGGGTTAGGAATATAAATGAGGCACCAGAAATTGAACAACTCCAAAATACACGTACCTCAGCAACCATGTCACTGAAATCCTCCCGCTGAGTTCGCAACTTCTCTTCTTCTCTGGCTTCCTCATACCTGGGGAATACACGACACGGCAATAAGCCATCCTCCATCACATATAATCTTGGCCAATCAATGATATGATAACAAGAAAAGGACTCGACTTACTTGGCAGGTAAAACATTGTCCATGAGTTCCAACTCCTCTGGTGCTAGTGTGACATCGACTCTATCTGATTTCTGACCCCTAAGCAAATCAACCTAAGACGGATAAACCGTGAAATAAACATCATCAAGTCTATAGTATTAATCTGCAACGGATTCAGATACTTCCATTCGTTCTCAGTAACATATATTCAGCTATTTCATAATTTGCCAGTGACCAATGATTAGTGAAAGTATGACACACAAAGTGTACAGCCATAACAAACAAACAGTGAGGAACTGCAGGTCTTATCATTTTGAGATTTCATAGGTCGCAAATAATTAATCAACAGTTAACTTGCAACTCCAATATCTGTAAATGCATTTTGGAATCACTTATAGCAATTTTGTTTCAGCTTTCATGCAAGGAACACTGATCCTGCACGTGAATTAATTAAAGGAAGTACATAATTTGAGAATCAACCAAAAGATAATGAATACACAAAATCATCCCAATAGACAGGATGCTTGCGGAAACTTCTTTATTGCCGGGGTCACGTGTGTGTGTGTGTGTACGTGGAGCCTGAACACTTTTAGAACAAATTAAGCCATCAAATCAGCAGAATAACAAGACGTGGGATTCATAGACATTCCAATTGTCTTCAGAAAATAAATAGATAACAATTAACAATAAAACAACAGCTAACAAGATTAAAATAGTTTCTATTGCAGAACGCTTGTCGAATTAGTAACGCTATCAACTAGAAATATGAAAGCCACTAACATAGTTTTCCAATACCACTGATAGGCAATTCAAAGCTTGTAACCAATTGATCACGATGAACTCTAGTTTTGTATGTAAAAGTAAAGGATAAAGGAAAAAAAGGGAGGGAAAGAAAGAGAATGAACTTCCTGTACCCTTTTAGCACCAGTCTTGTCCTGTGTGCCAGTGTTGATCAAATACCTGTATGAGAAGTATAATGGGAATTCAATTCACAATGCAAAACTGAATACTAAAAGTTTGTCCATATTTGTCAAAAGAAGCAGAAACATACGTATGACTTGTGCCCAGCAAAGTTCCCGGTGCTATCTTCTCTTCTTTTTCTTCCAGCACCTTCAATGAACAAGAACAAAAATGATGAGCTCCAAAAAAGTGAAACTCGGAAAATTGATCAGGAAGATGGCAGCAGTCAAAAGATGTACTCACTTGATAGAGAGGCTTCTCAGGTTCCTTCCTCTGTTGCTTCCGGAGGTCAATAACATCAGGGGTTTCAACCCCTGTAGGAGTGCTGAAACCCATTCAACAAGAAAAAACAAGTCAGACTCGGAAACAACCCAAATAGGGTATCTAAAATTATTAAAAAATATACTAATAAAGGAACGTGAAAAATGGACCCCGAGCCAGTATCAAAATCATCTTTCAATTTAATTCTTCCATCAATTGATACAACCAACAAGCCTTTTTTTAAAAAAAAAAAAACAAGAATTTGAAGTCCATTATCCATATCAAACATTCTTCAGAGAAGTACAAGACCCCATTAGCACCTAGGGTTATATTGGGCATTCCATTCCATGCTAGTCCCACATTCATCATTATTAGTAATTCAACACCAACGTGAAGGAGAAACATCGAACATTGAATGAAGGCAAATACTATACCTTGAAAGGCTATCAACTGATTGAATGCCATCTTCCAGTTCCTCTTCCTCAATATGTTCTTCCTCTTCCTCTTCTTCTTCCTCCTCTTCTTCTTCCTCTTCCTCTTCCAAATCACCCCAATGCTTTGTCTTATCAACTGGTTCCTCCTGAAAATCAGCTCGATATAATGAAGTTGGATAAGTTAAATCTTAAGCACAAAAGCAGACACATGAATTGGAATATCATCAGGGGGAGTAAAAAAAACCATTTACGAAATTTTCATGAGGTATTGGTTTTCACCTCATAATTGGGCTGGTCTTGTTGCAAAACGCCAAAAACATCTCCATACAAGGGACGTCCATACTGGTGGAAGTGAAAATAAGAGAAAAGTAAGAAAAAATAAACAAAAAAAGGATGAGAGTGCAAATAAACATGGGAAGAAAGGTAAACCTACTTCATCAACGGGTGGTTTGCCCCAGTCTCCGTGTCCATAGCCAAATTTAGCTCCAGGAGGAATAGGAGCATTAAGCCCCGGAATTTTCAGACTTGGGTAAGAAGGTGGAGGACCATATCTCTGAAATGAAGGGTGAAAATAAAAATTGAACTCATCTCTATCATAAGGATAATGAGAGATATATTTTCGAAAGATATACTGATCAAACAAACAGAAGAAATATAATGAGGTATTATCTTCTCCAACCTGCATATTGATGAGCCAAGGAGGAGGAGCACCATCGGGCATTCCAAGAGCTTCTTTTAGTTCCTGTGACAAGGTTCCTGGCTTCATTTCTCGAAGTTTTACCTGTGTAATTCAAATGGAAGTTAAAAGCAGAACAAATAGCATGTACAATTTTGGCAATTATTCTCGCCACAGACTTGAGTGATTTTTTAAATATTTTTTCTGGCACTCCATAGCTTCAAACATGATAAACTTGATGTCCAAATATTTGCAACAACAATCTGAAGGATTGAAAACAGACTAAGCATTGCACCAGGAATCAAGAAGTAAAACTTAGAACAAAAATACAATGTGATATATTACTAATCCAAAGAATCGTAAAAGATAAAAGTTTTAAATTAACAATCGCATATCTTAAAAAAATCATTATCATCCACTTACACACTCGTTGGCTTTATCCAAAACACATATTAAAGAACAAAAAAAAAATGTCGCGGACAAACATTTCTGGTGAACTAAATACCTCAAATTCCTTCCCTTCATAATACAAATCACCATGTGCTGTCAATTTCGGTTTAGTCTGATGCTTGAAGAAGGCATCATGGAGGACCTGTATGAGAAGTGAAGTGTGAAAAGAATACAATGAGAAAAATAGAAAAACGAGCGACTGAAGAACTCCATACACTGCCACCAGTTTAAACAAATACAACATTGAGAGAGATTGTGGGGCAGTATAGTTTTGAGATTAAGAACATGTAAAACCTGATAGTCAATATCCATTTTTCCCATTTTTGGCTGCATCTTTTCACGTTGCTTTTGTTTCAGTTTCTTGCTATCCTCCTTTTCTATGTAGGCCTGCATATAAACACACAGCAGGCTCAGTTGCATATAAAAGAATGATGCAAAACCTAACAAGTCAGACAGGAAGAAGTGAGACCCCAGTAATTACAGTGTAACTTGCTTATTGACTTGTTAAAATATAATGACAAGGACACTGAATAACTGAATGCAGTACAAATTATATACATAAACAATTATGTCATCAGTGCGACTTTTTAGCATTATTCTTCAGAAACAAGAAAAAACACAGGTCTCCCCTCTTAGGTCTTGACATATTGTCATTTGAAGAGCCTAATCTTAATGAAAACCTCCAATGGGAAGGGAACAAAAAAGCATGCAGAAGCAGCTCTAGTACACATACTTTTTCCCTTTCTAAGTTTTTTCTCTTTCTCAAGTTTTGAAATTGTCCAAGTGAAGGATGGCATGAAAGTGGACAATGAGAAAGGAGATCAAATAAACAAAATGAAGTATATGAAAAGGCCAGAATCTACATTACATGGCAAAGGTCTTGACAAATATGTACACCAACAATGAAAATTTCCATCAAAATCAATTAAAGACAATACCGTTACTAGGAAAAAAAACCTATACACATAGAGAACTGAACAAAAGATAGCACGTGTGATAAAAAATTAAGTACACATCATGCTCGACAAAATTGTACTAATTCAAGCAAATGTTGTTTTCAAACAAGTTCTACAACAACTTCTAGGTTAAAATAGGTCCAGGACCAGAAAACAAAAAATTAACCACATACATCACCTAACCACTTCATCCAAATGTGTAAACCCTTATTAACTAATATGAGCATCCTAGGACGAGCATTCACATATTAACTCCCTGCCCCCATGCAATATGGAAGAGGTAACAACAAAATCACCAAAAAATGCAGATAAGTGCATACCCGTACACAATACCTATGCCTGAGTCTGAGTAACATAGATTATTGATGGCAACTTTTAAATCACATAAGCATGAAATTGGATACTACAAAGGGGTAAACTTGGTCTCACTTGTCTAATTTTCTCAATCCCCGTGGCAGCAATAAAATCAGGAAGTTGAAAAGGCTGTTTCTCAATACCACGCTTGCCCTGCAAAACGATTTCAAAACCCAATGAGATAAGCTGTGTGCAAAAGATTTACATGCAAATCAAGTAAGAATCCTAGGGCTGAATTTTTAGATTGTGAATTCAACAAGTCCAAGCTTTCTGTGGAAAGCAAATAGATCTGAAATTTCCAAGCAGATTCCTTAGCATCCTGCTAAGCAGAAATTGCAGGTTTAGTTTCCAGGTAAGGTACTCTAATCAAGCATGTTTAATTATTGAAAAAGGTGTTATAAAAATTCCTCCACTCCAACCCACCCTAGAAAGCCAATAAAAAAGAAAACTCGTGCAAGGTTTCCCCTTGCCAAACACCTACATGTCGAGAATCCAGAAGTGGCACTGCTGCTTGCCTGCAAGAACCACATATATACATATAAGACAAACCTCATTGACTTCACCCTCCCTTGTCCTCTTCCCTATAACCCAATTTGATCAAACCTAATTTCTACGAATTTTACATAGAACAAGTGTATAACGAAAAGTAATGCATTCTAATGTAACTCATTATACAGATATATCACCCATTGTAACTCACCTGCAAGAATTTCCTTTTCTGACACCAGTGCCGTGGTACTGCAACGGTATTGCGATATGATTTGAGATACACCAATAGCTTAGGGTCTGCAGAAGTGGCATCCCATACCTAGAACTCAAAATAATTAGATCTCACAAAACTAGTAAACGATATATATATATATATATAACTAACAACTGGCAAAAACAAAAATAATTGGATCTCTGAAATAAATCTCAACCAATTAATGGCAAAATAAATTGGTAGGATCTTTGATGTTGCGCTTCACCAGGAGATAGCCCAGACAAATAAAAACTATCAAAATTTGAACCATACATTGTTAATTTATACCTCAACTACATCAGGCTTTGAACAAATCTGTTTCAGTTCAGCAATCTTCATTCGACGTTGAAGCTGCAAGAAAATAAGGTCATTTTAGCCAACAAAAAACTTGCCTAAAGATCTCTCTCAAAGGTTAGTGTGATGTTGCAACATAACTAGTGTTGAAGAATAAAACCTTTTTCTTTTTATTAGAGACTCCTTTCTCTTTCTGTTGGGTGTCCTGCTCCTCCTCTTCTGAATCTGAGTCAGCCTTCTTCTTTGAGGCTGCATCAGGTGCAGTATCATCCTTTTTATCACTCTCCTAAATAGACTGAAATGTTATGACACAGAAAATAATAGAGACACAACAAGAAAGGAGGCCAGCGAAAAAGAGAGAGAGATCACTATAAAATATACTCTTACCTCAGTACCAGCAGTTTCTTTAAAACTGAATTTCTCAAAGACCTTTCGGAATTCCTCATCTAAATCACCATCTAATTCCGCCTTTTCTGGGACATACTCCACTTCTACTTGCTCCAAAGGCTGTCATATAAAAAGAAAACAAATAGCCATCAAGATCTACTTGCTTACAGCTCTTAGTTCATACTTTCATGAAGCATTCAACATGAACTTTTATTTATGTCGACGTCTCATTGTATGACCAAATCAGAAACAGTATTCAACTAAAAAGCAACTATGAAATCTGATCACAATGTATATCTCAAAAAGATTAGACCATAAAAAGAAAAAATAAATGTACTAAGAACAGCATAAAACTTACCCAGGATTAACAAAAGATTCTGATTCTCTATAAACCATAGAAAAGATACATCATCATCACATTGAATCCCATTGTAACTATAAAAGGTTAAATACTGCTAATAAAATATCCCTCTATTTAAAGGTCTGCCCACTTTTCTCTAGCCTTTTACAACATGATTATCATATTTGAGTAGTAGACACAACTCCTTAACCCATAAAAAGGGGAACGAAAAAGATGCAAAACTTTCACGATGATTATCAGAAGATAGCATTTTTGCATGTAAAACTGTATCACAGAGAAAAACACTGGTGCATTTGCTTCAAAATTTGAAGAAGATAATGACATTCTCTTCAACAAATAAATTGACAGAAACTTGATGAACCAAGAGCTTGGAACTCCGCTTAACATAAGTTATCTATAACATGTGGTTTTCTATTCAAGATGTTTCCATACCACCAAAAGTAGCTAGAAATATATTCACTTGAACAGTATAATTCGTAATTTTTGTTCTAGTACCTATGTACAGCTCGAGTGTGTTGGAAACTCAAAAATATATGGAGAGCAACAAGAAGACTTGAGAATACTCAGCTTTGCCTACTTGATGACCAGGAAATGTAAAATTGAACTTCAATAACCCCCATAGTTACACTAACTATATTTATTTTCACCATAGTTCAGCTATAAGAAAATGCTCATTAGAGCATATGCATGCAAGAATATTTATGAACTGCGAAACCTTAAGGGCAGATCTATACCAAATATTGGAAAATAACCTTCAACCTCCATGTTCCACTCAAGTAATTACTTAAGGATTTCACAACCCTAAAAATAACATCAATATTGAAAAAGAAATCGGAGTAATACCTTCTGAGGATCGGAGTTCTCTTTGGAGCTGTCGTCGGTGGTGCCGTTGACGTCCTCGGCTGCAGTGTCGCTGTCGTCTCCGGCGGCTGTGGCCTGTGATGCCTTGTTGTTCTTCTTCTGCTTCCGGCGTCTCCGGCGCCGGTCGATTTCCCGTGATTTCTTGGCTGCAGAATTGCTAGGGTTTTGGAATTTCAAATCGCCGTTGGCGTACGGTCGGGACCCTCCGGCGTCATCTGCTACTTCAACTGGCATTTCTATTCTCTTTATATATTAAGTTTCAAATAAATTCATATAAGAATGAAACCCCCTCTCGATTTTCCTCTGCTGGAGAGCGAATGCATCGGGGGAGAGAGAGATTACACGGCAAACGGGAAAGATAGATGGGGAGATTGCACTATTGATCCCAACTTATTGCCTCAGTGACAAGTTGATCTCTAACTTTTAAACCGATACAAATTAATTCACGATATTACTTTATAATTGCTCAATCAGTGTTTAATAATATATCCACGAGTACTCGTTGTCATCGGTCAACCTCTTTCATCGAGACTCCACGAACTCAAAAAAAAAGAACTTTCACTTCAATTCATTACTTATAAAAACCATAACACGACTTATGAACAATTCTAACTATGATAAATATAACTTTAGATGCATCGAAATGAGCATGCATATGTCAATTTTTCATTTTTATCTTAGTATAACATCTCATAGATATTTTGTACATGAGCACTCGAATTAAAAATATTATTCTACTTTTGCTCGTATGTCATGCCTTGAAGACGTGAATAGGGGATTTTAAGATCAAATTCTTAGGAGAGGCTTTTGATTTCTTTAGAAATGTAATTTTTTCGGAAAATTTCATATCCAAGAGATTAAGCATGACTCATTTCGAAATTATGAAACAATGTTTAAAACTTCAAAAAATTATATTAATTAAGACTTATTTATGAAATAATTATTTAAATATATATTTTATTAATTAATACATTAAGATCACAATTCTATACTATTTGGTCATAGATTATTTATCGATCACGAATCAAAAAATTTATAGGTCGTAAAGTACTTTACGGTCACAAATCATAAATTTTATAAGTTACAATTTACTCGTCGGTCACAAATAAAAAAAAAATTATAGGTCGCAATTTATTTATCGATAACAAATCACGAATTTTATAAGTTAAGATTCAATTTTTTTGGGTTACATGTTATCTATTGGTCACGAGTTATCGGTCACATGTTATTTATTGGTTACAAAATATCTAATTTATTGGTCTCAAATAATTGGTTGCAAACACTCTTAATCTCACCACGCACCTCGCCCAACCCCAATCCATAGTGACACTAATCGAAAGTACTTCCACCTCACCGTTGTTGTCGTAGACACTTTCACCTTCGCCGCCACTGCTACCTTCAAACACACACAAAATCAAGCACCACACCTCCAAGTCAAACAGGCGAGAAGATCTACATCATCACCATCACCATCATCATCACCATCACCTCACAACAATCACCGCCTCATTCTCCACAGTCAAACCACCACCATCTTCGCCCAAAATCTGGTCATCAAATCTGGATAAACACAACCAGAAAAATAAAGTACATAGCAAAAACGAGATCAATTTAAGCACGTGTTTGGTACACATTAAAATTTTCATTATCATTATTCTACTTATTTTCAACCACATATTTTTCAAAAAAAAAATATTTTCTATTACATCAATAACTTTTTCCTTCTTTTTAACCACACATTCTCCATTAATTTACTATTCCAAAATAATGTGACTCATACATGTCATAAAAGAAGATTACAATATCCCGTACTTGCCCATCAACTGTCAACCCATCATCCATTTCATTCCTCACAATAGTAACTGTTGTGTTACCTCCACCAACTTCTGGACCTACTCCTCCTCCTAGTCACCGCCAGTTTCAAAACATCTCAAACCCACAAAGGGTAAGATGGTCTCCAGCGACGATGCTCTCCAGTAACGGCGGCAATGGTCCCTTTGTGAGAGGAGGGTAGAGAGAGATGGGAGAGGAGTGTGAAAGAGAAAATGATTAGGGTTTGAATGTGGTAGATGAGGTAGAGCGTGAGTATATAAATTAATTTATAATATTAGTATTAATATTTAAAATTTTATTTATCATTTTGGTTTTTGGAAAAAAAAAAACTTTTAAATCTTAATTTTGAAATGAAAAGTTTAAAACTATTGATACCTGTAATTTCCACTAATTTCTTCTCCAATTTTCTCATGAATAGCTACTAGGTTGTAGATTAGGCAACCCAAGCCTGATAAGTATTTTATATATTTTAAAAAGTGTAAAGCATAGTTACACGTGGTGGCGAATTTTCAAGTTTTACGAGTTTAAGGGTGGTTTAGACGTAAAAAAATAAATATTTTCTTATTTTTAATATCATTTAAAATTTCTAATCATTTTAAATAATTAAATAATAAAAATAATACATATCAAACATTTAAAATTATAAAAATATTATATTTACTTAATCATTCTCATTATTAGACAATAATACAATTTTTAAGTTTTCGAAATGCAAAAATTATAATATTTTTCATAGTTAAAATTTTCAACTAAACAAATTTTACTTAATAGATTTATAGGAATTTCATACATACTTTTAGAGTTTGTGACAAAATAAAGAGTTTCAAGATTAAAATTACGTAATATGGACATCATCATAACTTAAAACTTATTTAACTATTTAGATAAAGTCATTTTTAAGTTTTTGTATAAATAAAATCTTTTAAAATTTTGAAATTAAAGTCAAATGATTTTTTTTAAAGAATAATAATTAATAAGCTAAAGTCAAATAAAATACGTTTAAAAAAAATTAAAAAAACAACTAATAAAAGGTGTCTAGAGAAATCGAAAGAGAGGAGGGAAAAAATTTCAGTCGTTTAAGAATTGGAAAAAAAACGTCTAGATGTAAAGCAAACAATGCGTTTTGTCCATGTTTTGAGCTTAGACGAAATTTTTAGAACACCGATTGTTAAACGTGAGAAATGAATGGAAATTTCTTTGATGCGCAGAGTAAATTTTTTTTTTTTTTAAAAAGGGTAAAAATGAAAAAATATTTTAAATTTTCTCCATTCATTAATTACACTCTTTTAGAAAATCAATATCGTATTCCAAGAGTAATGTTTGCCTTGTTTGAAACCCATTTTGTGTAAAATAGAAATTTTGGAATAGTGATTGATGTGAGAATGTGTGGTGAAAAAGTGATGAATTTTTTTTTGATTTGTGTGTAATATTATTTTATTTAAAGAATGTGTGGTTGAAATGAAGAATGAGAATGAGAAAGAGAAATAGAAATTAATGGGTGTCAAACGGGGGCATTATTTATCATCGTCTGTGCTTAACATCGATTTGGGTGGCACAATTCGTGTCATTAAATTACACGTTCAATTAAATACTTCATCCATCTCATTTATATAAGTTGATTATATTTTCACACAAGTTAAGAATTTTATTTAATGTTATTGAAAAATTAATTTTTGCCAATAACTTTTCTAATTTGCCTTTATTTAATTATTAAGAACTAATAGTAAATTATTGTTAGAAATAGTAAAGAAATTGAATGATTTAATTTTAAATTCTCACATTCATAAATTCTTTGAATAATTTCAAGAAGTGTGTATTTTTATAATTGTATAATTTCAAGATTAAGTTTGGATAATTGATTATAACTAGGGGTGGGAAAAAACCCGCCCAACCCAACCCAATCCGACCGAGTTGGGTCGATTTTTTCCATTTTTTTCTTGGGTTGGGTTGGTTGGCAAAGTTAAGTTGGGTCGGGTTGTGGGTTAACACATCCAACCCAACAAAAACCACCTAACCCGACCCGCTAATTAAAAAATTAAAAAACTTTGCCAAACTAAAACAGAATAAAAGTGAGAGATCCGGTCCAAAAAAAAGTGAGACAAAAAAAAAAAAAAAAACCTAAAATATCTTTCATCATCTCTCTCACGCGGCAGGCGTCGTCTCACTAAATCATCAACATTAGTTGTGATTTTGGATGAGATCTCTCTTCCAATACATCTATCTTTAACGCAATATATTAATGTTGCTTTAAATTTAGTACTTTGATGACTTTAATATTTGTTGATAGGCAAGCGTCGTCTCACTAAATCATCAACATTAGTTGTCATTTTGGACGAGATCTCTCTTCCAATACATCTATCTTTAACGCAATTTATTAATGTTACTTTAAATTTAGTACTTTGATGACTTTAATGTTTGTTGATAGGTTGTTCCAACTCCCAATCTAACCCGACCAACCTAACCCAACCCGACCGATATTTGGTTGGGTTGGGTTGTGTTGGGTTGGGTTGGATTGAGTTTCAATCTTTACATGGGTTGGATTTGGTTGAATTTATGCAAAACCGACCGTGTTGAGTTGGGTATGGGTCGGGGGAAAAATCGACTCGACACAACCCAACTCACGCCCACCCCTAATTATAACTAGACAAATTAAATAAAAATATATTAGTAAACGAACAAAAAAAAATTCTCAATAAAAAAACATGACTATATGATTGTGATAAGAAAATAAGGAATGTTTGTTTATATAAATGGGATAAATGAAGTACAAGAATTTATGATTCATTTATTATAATTTATTACACGTCGACACCTATGTATTAGATATTATTGTTTCTACTCAAAATATGAAAATCAAATTTTCCTCTAAATTTAGCCCTTGTTTGAACTTCATTTTTTTTTTCAAGAAAATGTACTTTGAAATAGTGAAAAGTTGGAGAATGCGTGATTAAAAAATAAAGGAAAATTTTAGACATACGTGTAAAATTACTTTATAGAAGAATGAGTAGTTGAAATTGAACGTTGAAAAATGAGGGTCGGTTCTCTTTATCATTTTCAAACCGTTTTCTATTTTTGATTTTCCAAAACAGTGAAAACGCGTTAATTTTCCTATTTTCGCAAATGCATTTTTGAAAACAAATTAAAAATTTTTTTAAAAAAAAACTCAAAACAACAAATTTGTCATTTTTGATGTTTTCAGTTATAATTAAGACAAAATTTTCAAAACGCGTTTTTAGTGATTTCAAAACAATTTTTTAAAACGGCAAAAAAAAAACGTATTTTAAACAATCTCAAAATGGACACTCAAACTACAAAACTCAAAAAATAAAATTGAAATATAAAGAGAACAGTCCCTGAATTTTTGTAAAAATGGAGTCCAAACAGGGCATAGATTAAACTCATGTTTGAACCAAATTATTGTAGAATGAGAATGAAAAATATAGACGTTATTGGGACCTACACAAGAGATAGAAAATTTAAATTTAAATATGGATGTGATGAATAACAGTGATATTTTTATTTTAATGAGATAATAATGTAAATCGAACGGGACTAATTTTAAAATAAAATTGTGGCCCATAGCCCGTTACCCAACCCCAGTCCAGCCTAATTCAAGAAAGAAATTCACAGATCGCCAAATCGCCGTCTCTCGTCTCCAATTGAGACCTTCCCAATCGCCTAATCGGGATAACCTGTCTACAATCCAGACGTATATTTGAGGTAAATTTTTTTTTTTAAAAAAACTTTGATGGGAATTTTGTATTGTTGTTTTCTTTTGTTATTTTTTCCAGTGTTGGAGGTAAGATAATGCATAATTTAAAGAGTTGACGTTGTGCTTTTGACACCAATTTTGTCTTGAAAGATTTCAAGATCTGTGTGGCGTGAGATACTTCAGCGTAAATAATTTTTTTCTGCTTTTTTGACCTGTTTGGATTGTTGCATTTATTCATATGAAAAGGAAAATTGATTCAATTAGAGTTATATTTTCCTTGCGCTCCAAAACTCCCTGACACTATATTTGATTTCCCAATTTTATTGACTTGTTTGAGACAGTGGGAGGACACTTTCAGTTAGATGTTTATCAATTTTTTTTGGCATTCTTTCATCAGTTTGGTGCTTTCAGTGCCACTTTGTTATTAGCTACTAGAGGCTGAGGGCGAAGGTCTTATCATGCTTTTCGAACTATAGTAGCTCATGATCCAATCTCAGTAGGTTCTGGGCAAACCATACCGGATGGAAGGGTGACCGGGATAAGTGATATGAGGAAAGCACTAGTTCCCAATGTAAAACACCATTTTGATGTGCAATTTTTATAACTCTTGAATGCAAATTGATTTAGAAAAGTAAAAATGAGAAGTCAGATTCTCCAAGCATGTCCTTCAACTTTTTACTTTAAACTATTGTTCATCATTGTCGCATTTTATTTAACACATGTACGAGTTTACACGTTTTAACTGCTCGAAAGCCACGTATCAAAAGCCACCAGCTAAATACTTCTAATTTCACTATCTCTTGGGCTATGCTAGGCTCGCACCTTTTGAAACAGATCAAAGTTTTACCAGAATATTCTCTGATTGTTTTGTTACATATTATTTGATCTTTTACTTTCTACAAACCGAGATAAGATCGTTATAATGTTCGATTCTTCCATTGTAATATTTTGTGGGAATAGATGCACATTTTGATTGTCTACATGGCCTTTACTATAGTTTTTTGGTTCAGTTCATAGTAGTACCATGTCATCTCCTACCTTTTCCATTAATAAACATGAATCAGAGTTTTGGCCTTTTCTATAAGTATCAGCCCATATTTTCCACACCTTACATAATTTGTTTCCCTCTTTTTAAATAATAATTGCTACTTCAATTCAAACAATCTTTCCACCCTTGGCTTGTAATTTCTATCTAAACCTAGGTCTTGACAAGTTTTCATCTTATTTTTCTGAAATTGAAGAATGTAATTTCTCTGCGTGGGTGAATAGATTAGTTTGTTTCTTCTTCTATATATGATGAACATGAAATTTGAATCACAGTGAAAAGAGAAATGGATCCCGATTCAGTGAAATCAACCCTCTCTAATTTGGCTTTTGGCAATGTAATGGCTGCTGCAGCCCGTGATTACCAAAAGGTGATCCCCATTTCATGATTATTCCTTTTTCCCCATTTTTTTGTGAGCAAGATATAGAATTTCTCTTCAAAATTTGAATTTGCCATTTTAGTTTTGATATTTCAACTACTCTTTATAGTTTTGCATGGATACTGCATTCAATCTTCGCAAAATTTTTCAAGAAGTAAACAATGAAAAATGACGAATGAACTTTACTTATATGCTAGAAAGTTACATTCCTTAGAAATTTCAATAAACAATGTAGTGCCAATTTGCTAGCATTATACACTTGTATCTCATGCATGAGTTCACTACAGGAATTGCTTGCTCAAGAAAAGGGACATGCATCGTCTTCTGTTAATGAGGAATTTGATCTTGATGAATTGATGGATGTAAGTGGAGAATAAAGTTATAATTTCTCTCTTTATTGCTGCAAAAATGTGCTTTGTGTACAATCATTGTGTTACAACAGGACCCTGAGCTGGAAAAATTGCATGCAGATAGGATTGCAGCTCTTAAGGTTTGTAACTTGGCGTGCTCATATCAAACGCCTTACTGTGCTTTTATCTAGGGTTGGATTTTGACTGGTAGACAATAGAAATAGTGTTTTCCTGAATTTGCTCTTTTAGAAAGAAGCCGAGAAGCGACAAGAATTGAAAATGCAAGGGCATGGAGAGTATAGGGAGATAACCGAAGCAGACTTTTTGGGTGAAGTTACTGGAAGTGATAAAGTGATTTGTCACTTCTACCATCAAGAGTTCTACCGTTGCAAGTGAGGACTCTCTCTCTATCTCTCTCTCTCTCTCTCTATGCAAAGAAACGATAGAGGGAATTTTTCATTTGTGATGTGAGAAGTTTGCTTACCCTTTAGCCTGAAAATTATAATTTTCACATAATACTTGTTGGCTAGAATTACATCGTCAATCCTTTCATTAAAAAAAAAAAAAAAAAGGGAGAAAAAAGAAAGAAAGAAAATTACATCTTCGAGGAATGTGCTTTAGCCAAAATTTGTTATGATGGTGAGACTAATATTTTGTATGAGGCCTTGCACGTTTTAGTACATGTTTCACAGTTGTGGATTTTCATATATTTAATTTCATTTGACAAATATTCTAATATCTTCTATAATTATGTTTAATGACTCTTTTTAGGATTATGGACAAACATTTGAAGTCCCTCGCTCCAATACATTTTAGCACCAAATTCGTCAAGTTGGATGCTGAGGTCAGTTTTAACCTTTATGCTCCATATATTTTGAAATTGACTGACGGAGAGTTTCCACCTTATTTCTGCTCCTTGCAGAAGGAAGGGTGGTCACTCCTTTCTTCTTTAATATGAGGGATAGTTGAATGGTGGAAATAACATTTCAGGCATTGTGTAACTACTAATGTTCTGGCTAAATAATTGCTTCCTTAGAAGACGTGACCACCTTGCATATGTAACAAACAATAATTCCGTGCTTAACTCAAAATCGAGCAATTTATTTACTTAACAATGTTTAAATATATGTTTGTTTTGTTTGAGTATAATTATATATTTACATAGAAGCTAGCCATTTTATGAGACAAAATTCTAAGAATGGTTTTGCATTTAGAGGTGTAAAACCTTTATGCTCCATATATTTTAAAATTGACTGATAAATAGTTTCCAGCTCATTTTTACTCCTTGTGGAAGGAAAATTGATTATTCCTTATTTAATATGAGGGGTAGTTGATTGATGGAAATAACTATTTTGGCATTGTATAACTGATGTTCTGGCTAAATAATTGCTAGCGTAGATTTCAAAAAATTACGGAGAAATTTACTTCCCTCCACTATTTTCCTTCCAACAAAATTGTGTTAGTGTGTCACCTATATTCATCTGTACTCTTCGTGCCGGTGTTTAATTTCATTCACTGGAAAAATACTAAGGCTATTCGTTATAAAATGTTTCTGTAGAATGCACCTTTCTTCATTACAAAGCTGGGAATCAAAACATTGCCTTGTGTCATACTATTCAGGTCAGTCCTCTTTACTATTTATTGACGGTACGCTTCGTGCATATCTGAGTTGTTTTCCAAATATTTTTTTTTGTGATTGAAATCTCTATAATTATCAGTGAGTCACTTTCTATATGTTTGGACCTCAATTTTTCTAGTTGGTTATAACACTGAGTATGCCTATCAAATCTAAGATACTATTGGCAAGTTTGTTTAGAGAAAAATACTTTCTTCGATTTTAGAAAAATAGAATTAATAGAATTGCTTAATACTTACCAAGATCTGGATTAGTTTAGCGATTACAACTCGATTGTGGAAGATGGTTTGAATTGGATTAGTGATTATTAGCAAAGATCCCTTTCTCGATAATTTCCTCTTATTTGATTTTGGGTTTTCTTTTAAAAAAGGCTTTTCTTTTTTATTTTTTTTTAATGGTCAGTGTAAAGTAAAGACTCAAGCCCTATTTGACACACATTCTTTCAAAATACATTATTTCGTAACTCATTTTTAACTCCACATTCTTCAATAAAATAATATTTTCCATCACATCAATAATTTTTATTTACTTTTTAACCACATATTTCTCATCATATTACTATTTAAAATACATTCTTTTCTCAATAATATCCATCAAACACACGCTCAATTTCATTATTCATATTAAATGCTCATTTTAAGTTAATAATTTTGTGCAACTCTATTTAAAAAAAATGGGCTTATTACCCCTTTCATCCTTGGATGAGGATCTTAGAAGCACCTTGAGAGATCTCAAGTAATAGCTACTTGGGACTTGAGAAGTTACTTTAGGGGTCTTCAATAAAATAAAATGTTTTCATAGGTTCATTTTGTTTCTTTGATTTTATTTGTCACAAATTATGATGCTCGGGCTCAGGTACGAGCATCGGATACGGGTACGTATCTAAACGTTGATATTTTATTTTCTAAAATATAGGAAAATGGGACATAGCTAAAAAGAGTCCAAATTTATAACACGAGTACGTGGTATATGTTTTTAATTTAATTGTCTAAAGTAATTAGTTTTTTTTTATACTTATTGCATCATATATAAATAGCTAAATAAAAAATAGATTTAGCCGGATTTTTAATTCGGGAGAAAATGGTAAATTTAAATGATAATAAGTTTGCCTCCTTTTTAAGATTTAGAATACCTTCCTCTTGTTTTTTAATTAAGGGTAAAAAAAGTAATTCAGTTCTTACAAAAATAAAGTTTATTTCACTTTTTCATTTACAATTCATCTTATAAAGGATTAAATTTACCAATGGCCACCCAACTTTATACTTGGTGTTATCATGGTCACTCAATTTGATTTTGTTTCACCTTGACCATCCTACTTTATACTTAATGTTACCATAGCCACCTAATTTTATTTTACCATGGTCATCCAATTTCATATAATTCTTCACCATAGCCTCCCAATTTCATATAATATTTCACCGTGGCCACCCAACTTCTTTTTACCATTTTCATTAATTTTTAAAAGAGGTAAAACAGTAATTTTGCATTATATATATAAAATAAGTTTTAAAAAATAAAAATAGAAACTTATTTAAAAAAAAGTTACTTAAAAAATAAAATAAGAACTTATTAAAAAAAGTTACTTAGAAAAAATAAAAACTTATTTAAAAAAATTACTCAGAAAAATAAAATAAAATAAAAAGTTATTTTAAAAATTATTTTTTAAAAAAAAAACTTTACTTTTTAAATTTATTTTATATATAATACAAAGTTACCGTTTTATCCCTTTTAAAATTAGTGAAAATAAATTGGGCGGCCAGGGAGAAATAAAATTAAATTTGGTGGCTATGGTGACACTAAATATAAAGTTGGATGACCATGGTGAAACAAAATCAAATTAGATGGTCATGATGACACTAAGGGCCTGTTTGGATCGGATTAAAATCTGATTTTAAACTAATTCAAAGTCAAACAATCAATATTTCATGGGTTTCACATCTTTTCAACCACACATTTCAAATTTTTTTATCACAATCCACTAAAAATCTGATTTTAACAACCTCTAAGTATAAAGTTAGATGATCATCGAAGAATTTAACCCTCCTATAAACCTTTTCCTAGTTGGCTTCTTCTATTAAATAATTGGGCTTACAAGATACTGACCCTATATAGATGTTGAAGCGCACATGTTGGTCTGCCAAACAAGTAGACCACGCCCCTTCATTTCTCTTTCAACAAATTTGGGTTACTGGTCATCTTCCTCACCTGCCAACTTAAATCGATGAAAATCATAGCTTAAACGGTTCTTTTTCGTCAGCCGCTAATTCAAATCGATGCCTAAACAATTCTTCTTCCTCACTTGGACAGTTGGTGCTTCCTAGCTTCCTCTGCGATGGCGCCTCCGTGGTCAACCTTCCTAGGTTGCCATGTCCGGTTGAAAATTGCTATGTCCATCCCATATCTCAAATCTGTATCCGTGTCGTGTCGACATGGGTATGCCGGCCAAAAACAAGAGTCCGAGCATCACAGGTCACAACATAGTATTCTAACAAAATATTAACAATTAACACACTTCCACAAAAGTGAGAAACAAGTGAATTTTAACAATAGATTGTGTAGAATCTTTGACCACCGTGTCTTATTGTCAGGCTTTTAGTTTTCATTGTTCAGAGAGGGATGATGTCATTTTTTACAATTGGTAGGCTCCAAGCCATTAGAATAAGAGACAATTTTAAGGGTTGGTATAGCTTTCTGAATCTTTTGGCACAAACCCTCCATGAGTTCGAGTGTATTCCTTTGTTGAATATCGTCTTAAATTGGGTCACAACCTACAAGGAAATGATTATTTTTGTACTTTAGTTTTTGGTCGGCAGTCTATGAATGCCTTTTGATAGGCAGTGAATATATGCCGAGCTTGATCCAGTTCAGAGTTATATGTTGTTTATATGGATTGGGAATTTTTTTTATTTCAGGAAAGGAATTGCGATAGGGAGGCTGGTGGGATTTGATGACATGGGAGGTAAAGATGATTTCAGCACGAGGACTCTTGAAGTTATTCTGTTGAAGAAAGGTGATGGTTTTATA
Source organism: Fraxinus excelsior (assembly GCA_019097785.1). NCBI lineage: Eukaryota > Viridiplantae > Streptophyta > Magnoliopsida > Lamiales > Oleaceae > Fraxinus > Fraxinus excelsior. The sequence continues at coordinate 56,131,094 of CM032623.1, read as the reverse complement.
CAAAATGCTTTGCGACTTGGATATGTTGCTGCAGTTTCTAAGCTATCATTTTGCAGGAATGATTGATGAGAAGAAAGGAGAAGAAGATAACGATGATTATCTTGATAGTAAACGGACATCAGTTAGATCATCTGTGCATCCCGATTCTGATTCGGACTAGAAAGAAATTTGCTGTGCTTCAGCTGTTGTCATACTCAATTCTCTACGTACCAATTTTAAATGAGAAAGATTTTGGTTGTGAGAATTTTTTTTCCATGAGGGTCGGGCGAACAGTACATGACGACAATCCCAAAAGATGAAGAAAATTTGATATATGGTGCAATTATCTCTTATCAATTTCATTTTATTCGATGTGAGATATTTACTATTAATCAGATGTAGAAGCTGAACACTTTCTAAGAAAAAGAGTTGTGTGAGAAAATTTGTTGGTTATTGCGTCCAATCCTATTATTTTCATATCAAATATGTGGTTCATCTAAATTGTCAATTAGTGTCCAATTATACAGTTATTATACGTGGAAACGTTTTGTTTCAAATTAAACCCGGTTTGAAGCCAACTATTTACTTAATTACTTCTACTCGAAATGACAAACTTAAAATTAAAACAAATCATAAACATTATTCAATCATATAGCATTTCTTAAATTTCTGAGAACAAAAGATTAGCAGTAATCTATGATGGACACGTAGTTAAAACATATGTTAAATGTTAAAAGGGTAAGTTTTAGCTTACGGTTTGCAAACTAATCCAAAAAAAATTACGCAAGGTTGCAACTCCCTCAAAAGTGTATAGTCCAATCTGTTAAGATTTAAGGTTCTATTTTAAAACGTTAACTTTATTAATAAGATTAATTTTATTAAAATGTTAATCTGATTAAGAAAAGTATGTCAAACTCTTATAAATTGATTTATGTTTTATCTTTATTCGATGGGGATATTATCCTTTAACACAATCCAACATTTGAATCACATAGAGAACATTCCAGCAAGTAAAACACGTGGCTTGCGAACATAGAATTTCACAATAGCCCCCTTCGTCTCTTGTAGTCGCTGATTGTCAAGGTCAGTGCTTGCCTCCCGTCATTCTCAGGAACTTTACAGCCTACAGTCGCTTCCATCCTTTGTTTCCTGGCCATAAATCCAGCTTGGGGCTCCTTGAAGACCGCCAAACTTCTGAAGCAAGGCTAATGAAATGGGCAATTCAAAATTATGTGGAAGGTTTGTTTCAGTCCCTTGGTCGACCGGAGCTCTTGTATCCACCAACTCCCCGGCATCAGCTGCTGCTTCCAGGGTTGCGGCTGTACCCGCCATTCCAGGTCGAAACTTCAACTCCTCCTCTAGTACAGCAATCGCATCACCATTTGCCTCGCCTGCTGTGGTTGCTCCAGATGCTCGATCGGAGTTCGACAAGTAATAATTCCTTGGTCTTGTCCATCTTCTTGAAAAGGGATCGTACACTGCCTCACCAGCTTTGAAACTTGTATTCACGGGTTTCTTTTCTGAAATCATTCCATCTGCCACATGGTAGCGGAGCTTTCATTGCCCCGGACCACATTCAGGTACTTGTATGTGGTTTTATTATCAAGCTTATATTGCCTATCAGGGTCCGATGCATCAACATTGCGAACTATACAGAATCTGTAGATAGGCCCCTTCCTTGACTTCCCAATTCCAACCCTCACGAAACAACCAACAATCAGTTCATCGAAAAAGGGCTCCATAAACCATTTTGCCAGTTTTGACCTTCGAATCGCAATTTCCCTAATATCCTCAAATGTCGGCGTCTTGGACTCAGATATCTTCTCATCATCACTGTCAGACATTCCACCATCCCCGAATGAATCTTCTCATCACTATGAGACCCATTTCCACTCCGGCTTGGACTCCTAGAAGTAGTCGTAGTGAGAGATCTCCTCTTTACAGGGAAGTTTCGACTGCCAGAACCTCCCTTAGCTATATCCCTTCTTTGTTTAACTAGTTCATCCAATGCACCTGCCCTTTCAACTTTGGACCGCAGCATGCACATAGGTGGTGTGGGCTGACACCCTTTTCTATCTCGACCCTTCATGTTTTTTTTTTTTTCTTTCAATTTTTCTGTCAAATCTCCGCCACTTCTCTTTGTCGCGAGAGCTTCTAGTATCATTTCTCATTCAAGTTCAGTTAGCTTTGAAAGCTTTTCTCGATCTTCTTCGTCCTTGTACTGATTACTCCCAACAGAATCATCATCACTGTCACGCTCTTGATCGTAATCATCAAGTTCATCAGTCTTCTTGACTACTGCGGTCATTGTCTCTTTCAGTGTGATCCAACCTCTTCTTGAGAGGCACTTGTGAGCCAGAATGTTATCATCTCCGAGTGCCAAAATTTGATGCTACCAAAAATCGTATATGCTGATTTCTGAGTTTGACGACTGAACAAGCACGAACGAGATCTTCTGATACCTGAAACAAAGGCGTAGATGTGTGTACTCATCGCCCCTCCGATACTCAAGTCAGAAAGTGAATATGCAAAAAGAGTGCTCAAATTGTATGTAAAAATGTACATGAATCATGAATTGGAACCTTGTATTCATAGAGGTAGGTAGTCCATTCCTGGTTGGACTTGGTTTGCTACGTGTTCTTATCCTTGGAAATTCTACTTGAGATGAGTATTGCTCTACCGCTATGGATCTAGTCATAGTTTGACTATGACACTGAGTGATATAGATTCCTTCTGGACTTAGGAGTCTTAACTTAAAAGTATTTTGATAAGACTTAGAATTCCTAGAAAGTTGAATCAGTCCATGTCTAAGGAAGTCCTTAAGTTTGGCTATGGAAAAAGCCTGAAAACACAACAATTTTTGCGGCCATGCATCCTTGAGGGCATATCCTAAAGACACCGCCACCATGTTATCGTAGGAGCTCTATTACCAATCCTCGAGATACCCTGAGGACCTCTCATACCCGATAACACATGGCCCATTTTAGCATATACCACTTCTCGAGATTTCAAAGTTTGAGATGACAATAAAATGTCCATATCAATATGTATGTACATATATATGCGCATGGGGTCCATATTGTTCCTATATTGACCTCAACTCCCTTGTCTTTCTCTTTTTTACCGAATAAGTGCGTTAATTTATGTCTTTATTTCATTTTTTTGGTTTTAAGTTTTTTGGATAAAATTAAAGGGAGTAAATTGACACATAAAATTTAGTGTAGCATCACCCTTTTGATTTTCCCAATAATCTCTCTCTTTCCTACCTAGATTGTGTCACATTGGGGGAGTGTACACAAGAATGTGCATTTAGCATAATTGATTTGTAAGAGAATTGAGAATTACTCCCAAAATTATTTAATTAAATATATTTTTAATATCAGCGACCTTAATCATTTACCTACTTGCTAGAACAATTTCCAAATCAATAAAAATATTATTAAATGATTAATAGCAAAAAAAAAAAAAAATCCCCTAAAAATGTTTTTATTTGCGATATATCTCATGCCTATTGAAAATTGCAGAAAATCCTCTATTTCAAAGCTTTTGTGTGAAAAAAATCCATTGTCGTCAAGATCCGTTAGGTTAAATAGTAAAAAATGTCAAAATTAAAATGAATAATTATAATTTCAGTACCCAAACTTTTTATTTTTATGCAAATTAAATCTAAATTTTTTATATGTGCCATCTATAATCCCAAATATTTAAAATCTTATTTTCCACCCCACCCCCACCCCCACCCCCACCCCCACCCACTTCATATTTTTACCCAAAAATCGAGGCCAATCATCTTCCTTAGCAGATCCTTGACCTCCAGCGAAATGAACCGAAAAATCCTTGTCGGAAACCCAAATTCCCTCTCAAAACTGCCTTCGGTCCACCACGTGTGCAGTGTTGTGTATAATCCAAAACCTGCTAACATCGCTATCGCCCCCATATGGGGTTTTCCGCGGCAAAAACTAGGATGAAACCTGCTGAAGGAATTACTCAGAGATATGAGGTTTTTTTGTAGCAAAAATTATGATGAAAACCCACAATATCCTCACCATGAAAACCCCCATATCCCAATTTTCTCTTTCTTTTCTTAATCTTTTCTTCAAGAATCGTTTTTGCTGTGGAATTAAGCGACGATGAAGCAGAGAAAGATCGAACTAGAACACTCGATTTAGATTTGAGCATCAATAAAAGAAGAGATGATTTGTTAACAGATACATGGAATGAGCTTTTAGTCAATGCTTTGTGATAAGAAGTTTGGGTACTGAAATTGCAATTACTCATTTTTAATTTTGACATTTTTTACTATTTTTTAATGGTAAATCTGACGAATCTTGATGATAGAAGGGTTTTTCGCACAAAATGCTTGAAATAGAGAGTTTTGTGTGATTTTCAATAAGTAAAGATTATATCATAAATGAAAACATTACTAGAGGTTTTTCTACTGTTAATCATTATTGAATACAACTTATGATTTGAGAAAAGAAAAAAACCACTACTGGCTCATGGGACAAAATCTGTTAGAACCGAATATTCCACCAGCTTCAGCGGGAATCCTTCTTCAAGACTTCAACTACTACAAAAAAATACCAAATCTCTGAAAATTTGTGAGCGTTGAACATGGAAGAAACAGAGCACAAGTACGTACAAGTAAACGGGCTAAAGATCCATTTCGCTGAATTCGGATCCGAGTCATCTCCGGTAGTGGTTTTCCTGCACGGGTTCCCGGAAATATGGTACTCCTGGCGCCACCAGATGATTGGTGTAGCCAAAGCCGGGTTCAAAGCCATTGCACCCGATTACCGAGGTTACGGTCTGTCCGATCCGCCTCCCCAACCCGAGAAGGCAGCCTTTGCTGACTTCGTCTCTGACTTCAATGCTCTTCTTGATGCTCGTGCAATTCCAAAGGTAAACAAACAGAACCAAGTGGTCTAAAAGTACATAGCGCATGTTCCGTAAAAAGTTACTTATCAGTAAATTCTTTACAAGTAAATAAGTAGGTTATGTTATAAATAAGGAAAAATTCATTTATGTTAGTAACTTATTTTGAGAGCACGCTTACGAGTCTCTGAAGAATCTAGAATGCCCGACGATCCTTTACTCTAACAATGTTTAGGATTCTTCAATCACGTCAACTCGATCCGGTCGAGAAGACTATGAATCTCATGTAAATGTAATGTACACAGGTTTTTCTTGTTGGTTAAGATTTTGGAGCCCGAATTGCATACTTTTTTGCCCTTCTCCACCCAGAGAGTCTTTGGAATTGTTACACTGGGTATACCTTTTGTTCCTCCAGGCCCACCTGCATTTCTTGATCATCTTCCTGAAGGCTTTTATATTTCAAGATGGCTGGTACAACAAAATCTTGATTCTTTTTTCCATTAGTTAAGAATAGGGAATGATTTTCCTTGAGCTCAACCTCATTGTTGAAGTCTTTTTCCAGGAACCAGGAAGAGCCGAGGCCGATTTTGGGCGACTCGACTCTAAAAGAGTTGTACGGAATATCTATATCCTCTTCTCACGAAGTGAAATACCAATAGCTAATGAAAACCAGGAGATAATGGATATGGTGGATTCATCTACTCCTTTACCGTCTTGATTCACAGAGGAAGATCTTGAGGCCTATGGTTCTTCATATGCAAAATCGGGTTTTCAAACAGCATTGCAAGTTCCATATGGGTAATCCGTGGCTACTTTTCTCGATTCTCCAAAGACACAAGCACGTTCTCTTCTCGATTTCTCCAAAGTTCTGATGTTTTGTAGGACAATCAATGAAGAGTTCAATATAGCAAATCTGAAAGTTGAAGCTCCAGCACTGCTGATCATGGGTACCAAGGATTATGTGTTCAAATTTCCAGGAATGGAAGATTATAAAAAATGGACATATAAAATTGTTTGTTCCTAAATTGGAGACAACATATCTACCAGAAGGCAGCCATTTTGTGCAGGAGCAGTTTCCTCACCAAGTGAACCAGCTAATTCTCAACTTTCTTATCAACCACAGTTGATTTCTCTACTCCCTTCAAGATCTATGCTGCATTATGAATGATTTTAATTTGTCAACATCCTCATGTCTGGTTACTTGAGAATTATTGTGTTTAAGATTGTTGAAAGTACAATTTAAATAAAAAAAGACGGCCCTTTTTCATAATCTGGACTTCCATCAATACGGAGAAATCCAACGTCTCTAGGTACAAAAATTGACATGAACCTCTAGTCTCAAATTTTGATCTCATGTCATGTTACAAGATTCTAAAGCATCATGGCTAATGTCCCAAGAACTACGAATAAAGATACACCGGGTTGAGAACAGTCCTTATCTCATGTTGCCCTCGCGTAAAACATCAATCATGTCATATATCCGCTTGTTTGCTTTCGATTGAACCTGCATGCACGAGAAGACTTCATATGCCGTATATGTACCGTTAAAACATGACTGCCAGGGACAAAAGGGGGATTATACAACAGAATGTGGTTTGAACAAATGGGATACCAAAAATGAGTTTTACAACTATCAAAGACTATAATTACCTTCTTGGCAAGGAAAAGTAAAGCATCAACCGTACCCTCTGCATAAATTGATCGCCCGCAAACATTGTGCTGAAACTCAAAGGAAACACTTCCAGAAAAAAAAAAAAAATAATAATATAAGCAAATATTTGCTGCTGGCGAAAAATGATAGTATCATAACAACATTGAAAATGAGGGTAAGTATATTACGTTCCATCAGGCGACGTCAAATGATACATATGGAAAGCATGGCCATATATATGCTCTTCTGGGACACCAACCATCTCAATTTGTAACTTAGGGTCTCGTATTAGTTGAACCTAATAGGATAGATTGATAATAAATATCAGAATGTAAAAGTCGAAAGCCTGGAAACATCATTATAATTCCTATTTGTAACAAGAGCATGCCATTCTTCACAAGATATCATAAATACAAGCACTTGACAATCAATTCACAGCGAAATATATCACGATGGCAAGATGCAGGATCATGATGGACTCACACTCCTCTGAGCAGAAATGGGAAAAATGATATTCACTTAGTTGCAAGTTAATTGGTCCAGCATAATCAGAGAACAATAAAATAACAAAACGAGAATACATTGATTCTCTCTCCAAAGCAAGTGTGATTTCCTATTCTTAGCACCTGAAAGCTATTAGAAAAGCAGTCCTTGTAACTGCAGTAATTTCTGATAAAGCATCATGAACCAAGAATACATCAGCAACCTGAGCTTTAATCCCAATACACTGTCCAAAGAAACCAAATCTTTTGCAACCACCTGGTGTTATAGTAATTTTACCATTTTAGCTTAGCTCACTGGTCAAATGCAGTGTCAATGATATCAGCCAATTACATAGTTTTCCAGTGCCCTCAATTTCCCAAATCATACCTATCCCGCTAATCTTCGAATCTTGATCACTCATCTCCAGAACCACTACTCAACTTGAATCAATAATCTCCTCGCTAATTAATTTCATTTTCTCAATGGTAACATATCAAAACAGTCAAATCAACTCCTCCAATGCGGAAAATAAAGAACGAGAAGAAAGGATGGGAAAATTATGACGAGTAGAGAGCACTGACTAGCACCCTAAAAAGTTGAGCTTCATCAAATAGTAACATTACTTTGCCTGAGGCTTTTTAACACAAAGTATTTTGAGCACCTCAGTCCTCAGGCTCTTAAGTCTTCTTCGAGATTGATAGTAATTATTCAAAGTGAAATTATGCATTTACAAAGTGAAAAGCAGAAAACTCGTAGCAAGAAACTTTCTAACTATTCTTTGTGATCAAAGTTAATTTATGCAAAGGAATACAAATTGAGCAATAATTTCCATGATGGCTATGTTTCATCCTTGAAAGACGTGAGGAAAAAATATATATTTCAATAATATGTTTACAATGAACACCCCAAACGCACCTGATCTAGTTCAAAAGAGACTCCAAGTTTCTGAAAGCATGAGATGACAGCCTTAGCAGTTCCAGAAACATCCAATTTGCTAGCTTGATGGGACTCCATCACCTTATATAAGTTTTACAAGGAGAAAAGATCATGATCGGAGGACACAAAAAAAAGAAAAAAAACAAGGAACAAAATGTCAAGCTCTTAAGCTCATGAATATTTATTATATATATCAGGAAAGATGATAAAACAAGCAAAACTGGGAACCTTCAAAGACCACTGAAAGATTATGATAAAGTTCTTGAGGCACTTTGTCTTATGATGCAATTAAGAAATGAACATTTACTGGAAGGTACTGACAATCAGAAAAAGGGAACGCATTCTTAAATTTACCTTTTTTCATCATTCTAAGAGACTAGGCATTCGTACGCATCAATGACCCAGTATATAGCTGATAAATAACTCCCTAATTTAAGGTGGCAGTGGATATTACTGGAGCTATCCGCTGATGGTAGTGGTGGCTCATAGGATTTCATTACTTTATTTTTATCTGCATGTTATTTGCACGCTAAAACGTGCACTCCCCTCCACACGTCTACACACAGCCCATAAACTAATAAGAAAGAGGTGAGTTGTTCAATAAATTGTTGCATTTGGGAAAAAAGCCTGTGTAAAACTTTGCATTTGTATGTATTAAAATTAAGCACAGGAGAAAACTATAATAACTATTAACCTGGAAAAGAAAAGGACTATAGAGACCTCACTTGTAAATGATACCCAGAGAAAGCTCCAGGAAACTGTTCTGCCATAATTTCCATGGCTGCAAGAAATGCTACCACCTAAAAGACATTAGTGAAACAGGTTTTACATATGTAAAATACAAGAAAACAATTGAGCATTATACAAAATCAACCAAATAGTGATTGCAAAGTTCAAAGTACCTGTTTACCCATTTGTGGTGAGATCACAGCATAAACATTTGAGTCTGCAACAGTCTTATATAGCAGCTCCCTGTCTCCTCCAGTGGTTCCCATTACAAATGGTACTCCAACTTTGCAATACAGTGCAGCATTTTCTGTATACCACAGTACAAAAAGATCACAAGCTAACTTTGGATTCTAGCCTACATAGCATAAGCATTTTTGAAACTAAGTTAAACCTTTGCATTATACTGTAAATCACCGATGCTTACCATTCACAGCAGCTGGGACTGTGTAGTCTACCACAATCAAGTTGGAATATTTATTTAAAACAGAAGCTAGAATGTCTTCTTTTTGAGACATGCCATGAATTTTGATCTCCTTTCCACCAACATCCACAATTTTCCCATTATCTTCTGGACCACCTAATGCTACAGGAACAGGGTGAAGTCCAGCAGAGATAGCGGCTTCAAGAACAGCCATCCCCATTTTTCCAGTACAACCATTTACCTGAAAAAAATTATGAAAAACAGAAATTACGTAAGCTGCATCCGCAACACTAAAGCTTGATTTCGCAATATAAGCTCCATCAGCAACACTTAAGCTGTACTTTTACAAGGGTTTAATTTTAGCAAAATCCTGTCATATTCTGGCCAAAATAATGCTACAGTATTTAATCAGCGTCATAAAATCCACATTCTAAATACTAAACCTGCAATTCACTCGTGTATGCAGACACTGCATTTCAATACTGACTACCTACAGATACAGGGAGATGCAACCATTTTTCCAAAAGCTAGCTCATGGGGGAGTTGCAATCCACCCTATATCGCCCTGATTTAAGCCCCAGGAATACCAATTTGGGCCTCACATCGAAGGACACCTTAAAAGACGCTATTGGGACATTCCCAAATAGCGAAAATAGACCCACCACCATTTCAAGCACACTCCTGCATTATACACTCAATGCTCCAACATTGACTCAAACATGGGACTTCCAGATACCTCTGATACCAACTGATGGAAAATGCGACCATTTTTTCCCAAAAGCTATAGCTGATGGGGAAGTTGCAATCCAAACTCCGGATTGGCCTCGCTTCAAAGGAGGCCTTACGAAGACGCTTATTGGGTCATTCCAAAATTGCGATAATAGGCACATCTCATTTCAAGCACCTATACATACCCAGGATTATGCAGAATTATACACAAAAGAACCTTTTATGGCTCCTTCTTTAGACCTGTGTATCTTATCACTAGAGCTCTTAAAAACAAAATTACGTTTCAATCCATAAGCGATCGACTTTAAAAACGCACAAAGCCCATCTAACAAAACGGAAAACAAATACAAAAAATAATTAAAAATTTTGAGAAAATCAACAAAATTTGAAATTACCATTATAGGGAGACCAACATTTTGCGATGTATTCGTAATCGCAAGTTCAACAGATTGTGCAGGAGTGCTTGCATTCGCAACCAAAATATCTCGCCTTTTCGAAACATTAATACTGACATTTATGCCTATTGATCTTCCACAAGACCATGGAATAGGCAGACTCTTATGTTGATGAGTAGCCAAAGCGGCATTGATTGGAAGTTTAACCATGAGCGCCATTGGTTATAGTACAAAAGACTCCGTTCAGAAGTCTGGGGTTTTACAGTTTCTTCTTCTCTCCTCTATTTGATATTAGGGTTTTGTTTCTCCCAATTTTTTTTAAAAATTATTCCACGTTGGGAAATGGAATTTATGTTTGCGTTGATAGTGGGATGAGGACCAGCTGGAAAAAAAAATGGAGATATTGTAAGTACAACATCATCGTTTACGAATCGGTGATGGAATCAAAAAGAAAGGAGAGTATTTTATTATTTTTAGTTGGTTGGTGAAGTTTTGATTTGTAAATTTTGACGTACATTTAGCACAATCAACATTACAACTCATTAAGCTATCATTTGGTATAGTTAAAAATTATGTCCGTGTTTGTTTCAACTATAAAATTAAATTAATTTCAATCACACATTTCATATGGCTGTAATATAATTTTTGAATCATATATTTTATCGACTTTTATAAAAACATACTAAAAAATCTGACGAGGCTTGATTCTGGTCTGATCACAATCTCAAAACTCCAAAGACGGTTAAGAGAGATCGACCTTCCTTGTTCCAAACGTTTCTCTATCGGAGCCTGATCCTAGTATAGCCAGTCTCAAAAGGACTTGGCTCGATGACATCAGAGCTAAAAATAAGACCAATCCATGGCTTGTGGGGACAACTGTGAAACAAAGTCAAGTTTTTTACAGCAGACCATTCTTGTCACTCTCTTTCGATGTTATAGTTAAGTTGGTCCTTAAATTATCAAATTGGTACTATTGAAGTTGATATTATAATGAAGTTTTCATGTAGTGTACAATTAAATTCAAGATATCAACCACAAGCTACTCTCTCTAAGTAGTGCAATTCAAACTGGTAGATTAAAGAAAACAAAGAAGTTGCGATTAGAGGTGTAAAACCGAAGCAAAAACTAAATATCCAAAAGGGTAAAATCAGCTACTTCATTCAAGATTTAATTACATCCCCAATAATTCTACTGTGCATCAAAAGGGTAAATGAGCAGCTTCACTCACCACAACATTTTGCCACAAATCGTAACTGTAGGAACAAAAAATGAAATAGCCACGGCTAAGCGCAAATACTGCAAAACTATTGGTTCGATCCCAAGTCATGATTCTAACCCCTATATATGTACAGAACTTATGATGCCAGACAGCAGAGTAGATGAGAAACAAACAAAATTTTGACTCTATCCCCACAGAACAATTACTGTCCGGTCCCACAAGAATATCTTTTCTAGAAGTTGAGGACATGGATCCTGCTGTCGCAAAATGGTCAGCATGGGTTTTCTGAGAGCTGCAGTCTAGGGCACGATGCAATTACTGAAACTGGCTCCACCAATCCCATCTGGTTGCATTTGCTTGTCTAGTAAATCTCTGCTAACACCAGAACTCGAAGATCTATGCTGCATTAACTTGTTCTCCACAGCATCCACGAGCAAGCGTTTCATAGCCCCCGAATCTGAATCTGGTGACAAATCTTCTTCGCGCTCTGGCTGGATATTAAGGTCTATTTGACCTTTCAAAGGAGAGACTGAGGATTTTCTCTCATCAGGGTCATCAAGAGAGGCCCCTTGGCTGGCCTCTTCCTGGTTCAGACTACTTTTTCCTATGTCATTGTTCAGATAAGCATCGTTATCCACCTGCAGCTTCTGACAGGCACTTCCAGCTTCTTTTGTCAATTGTTTCTTCTCAAACCTCTCCATCAAGGAACCGAAACGATGCTTTAGTGATTCTGAGTCGGCAAAATCGCATATTTGCTTGTGCTTCGGGTCGTTTCCATCAGAAGGTTGAATGCAGATAATGCATGTACAGTCGAGTTTATGGCCTGCGTGCTTCATTTTAGTCTGAGATGAAGCTGGAAGGTCCACTCCCTCCACTTGGATAGCTAAATTAGCAAGTGCATCGAGTCCTTCCTGTGCCACAACTGGATCTGAATTCTGTTCATTAATGTTCTTTTTCTTACTCACTGTATAAAAATCAAAAAACCATTAGCAAAAGTGACATGACATGCAAGACAAGCAACATGCAAGAGAAAAAAGGAATCTACCTTCAGCAGTAGTGGATAATATATCTTCAAGCTGCTGGGTAGATAATTGCTGAGCAGTTGAACATAGAGATCTGATGTGGAAAAGAACATGTAAATTAAGAAGACGCATGAAACCATTGAAAACATATGGTAATACGATGATGGAAGATTATTGGTTAAAAACTACACTCTCGGATTGAAGCATAATGCTATATAATAGTTGTGATCCATTAAGGTACAAAATGGAAAAAAATGGAAACTGAGTTTGAACAGATACAAAAATGAGGACAAAGTGGACAGAGTTCAAAATGAAGAATATATATTATATAAAAGTCCAATATACCTGTCCAGGCCCCATATATTCTCAGAACAAGTCCATCTTGATGGAAGAAGAGCATTTGCAGGCACTTTGCGCCACTTTAAACAAACCTCACATTCTACCCATTGGATTTTTTCACTAAAGCAAAAATAATAGCGAATGAATATTCCACAAGCAAAGTGATGACAATACAAGAGACAAAAGGAGGGACAAAATACACAGATATTTATCAAAGAAAGCATGTTACCCAAAACAATCTATCGCAGGAATAGTTGGCCTTCCGATAATTGGTGCATCCTGCCAAAAAAAAAAAACAAATCAGGACAGTGAAAAGGAATGGCATTCGCTTTAATATCAAGCATATAGCTTAGTCTAGCATGAAAAACACAGGTTCCTGAAAACCTAAAGTTAATCATCAAAAATAATTATGCGCGCATTTATCTTGCCAAACGATGCTTACAAACATAATATATTATGCAACCACCTGACACCTATAAATAAACTCCCAGCAAATATTTGATAATAGCAGTGCCTCAATACCTCAAATTCTTCAATTTCACAGCCTTCTACTACAAAAACTGAGGGCACATTTTCAGGAGGTGAGCGCATGATTCCTTGAACTTGGTTACATGTGAGCTTCAGTTCCATCATCTCTTCATTGTCAATCCTAAGACGTTTACTTTTCAAACCAAAGATGCTATTCTTCCTCTTACTACGAACGACAGACTTATTTTCAAGTATTTCCTTCTTTGCGAACCCTGATTTATCAATTTCAGAATGGTTACTCCCTGAATCTGCTCTAGCAGCAGGTTAAATGCTGGAAAGCTAGCTGGCATCAAATTACCTTTTACATGTCCATTTGTTGCATCTTCCCCAAATTTGTTTTTACCACTATCATCCCCAGAAGTTTTATCTCCGATTAAAGTAGCTTTATATCCCTGTAAAGAGAGCAATAAGATGAAAAAACAGAAGTCGAGACTTCAAATTTCAATTCAAAACACAATAAACAGAATGCAAGGTGTGTGTGAAGTAAATAAATAAATAATAAACATAATAAGGTGAGAAAACAAGCACAAAGACACATGGTTTCATCGAGAACAACCATTTTTCATTGACCTATTCAGCCCCATTCAATTTAAATAATATATCATCAGTAAGGGGCATGTCTTCTAGAAAGGAAGGCTCCCTATAGTCCATCAGCACTCTCTCTACCGTCAAAGTCCATTAACTTGTTAGCTTTCAATCATCAGAGTGTTTGACCAGTTTTACTCGAATCGTAATTATTTTTCACAGTTCAACTAATGTTTCTGGTAAGGGGATGGGCTGCTGCTGTCCACAAAGCTTTTGGAATAATACCTGTCAGACCAAAGACTTCTCCCCTTTCTTTTTGCTCTTGTGAGCATCCAGATACCTCTATCATGTCCCATAAAACCTTTTGTAACAATACTAGAACTCCAGTTGGAAAGAAGAGCAGTGAAATGGTGGGGAAAAGCAAGAAAAAATAAAATAATAACCTCCATGAAGTCACCAGAGATCTTTACTGAGTATTACTGGAAATGAGTGTCAAGTGGCCGGGCATATTTATAATAGGAGTATCGGTAACTAACACCCGTCTAGGTTGCCTTAACTAATATTTTATATGGGACATATCTAACATTCGGTTGAATCCATGTTACACGTGTTGCCACCTTGACTTGTATTACCAATAATGATGCTGGATAACATTATTAATTTTTTTTTTTTTTTGAAAGGTAACATTATTAATTATAATAGTGCAAATTGCTTCTATGTCCTTAAATTTTAATCATGCCTTTTACACTATATTTGTCTCATTAGAGAACAATGTCGGCATGCAAAAATATATATGTTGTTAGACTTCTCATAACAAATTTCCGACTTCACTAGCTCAAAGTGAAACTATATATAGCATTTTCAAGGCATATGTATGCTTGCCAAAAGGCCCAACTGCCATCTTAACAGCATTGGTTGCTAATTGTCACATAAGATTATTGCAGGTACTGATTAGTGATTAAATATGGAAAAGACAAACCTGATCGGGTGGAGCAGTTGAAGCTTTTCTGCCTCCCATGACCAGCTTCCCCTCTGGCTCCAGCCTACTAAATGTCACTGACAAGAAATATACCACCTCATTTTGCAATTATTAGAAGAAAGAAGCAGTAACTCATTCAGATATAGCCCTTGTTTGATTTCCATTATTTCTAAAATACATTTTTTTCTCTCTTATTATCAACCACACATTCTTCAATAAAATAATATTACACGCAAACCCAAAACTTTCCTTATTTTTTAATCACATTCTCCATCCAAATACTGTTCCAAAGCGCATTTTGGGCAAAAAAAAAAAATGGGGCTCAGACAGACGTGTATTATTCTCAATAACATTACATGGAAGCACACATCCGCTTTTACTGCTGCCCCATAGATGATATTCAAAAAATTATCAAATGGTGCTATAATTTAATGGCAAAGTTGCACAATTTGTTTTGCCAAAATTGTGATGGGGAAATGAGAATAAGAATTTAGGTGATAAATATACATTTGACCAATCTTAGAACCAAATGAACTCTGAACAAATGATGGTAGGACGATAAAGAATGAAAAAGATTAAGATCCACACCTGGGTAATTGATAACATAGATATTTAAGTCTCTGCTATGTCACTTAATAATATAAGAGTACAACTTCCATTCATCTCCATTCGGGGATCATCATTTTCAAAACACTAAAAAAGGGAAAAAGCGGTTGTGCTACATTTGCCCGATTGGTTTACATAATGATTTACATACATATGATGTAGTGAGATATGATAGAGTCAGAATTTCTTTAAAAAAAAAAAATCCTACTCGCTCTCTTTTTGACACACATTTGTATGTAAACCATTATGTAACTCCTTATGTACAAGTAACATAATTCAACTTCCAAGCCACAAGAGAAGATAAGCTAAATAAAAACTGGGAGAAAGCGAAAAAAAAAAAAACACAAGTAATGCATATAGGCAAACAATTACCTACATCACCAGCTTGAAGTTCCATTGACTGTATACAAGGAGTGATTCCTTCTAAGACGTACATTCTGCTATTATTATTTGGCCAAAATCGAAACTGGAAAGACCATTCTTTTCCCTTCAAATCATGTACTTTCAGAGGTAATCCTTCTGGTTGAGAAATCGGTGGAAAGTAGGCCTGATTAATTGTAAATGAAGTTAGAGTTCTTTTTCGAGAATACATACAATGAGTTAACCAGATAAACCTTGCAACTATCAAGTCTAATTTGGCAGGTAGTAGAGGATTTACACAAACAACGGTGTATATAACATCCGAAAACAACTTAGGTAGCCGTTAGAATTGAATTTAGCGGCTAAAAGTAGGTTTTTTTTTTTTTTTTTTGAGGGGGTGGGGGGGCAATTAAATGTTGGCCAATAGTTTAGGACCATAGAGCAATTTCTTTTACATGTGTAGATTTTTTCTTAGCTAAATCTTAGTAATCTGGTTGCATAATTGACTTAAATATTGCATGTCAATTAACCTAATAAATTGGTTAATTATTATAATTAGAGAAAGTTTCATTTATTAAAATTAGAAACATCATTTAAGCATGCCTAATTAGCAATCTCATATTTTTATATGGTATGTTAGAATATTTATTTCAGCAATACCTTATTAGTAGCAATTATATATTTATTAATATAATTAATTGAGTAATTAGTTTGAGTGATTGATTACCCTTTATATGGAAAAACGTGTGGCATTAATAAGAGAATGAATATTGGTACCAAAAATAGGTCATATGATTGAACCTTAGAGACCCAATTTATACCCCTCATATCATTTAACTCACAACTCATCTTGTACTTTACATTTTTCTTTCTTTTAATTCCACGTAAATTTTCACATTACAAAATTTATATTGTAGTGAAAATCTAGCAAGAAATTTTCCTTGATTTACCTTAATCTTCTTCTATACAACTGTAAGTGTAGTGGTAAGAATTGTTCTTTCATTATTTAAATTACAAAAATTTATATTATGAATGTGATGATACGGAAATCCAAGTTATTATTATGATAAGGGTTCTATATGTGTAAGTTCAAATAACCGGAGTTCAGTAGTGCTACGCACGAGAATTATAGCCACGGAGTTCAAATTTTAATTCTCGTGTCTCCATATGTATGTTATGATTTTTCGTATTTCATTATGAGTTCATGATTCGTTATTTATGTCATATGTATATGTTAAAATTTTTATAGGTAACTAAAAAGACGGGTTTGAGGCGATTGGAACTTGGAAGTGGATTGTGCTTGCATGGGTGAAAAGGAAGAATAAATTAAGTAGTCAAGGATTTTAATAATGTTCATTGTATTTTTCTTAAAACTAATTTTAAATCCTGACATGTTAAGAAAATATTATGTTTTTCTTTAGTTTATGAAAGTATTTTTTACGGTACATGTATAATGATTCCAAAGGTAAAAAATTTGGGAGAATATATGGTAACAAATCTCCATTAGGAAATTTTTAATCCTAATTCATGACAGAGCTTGACTATCACTCTATGTAACTTTGAGCTAACTATCACTCTCTGTGATGAAAATGGAATAGATGACCGACCACCATATATATAAATCTAGATAGCAACATTGCTCTGCAACAACGGTTATAACAGTAGAAAACTATAATAGATAGTTTCCCCCCTTGAGGCAGAGAGAGAATTTGAGAACTAGTTTGACCTCTCATGAGACAACTATTTAGCTTTTTATTGGATTGAGAAACAGAGGTGACAAGCTGTTGGTCAATCAACCAACTAAACTCGGTGCTTCAATTACGTTGTATCAAATATCTTGCACTCAAAGCTATCCTTTCTCCCAGAAATGCATACACAAGGAGTGAGTAATTGAAGATTGTTCAGGAAATACATACGCATCTTGATCTACTTCCCCATTTTTTAATAACTGATACCAACGGAATACATCATTCTTTGCTCTTTGAACAAAAAGTATAGACTATTTATAAATCTTAACACCCTACAAAATCAGCATTAAAGGTTCAATTTCTAAGATCTTATCCCATTATCTTTAACTTCTGAGTTGAAGATGGTTCCGTTATTTTTTAAAAAGATTCGCAAACAATTATCCAGTATCGAATTCAGAAACTAAAAATACACACACCAAGTGGTTATTCATAAATATAAATGCATTCAGAAACAATTTAGTATATATAAAATATGCACGTATTAACGAAGCTCTGCATGCATAAGTAGAAACTATAGTGCTCACGTACAAAACTAAATCATAGCGCAAATACAATCTATATGTTAATATAAAGAAATTGAAAGCACATTAAAACATATGGACTCACCTCTGCACACTTTTTTGGCAGCACTAAACGCCCAATCCGTCCAGCATCACTGGCGCTTAACATTTTCTCAAATAGAGGAGTAATTACTGAGTTTGAACTATCAAGAGGCTAAGGTAATATCAAGGTGCTAAATTGCAGAATTTCAACATACCGATTTCGATTAAGGATGAAGTTCTTATAAATCCATTCAGGTCATGTAATACATGACTTTAAAAAAAAAATAGCAGCATTATATAAAAAAAAGTCTAATTTTAAAACAGCCGTAACAATAATCGCTAAGATGTGAAAAAACTGCAAAAATGCCTTCTATAACCAAAGGATACGCGCTGGAAATTTGTTGTAACTCCTTATCAGTTATTCGAGGCCAATATCTGGGAAGCAACTGATTTCGGCCTCGGACATCTCCTCGAGATTTTCCATTGCGAACTTGAGCCTCACCAGATGAGTCCATTCCATTATGAATGCAAACCTGTTTGCCCACGAGAGTTGAAAGGGATGGCGGTTGTAAAAGAGTTGCAGAAACCTGGTCAATATCATTTATTTCATTTCTAAATGGAGGAGCTGCAGCCAAATTCAATTTAGAAGTAGGAGAATCATTCTTGGGCAATGATCGCAGATGGGAAACATTTACAGACAGATTAGGTTGCTCCTCCTTACCGAGTTCTGCAAGAAAATGGTTTGCATCAGATTCTGATACGAATTTTGCATTCATGTACGGTGGACATTTTTTCGGAAAGAAATAAATGCAAGGGAACCAAAAGTTTCTTCACTCCACTTAAAAAAGAGACACAAAAGTAGTTACCAGCATTTCTGTCCTCAACAGTTTCAAACAGACCACTTCTCAACTTCCCATATATTAATCTTCCAAAGGAGTTCTCTTCTTTCTTCTCAAGGAAAGAGCTAGATAATCTCTCACAAATACGGAATCTATCAATGCCGTCTGAAATATCATCTCCAAAGGCCATCCTTGGCTGTGACTCAAATTGGATACTAGAACCGTTAAATAAACTGGGTGCCTGCCGCCAAGGTATTGGACCTGAGCCAGTTATTGTACTCCAGTTTCTCGTTGAGATGTCTTTCATTCTTTCAGGCTCTGAAGAAAGGAAGTGCGGAGGTGGTGGCCATGCAGGATTTGGAGTCTGGAGCGTGGAAAAATAATTTAAAGATAAGGACATAACCATTTGTTGGGATGTAAAAATATTAGATTATGATCAAAGTAAACCATTATCGTTGGCAAAAACGCAAATACCCTATGATGGCACCCTGTACACCTCTTCATAAAAAACAAAATCAAATAATTATAAAAATGTTTCTTTGTATCACTAGTGGCTGCGAAGTATCTGATTGCATTGGATTTTGAGTGAGAGATCACATAGAGCATAAAAAAAGTTTTAAATTAAATATTTTCCAATGTACAAGCACTAAAGCAGAAAAGGGTGACATGACAGCAATTCAACTGCTTTCGAATCCCAGATAAAACAGAATTCTCAATAAAAGAGTCATATGATCCATACCAAAATATTATTCTTTGCACATGATAAGCACTCAATCCCTCCTGCATCCAATAGTATGAACATATGGAATGAAACTATACAGCCACAATGTATTTGCTGCAATGAAAAATTCAGCACTCATAATTTCAACATTGCAAAGTGGAAATGTGAACTTCAAAATTTAATGTCCAAACACTAAAAATACAGGAAATATTACTCCTAAGTAAAAAACGAGATGTATAAAACTAGCTAACCTTTCCACAAGATTCACAACATCTCCAACCAGAAGCATTCAGGTGGAACATTTCGCAAAAATTCCCCTCCTCATAAGCAGAACTAGATAGACATGGAATTACATGGTGTGATAGCAAGTAAAAAAAAAAGGCTAAAAGCGAAAATAACATTATGAAGCAATCTTCTTCCAGATATATCATAGGAGGATGTAAACATGATACTGCATACAACTGAAGTTCCAATTGCCTAAGTTATAGTTTTTGAAAGATGGCTTAAAGTCCTACTTCACACAACAAAAACCATTTAGCCCAACCAAATTTTGAAAAACCAATGAGTCAATTTTCCCAACATTTTTCCAAGAAAATCATTTTTTTCCATAAAGTCCCTATCAAGATATGAATATTCAGAAAAAATTTAAAAGTAATTTCTTGTACAAAAATGATAAGAGTTTGTCAAGCCAAAATGGGGGAGCCACCAGCATTCAAGTCAAAACAGGTTGCAATGCAGTCCACCATTAAATGATGGCAAGTTCCACTGGATAATTTGGAGATATGAAGATGATAATAGATTCATATATAAAAAGAAAAGGCAGATTATATCATATTTATGCTCTCTATCAATAGTCATGTGAAGTTCACCTAAAAAGACAAGGAATTAGCTGGGCAACAAATGTCTAGTCTTTTCCCTTTAACAAAATAATCTTTAAATAGGAACTAGTTAATAAATTTCATGGTAGACCTGGCCAATCACTGTATTGTAATTATGCAGAACAGCTGACAAAAGAATATATGAATACTATAACAAAAACAATATTAAAGGATTTGATAAGTTTGAAAACGAAAGATATTCGCTACAAACTATTTTTTTATCAAGTTGAATCTCAGCAAAATCTTTAACCACCTTGGCTCATATTAACACCTATAATTCAAAGTTTTCAATTTGGTTTTATCTTGGTTGAAAATTTTTACATTTTTTGCACACTCCAAACACCTGAATTTTCACACAAAATTTACACTGGCAATAAAAGGTAAACAAATATGTCAATCAACAAAAATGCACATTCTGGACCCAATGCTCACTCGCCAAAATGCACTACTAGTTCTCCACAATGAACATAATGCAAATGCTGGCCATACATCAATAACAATCAAAATTCTAAATTCCATTTGAAAATTTTCAGGAAAAAAATTAAAAATTGGTGGCAGTACAATAAAGTTCAAATATTAACACACAAAATTCCAACCACAAAACAAAACTAAACAACCAAAAAAATAAATACTTTGAATTTCTGTCTACAAACCATACAATCACGCAATAAGAATTCACATAAAAATCCGTACTTCTTGAACATGATTTTCACTTTCCCCTTTTCCACAAAAATAGAAGCAAAAATCCAAACTCCAAAATTGTAGACTAGTACGAAATAAAATGTAGACAAGAAGTCAAACCAACATAAAGCAAAACAAAGGAAATTTTCTTACGCGCAGCCATCACAGAGGTCGGCGTACTCGCCGGTACGGCATCGCCAACCTCTCCTCCACTTATCCGACGCCTCTTTGCAATTCGAATTGAAGCAAGTCTTCGACATAACGTACGGAAAACCTAACCAAACCTATAGAAACAAAGCTGCGTCTAAAAAAGTAGCAACAAATTACTGTTTTACTTAATTAAAATTGGAAATGATAGTAGAATTTGAAGCCATTTTGAGAGAGAGAGGCGAGGGTTACATGGGAGAGGGTTTTAGAGTTAGAGAGAGAGAGAGAGAGGGAAACTGATGACGAAAAGAAGTGTGAGAGAAGTGCTTGCGTCACTGTGTGTGTAGGCTTTAAAAAAGGGACGTTAGTTGGAGCTGAGTATATATATATATTTGGCGCCGTCGTTTCTCTTCCACTGCATTGTCGTTTGGTCGTCATTGTCAATTGATCAAAAATCTACATTGTCACGCTAAAATTTTGATACATTTTAAATTATAATGAATTTCTTGAATTTGAATAAATTTATGCCAATTTCATAAAAAAATTCGTCAAATGTGGTGAAATTTCATAAAATTTGATTAATATATACTTTTAAACTTGAAATCCATCCAATTCTTATAAAATTCATCAATTGATGAAATCTTTAAAAATTCACTAATTATTGAGGATGTCTAAATTTTAAAGAATTTTGTTGAATATCATTAAAATTTTAATTGAGATTTATCACAATCTCAATTGAGGACACCCCTATTTTGAGGCCCAATTCAAACTACCAAGGGTAAGGTAGGGTTGTGTTCGAAATAAGGGTGATTTCACAAAACTTTTAATAACATATAAAAAACGTATAATTAAATTCAATATTCCGTCATATTTTTATATTAGTACAGATGAAACGAGACGAGTCAAATTCACATCAAACTAACTGTCTTCTCATTGACCAACCTTATTTTTTGTGACGAGACATTTGTTATATGTGATTGACTATCGATTGATTATATGTGATCGTCTAATTTGTGACTTAACCATGTCATTAATTTGTGTTATCAGTGACTAAGTGTGACTAAATTTTCCTCACTCACTGTGACCAATTTGTCTTAGCGTGACCGTCTGTGATCGTGCCAATCTTAATTGTGACAATATGTGATCAATTCAGGATTGATTATAATTAGCACATAATTGGTCACAAACAATCATCATAAACACATATTGGTCATAGAGGGTTAGCACAAACAAATCTTCACAGACTGCAAGCCAGCACTACAATCTACCACAATCACCTCTGATGCACAACCTCTACCACCTTCAACTCAAATCTACGACAATGTATTTGTGCCCGAACACACGAATTTTTTTCATTTTAATCAAAATACGATGAGCTAATACAACATGATCAACCAACACGACTTGTACTCAACATAAAACCACTGGTTTTATTTGCTTTTCTTATCTTGGAGCAACACAAAGTCTTTTTCCCCTTAAGATTAAATAAGTAATTAAACACTGCACGACGTTTGAAGCCCCCAAACTACCGCTACTACCCTCCACTATTTCGACTAAAAACCCAACAATCTTTGTCGTTTTTTCTTGCTTAATCTCACCTTCATGAACAAGAGGAAGCAAAATAGGTAAGAAAGAAATTAAGGCAGCCAAAGCGATGGAGACCATGGACTTAAAATTGGAGAGAGAAGTGATTGTTGCGGCGAAGTAGGGACAATGGTGAAATAATAGATCAGGAGGCGGCAACAGTGGTGCAAAGATGTTGGAGGAGTGGGAATACCGATCTAGGAATTGCTGGCATATGTCCAAGTTTCCGGTAAAGGAGTGGGAATGATTATCGATCTCAGGCAAAGGAGTGGGCGTGAATACAGACGACGATGCTCTGATAGTGGAAACAAATTTAATTTAGAAGGATTTATGGAGGGCTTGACCGCTCGGTATATGCAACGTATGGTTTCGTATAACCCGAAGACCATAGCATTAAGGGATTTTATGTAGTCGCGATCGGTGATGTCGCTTACTTCGCCGTGAGCAAATTCGACATTGCGAGCGCTTTGTCGTGGCCTGTGATGCTATTTACTTCACCGGGGCGTCGTGATTCCGATGCTCTTTGCTCATCTCGTGATGCCTCCGACAGTGGTGCATCGCTAATAGAGAGGGCATAGATAGTAAAGAGAGAGAGGTATGTATCAATTATACTAATAATTCTTAATTAGCACCTAATTTATTTATGAATTTAAAATTAATCTTCCTTGTTTATGAAAATTAGTCATAGGTTTCTACGTAATTTTTCGTACATAAAGTAGTGGAAATTATAGCATTCCACAATTTTCTATTTCCAATTTCAAAATTCAGATTTACAAATTTTTATTTCAAAAATCAGATGATAATTAAATTTTAATATTAATAATTATATTAATACACATATCGACCTACCCAATCCAACCACTCACCCAAAACCCTAATTATCTTCCTATTTTCTTCTGAATATCCTCTCTCACTCTATCTCCCAACCAACAGAAAATCGTCGGACTACCACAGGGATGATGTCACAGTGGTAGCGAGTCGTGAACGGAGATGTCGTTGTTGCTACGCGCCATGAGCCCCACTGGATCCGCAAGTCTCTCTTCATCCTACCACGTTGCTAGAGTCGTGAGTGGATGTCGCTATTGCTGTGCATCATGAGCCCCCACCAGATCCGTAGCGATGCCTTTCTTTACCCCTACTACGCTGCCATTCAACGACGGTTCCCCTTCGTGCGGCGTTCACTGATGATAGCTAAGCGTGGCAGCAGCGCATCTTGCTCAAAACTACAAATCTATGGTCACAAGTGGCCATTTTATCTATGGGCATCGATGGACAAGTGGTTGGTGCTGCAGATAAGGTCGGATAGAAGAAAAGGGGTGGTGGTGTATGACAGAGGTAGGTGGCTGGCGCTGAGATTTGACTGTGGAGTTGCAAATCGAATAGATTATTGTTCATGGGCAGCCAGAGATTAGACTACATATTATTGCAAATCGACGTTGCAGATCTAGTCACAGGTGACCATTTTATCTCTGAGGTTTTTTGGTTGTGTTTGCAGTTGTTGGTGGGAGCTGTGTGGTGATGATTTTGGCAGTTGGTAGTGGCGACGGCAGTAGTGAAGTTCATGATGGTGGTCGTGGTGCGGCATCACGGTTGCTGTGGTGTTTTTTAGTGGGGTTGGTGGTTGAGATGGTAGTTGTGGTGGTGGCTATGATGGAGATGGTGGCGGCGGTGGCTATGGTTGTAAATTGGCGATAATTGTGGTTACAGCATTGGTGGTAGTGGCGGCAGTGAGATAGTGTCTCGGACTAATTATTTGGTTAATTTGTGATCAATTATTGGTGGTGAATCGAGGGTGGGGTGTTTTGGTATATGTGACTAACTATTAAAACGTGACCATAAAATTCGATAATTTGTGATCAAGAAATAATACGTGACCTAAAAAATTGTTAATATGTGACCGAAAATTGATAATTTGTGACTGTCTAATAAGTTGTGACTTATAATACTTGTGGTTTATGATCGATGAATAAATTGTAACATAAAAATTTTTGACTTGTGATTGATGAATAAATTGTGACCTATAAAATTTTGAATTGTGACAGTAAAATTATTTATGACATATAAAAATTGTGATTTGTGACTAGTTATATAGAATTTGTGACAAAATTATATGGAATTGTGACCTTAATATATTTAATTAATAAAATACACGTTTAATTAATTAATTTATAAATAAAAATTGAAAAACTATGAAATTTGAATTTTTAAATATTGATATCTTAAATTTGAAATTGGTAAAACTTATGACACGTTCTCTTTGCCGTTTCAAATTGTTTTCTATTTTCGAATTTTTAAGACGGTGAAAATGTGTTCTCTTTTCTATTTTCGAAAACGCGTTTTTGAAAATAAGTTTAAAATTTGTATGTCAATTTGTCGTTTTTGGTGTTTTCAGTTATAATTTGGCCAAAATTTTCAATTTTGGATTTTTGAAAATAATTTTTCAAAATGATAAAAAGAATACATTTTCAAAATGGAAACTTGTGAAAATATGCTATCCACGCGTTTTTTCATTATTGCTTCCATTATTGTTTTTTAAATTTGTATCCTTTGGGTAAAATATTTTAACTTTCTTTTCCAACTTTGTCAAGTACTATGCACAAAACATGTTCTTAAAAACTTTTGTCTACAATAATCATAAAGAGAAGCTTAAAGATTGCAATTTCTAATTTTTTTCATGATTAACATCAAGTGAGTTACGCGTCTTTTCATGATAATTTATGAAATTTGAGAAAATGGTATTCAACAAAAATAAGAAATTTGGATAATTTCTCGTATTTGTGGATGTGTGTTGCGAGGTGTGGTCGAGTTAGAGGGCAATGCTATTAGAGCGTCTTTAAAGGAATGTGGATTGGGGAAAAATTCACAACACATGCTTTATCTATTCCAAAATAAAAAAAATTAGACCCCAAGATTTAGAATTGAAAAAATCAGGTTTTTTTATGAATTAATTAATTATATTTCACAATTATTATATTAAATTAAATATTTAACTGTTGATATAATTAACCCACCCACCCACCCCACCCCCATCTCTACTACCACCGCTGCTCTGACGACTACTCCTGTAACTGTTATCTGGTTGCTCTTAATTCCGGTGACTACTCCGGTGACCGCTCTGCCACGGCTTAATTTCGGCGACTGCTTCGATTCCGACAATTGTTAATGTCACAGTTATATGCAATTTGGTCATAGATTTCTTATTAATTAGTTAAATATTTAATTTTCAATCAAAACTCATGGTCACAGATATCTTCTTAAGTAGTTAAAAATTAATTTCAGGTCACAACTTATCAAATTAATTGATCACATATTATTTCGAAGTCACGAATCAAAAAATTTATAGGTCACAAATCAAGAATTTTATGGTCACATGTTATTTCTCAACTACGAATTAAATTTTTTATAGGTCACATATTGAAAAAAAATCAAAACTTTTACTGATCACAATTCTATTATAGTGAGTCACAGTCACAATTTCTAGGTCATAGACACCCACCCATCACATATCAATAATTTTATGGTCACGTCTTATTTTTCAACCACGAATTAGAATTTTTTAAAGGTCACGGATTGAAAACAATCAAAACTTTTACGGGTCACAGCTCCATTACAATGAGTCACAGTTACAATTTCTAGGTCACAACTCCATTATAGTGAACCAGAACTTGACCCGACGAGGCTTGAGGCCAAGATCTTAGCTTAGTTTCATGCGCTGTTTATCATCCGGGTATGGACATTCCTTAAACAGCCTGCACAATTTATAACCAACAATTAATTTACATATAATATTAGAGAAAACATTGCAAAAGCCCTTTAGGCTTTAATCTCTCTCTCTGTCTCGCAGAGAACTAGCTCTAGGTTGGAGTATTTTGCAAATGGGGTTTTGGTTTTGGTTATACACATAAAACAAGCACAGAAACAAGTAATGAAAGATATTAATTAATTATACACATAAGACAACGAGATGAGAGTTGAGATCTAAAAAACATTCACTTTGATCCTCATTCTCAGTGAACTCTTTCTCCAGTGCTCGGTCTATCATGTCAGCAAAGGTGTCCTCTTTCACCGCAGTCATATTATCGACAGTGACATTTTCGACGATGGGGTTATTGAGCAGTTTCGAATCTTCGACTTCAACAAGCGATACCGGCAAAGCAACCAGAGCTACGAAAAGTAAAATGAGGGGCAGCCGATGATCTACTCATTCGGCGAATGGGGCGCTGGATACACAGAACCAACAGTTCTCCCTCTCGCGACACAGCCGGGTGCCTACGAGAGCCACCACCATCTCACCAACAACAGCGTTGCTGTGATGCTGCTGCCCGATTCGCAGCAAGGGAGAGGAAGATGGAGAGGGGGAGCGACGGTGGCAGTAGAAAGAGGAGAAATGAAATGGATTAGGGTTTGGATAGATTTCTATTTAAAATAAATTTGATAGGGTATGTATATAGATTAATTTAATTTAAAATATTATTATTAATATTAATTGTGAAATTGAAACCTGATTTTTTATTAAATAAACCCAAAACCTGAATTTTAAAAACGTAAAACTTAATATCTGGTTTCATGTAATTCACATGTGGATTACAGCAAAAATTGTGATACATCAGCCCAAAATGCTCACATGGCAAGAGGCATGCTAGAGATCCTTAATTTAATTTTTTTTTACAATAAATCTTCATTGTAGGATGCGTCCATTTAATTTTTTTTTAATTTATCTTTACACTTTCTCTACATCATCTCCCTTGTGCATGCGGTCCACAATTAGCACAAATGGAATGTGCTCTTCTCTCTATTCCCCTTTTGGTTGCTACAAGTACAATAATTCATATCGATGTATTGGGGATGCTCTTAATGATTGTATAACAATTGAATTGATTAATGTTTGCATAATCCATGCAAAAAGGAAACTTTGCAATCATGACATGAAGAAAGTGTTCTTTAAGAAGAGTTAATTTTCCAGTTTGAGTAATAAATTATTAAATTTGTTCAAATTGGATAAATCAAGAAATTTTTTGACAGTAATTATAGCCAACATGATGAAAAAGGGCATGAGGAGAAAATAGGACCGTTTCCTTTTTGAAAGTCCAAAAGCAAAAGGCCCAGTTAAAAACAAGGCATATCCAAGTCCAACTGTAACCCAAGCCCGTTTTAAAATTTATTCGTAGAGCAACGGCCTACGGGAGGGAAACATTAGACAAGCGGCCAAGGGTTTTTCTCAATGTGATCGTTTCTTGCTACTTTATCAAGATTAAGGAAGATGACATCAAGACCGGAGCTGCAGGCACCGCCGGAGATATTCTACAACGACGATGAAGCTCGTAAATACACCTCCTCTTCTCGTATTATTGAG
This sequence comes from Fraxinus excelsior, assembly GCA_019097785.1. NCBI lineage: Eukaryota > Viridiplantae > Streptophyta > Magnoliopsida > Lamiales > Oleaceae > Fraxinus > Fraxinus excelsior. The sequence continues at coordinate 56,102,825 of CM032623.1, read as the reverse complement.
ATTCAGGTAACAAGTTTACGTACGTCCACAAACGTGTAATTCTGTGCCTATCTCCGTAATTAACTGAATTTTTTGGTGGGTTCTAAAAGGCGAAACTTTCGGAGAGAGCACTGGAGCTTCTTGCATTGCCCAATGATGGCGTCCCCAGATTATTGCTTGATATTGGTAATTCCACTTGTATATTTTTATGGGTTTTGTAAGACTTTTCAATGCTGCATTTAAAGTTTGCGAACAAACTAATCCTTTTATCCAAATAAATTTGATAACTTGGAAATATAATTTGACATGGTATAGAAAATTCTCGTATGTCAAACGACTGTGGCATCTAAATCTGGAATCGTCATGTCGGTGGTTTCTTTAAGTCGTCAAATTGAAGCTTTAGGTTAGAATTTCCATTACTTACTAGTCTCGAGAAGAAAGTTAAGAAGCAAAGATGCTGTATATTTTGATTTGAAATATCTGTCATTGAATGTTCTATCCACTGAAACATTGAATTGAGTAAGCGTGTTTTGATGAAGCCGTTGGTCATTAATCTAGCTTTGGATCCTTTCTGTCTCTGAAGAGAATGCAAGATACGTGCCTTAAAGAACAGGCTTATCTCTATAATCATTCTTGAATGATAAGGAACAACTGCTCAATTTTTAATTTGATTATACTCGAGGTAGAGAATAAGTTTGCTTCTTATTAAGTTAAAACTTAAAGCTCAAAATATTTAAAATGAAAATTCAAGGATTACACAAGTCTCAGACTCATGCTACAAGGTTCCGAATAGCAAAAAGCCACCTAGAATGTGTTTCAAATTAACTAGGTGTATGGTTTTTGGTCAACCATCTGGGTTTTAATTCCTTGAGGTATTTATATGTGCATCATCATGTTGCCAAACTTAAATGTATCTTCTTGCACAACACTTGCTTAAATATGAGGTCATATTGTACAAGTATTGTTAAATTTCTCGTAAAATAATTATTGCTTTGGCATGTTTTAGGTTGTGGATCTGGACTCAGCGGGGAGACATTGACAGAGAATGGGCACCAATGGATTGGTTTAGATATATCAAAATCAATGTTGGGTATGTGGATTTTTTGTTTTAGTTCAGTTGAAATATCCATTTTCTCCTCTCTACATTTTTCATTAACATATTTTAACAAACCCAGATATTGCATTGGAACGTGAAGTTGAGGGTGACCTTGTACTTGGTGACATGGGTCAGGTTGACATCTGAATTTAAACTAAGCCCTCGCAGTTTAGCATTACAATTTTAGTATTACCTAGACGATTATTGTTGAAGCTGCATAAATCTAATCTCTCTACTTATGCCTATTATTTGAATTTAAGGACATTTTCTTATCGCTGTAGTCCAGTTTGTAGCCTTTCAGTTTGATTTTGCTGATTGTTGTCAATGGATACTAACGTGTATGATGAACCATTGTAGGGTTTAGGTCTTCGAACCGGGGTTATTGATGGTGCCATAAGCATTTCAGCCGTTCAGGTTTGTGTTCTTCTCATAGAGGTGTTTTTTTCAACAAGTAGCACGTGTAGTTAATTCCTAGCATGACAAACTAGGAAAGTAGAAGACATAATTTTTAAGGAGGTTGGTCCAGCCGGCTATAAAAAATTTCCTTTGCTTTAAGATCATTTCTTAATGGTTTTCTCTATCTTGACATGTTTTAAACAACTCGTTGTGCTCATTTCTTTTTACTTTTTCTCGAGCAGTGGTTATGCAATGCTGACAAATCCTCTCATGAGCCTCGTATAAGATTGAAGTATGTTGTGTATACTTCCTTATTCTTTCATGATTTGCATATCGATGTTATTAGTGGAATTGAGACCTCTCACTGTGATGAAACTGGAATTTCTCTTCTGCAGTTGTGTTCTAACATTGGATTATATACGTAGGGCTTTCTTTGGGTCATTATATAGATCTTTGGCGCGGGGAGCAAGGGCCGTGTTACAAGTATATCCTGAAAACCTAGCTCAACGTGAGCTGATTCTGAGTTTTGCAATGCGAGCTGGGTTTTCTGGGGGTGTGGTTGTTGACTACCCACACAGGTGTGCCGATGCATATGCTGGAGCACCCTATTTATTTTGTAACTTTCTTTTGTCGCTCTAATTGGAGGTACCTCTTTCTTATAACAGTACAAAGAGTAGAAAAGAATACCTTGTGCTCACTTGTGGTCCACCATCCCTAAGCAGCGCTGCTCCACGAGGAAAAGGTGAAGATGGCGAGAGCTGTTCTGATGAAGACAGCAGTGGAGACGAAGATAATCAATCAGTGAGTACCGATTATTTACAAATTCATTAACAAATTAATCGACTTCCGAACTCAATGCCCATTGCTTATTACTTGATGGAAACGAGGTGCCATTTTCATTTCACTGTATTGCTGTCATGTGAATTCATTACTGCATTGCAGGTTTGTGTATCAGACAGACACAGACCAAGGAAAACGCAAAAATTAAACAAGAAGATGAAGGGAAGAGAATGGGTTCTGAGGAAGAAGGAACAAATGAGGAGAAAGGGGAGTGCCGTGCCTGCAGATACCAAATACACTGCCCGCAAACGAAAGGCTCGCTTTTGATGGTTATCAAGTCTCATCGGTGTGATTCTACTGCAGCGGGAGCTTTAGATGAAAACTATGAATCTCACATCACTTCATTTTGTAGCTCAGACTGAAACACATCCGACTTGGGTTTGACTATACCAAATTTACCCTTTTTTTGCTATTTCTTTGTGATTGCCCGAGAAAGTTGTTTGTGGGACTCGAGTGTTGTCCTAATATTTGGCAACTCCAGTTGTGTTATATTATTCTCGTCAATTTTGGTATATTTTCAATTTCATTTTCGTGGGAGTTTTTTTTTTTTTTTTTTTTTTCCTATCAACTCTAGCTGCTATCTGAGAGCATGTAAGTTAGCAATTCCTCGTCCTTGTGCATTAAAATGCAATCGTTCGACCGCAACAAAAATGCTCATACTCTTGTTAAGATAATGTTATAGTTCATATTCTTGTTAAGATAATGTTTCATTGAGGATGGTACAATTTTGCTTTTTCTATGTTGTTTTGAAAGACAAATGACAGCATGTTGTTTTCATGTTTCTCCTAATGTGATTCCATACACAGTGAGCCTAGTTCCACTTGGTAAAGCACATTCGAGTTGATGAGAATGTCTGCAATATCTAAAAGAACTCGACTTCTTAATTTCTAGACACATTAATACGTCGATTAAAGATACTTTAATACAAAAAGTTCAATGTCCTTGAAACTGAAGACATCGTGCAACATTTACGTGCACAAACAAATCATGTTTTCGGATTAAAATCAGCCCTTGTAACAATTCTTTCAAAACTTTTTTTATCTGTATCATTTTCAATCTTTACTATTTAAAAACTCATTTTGTCCAAGAAAATTCTGTGAAGCAGGAAGAAAACGAAATAAAAAATGAAAAAGGAAAAGAAAAAGGCCAAAAAAAAAAAAAAAAACGTTGAAAGTTATCTTCCCTAACCACATATCAATTAAACCATTTGTACGTAAATGGTTTTGTCAGAAAGCCACCGGAATACTCACAATGCGGGGGCTCCACCATGTGTTTAAAAAAAAAATATGCGGGCCCCACCGTGTGTGTTTTCTGTTGGTGTTCCGTAGCTTCTGCTTCTGTACGAAGCAGTGTTGCATATCATATACCAATCAAATTCCCCACCACCACATGCCAAATTCCAGCCACTGCCAACCCAGCAGCATTTTTGCAAGCACCAGCTTCTTGAGGGTAATTAAGAAACCACACTTACTCTGTGTGTTATTATTATTATTCTGTAGTGTTCTTTTACGATTCCATTGGAGTAGAAATTTTGGAATAGATTCTAATTAATAAATAATAATCACGCAGGGATCTACTTTATTTCATTTCATAAAGGCATAGGAGATGCCAATATGAAAACTTTGGTGTCTCAGCCTCCTCTTCTTTATATACTGTAATGGCCCGCCTCTCTATTTACCTGAATCAGACATCTCCAATTCCAAAAACAAACTGCAATTCTCTTTTTTTCGTCAATAAGGTACCTTATATTTCTCTCAATTCATTCAACAGCCTTTTTACGGCTTTTTGCTTTTTTCGATTCTCCTTTTGCTTGCTTTTCATTGTGCAATTGAAAGGCCATGCCTTGTGAACAAGTTATTCCCCGTGGTGTAATTTATTGCCTTTTTGTTCAATTTAGATCTGGGGAAGTGTTTGTTGCCCCAATAAGCTAGGCTGCTAGGGTGTATGGTCTTTGAAAATTGGTGTGGTTCAAATGGATTTGAATTCTATATTTAATCTCTGTATTCTTATACTATTCTCAGATGGAATAGTCTGAAACTAGTTCGAATTTTTGATGTGGTTGATTTTTAATGCGTGACTTCAAGATATCCCTGACAGTTCCTTTCCTTTTTCCTCTGGCACTTCCTCCGGTATGGCTTTGGAATACTTATCAGAACTCGTAGTAAAAGGAAAGAAATCCTTTTAGGACTAAGCAACTAGCCGAAAGTTCTTAACAAATTCTCGCAAAAGATAAGTCATTCTCAAACAGAAGCGGGAATGGAACTTCATATAGCGCTTCAAATCCAGCTAGAATCTCAGTTACTTCAACACCGTCATCTCGCACCGAGTTCTTTCTACTGCTCTCCTCTTCTTAGTGCATGGCTCAGAAGACTGGGCAAAATTGATGACTATTTATCTATTTTTCAATGCTCTGTAACCAGTTCATATATATAATTTAGCCTATCCACAGACAAAAATCCAGCCTTAACCCATCGAACTATGCACATCTAAAAGACACTTAAATGTACGCTCTGGTCACAATCTGATTAATTCAGTTTTCTTGTGGCAAGACTCCTGGAGGAAATTCTATATCTCAGGGTTTCTTCTTAATATTTCAGAGAATTCACATCTTATGGAATTCAAGTCTTTCGAATACCATTAACCGGAATTGCTTGAGGAATTTATTTATTTTTTAATCTTTGTCATTCTTTTTTATAGGTTATCTGCTCTCATCTAAACTACAGGTATCTTGGACTTCTAAAATAAGTTCTGCTGTGAATTTTTTTTTTTCCTTCTTTATCTTTTTGTAATTTTATTTTCAGAAGGAACACTTGTAGAATTTTCTTGGTATGGGGCACAATATACTAGCACTCCTCTTTAATTAATCTCGCCTAAGTGGAGCATTCTACCATACCTCGCCAACACAGTGTGTATGTCTCACTCTTTTCAATTCACATATTACATGCACAAAACTTATATGTATATAGCTGGTGGAAGTTGGTGGCTGCTCCTTCCACATAATTCTAGTATGGCGGCAGAAATAAACTTGAAGTGTTCTAGTTGCTTCTTCATGTGCCAACAGTTAAGGAATATTCTAGACATTAGAAAACACAATTAACATATGGATAGAGTGGTGGTGCAACCTCCAGAAAAATATGGAACTCTTAAGGTGATGCTGAGCTTCTAATATGTGAACAAAGTGGAAAAAAAAATGGAAATCAACTATTATCCTGCATAACAAATCTTATGTACTCATTTTCTGTTTAACCAACTGAATAAGAATGCTAAAAACTTGATAATAGGGATTAAAGTTATGGTTGCCTTGCATTACGCAGCGGGCACTTTTTCACATGTTTGGGTAAATTGTTGTTTTGGAACTTTATTTTAAGAACAATCTTGTCAAGTTGTCATCATTTCAGTACTTTTGAATCTTTTTTTCTTATTTTACTTTTTAATAATGGTACGACGCTTGGCTGAGTTTATGTTTGATGTAGGATCAATAAAAGAAGTGAAATTGTAGGGAGAAGAGAAGTATTAGAAGAAAAGGGGGAAGAAGAAGAAACGAGGCAACCGCCAATCTTAATTTTAATTCTATCATTAACTGTTTCAACTACAATGAAAAATTCAATAAATACGAAAAACCTAACGGGTTTGGGTCAACCCACTACCACAAACCCAATAATAACAAAAAAACATAATTAATAAAATTCAATAATAAAATAAATCGTGATGTCCGAATCAACTCTTTCGTGGTGTGAGAAAACTCGACCATGTTGAGTGCATAAACTTATACCATGGGGGATGATCTTTCATAAGAATCAGATATCGAAACTCCAACAGTTTAATCCAGATTTGTTGGAACTTCTCTATAGGACTCCATGTACAGTCTACATCAAGGGGAACTACCCAATGAGTAAGGAAGCATCAAATCTCTCCATCATTGGTCAACACAGTTCGTTCATCTAAAATAACATCAATTGTATCTTTGTGTACTATAACATATTGTATGAAAGTAGAAATATCAACGTAGATAGGTTGTGAGTCCACATAGTTAAATAGAAAATGATCATCAAAGGAATTGAAACGGTGTTTGTAAGTAATGAAGCCCTTAATATTTAAAGTAGAGTGGTAGTCAAAATGTGATAAAAGATCAATAACATGTGCATTTGGACAACATGCTTTAAAATTTTAAAATGAACAGTACTACGTGCTTGCAATATAACATAATCCCCAATATTAAATTCAAAATATCGTTTATGCAAAACATCTTGACGTTTATATAATGTATTACTTGTTTCAAGTCGTTTATTGATCTCAATAGACATTATGAATATGATGTACAAATGTCTCAGCTAACATCGACACACTAGCATGTGAGGACATGTGAATAAGGGCTAAAGGTTTCATAGGCTCATAACCATGATTAAATTCAAATAGACTCATACTTATTGACTGATTCACCGAATGTTTATATATAATTTGAACTATTGGGACGATCAAATCTCAATTCCCAAGATTGTCCTTGAAATGTCATAACTACACAAATCAATGGTACATTTGGGTTGGATAAGGGTACGACATACAACATTTGATTGAGAGGTATCGGGAACTAGGGGTACAATACCTAAGTTCATAAGAAAAGTCTGAATACTACCTAAGGAGGTTTTCTCAGTATCATCCAAGTCATCAAATTCTTCAAGTTTAGGTTCATAGATTTGATCTTCCAACTGCTCATCTAGTATATTCTTTCGTTCTTCAATGACTAAGGCTCGGCTAGGACATTTGGAAGAGATGTAGCCAAAGCCTTTATAGTTGAAACACTGCAAGTGAGAAGAAAAAATTGGAACTTCAAAAATTGTACCCTTATTTTCGAACACATGATGAACATTAGACGGGGAAGATCTCTTGGGAGACTTAAGAGGTAGCGGCGCTGATGAGATAGATGTATGGTTGTCATCATGATTTTCATATGGAGTACCAATAATCAACTCATAATCTCGGGCTAAAAAGTAAGTGTGATCAAGAGTAGTGACCCCCCGAAGGAAAAACTCATGCCTAAAATCATCTCTTAGACCTTGTCTAAGCCTACTCAAGGTCAAAGCATCATCCTCAATGACATGACATTTCATTCGAAATTCCTCAAATTGAACAATATACTCAGTCACTAACCAATTTCCTCATTTAAGGGCAGTCCATTGAGTAAGAATTTCAAAATTTAAGCAACTATCAAAAGTAGGAGCATCTACTTTATTGTTTCTAAAAAAACACTCCTTATGACGTGGAAGATAATGAATATTGTGACGGTCATAACCACGTTCTTGCTTACGAACCCAATCCCCATCCCTACGATCGTGTTGAAAATATTTTTGATCACTTTGTTGACAATGATTTTGTTTATTATAGGACACTTTAGAATTATCAACATCAATTGAATGAGGGATTTGTTTAAAATTGTTTAGACTAGCAGCTATGCTTCTATGCTCTTCAAGAGTAGTAGCCATCTTAGTTTAGACAGTCGCTAATTGAGCTTGAAACTGTTGTTGATTAGTTACAAGTTGTGTTAATTGTTTGGTGAGGGTATTGGTACTAGATATGATAAGGCGATCACTACACAACTGCATGTAATGTACTACCAATTAAATTAAATGTGTATAGAGATCATTAAACAACTTGGTTTAAAATCGAAAATAACAACCAGATCAATATTTTTATTATTTGGGAATATGTAAATATAAATATGACAAGCTAATACCGCTATCTATGTAAAATAATGAAGCAAAGGTCAAATACTAGTCAGCAATTTAGTCACGTAAAATAAGTGAGAATATAACACGGTTAAGAATTAAAATAAGTAAGATAAAAGTCGGAGTATAACACGATTAGGGATTTAGTCACGTGAATTGTAGGTAATATTGGAATAACATCAACACAAATTTAATTGATGCAATTTTATAATAAAACAGTAATGTAAACTAAAGATAAAGAAATAGTAGCTTCCTATTTATCAAAAAAAAAAGTAGCTTCCTCGTTGTTTGTCGAAGTAATTGATCTCCAAGGACAAGAAATAGTAGCTCCATGTTTTGTTTGCTGAAGTAATTACACCAATCAACATGTTAAAAAGATGTGTACCTAAAAAAGGCTAGAAAATATTTTTTTTTTTGGCCTTTCATTTTTCTTTCTTTCTTTCCTTTTTTTTTTTTTTTTTTTGCGTTTTTTTTTTCAACTAAAACAAATTACAAAGTATAAAAGTAGGGGTCTGAATTGAGGCCCAAATTACAAAAAGTAAGATATACTAGACAAATAGGACACAAATCGAAATCCAGCTTAGAGATTGAGCCAAATTGACAATAAAAACTTTTTTTTCTTCACACTACATTTTTTTGCCATTTTTTTCCACTTTTTTTTTTTTTTATTTCAACTAAAAATAAATTATAGTTTCGAAATAAAATAGGGGCCCAAACCGAGGCCCATAAGTTAGGTCAATAGCCCAAAGAAAATTAGTAATGACACCAAAAAATAAGGCAGCCTAATATCAGGCCAAATTGGGGTCAAAATAGGGAAATTACAAAAAATCTGGTGTTTAAAGATTGATTTTTAAAAATTAGGTCTATAATTTATTTATTCAAAAATCAGGTACTATATTAAAACCCTAATTTATAACCTAATTTATCTCTCATCCCTTCCCCCTCTCTCTTGTGCCTCCCTCCTCTTCCATTCTCCCTCCTTCCCCTACTCCTCTCTCCTTCGCTTCTCTCTGCGTTCGACGCTGCTGTCGGCAACATCACGATGACGTTGCTCAGTTCGCGGATAGAGAGAATGGAAGAACTTGATGTACTTGTATGTCTAATTTAGTATCGTTGTTGTGTCCATTCTCTTGTCCCAAGGAAAAAGCTTCACCAAATACCTTGTCTTGTCGCTAATTCGATGTCGCCAGTGTGCTTGACGGCGCCACAGCTCCAAGAGACCTGTACGGACCGAATCGGTGTTGGTGGTAACTCCTCTCCGTATGGGTAGCACTCGCCGTCGGTTCTACTGAGTTAAACGGTGAGGAACAACGAGTTGAAAATGCTTGTGTTGAGGCAGCTCAAGAGAGAGGAGGCCGGGTAGCTGAGAGAAGATGACATCAAATTCTGCAACAGACGACGTCGCATTGGAGAAGAAGTTGTACTGAGGAACCTCACCGGAAATGGAGCTATTTACATTGAAAAACAGCTGTTTAGTTTTCGGAATTTTTAGATTTTGGATTTCTGTCTCCGGATAACCATTGGGATCGTGGTGGTGGTGTGTTGCGTGGTTGGATGCGACGACGGTGGTGGTGTTTTGTGTGTGGTGATGATGGCGGCGGAGGGGTGATGGCGGTCAAAAGTGACCGAAATGGTAGTACTAGTGGTATGTTACCAATTATTTGGTTATTGTTATCAAGTATTTAACCATGACCTAAAAATTTGACAATATGTGATTGAAAAATAATCTGCGACCAATAAATTTGAAAATATGTGACCAATAAAACTAACCGTGACCTATTATTTTTTGAATTTGTGACCTCGAAATTATCATTGACTAATTAATTTGATAATATGCGATCAATAAATAAATTGTGACCCATAATTATGTATATATATGAGCATTAATCGTATAAGTGTGACATAATTAATAAATATTTTTAGTTAATTAGTTAGTACCAGAATTTTGAATTATTAAATTATGTACCTACGTACACATGGAATTTTTCCCATCAAAATAAGAAGAAACACCCCGCACGGCCTAATTTCACGTGAGAGAGATCCCGTCTGCAGTGAGCCGCGAGACCAAATCTCCAGCTGTCTTCAATCCCCCACCGTCGGCGCATCGTCCGTACTGCGGTAACGTCCGACCGGCAAGGTAGAAGCGGCGGCGGTACCTGGTTGGCTGGTGCTTCTGCTGCTGGTGATTCCAGTGGTGAAGTGGAGGTGTCATTTCAACCAATAGGTTCGCCGATTTCGCGGGTTTGGGACGGTTATGGGTTCGGCAGATTAGATGCAGCCGGTAAGATCTGGGTCAGTGTCGGCGACTTTTTTTTTTTGTGGGCTTCAATTGACTGTATGTTGGTTGTAGGAAAATGGGTTTCGGTTTTGTGCTTAGACTGGTGGTGGTTTTGTGGTGGTGGTATGGTGGTCGGTTAGATGTTTGTGGTTAATTGTAGTAAACAGGCGGCTGATTCAATTGGTCGTTTTGCAGTGTGGGTGGATTGTTGGTGTGTATGGATTGATGCTGGGGCTGATGATGGGAGTTGTAGGTTTTTTTTTTTTTTTTTTTGCAGATTATGGTTGGTGTTTATGGGGGGGCTTTGTGGTGGTGGTATGGTGGTCGTGATTGGATTTGCAGATGAAATATGCTTAGGTAATAATTAAAAAAAAACGTAATTAATAAAAATCAATAATAAAATAAATCGTTATGTCCGCATCAATGTTCTTTTATACCTTTTTATAAATTTTCATGCAATAATTCTTCTTTTATGCATATCATTGTTTTTCTAATTCTGTCTTAAGCAATTCATATGACGCTTTATTTGATTTGGCCTGAATCAGATATGCAGTTGATGGTAGCTTAAACTTTGATTTGGTCTGGAATATACACTCACGCGCGCATCAATGGCAAAACCTTTAAGCAAACTCGTGTCCTGTGTCATCCTTGATTTGGATGGGACACTTCTTAATACAGGTGTGATTGTGTTTCTTTCTAGTAATATGTCACGCGCAGTGATTCTTTTTGTATAAAATTGTGCTTTGATTGCAGTTTCTGAAATAGTTGTTTTTAATCACTTATTTGGTGTTAATAGCCTAGACTCTTTGTCTGATGATTATGCTTCGTGTGATAAAATGCATTGCATTCTGAAATGAGAGATAAGACGGGGACCTCTCACTTCAGGAATGAATATAGAATAAGTATCATTTGCCTGTTTATAATTGTAGCTTCAGTTTTTAATTGCGCTGCATTGCCATCTCGATACCCATCCCAACTGGTGCTGTTTGCCTCATTTCGGTGGTTTATTTTACTGTAATTTGATATGTTGATAACGGACTATTGACTCTATGCTTTATATGTGGTTTTGACTACAAGAAACTTTCTAGTTCTATACCACTGATGAATTTTATGCATTTTGGACCTTTCCAGCAGGTTGTTTAGATTCTGCCATCATTTTATACGATCAAGTCTTTATGGACTTCCCTTTACTAACTAAATATGCATTTATATTCAGCAGGCAGAATAAATGCAGATTGTCAACTATTGATTTTAGTCATACTGGACTAGTTTGTGTTTTGCTATAATTTGAATTTGATAATTTTTTCTCACACTGGCACTGGTTTGTTTTTATTCAACTATAATGTAAATTTGATTTTATGTCAGATGGCATTGTGAATGATGTTTTAAAATCTTACTTGGTTAAGCATGGGAAACAATGGGATGGAAGAAGAGCTCATAGAATTGTAGGAAAGACACCTTATGAAGCTTCCGCAGCTGTTGTTGAGGATTACGAGCTTCCTATTTCGACAGATGAATTTATATCAGAAATTACTCCAAGATTCTCCGAGAAGTAATTTTCTTGTGCTCTAATCTCTTTCTACGTTGTCATTTTGCACCATGTTTTCCCATCCCAAAAATTATATGGCGCCTTGGGTTGGTGACTTTTGGGATGTGTACTTTGTCTTTGCGCACAAATATATTATTACATTAACACGTTAGTTTCATTGTATTTGTGGCATGGGATGTATTGATTATGGGCTTAGGAGTTTAGAAACTCATAGTATATCTTGCCCATTTTTTCTGATAACTGTATTTCTCTGGCAATGAGCGTTTTATATTCAGTGGTGAGAAAAATGAATATCAGGTTTCAGCTGTTCTTTTAACAGGGAAAAATATTTCTCGCTCTATATTCTATTTTTTTATGCATGGTAAAAGTAAGGGTGAAAGAAGAGAAATTGTAACTATTTGTTGTATTTTGGCATTGTGTTGTTGCCATCCTTTAAGCAATTGCTTCCTTGTTTTTATGTTTGTATTAGTTGATAACGTATTGTGGTTAAAACATCATTTCACTTTATTTTTTTCTGACAAAAAAGGTGCTTTCTTTCTCATGATGCTAGGTTGGGTTATGTCTCTATCTGATCTTCTGTTGACTTTAAGGACTTGAAAGTTGGAAGTAAAGAAGAGTAGACTTCAGATTTCTTGTCTGAAGATTGCATTTCATTCGACTTTACTAATTGTATCCCTCTAATTTCTGTGGTAGGTGGTGCAATATCAAAGCTCAACCTGGTGCCAACAGGTTAATTAAACATTTGACGAGTCATGGAGTGCCAATGGCCTTGGCTTCCAATTCTCCAAGGACAAACATTGAAACCAAGATATCTTATCATCAGGGTGGGTTTATTTGAAAATCTCGACTAATTAACACACTCTTCATAAAAAAATACTCTTCTTTACGGTGTAGTTGATAATTCTTTTTGTTTAATTAGCTTAGCTATTGACCATCATATAATTTCAATTTACAGGTTGGAAAGAATCATTTTCTTTAATTATAGGAGGCGATGAAGTCACGAGTGGAAAGCCATCACCTGAAATGTAGGATAATTATGACCCAAAATGTCTTTCCTCGTGGATGTTTCTGTTATAAAGTCATTGAATTAATGTTCATATTCATTTGGTGTATCCATTATTGAAGATATGTTGAAGCTGCCAAAAGGCTTAACGTGAATCCTTCCAGCTGTCTTGTCATTGAAGATTCTTTGTAAGTATCTTGTTCCATGGCTTGCTGAATTTATTTCAATAAGAGGCATTCTGACAAACAACGAATTGATGATACCTGTCGTAAATGCCTTACCTATTAAGTTCTACTGAACTCTAGTAATATTGTGAGAATGCCTTGTCGTATACAGGCCAGGGGTCACTGCTGGTAAGGCTGCTGGAATGGAAGTGGTTGCTGTCCCGTCCCTTCCTAAACAATCCCATCTTTTCACCTCGGCTGATGAGATCATCAATTCACTTCTAGATCTACGACCCGAAAAGTGGGGCCTACCTGCACTTGAAGACTGTGAGCCTCTGTTACTCTTTTTTGCTCGTTTTTAATGCTGGCTATGTCCTATGCTTTGACCAAAATGAAAAAATTCAGGGATAGAAGGTACTTTGCCAATAGAACCTTGGTACATTGGTGGTCCTGTCATAAAGGGATTTGGACGTGGCTCTAAGGTGCTTGGGATCCCTACAGGTTTCTCGACTTCTACATTTCCTCAGATTGAACAAACTAATATTATTGTTGATGTGTATGCCATATTTGTATAGCACGGCTCTTAGCTAATATGCATGACTGTGTTTTACTCTTGAGCTACTTCCGTGCTCCTTTTTTTAATGTGATCACAAAGCCCTGCAATTTTTCAATCTCTTGGTTTTTGTTTGATGAGTAGGTAACATATTCTAAGAATAAGCGTTTGTATTTCAGCAAATTTATCAGCGGAGAGCTATTCAGCTATCCTTTCAGAACATCCTTCAGGAGTTTATTTTGGCTGGGCCGGGTTACCAACTCGAGGTGTTTACAAGATGGTCATGAGCATTGGTTGGAACCCTTATTTCAACAACTCTGAGAAAACTATAGTGGGTGATGGAGATCTTTTTATCCCTCATTTTTTCCATGTTTGGCTAAGCTTGAAAAAGATAAAATATTATTCGTGTGTCATTATGTGTCTTGTCACGTGTCTTGATAAGTAAGTAAAAGAAGATATTTATACCGGAAGTAACTCTAATCTTACTCACAAAATAAGTAACTTATTTTTAACCCTCGCCAATACAAAATGGTAATTCTCATCAAAACTTATTTACTTATAAGTAAACTTGTAGCTTAGCCAAACATCATGCTCTTTATATCTTTATACGTTTTTGCTTCTTATCCCATGTGATACCATAATTTCAGGAGCCATGGTTGCTTCATGATTTTAACGAGGATTTTTACGGTGAGGATTTACGGCTTGTTATTGTTGGCTATATACGACCGGAGGTATTAAAACCACTTTGTATTGAATCTTTTTGGTCTTATGGCATACGTTTCTCTCGTTATTAATAGCTTGCTGTGTAATATCGTAGGCCAACTTCCCTTCCCTCGACAGCCTGGTAGCAAAGATCCACGAGGATGGGAAAATCGCGGAGAATGCTCTTGAACTTCCTCTTTATTCAAAGTACAAGGAAGACCCATATCTGAAAATCTCGTTGCCCGTAAACTGTTAATTACTTATTGCTTCTTTAGAAATTATTGGTCCATTGTGCAACTGGAATCTGATTAATTATGATCAGAACAGGGTGTATTTCATAATTCTTAATTTCAGAGACAAATTGTTGTAATGGAACTTGTTAGACCACTTGTCAATTTGAAATCGATATTTGCCATATTCAACAGGACAATATCAAGCCTTTGTTTGGCCTCCATTTCTTAAAACTCATTTTCAATCACGTTTTACAATACTCACAAATTTTCTCAAGTTTTTAATTGTACATTTTACCAACCTTTATTAAAATCAACTAGAAATCTAATTTTTATCCAAATCAAACAAGTGTTACTATCATCGTAGTGAATGTCTTGTTTGATATCGGGATTTGGAGATTGTGGGCCTGGCCTCATTGTCTCATTATTACATCGCTCATTAGGTACCATAGATCAAGTCCCGGTTTGATGGTCTTTTTTTTTACCTCAAAAACAATATTTTGAATAGTGATTTTTAAGAGAATGTGTAGATAAGTAGGAAAAAACTTTGACTTTACGTTCAAAATTTTTTATTGGGTGAATATATAGTTGAAAATGAATACATAGAAAAAAAAATTCCAGTAATGATTGTCAAATAGGGGCTAAATCAAACTAAACTAAATTGTCTATTATTACCAAACATCATCATAAATTACAAACATTCCCTACTTTGGAGAGTCAATACTCTTGTTCTTAGAACTAAAATTGTTTAGAAGCTATTACATGACTTGTAATGAAAGTAATTTTGTGTGATTCCTTGTTTAAACCAAAAACACCTGCAAACGGGTTTAATGTTATTCTTTGTCATAATAAAGTTACATTATTTAATTTCTTGGGTAGTGCGAGTGACACTCTTATGGACACCTCAATGTACAAGGAGAATAATCATTTGTATTTTATAAGTAATATAGGCGTTTCTCACTTATACCCATGTTGGACAAGACTCGAAAACGACTGATAAAATTTTATCTTAAATAAGTTTAATTCGTTGTTTCTATTTTATTTGAGAGGCTAGATTAATAGAATCTTGGCAACCTGGGGGACCCACTTGGTTGTATTTAATCAAGATATATGTTTTTATTGTTGTGGACAAAGTCACAAAAGACAGCTTTTAATGTAACATAGTCTCGAGTAAGTTCACGTTGCAGTAAATTAATTGTCCCAAAATCTCAACTTCCAATAGAATCCTCTTCCTGCAAAGAATTTTACTTCTCAACACTCCCAAAAGGAAAAGTACTTTTGCAATTCCAAATACGAAATACAAAAGTGTTCATGATATAAAGTAGTCAATTTTAGTTTATCGAACGTCTACTTCTTCAATTTTTTATGGAGCAATAAAAAATGCAACAATTGTGGACAACAAAATGGATTTAAAATGTGAATGGTTGGAGCCAACTAATTCTAAGCTGTATTCTCTAGCTTAAGTCAACTTTATGAACAACTTGTAGATATAGTTAAAGGACTTGAAAAATAAATTGGACCATCATAGATAATATACGTTACTTTAGAGTTGTATAGGCACATGCTTCTTAGTTGGCTTCAACAAACATTGCATGGTTTCAACGGTCCAAAATTCCCATAAGAAGAAAGAAATTTGAATTTCTTCGTTAAATTCAAGATCTTTGCTAGTCTCGTTTGAATCCCATATTTTTTATTTATTAAAATGCATTTTGAAGTGGTATTTTGATAGAAAATGTGTGATTAAAAAATAAAAATAAAAATTTGAGTTGAGTTTGCGTGTAATATTATTTTATTGAAAATGTGTAATTGAAAATAAGAAAGAAAAACGTATTTTAAAAATAATGGGGACCAAACAAATATTGTCAATGAATAATGTCGTTTTTAATATCTTGAATGACAGATTGAGTTGTGATAAAAAAATAATTGGATAATAGTATTGATTGCTTTTTAAATAATTCAATAATCATATGTCGTGTTATTGTATGAGCAATACCGTGGTTGTTCACCTAAGGTGATGTGACCCAAAGGGTGTCAACCTCGAAATCATGGAAGTCTTAAAATAGTAGAATTAAAATGGCCATTGAGGTTGCTTGTCTGAGAAATGACTTTGCTCAACCTGATTAAGACACCCCTTATCATTTCAGAAACAACATGTGTTCATTAATACCAAATTAAGCTTTTCCTCAATAACTTCGGTTTGTTTGCAGTAGAAAAATGACATTTTTTTGTTACATTAAAGATCTACACTACGTACGATGCAAAAACTACCTTTTCCAATAAACGCTTGGCTACCCAGTATACGCCATAAGGTTAATTACGTCATTTGTCATTGAGATTTGAATAATTATATTACAACTACAAAATTTATTTGCTGCACCACAATTTTATTTAATACTTTTATTTACTTAAATGGCCCCAAGTAAAATTACTAATTAACTACACTTTTAAATATACATTTTAACATTAAATAATTTTTTTGACACCACAATCATTAACCAACTTATCCATTATTTCATTTACGACGGTGGTGCATGGTGCAAATTATTTTACCCTTCAACATCCCCTTTTTCTTTTCTCAACAACGCCCTTTTTTTTCTCAGGTATTTAGTTCTTCATGTTAGCAAAAAATGTCGTGAAAACGGAAAAAACTAGTACATTAGAAACATGTTGAAGCCCCCCTGAAAACTAATCATGGCTCTAATCGGGGAAAACAGAGTGCTTGAAAATAAAGATGAGGAGCGCAACCGACAGGAGATAAAGATCAAGGATGATAGCGCACATTTCCGGGGGGGGGGGGGGTGGGGGGGGGGGGGGGGTTTAAAGAAAATGGAGTGTTTAGGGATAACAAAACACAACATAGTTGAAAGAAACGTTTGGAAGAAAAGAAAAAGATGCAGTTTAGAAAGTTAGAAACTAATACCTTAATTAATCAATTTGAAGATTTTGAATAGCAATTGTTTACAACACATTCCCCCCCCCCCCCCCCCCCCCCAAACTAAGTTTAATGAAGCCCAAACACTGTCTTAATGGTATACACCTAATTTTACTGTAATCTCATCAAATTCAATACTCATTATTTTACGAAGTTAAAGAGACTCACCTACCCCTAGAGAATCAACATACTTATTACATTGATTGTTGCTTGCAATCAAGAACCATATTAAGAGCTTGTCTGATAAAAATTGTAAGTATCTTTTAAGCAGAAAAGTGACTGTTTTTTTTCAAAAAGAGGGTCCCACCTGTGAGACCACACAGTCAACAATGACTGCCCAACGGTTCAAAAAATCATTGTTTTTTGTTTGACAATTTTTATCAGACAAACTCTAAATAATCGATTAATAAATATTTTAAAAATTCGGAATTAAATACATTAACTTGTTATATAATCAGCCCATAATTTGAGCAAAAAGAAAAGGATGGCCGACCTGGTACCATAATGTCCAGTGGTTGACTATATATGCATTATGGGTTAGAATGGTTGATTCATATTTAAGCTAACTTCTCCATTCCCTATCTCGTTATATCCAACCACAATTTTGGGGAATATGCATAAAATAATATATTTTAGGGGGCAATTCGGGAAGAAAAATAAGAGTTTTGCACCGCTTTGAATGAGAATTTTAGGCCGAAAAAATGGATAAGATTATAGAAAACGAAATTAATTTTGTCAAATATCTCTATTATTTACTTTCCAATCTTTGAAAATGAGAAGATGATCTACAACATTTCATTATTGTTGTATAATACTCTTTAATGATAGAAATTGTTTAAAATTCTATTGATTAGATGACGAGTTATCATATATTTGAACGTGTATTGCACGTTATTATGAAATACTTTATAAATCTTATAAAAATAATATTTGATACCAATTTGTTGGGAAGATTTGATAAGTTTCAAACTAACTAAAGAAAATAAAATTTATAATAGAAATTTAAGATAAGAAAATTGGACTCTCAAAACTCAACTTTTATGATTCAAATTTTTGCGATGATAAAATACTACAAATGAGCAATCTTTATATACTACATTTGATACATTAGAATTTAAGCCCCAATTAAAATAACTAATACATGAATTTAAGTCCCCATTAAAATTTCTAATGGAGTGTTTAGGGATAACAAAACACAACATAGTTGAAAGAAACGTTTGGAAGAAAAGAAAAAGATGCAGTTTAGAAAGTTAGAAACTAATACCTTAATTAATCAATTTGAAGATTTTGAATAGCAATTGTTTACAACACATCCCCCCCCCCCCCCCCCCCCCCCCCCCCCCCCCAAAACTAAGTTTAATGAAGCCCAAACACTGTCTTAATGGTATACACCTAATTTTACTGTAATCTCATCAAATTCAATACTCATTATTTTACGAAGTTAAAGAGACTCACCTACCCCTAGAGAATCAACATACTTATTACATTGATTGTTGCTTGCAATCAAGAACCATATTAAGAGCTTGTCTGGTAAAAATTGTAAGTATCTTTTAAGCAGAAAAGTGACTGTTTTTTTTCAAAAAGAGGGTCCCACCTGTGAGACCACACAGTCAACAATGACTGCCCAACGGTTCAAAAAATCATTGTTTTTTGTTTGACAATTTTTATCAGACAAACTCTAAATAATCGATTAATAAATATTTTAAAAATTCGGAATTAAATACATTAACTTGTTATATAATCAGCCCATAATTTGAGCAAAAAGAAAAGGATGGCCGACCTGGTACCATAATGTCCAGTGGTTGACTATATATGCATTATGGGTTAGAAGGGTTGACTCATATTTAAGCTAACTTCTCCATTCCCTATCTCGTTATATCCAACCACAATTTTGGGGAATATGCATAAAATAATATATTTTAGGGGGCAATTCGGGAAGAAAAATAAGAGTTTTGCACCGCTTTGAATGAGAATTTTAGGCCGAAAAAATGGATAAGATTATAGAAAACGAAATTAATTTTGTCAAATATCTCTATTATTTACTTTCCAATCTTTGAAAATGAGAAGATGATCTACAACATTTCATTATTGTTGTATAATACTCTTTAATGATAGAAATTGTTTAAAATTCTATTGATTAGATGACGAGTTATCATATATTTGAACGTGTATTGCACGTTATTATGAAATACTTTATAAATCTTATAAAAATAATATTTGATACCAATTTGTTGGGAAGATTTGATAAGTTTCAAACTAACTAAAGAAAATAAAATTTATAATAGAAATTTAAGATAAGAAAATTGGACTCTCAAAACTCAACTTTTATGATTCAAATTTTTGCGATGATAAAATACTACAAATGAGCAATCTTTATATACTACATTTGATACATTAGAATTTAAGCCCCAATTAAAATAACTAATACATGAATTTAAGTCCCCATTAAAATTTCTAGATACACGAATATAAATAACTTCATTTATAATAACTTTATATTCATGTAGATCAAGATTCATTAAACCACGATTCATTGAGTCTAGATTAATGTTAATTAATTAAGAATTAATAACACGAAATTCGTGCATGATAAGAATTTTGTAGTATTTATTACATATTGATAAACGAAAAGTAAGGTATTATTGAAATAATTGAATTGTAGTCGGGTTAAAATCGTCCAAAAAATGATTCTCACATGATGTGATATTTAATATATTATAGATGAAGCGATGACTGATGCAATGAGTGAATCTAGCTACTTCCTTTCTCTCCAAAGCTGATAAAACAATCTTCCGCTGTCATACAGTCTCATGGTATTCGCGAAATTGACAACTTTTCACCAGGAATATGCCTTTGCTAGCTTGCTGGATCTGTCCCATTCGATTTTCTACCCTTTATTTATAAAAAATAAAAAATTGTTGGGTCGAAATGTATTGACAAATCAAACTCATTATGCCATCGTACATCTTTTCTGAAAATTGATATATCATCGTCTCACCTCAGAACCAACCTCGTCCAAGCGGGTAGCGAGTGTGGTGACGAGTGCAAGTTAGGGTTTTAGCATACACCATCAAAGAAACATGTGGAGATTAATAACATGAATCACTCGTCTCAAAACCATGCACGTGTTCTTATTTATTGCGAGTCCCATAAATGTGAGTAAAAATGAGTTCGGAAAAAAAAAATATGAATTTTAAGAAATAGGGATCAAATATGACGAAATGAGGTGAGTACGATATTGATAGTTTGATACTCTTGCCATCTTCCTATCAAACATGTATATAACGTTCTAATTATTAAGCAATAAGACACTCCCGCACAATAAATTGTAGTAATATAAGTTTATAATACATCATTACAAATTATTTAACCAAATAATTATAAGATCGATATTAAATTACACTGACTAAAACAATATTTATTACACTAATTAACCAGTTCATTTAATTTTAAAAGTGGTAGAATAATCTTTATATAAATTAAAATGATATTTTTCATTGGTTGTCGATAACATGTTGACAGCATTGGACAAAGATTCAAAATTTTAACATTTTTCAGGTAAAAAATTATACAAATCAAATACAATTAATTGACAATTCTCAGGAAAACAATCCTAGGCAATTCAATTATCTATAAAAATTTGAACCGACTACAAGTTCAATCCAAAGTCTGATTCAAACTATTATAGTGAACATACATATGGTGATCCATAGATTTGGGATTATATCTTAAAATTTTTATTTGAACAAGCCCTTAATGATGATTTGCAACAAAATTTAATGACCGGTGACTGAAATTTCCAAATCGAAACACTTTCTACTAGACCTTTTTTACTGATTATAATTTCTATCCTCAATTCAAATTCCATTGCAAACACACGTTACACAAATAGTTGAAATGGTCAAGCATCAAAATTAAATTATCAGACCAACCATCATAATAAATGTAAAGCAGCATCAAAATTCAATTATCAAACCTACCAAACCATAATTTCATTAGTTAAATTTCAACCTTCCAAATTAAGCATTTAACATGATTTTGTACTGATAGTTTCAAATTAATGTTTTATTTAGACGCACGTGCAGAATTAACCAATTAAGAACAAGAAGTCACTTATTAATTGTTTCTAAATAGTTAAGTTAATTAATCCAATTTAAACCTATGTTGAATTATCCCAATTAATATATTGTAGAAGGTAAACAACACCAAGAAATTGATCATGGAGAAAAATCTTTCACAAATGATCAAAAACTCCAAGCTCACTATAAACAAATTGACTTACAATATGGTTCAAACTCGACTAATCCTTAGTACTTTGACCTGCTTCCTTTAATCACAAAGGCCTTCATGGACTACGTACTCCAACACCAATTTCCGATCTTCTGAAATTGTCTATATCTCATGGATCACCAAGAACTCTTCGTTCTTGTCCTATCGAAACTCCAATTTCCTTTCTTGTTCTTCCGAACTCTGACAGATTATACGAAAGTGCGTGGTTTGGTATTTGATCGTTAGACCTTTCCGTTTTTTGATCTTGGGTTGGATGTGGAGATTTATGGCTCAATCAATTAATGAAACAATATATTATGAATCAATGAACTGGGGTTGAATCAAGAAATCAGGGATTATATTTTGGATCTTCAGTTTGATATCTATGGAATTATTATGATTCAACATATTTTTGGATATTCATGGAGTTGGATATACGTAGGGGATAGTGTTCGTGATGAAAAATGGTTCAAAATCAAGTGTTTGAAACGTAACAGAAAATCCGGTCTGTGACCCAATGCTTGAGTGCTAGTCGGCACTAGGCGAGCATAAGAGAATCTAATTTGAATTCTACTTATTGAAGTCCGAATCTTGATCTTCTTGTATTTCATTGACTTTTTTTTTGAACTCTATCAATCCCAAACTATTTTTTTCTATAACTTGGATTTATTAAAATATATTTTGACTTTGATTACAACTCGATTAAATCCTAATACAAATCAACTAAAACATGATTTTGACTTATGAGTGAAAATCTTTATGCACGCTTTAAGTCAACTACGTACAATAGGATGACATAAAATCTGACTGATGAATGACGTGTATTACCAACTGCAAACATAACTTTCAATGAATTCCGACTTAGACCCTCTTAACTAACAATAAGTAATAAAGTTTAGAAGCACCAAATGGGTTAATATTTGGGGTTCCATCTTCAAAGATCAATCTTATTAAAATGAGTAGTCCAAACTTTTATAAATTAGTTTATATTTTCATCTTTATTCGATGTGAGATTCTATCCCTTAAAATGCCCTCGCAAGATGATGACTCGTTTTGAGCAGACAAATCTTAAAATTCGTGTGCTCATTTTTTGAGTCTTAATCGAATCGAATTACTCATTGGAGCTTAATGAACTCTGATATCATGTTAATATTTGTGTTCTATCTTAAAAGATCAACTTTATTAAGAGGAGTAGTCCAAACTTTTATAAATTGGTTTATTTTTTATCTTTATTCGACGTGAGATTTTATCCCTTAGCAAAATGTAAATAATACACTTTGTCATTAACCTATGCTCGGCCGGCTTTGTTCCGTAAATTATCCTATATTTGTATTTTGTTGAGCAAAGAATGATTATTGCACGTATAAAAATCTTTCCATTTAATAAAATAAATTTCACAATGAAACTGTTGCTAATGGAAGTTGGCTGTATACATGTCCACGGACTACTACTTCGTCTAAATCATTGTCTGTTGATTAATATATTATATGCTATACAATCACTAGTGATTTTTCACGATCTTCTGGATTTAACATGATTGCAAAAGTTAAGTAATCT
This sequence comes from Fraxinus excelsior, assembly GCA_019097785.1. Lineage (NCBI taxonomy): Eukaryota > Viridiplantae > Streptophyta > Magnoliopsida > Lamiales > Oleaceae > Fraxinus > Fraxinus excelsior. Next base: position 56,079,554 of record CM032623.1, on the reverse strand, counting down.
CTCATCGTAGGGATACTTTTATAATTCACAATCGATTATCCTACTATGTGCATGATCATAGGTAGGGAGAGAAATTACAAGGTTATTGAGTTGTCAAAACTTTAGGAATATAGTCCATGTTTGATTCACATTTAAAAAAAAAAAAAAGATTATTCTTTTAAAACTTATTTTCAACTACACATTCTTTAATAAAATAATATTACACGCAAATCTAATTTTTTTTTATTTTTTAACCACATATTTTCTATAAAATCACGTCATAAAATACATTATGTTGATAATTGTTGTTCAACCATTCAACAAAAGAAGTGATGGAATGTAAAAAAAAATGCAGCAGGCATGGGTGCCCCCGCGCCAGTACAATCTGAACTAGCCGTTGATGGCGTTTTTTAGTTTGAAATTGGTGCCTTTTCCACTTATTTTGGCACCAATTCATGAAGTATTGATAATGACCTATATATAAGCGATAAATTATCAATACAAACAATGAAAAACAATGAGAAAAACATATGGAAATCTTGCATAAACATATGTGTAAGATCATTCACTCCAAAAACAAGAAAATCAAATTTTCTTCTTCTATATTCAAGTTTCCCCTTGTGTTCTTGGAGTTTTGGAGAATTCTACAAGCGCTTAAGTGTTGAATTCTTTACAAGACTTGATCAATTTTTCGAACCATTTGCCGCGAGACCCTTTAAGTACCAAATTGTATAGGAGATGGGGCAAATATCGTTTGAGGACAACGATCTTCGTGTTTGGGCCTTTCATTTTGTTCCGGTGTTTTGTTCGTGATTAGTTGCAGATTTTGGTGTGCTTATTCTCCAGCTTTTCATTGAAGTTCTTGGTCTTTGATTATAAGATAAGTTTATCATTTTCTTTTACTTATTTCCATTTATTTAATTTATGTTTCATCGTGGTTTTATTCATCATGTTGCCGGTCATTATTGATTGATTTCTTCTCCATTCATCTCTTAGGGAAAATATTCCCCAACACATTCTTTTCTCAATAATGTGCATCAAATACCCCCATAGCATATAATGTAATGTAATGTATAGAGAATAATCCTTCAACTTGTGTGTCAAACGATGAAAAATGTACTCCCTTTTATAGTGAAAAATTCAATCCCACAATTAATCCGTTCAAATTTAAGTTGCACTCAAAAATTAAGATTTTTAATTTTTGTATTGAAATTGAAATTTAAAAACCAGAATTGAAAATTAAACTAAAGAAAAAAAAATAAAATTAAAAGTAATCTTAATTTTGAGAGGTTAAAACTATTTTATGTTATAACAAATATTTCTAAATCCGCTTTAGTTCGATTATCATTATTATCTGACCATGTTCACTATGCAAACAAGTTACATAATTTTTTTTTATCTCGTTTATTTTTAATCCATAGTTTCAACTGAACATCTTTACTAGAATTTGATAGATAATATCGCGTAAAAAGATAGATTACTCATAAAGGCACACTGATGACATCAATGATGAATCATACTAATACGTGGCCTTTAGTAGAAGTTGGAATCACATATACATCTTATGATGGGAACTCGCCTCCCTTTTCTAGTCTGAAAATAATGAAACTTGTGTGACTTTTTAACGACAAGAAACATCGTTCATTTATTTTCAGCTTGTCTAGGATCAAACTCTTTCCACGTTACCGACTTTCCCATAAAAAAAGGGTTTCATAAATTTAGTCATGGTCTTGCAATTGGGAAAACCACATTTTGTGGATTAACATGGATCACCTCTTTTGCAAGAGATGCAACTCTCATGAATCACATGATTTGTCACACTTTTATTGAAGTATGAAGGATCTTAGCCTCTTGTAAATTAAAGTTTTGGATAGAATGTAAAGGTAGTACCTTCTATTCATTCGTGTATGTTCCAATCCCTTTCGTTAATTTGATTGGTGAGTTTGGCAAGCGAAATCTCTTTTACTGAATTTTGCTTTTGACATTTCTAGATAAAGTTGAATTAATACAAAATGTTATGCATCGAGAACAAAAATAAAAATAAAGTTTTTTTAATTTGTTGAAACTTCAATTACAACTAGAAAATTGACGGTATTGAAAATAAAAATGAAATCAAAATTTTAATTAACAGCTAATACTTAAAAGTTAATTAAGCAAAATCTTGGAAATTCAATTTTTGAATTTTTTTTAAAAAAATTGAATGACACCAAAATCTCGTCAATTTTTGATACTCATTATTTTGTAAAGCCAAATAGACTCGCCCCTAGATAATCAACATAGTTATACATTGATAGTTAACTTCAAAATCTTTTCGAATTCCAAATTAAATACATTTAACTTGTTATACCATCGGCCCATACCCATATAATTTGAGCAAAAAGAAAAGGAAAAAATTCATAGGTCAGGGATTATTTTTCACGAAATAAAAAATCGGGCCTCAATGTTTAAATTTGCAAAACTCAGGTTTTCCATGAATTAATTAATTATATTTTACAATTAATCTATTAAATTAAATATTTAACTACAATATAATATAATCGACCCACCCCACCCCACCTCTACCGCTCCGGCGATTGCTTCGACGACTATTTTTCGGTGATCGTTGGCCACCGCATAAGTCCGGTGACTGCTCCGATTCCAAGGTCACAGATTATTTTGAGGTCACAAATGAAAAAATTTATAGGTCACAGATCAAAAAAATTATATGTCACATGTCACGTATTTTCAAATTTGTTGGTCACAGATTCCTTATTTAGTCACAAATTATCAATTTTAAACTCACAGTTCAATAATTAGGTCACAGACACCAAAAAAATCGTTACAGTTCAATAACTAGGTCATAGACACCAAAAAAATCGCCACGGTTCAATAGCTAGGTCACAGACACCAAAAAATGGCCACAGTTCAATAGTTAGGTCACATACCCAAAAAAAAAAACCACCACAATTCAATAACTTAGTCACAGACACCAAAAATAAAACCACCACAATTCAATAGCTAGGTCACAGACACAAAAAACCACCACCGCCGTTGACCCTGCCACAACAATAACAAAAACCAACAACCACCACACGAATCACCATCCCCACCACACGACCGTCACCACAGATCGGAGAATGAAGAAAAACCCGAAACCACACAAATCGCCGGACCCAACAGTAGACAACACTCACACACTAAAATCAACACCCAATCAACACACAACAGACAACCCACACTAAAATCAACACCCAAAATGCGTGAACTCCTACACATTCAGGGCAGCCAATGTGGCTATCAGATCGGAGTGAAGTTCTGGGAGGTGGTTTGCGCCGAGCATGTCATCGAATCCACCGGCGACTTGGATCTGCAGCTGGAGCGGGGACGAAAGGTGGTTTGTGAAGCACGCGACGCTGCTACAACGTCGTCGCAAAGGCGCTGCTGCAAATGAGGGGCTGCCGAATGGATGGACGCTGCTGCTGCGGAGGGGCTGCCGAAGGGAGGGGAGAGCCAGAGGAGAGACGCTTCTGCAAGTGAGGGGAATGGAGGGGAGAGCAGGAGGAGTGAGTGGGCTGCTGCGAGGGAGGGGAGGGAGAGCCGGAGGAGGGAGGGGGAGGGGGAGGCGGACGGACGGACGGAGAGAATGGAGAGAGACTGGAGAGAAATATTGAGATTTGATTTAGGGTTTAGGGGGGTAGAAAAGTAGATGGTAAGGTGGGTATATAGATTAATTTAATTTAAAATATTATTATTAATATTAATTGTGAAATTAAAACCTGATTTTTGATTAAATAAAGTAAAAATCCGATTTTAAAAAATGTCAAACATAATGCCTGATTTTATGTAATTATCCCAAAAGAAAAGGATGGCCGACATGGTACCATAATGTCCCGTGGTTGACTTTATATGCATTATGGGTTAGGAGAATGACTTTTATATTTAAGCTAACTTCGCCACTCCTTATCTCGTCATATCCATCCTCAAGTTGGGGAACTATACATAAAATAATATATTTTAGGGGCAATTTGGGAAGAAAAATAAGATTTTTGCACCGCTTTGCAATTGCATGCAAATTATAGGCCGAAAGATTTTCTTCTTTGATTTTAAGACTCATAAATTATAGAATACGGCTTATGTTTATCACTATGGAGTATGGAGTAATGACAATTTAACGATAAATATAGTCTGATAAATGGGAAAAGAAATGAAATAAAATTTTGTCAAATATCTGTAGTGTTTGGTTTTCAACCTTTGGAAATAAACAAGATGGTTTACCATATTTCATTAGTTGCCCAGTCATCCTTGAATGATAGAAACAGTCTAAATTTATGTTAAAATCGTCACATAACCCTCATTTTTTCAACTTAATGAATCTATATTTTATTTCTAGTATCCGAAATTCTTAGCGAGATATATTTTCATAATCATTAGTTGACGAATTAACATCTATTTAAACGTTTTTAATCTTGAAGTCTGTGATAAGTGTAAATCGTCATATGGTCCAATATGAGATAAAAATATACCGCTATACTCTATGTGAATATTTAAGTGTGTAAAAATTCATTCATTCTTGTATGATCGTATGCGTTATAGAAATATAGTCGGGTCATGTATGAAAGTATGTTTAACATTATCATTATTTGAGGGAGATTGTTGAATAAAATAGGAACATTGATTCTTCAAAATTCAGCCGAGTTGTCAAATTGTAGGATTAAGGTTATAAATGATTATTGCATGAGAATTCAGGATCCTAGTGCGTTTGTCATTTATTAAGTACATCAATTTGCATTTAGTACAATTTGCATTAAGTTTAGTTAATTTGCTCGTAATTGCCTAAGTAGATTAATTTATTCATAATTTTATCACAAACAAACAAACACATCATATTATTCTTATTTCGATTAACGTCGTCATAATTAAAATTGAACTAATCAATCTCTGTGTGACGATACTTGTAATCAAAATTTAATTCGTACATTTACGATGGTTTTAATTCGAAAGATATTTTCGTGAATAAACTGATTGTGCAACTATACTTAACTTAAGAGTCCTTTAAAAACCAACTTCTTATTGAAACAAATAGATTTGAGTGGGAACCCTACAATTTAACACAAAAGTACTACAAGAAGGGTTAATGAAAAACTGCAGGTCGTTTAAGCGTGCGTGAACGAAAAAATTATTTGGAAAAGTATACTCGCGAGAAGGAAATTTGGGGGATGTGGGTCCGACCCGATATAAATTTTTTTATAGGACCCAAAAGACAATGGGATGTCCACTTTTTTTGACTTCATTTGGAGTCAAGCCTCCGAGTTTGAACTCTATGTATGTCAGTTACTAATAAATTTTAATTTTTAATTAATTTTTTTAAATTCAAATTTTTAAAATGGGAAAGGAATGAGAGTTCGAAGAGTAAAGACCGCTAAATTTGCTTATTAATTTTTAATCTAACTTTCAAATTAATGAATGATAAATCTATATGTACATAATCATTGTACATAATGGATTACATAAACCCATGTGGAAGAAATCTGGCCGTGAATGTGAAGTGTGGAAAAGTCAAAAATTGTAGACTACCGATGGATGCGCGCCACATGTCCATTATGTAATGTAGTATGCACTTGTAGCATGATCCATTAATGAATACCACAACTTGCAAATAAATAAATAAATAATCTTATCTGTTGAATCTAATAATTTCACACATAAGAGCCAAAGATAATATTTGATTTTAGAGTTTATTTTACAGTAATTTATATTTTCTATTGATTTGAAACGATTATAATTTTAATTACAAATTGGGTATCTACTACCATTAGTTTATGTTATGCTGAATAAATTTGAGACGTTGACAATTTACAATACATATGAGGGTGTGTGGTAGAGATTAAAAGCGGATTAAAATTGAAAATATAGCCGTTATGGTTGACATTTATTAGAGGGGGTGAGATCCAATAACGGCCATATTTTCAATTTTAATTGAATTTTAAGCCGTACCAAACAGGCTCATAATATTTCCTATTTTATAAAATAAAGTTGTGATTTTATATTGATTTCTCAACTTAAAAGTGTGAAAATCTTTATGCACTTCACACTTATAAGTCGACTCCGATGTGTATTGCCAACCTACCAACCTAACTATCAACTCATTCCGTTGGTTTTTAACCCAAATTAAATTGATTTTTTGAGAAAATATTTTTTCCTTATTTCTACGTATTTTTATTAGGAAAATATTGTTTCCTTTATTCCACGTGTAAACCTTAAAAATTAAGCAATAAAATCTTATCCATTCCTCTTATCCGTGAAATTATGCTCACTGTAATATCCAGGATAGTCATTATCACATGCATTTTTAGTTCAAAACCCAAATTCATTACTTCATATAATATATGAATTTCGAAATCTAAATAAATCTGTTGACAGCTAAGATTATGTCAAGAATACCCTCTCACTCTATATATATTATTTCCTTAGCTATTATTTATACAGATCTCTCTATCTTCTTCCTCTAAAGTCTTCTCATTAATATTTCCATCTCTTCATACTCTACTTTTTATTCTGCAAAATCTCAAGTTTACATATCACTTTTAGCTACCAAAATGGCCGGTGGTGGGTTTGTCCCGGGTACCGGTACCGGAAAAGAATATCCCGGCAGTCTGACTCTCTATGTCACCGTCACTTGCATTGTCGCCGCCATGGGTGGCCTTATTTTCGGTTACGATATTGGTATTTCCGGTACGTATACTTATAATACGTAACTGAATATTGTAGTGAACATGATTGAACAGCATAACGAATAAATCCCGAGTTTTTGTATGCAGGCGGTGTGACTTCTATGGATTCGTTCTTGAAGAAGTTTTTTCCATCGGTTTACAGGAAGCAGAAGGCTGATGATTCGACAAATCAGTATTGCAAATTCGACAGCCAGACATTAACTATGTTTACATCATCCTTGTACCTGGCTGCACTTTTGTCATCGCTTGTGGCTTCGACAGTTACAAGAAAACTGGGCAGGAAATTGTCGATGCTCTTCGGTGGTGTGCTTTTTTGTGCCGGAGCTTTGATCAATGGCTTTGCACAGCATGTTTGGATGCTTATAGTTGGCCGTATTCTCCTTGGTTTTGGCATCGGATTTGCTAATCAGGTAACTCAAAACTACTTTTCTTGGTTTAACTTCGATTCATGAGGTACAGCTTTAATATTTTGTTTTGGACAAGAGATTCTCATGTTTTAGTATTCTTATTCTTTTTGTTTTTACTTAGAATTAGAAAAAGTCGTTTGTACAGAACAAAAATGGCGTTTTCTTAAATCCCAACATGGAATTTTGTTGAGATTTTCATATTTTTATTTTTCCCCTGATTTATTGCTTGCCCTTCGGGGTATTTTTGATTTTCAAAACTAAATATTTTTAATTTCGAAATACTTCCAAGTTGCTGGTCAACTCCTCACAGCTGCAACTAGTCCAGATCTGATCTGTAGTTTATTTTAGAGCCTACACAGTTGGGTTCAAAATAAATAAAATTCATTTTTAATCTTTTCCGACTTTGATTTATGCTTGAAGTTGTTGTAGTTAATAAGTATTTAAAAATTTCAATATTATTATTAGATCTAGAAATAAAGTTCTAACTCTAGATTTAGTGAGATCGAGACTTAGGTTTATGACGTAATAATTTTTGAATCTGACTTAAGGGTTGCTTCTAAGTGATGTAACAATGATAAAAATTGATCAATATAATTATTATAAACGATTGGTTGGTGGAAAATTTGAATCTGAGGGACCACTTTTTCTTAATGGGCCCAGAGGCCCAATCCAATTGTGACGTTTTTGGTTCCTTTCTCAAACTTCCGTCTACTCCAAATGCAACGCCGTTGTATACGGACAAATTTAATTAATTATTTGTTTATTTATTGGAAAAATTGACATTCTCTCCCTACACAAGGCACCAGCACACGTGGTGGTCCCCACGCAACATCATTGTTATAACAATTGAGCCCAAACGATTCCACCAGAAAAATTAGGTGTCGATCAAAATTTTTCCCCTATAAAATTCAGCAATTTACAAATTTGGCCCTTCACTCCCAAACTGACCAGTTTTTACCGGTTCATTTTAAGAAATGAGAAAGATTTATTTAATTTTTTTGACTATCAATTCAATTCTTTACATTTTAAAACAATGTGAAATATACTTTTTAATTTTATTTTTTTAGATTTCTCTCTTAAATTTCGAGTGAAGCCTTTATATTCAATTGATATTTGGTAATATGTGAATTTGAGTAAAAATATGTTGTTTTGATTATGCAGTCTGTCCCTCTATACCTGTCTGAAATGGCTCCATACAAGTACAGAGGAGCACTGAACATTGGATTCCAATTGTCCATAACCATAGGTATCCTAGTAGCCAATGTATTGAACTACTTCTTCTCGAAAATTCACGGTGGATGGGGATGGAGGTTGAGCTTGGGAGGCGCTATGGTGCCTGCCCTGATTATCACAGTCGGATCATTAGTCCTTCCCGAGACACCAAACTCTATGATCGAACGTGGCAACAACGATGAAGCCAGAACTAAACTGCAAAGAATCCGCGGCATTACCAATGTGGACGAGGAGTTTAATGATTTAGTAGCGGCTAGTGAGGAGTCGAGGAAGGTGGAGCATCCATGGAGGAATCTACTGCAGAGGAAGTATAGGCCACATCTTACTATGGCCATTCTTATTCCATGCTTCCAACAGCTAACCGGGATTAATGTCATCATGTTTTATGCGCCGGTTTTATTTAAAACTATTGGGTTCGGAAGTGATGCTTCTCTTATGTCCGCTGTGATTACCGGTGGTGTCAATGTACTAGCCACCATGGTATCGATTTATGGAGTCGATAAGTGGGGAAGAAGGTTCCTTTTCCTCGAGGGTGGCGTCCAAATGCTCGTCTGTCAGGTATCTCATTTCACTAGCTTCAATCTTCAACTTTATTATTAGTTTTGACGCGATTATTTAAGATGTATTTTCTTGTGGTTTATGTGATCAGATTGTTGTTGCAATATGCATAGCTGTGAAATTTGGTGTTAATGGGAATCCTGGTGAATTACCAAAGTGGTATGCTATTGTCGTGGTACTCTTTATCTGTGTATATGTTGCTGGATTTGCTTGGTCATGGGGTCCTCTTGGCTGGTTAGTGCCTAGTGAAATTTTCCCACTCGAAATTCGATCAGCCGCACAAAGTATCAACGTCTCCGTGAACATGGTTTTCACATTTGCAATTGCTCAGATCTTTCTAACAATGCTTTGTCACTTGAAGTTCGGGTTGTTTCTATTCTTCGGATTTTGGGTGATTATAATGACGATTTTCGTATTTTTCTTCTTGCCCGAGACTAAGAATATCCCGATCGAGGAAATGGTTATTGTGTGGAAACAACATTGGTTCTGGTCCAAGTTCATGACAAATGTGGATTATCCTCATGGATCAGTTGAATTGGAGACTGGCAATGGTGCGTTCAAGAAAGTATAAAAAGGACTTGATTATTGCTTCAAGAGGATTGAATTAGGAGTGGATTTAGTGACTTGTCTCCAAAGTATTTTATTATAGAAGTTGTTGTACTTGCAAAAGCATATATTGTCAATCCAAAACCACGAACTACTTTTTCGTTTAAATCATAGTGTCTGTTGATCATATGCTCTATAATCACCATAGATTCTTCTACTTGATTTTACACGATTGCATCCATCATTATAGATCCTTCTATTCATATCATATAATAGTCCCAATCGAGCCATGCTACGTGTACATATATTTACACATGGAAGTTGACATAATATGAATGTAGTGGGATCCATACTACAGTATCGTGTGCCCCACCTCTACTCACATTATGTTATGTACGCATACACACAGATTAATCATAGTCCAAATACATTTATTCTCCTTATAATTCAGAAAATATTACAAATTATGTTATTCATTTCAATGAATGTTTCTTACATGCAAATAGATATCAGATTTTATTTATTTATTTATAATCACTAGGTTTAAGTAACGTGCAATGCACATTTGCTTAGTTTATATTTAACAGTTTTGTTTAAGAATTAATTTGTTATTAATAAAGATGTAATTTTTTTGGTTAATTAAATAATTAATGATGTAATGTTTATGTAATTGATAAATAATTAAATAAAGTGTTTCTCTTTGTCATTTCCAACCCAAAATCACAAACAGAAAACTCAAGATATGTTAAGGGGTAAGAAGATGAGTTTACTTAGACTCCATTTGATTCTCATTAATGTAGAATGAGAATGAAAAATATAGTCGTTATTGGACCCTACATAAGAGATAGAAATTCAAAATTAATAGATTGATGTGATGGATAACGGTCATATTTTTCATTTTTATGGATTTTTAATGAGAAACAAACGGAAGCTTAAACTTTTTGCATGACTTAAGTCTTTACTCTTTTTTAAATAATAATGCAATTCATTTTATCGCTAAAGTATGATATGTATTACGATAATATATGTATATCATATGTTAGACTTAGTATTGGTAAGTGACGGGTAAATTTGGAGGACGAAAATATTTTAAGGGGGTGAGAATGTAATATCCCGAAAATTTTCATAAAATATAATTCAATTTTTATATACTATATTTTAATATTTTGAAAGTTAAGGACTAACTGATACATTTATCAAATTATATTTTATTTGTGTCAAATATTTAGATATTGATGGAGTTATCATAAATATATGAATATTGGTCTCGTTGGATAAATCGTAATTAGATACATAAATCAGATTCGAGAAAAAGTTGATTCGGATAAGTTAACTCCAAGATATTTTAGTTTGAATGAATTATCAAAAGCTAATTTATTATTATTATTATTATTTAATTATAATTTTGAAAATGTGGGTGGTGAAAAAAGATTTTCCGTTAAAAACAAGAAATTCCGTTAGTTTTTCCGTTAAACCAACATATTCCGTTTAATTATAATTTTTAAAGTGTGGGTGGTGAAAAAAGATTTTTCGTTAAAAACAAGAAATTCCGTTAGTTTTTCCATTAAATCAAGAAATTCCATTAGTTTTTCCGTTAAACCAACATATTTCGTTTAATAGCCACTTTTTATATATAGAAAGATATAGTCCACCTAGGAGTTAGCAATTTCCCCCCTGAAACGAGTTCAGTTTCATCACCATATATGGAACTATTCGTCACCTGCTTTAGTTCGATTCTCATTATAAATGAACTCATTTTTAGAGTTTCAACTATTTCTATTAGAATCCAATAGATAATACTGTGTAAAAAGTTAGGGTGCGTTTGATTGCAAGGGTGGAAAATGAGTGAAAAGAAAATGATTTTCAGAGAAAATGATTGTCTAGAAAATATTTTGCAGAGAATTGTTAATTAAGTGTGTTTGATTGGTATAATTTTCCACCCGAAATTTTTTTAAATTTTTTATTCGTTTGACTTTGTTTTACATGGAAAATGTCTATTAAAGTGATAATTTTTTTCCACAATTGGTTATAAAATTTATTTTCATTGCCAAAAAGTACAAAAAAGGGGAAAAAAAATTGTTTCCTAAAAAATCATTTTTTCCATCAAAGTTTAGTATTCGTTTGATTTTGTTTTATATGGGAATTGTTGATTTTTTTTTTTCTTTAACCATTGGGTATGACATTTGTTTCCATTGCCCCAAAAAAAAAAAAAAAAAAAAAAAAAAAAATTGCAGCCAGCCTTACCCGGAAAATGCAATGTGGAAAATTTCGCCCATCAAACAGTCCAAAAAGTGGAAAGTGGAAAATATTTTCCTAGTTCCCTAGAAAATCCGGCCAATCAAACACGGCCTTAGATATCTTATAAAGGTGGGCTGATGATAAAAAATTATGAGTCACACAAATACGAGCCTATACTCGAAGTTGGAATCACATTCACATGTTTCGGATTGGAAATCATCCCCTCCTCTTGTAATAATGAGACCTCGGACTTTTTAGCGACAAGTAAATAACGTTCATTTCTTTTCGACTCTTCTAGGATTGAACTCTTTCCATGTCATCAATTATCCAATAAAAAAAGGGTTCATAAACTTGGTCACGGTCTTGCAATTGGGATAACCACATTTTGTGGATTAACATGGGTCACCTCTTTTTCCTTTACTACAAATGAAACGAGGCATTCATTTGGCATCACGGCTTTGCAAGAAATGCAATGGTCATGAATCACATGATTTGTCACACTTGTATTGAAGTTTGAGGGATCTTAGCCTCTTGTAAATTAGTGTTTAGGATAGAATTGTAAAGGTGGTACCTTGTATTCATACACGTTCGAATCCCTTTTTGATAAGCGAAATTTCTTTTACGGGGTTTTTCTTTAGAGAGTTCTAGATAAAATTGTAAAAATATAAAACGTTATGTATCGACAGGAAAAAAAATTTGAAGTGTTTGCTTTCATCGAAGCTCCGATGCCAAGAAGATCAATATATTGATTTTATTAGCACGTAGTAAGGATACAATGACTACACGAGCTGATTTTCAAAACATTGCCGACTACCTTAAATACATTAAGCTCTTATTCCAAGATTATTAGCTCCTCATGAATTCAGTTAGATTATAAAACCATCAATGCAAAGCCACTGGCCAACAAAGAGTGCTGTACAATTGAGATTTGGGTTGATGGCATCAAAGAATTCAGTGGTCAAATTGAAGCTCTTAGCAAACTCAACACAAGTGTCTCCACTCTTCACACCCACCACCTCTTCACATTCTAGGCGTGAATTTCCCTTAATGATAGCTGCAAATTTCCAGAAAAAAAGGAGTCAATAACTCAAGAAAAGTTATGTTTCTACCTCGGGTTATAACTATTGTTAGTTGAACTATTTACAGTGTTGTTTTAGTTTTAGACAATCATGGATACTAGAAGATATATCGTGTCATGGAATATCGAGCGGTGCATTATTTTTAGGGAAAATGCACTTGTACAGTCATTAAGGGCTAGTGGGGCCCACATTCATGTGAGACCCTTACTGACTGTACAAGTAGCAGCCCTCTTATTTTTATCATCAAGTTAGGCAAAAATACATCTTGTCGGACAAGTTGTGTGATTGATTTTGACTAACTCGAAGATTAAAATTTGGGCAATTATTCTTGGCGCTCAAAGCCTGGCCCAAGAACATAGGCGCCCCCTTAAGCATGGCTCTTAAAATATTGTACGAATGAATTTTTTATGCCACAGAAGCATTTCTATTAATTTTACAGATATACGTAGATGAAGAAGTGCCTAAGCTGAAATAGAGAGAAAGAAAGTTAGAGTGAATAATTTGGAATGTTTTTTAGCACTTACAACCGAGTAATGATCTGCTTTCGACCATGACGACAACAAGAAGAATTGAGAGTATGAAAGCCATGTGCATGGCAATATTGTTGCTAGCCTTGGCCATCTTTAATTCGATTTCTCTCTTTTTTTACTTGCTCTACAAGTATAAACTCTTCCTTCTAGGTTCCTATTTATAGCATAATTTCTTAAAGAGAGTGCCAAAAAATCATTGTTAATTATCTGGGATTAGGCCGGCTTGCAACAATGAAAACTCATTGGGCGAAACATACTAAGAAAAATTGTATGAAACTTATTAAACACCAGGCGTTTTCTTGGTGCACGTTCCATTTTCGGAAATTAAAAAAAAAATTATGAGAATCTTGTTTTCATTAAGTTCTGTTCCTCGTTACATCTATTGAAAGATCTAATGCGTACTAGATCTAATGCGTACTAGTAATCAACACTAGAAGTAGCCTAATAATTGGAATTCCGATTGAGAAAATGCTTCACTTTAAGAGTATTTTCGATGCATTCTATGGATTACAGTCTACGTGACATGCGACAAAGACTTATGGTCTATGAGACATTGATAAGCTATACGAATTGTTAAAGATAAGGAAAAATTTCCATATTCTCTAACGAAAAAATCCCGATTTCTTTAATAGTTAACTCTGAGTCCAGCAATTCAGATACATGACCCTTTGAAGTGATTCATCAACCTGCAGTTTTCGCTTATCTTCTCCTCCCTCGCTTCTACTGGAATCTTCAAAGTCGCCATTAATAAAGCTGGTACGAAGATTACCACAAGGACAAGTTCTTAGAACCATATTTACCACATTGATCACTTTGCCCTTCGACCTTAGCCACAGTTGCAGCCCTGCAAACTTTGCTTAAATAACTCATATTTCTTGTACTTGTTAATTTCTCGAATCAAAAGGAAATAGAATTAGAATGAATTAATTCTATGGTGAGATGGAACATTTAAGATTAATTTATAGGGTGCAGAGATTGAAATGAAATCTCTCAGTTGGCGCAGACAGTGGTTTCAAGAATTTCAAGTGGCGAAGACTTAATATTTAAGGTTTTTAATTTTTCTCATGAACGCCCACAGAGACCTCAGAATATGTTTGTAAACTTTTAGTTACTAAGAATTTGTTCGCAAGTGTTACTCACCCACTAAAAAGCCTAAAACCATCGTACGATATTGTGTCGTGGGCTAAAATTCTTCCTTCTAACATTGGATGTTATTAGAAATGAACAAATCAGACATCAGCATTGAATTTACAAATCCCTTTTCCTAAGAACCAAACAAAGTTGGGGGAAACCAATACAAGGACCACATAACAAACTGGATAAAGGAGTTAGGTTTTCATCATCAGAATTGCCAACAGCACATAGAATGGCAAAATTTTATTTTCATGCCTGCATTGGTTAGGGCGTTGGCCCATAAGTTTACGAGTATGCACTCTTGCGTTATAATGAAATTTGATTTTTTCTTTATCATCTCACACACTGGAAGTTTCGATAATCAAGTTAACATTTTTCGTTAATTAAATATCGTTAGCTTGTTTAATTGTGTCTCGTTGGATGATGACACCCTTACTTTTATGGAAATTTCATTTATTGTTAAATAAATTCATGAACTTATTTCTTTTTCTTTATTACTTTGATTATCCCATTGAGCAGAAGAACCTTTTTGCATGGTATTATAAGCCCAATAGAAGCCCACTTTAGTCTTGGCCCACAAAAGCTTTCAATGCGTTTTTTTGGGAAGTGTGGCCAGTAGCTGCTACAGTCCAGTCACTCCAGCGTCTCTTCACAAAATCGCCTTTAGCAATGCTTCTTCTTTCCATTTTGTCCAGTAGATTCGTGTGAAAGGAAGCCGTGGTGCGGCCGTTGTCTTCAGTTATAAAAGGTAGCATCCTATTTACATTTGTGAAATATAATTTGTATATGATTCGGTCCATTCGGATAAGTTTTGTTCATGTGCAAGTGGAAAAATCTGTTAATGGGAGTTGACTCTTGATTGTGTTAATTAAATTCTATCAATTGGCAACAGAAATAGACCAAATCATGTTGAAATTAATCCTTTCTTCTCCATTTTTAATTTTTAATTTTCGGGTTTTTCGTGGGTTTAAAAGTAAAAACCCTAATTTTGAAATCTGATTTTTCTTACATAAATGCAATATTGAGGCTCGAGACACATGCCATTGGTGAGGTTGTGCATGAGTTTTGCTTTTCAGTTGGCTCGTTTAGGTTTTGAAAATGTCCAGAATTGGGATTTATTTTTAGATGCTTCAAGAATTGTTTGGGCCAGATTTATAATATATAATGAAATAGTACAGGATTAGAGCTAAACCCATTTTGGGATGTAAACAACTCCCAAACATGCTTTATGTTAAAATCATAGAATTGTCAGAATACCTTACCTCTCAATTGAGAGTTTCTTCCCATTAAATATAAACTTTGTCCCAAATTATAGCCCTTAATTACAGCCGAAATATTTATATCAAATCTCCTAATTACATCATCTTCTTAGTTACAACATAATCATCTCTTGTATAAGGAACAATTCAATATTCACAATGTAATTATGAATGTGATGTGTATGATACACTGACACTTTAAACCTATTATAAATTAAACAGAACATAAACAACTCCCAAACATGACCTTTGGTATGAAATCTATGGGCGGGATCGAAATCTAGAAATTATTTCCAACTTTTCCACTTCAACAATTACTTAATTCGCTAAAAGTTTATTTTTTATTTTTATCTTTTGGGTTTATATTGCAGGAGATATGAATCTTATACGAATGTGATATAAATCTGAAGGGGTTATATTACATTGTGTGTGGAAAGGGAAAAGAATGTATTGTTAATAACCGTTCGAAATGTTGGTGAAGAGAGTAATTTCATAGAAATGGATTGGCGGGATCTCCTTGAACATGATATTTATCATGATGTAGAACTTTATAGGTTAAAGGATGAACTGTTTGGCAAGGATTCAAATGAGTTTGTAAAAAAGTTTAAGAAGGCAAAGAATGTGAATGAGGAGTACAGGGACCTTGTGCTGTATCTTTTAACGAGCGATAAAAGATCTATATCAAATAGGGGGGGAAGAGAAAGTCAAAATGACTGCATTCATAAGGAGAATGATGCCCTTGATGGGCATTTGTTGCGTAATTCTGATATTAATTATGATTTAGAACTTGCTAGTTCAGAGAGTGAACAACAAGAAGCCAGGAACTTTATGACCTCACAATCAGCTTCTCTAAAAATTAGGTCTGGAACCCTTAGGTCAAAAGACAAATTGTATGAAAGGGTTATATCAAATAAGAGAAAAAGAGAAAAAGATGATATCAGTGTGCATGATGATGACAGCGATATTGAGGAGAATGATGCCAAATATGAGCGTTTCTTGTGCAATCTTGAAGCACACGAAACGTCTTACGTATTCAAGGGTGAGAAAAATGGTTTGAGTGTTTTCATTAAATATGAAACTGGAGATAGCGATTCAGACGATAGCAATTCGGATGATAACTTCCCTACACAAATAGTGAAGGTCAATCCAGGAACGCAATCTAGATTTAGGAAAAAGCTCATGCATGTTCTCAGAAAACCATATGATAGAGAGGAGTTCGACAAGCTTCGGCAAGCCATCAACGTACGCAAGCCAGTTGATCGCCATTTGGAATTGCGCTATGGGAGAGAAAGAGCATACCCAAAAAATGAAGTTGGAAAATCGTACCTTGATCGCTATCCGGGTAAGTTGAAAGACCCTGCAGATATGTTTGGTATTGCAATGTTTATCACTATTGATGTTTGATATCTGCAATGACAAGTTCATGAATATCATGACTATTCCACGTGTATGCTAAATTCACTTGGATAACTTAACCTGCATTTTAGTGCAACATTATTCATAAATGATGTAAACTTGTGGTCCCATTTTATGTCTTGTCCCTTCCATGGATTAAAGTAAATTTTTTTATGTCATGTCCCTGTTACAATTCTGAAAATAATAATAGCTGCATATAAAAGTGCTAATTCTGTCCGAATGGCTGCCCTGCATTGTGCACATGGGGTTGGCTTGAAATGCAAATTTATAAACCTAATACTTTAATTGTATGAGCAATTCCTAAATAAATCTATTAAGAAAGAAATGTACTGAACAAGAGAAAAATGTAATCAGCTCCAAATTTGTTGTGGCTATCAACCATCTTTATTTCTCTCTCTTCGTTCACCAATTATTTTTTTTTGAATTGAAAAGCTTCATTTCTGAGTCAATTTACTTGGTTTTTCACTCCATTAATTCAGGATTTTTTCTTGGGAAACTGATTTGAGATATATATCTTATTGCGTATAGATCTTAAAGAAGTGCTCTTAAGATGCCAAAGCGACAAACCAAGATTCTTGAACCTCTTGCGTGGATTCTTCTTTTGGCTTCAAGTAAGTGTAACTTTGTTTGTTTGATCTTTGAAAACATCATGCGTAAAAAATCACCATGTGGAGAGAGATTACAATAATGGAGGCAACTAAATGGAAAATCCTTCCAAGATGGAGAATTTGTTACATTCGTGGAAACAAAGTCATGTAACGATCCCTTTGACATGAATATCGTGTATCCAGTGATCCCGTTTACATAAAGACGAACATGTGTTATTACATCATGTTTTTTCCATTGATAGTTTTAATTGTGAGCTGATTATGAGCTAAAGAACTTCTGTTCAATTTATTTTTTTTGAATCAGCATCTAACGAGGGAAGGAGCATTCCAACCTTGGAAGGACCCAGAATGCCTTTCGATGGAGCAAATATGTCATTCCCCTCCCCCTCGGGGAAAAAATTAAACAAACAAGTGACGTACGGAAAGTAGCTTAATCTCGTGGAGGGAATGTAATTTTTTCTCAATCATACTATTATTCTGGTACAAGAATGAGAAGACAAGTTAATGCATATTTACAAGTTGTATATGTAGTGATAAAGAGTACAGCTAGGAACCGGAAATATGATTTTCCACATTTCTCGATTACATAAGCTACCCGTGTTTCGATCAATTATAGGTTCCATTTTCATAGATCGAGTGCTTCATCTGTAATGCCTACAACCTCTTGAGCGTCACCGTCTGCTCAAGCACTTGTCCTTCTCATTCTCAATGTTAACTAATCGACCACACTTTGCTATATAGCCTCCGTTTGATAATTATTGTTTGAAAACTTTCATTTCTACGTATTCATTTTTAAGTAAACATTAAAATATTTTGTACGTAGAATTAATTTTATCAAGACATGAATTTAGAAAATTATTCAAACCTACAATTCCGTTTGTTACCCAAGTTAGGTTCAGCTCGTTGGATGAGCTGAGCCATGTTGTTGATCAAGAGGTCAGGCTCTGCTCATGTGCCTTACCCCGTGTCGGGCCTACCAACTCAGCTGGGCTTGACCAAGAGGCACACTAGCTGAGCTAACGGGTGGTCATAATCAATTGTCTTTTTAAGGCTGTGTTTGGTAGCAATTTTTCTAACCAAAAAAATGAATTTTCTGACCTTTAACATCAAAGGCCGCAAAGTTTGATTGGCCCTCTCACATGCGGGTCCCACTGACAACATTAAATGGTCACAAATTTAATTAAAATTGGGCCAAAATTGCTACCAAATAGACACTAAATACTCTATAATCTTGAAATTGGAGTTTCTTTCATCGTCACGTCTTACTTCGGCATGAAAACCAAGTAAGCTCGTTTGCTACTTGCATGTCTTTGGTAATGCTTCACTAGGAATTCAATGAAACACAAAATGATACAATTTCAAAAGTATTCATGCGTAAGCAGACTTCCAATTTGGACAACTAAATACCTGATTAAGTATAAGATTTTGTAAGGAATTATTTAAATAAAGTAACAACCCACTAAAATAATGTGCTCTCTTAATCTTGCAAGCGTGTAGGCAAGTGACAATCTCAATCTTGCAACATTGTTTTGTAGTATAAAATCTTGGTTTTGGGACAAGAGAGAAGTGGCTAAACCAAGCAAATTAGGGTTAACCAATGGCTGAAACTTCGAGAAATTCAATTGTGATGACGAATTTAAGAATTCAGAAGTTTCAAGAAGATCAAGTCGAGGATGGTGAGTCACTGGATCAATCCCCATTCGAAGAAGTTTTTTTCTTATATGTGTGTTCCAATAGTTCTTGATCTCATTATCAGTTCTTCCTGGAAGCCGACCGGCAATTGCTGACCATCTGTTATAAAAGAAACACATAAGATGTTTGTTAACGTCATTCAAATTATTAAAATAAAAAAAAAAAACAAAACAAAAATGTGGAAGAATCTTTATGTACATAATCTTTTCTTTTCAATTTCCAAAACTTGGATTTTCTATTCTATCTTGGGGTCGATCACTAAGATTTCAGTGAATGTACTACTGGATCACTCATCTTTACTTTCTAGCAATAAGGTCATTCAACTTTGATTTACATACAACCTTCACTCTATCTACTGTCGTTCACGTGGATGTTAAAATTATTGGAGCAATGACGTGTTTTAAAGAATGAAATACGATTGGTAATGTTTTTCTTATTTTAAGTGTATTGTCTAATGAGCCACAAAAATGTATTTCTAAATCAGATTACACAATCTCTGTAATAGGTGAATTCTGGCTTCGATATTAATTTCACTCAATATTTGATCTCTCTACTACTACTAGATGTTCTGCCCATGACTTTAGGGTTATTATCAGTATCTTTGGTTTTGTATTAAGGAGCCTAATAAGTTAATTTATTTTGGGTGCATTTTTTAAAGGGAAAATTGCAACCACTGTACCGAACCTTTCGATTTTAACCAGACTTTACCCCTAAACCTCCACTTTGTTGCACACACGGTACCAATCTTTCAGAAAATTGCGCCTAGAGTCCAAATGGATAATTTGTGTTAGTTAATTCAAGAAATTGATTTTCATCAATTTTAAAGGGGTAAAATAAAATAATTTCTGTTAGTTTGACTGAAGTAAAAAAAAAAAGCCAGCCCTAACCCCACCAAAAAAAGTGTTGTTCACCATTTCCTTCACACCCCACCTAAATTAACCCATGACCACCATAGTCATCGCCATTGTGCCGCCTGCCGCTTCCACCACAAAATTCGACATCTTATCATGAATTTCATCATGCCAAATCACAAACCAACCAAGAAACCCATCAATTAACCGTTTTCTTCCCATCAAGAATTTCCAAGTCAATGTGATCTAAGGTGGCGGAAACACAATACCTTCTTTCCTTTTTTTTTCATTTTTTTTTTTGGGGTGGGGGTGGGCTGTCTTTTTTATTTTTGTTTTATTTTAATTTAAAGTTACCATTTTGCCCATTTAAAATTGGTCAAAATCAATTTCTTGTGTCAACTAAAGGTCAAATTAACAAAAAAACCTTCATTTGGACTCCAAATGTGAGTTTTTGAAAGGTTTGATACTATGGGTGCAACAAAATGAAGGTTTAGACAAAGTTTGCTTAAAATCGAAAGGTTTGGTACCGTGGTCGCAATTTTCCCATTTTTAAATGTTTATTATAAGGTGGGTGATGTGATCATACACGTCGTCACACCATTAGTTTTGACATCCACATTAACAAATTACGTCAGTTAAAATAATGGTGATAGATCACTATTGGATGCAAATTAAAGTTAGATGACCCAATTGCTTGCAATTAAAGGCGCGTGTGCATTTGTGGTCCTATAATTGTGAAGGAATTCTATAATGCCACGTTATTTGCTGTTGAGAAAATTTGTCATCGAAGTAGATAACACGCCTCCAATGATAATTCAAGAGGAACTCCAAGTATTATATATAAGAACACAAAAGAAAATAATAGAAGAAGAGAAAAAACTTGAATTACATAGAATGTTGTCCTAAAAGCTTTATTTGCGCCCTCTCGATTTATAAGAATGATAAAGGACCAACACACAAATAGTTTTAGCAGATTTCAAATCTAGAAATCAGGTTACAATTAGCACTATCGAAACCCGGAAAGAAGGAAAAAAAAATATGAAAATATTCTAAATATATTTTTGCAGAATTTTGAGGTTATAATTCCAAGGTTTTAGATGAGAACTTTTTTGTAAATAAAACACGAATTCTCATTCATACACTTTCGTATGAGTGCCAACCTTTCACAAGAGTTGAAAAAATTGGATGAAAATGTGCCTAAACAAAATTTAAAAAATTCTGTTAACGGCCCAAAAAATTGCTCTATGCGACTGCATAGAGTAGCCACGACAGGGACTTGCTTCAAGTCCCTGACGAGGGCCATGTGGTCGCATAAGCAAGTTATTTTGCCTATTTGCCCACTTTTTCGATTTTTTAAATTTCTCTTTGTTTTAATCTTCTTTTTCTAATCAATTTTGATTCATTCTCATATACCAATATTTGAACAATGCAATTTATATAACATTGTCAAGTTATCATAATGTATTATTGTACCATATATATATTATAAAGTGTGGCAAGGACAAGATGTAACGTATTACGTATATGCCATATTTTGAAGCAAAATGATTTCAAAATTTCAATATATCTTATCAATTCAAGAAAATCAATTTGCTAAAGGTTCGCGAAAATTCAAACCAAGACTCGTAAAGTAAAAACCTTGTTTACACTGCCTATGACCTGGGTATATATTAGATGAGTCATGTCTGGCCAACATGGTTCACGTTTAGAAAACCTATTGAGCACGGCAAAAAATTTCTTGTCTGAAGGATTTGATTTTGCAAGAGCAAAGAAGATTGAACATAAAGAAAAACCAATTAATTAAATGGGTGATTTTATTTTAAAAATTAAATACTTAATCGACTTAAGATTTATGTTAAGTTTTAAGGGGGTGTATTTAATTGAGACTTTTTTTTAAAAAAAAATTGGGATTTAAAAAGTTTAGGGATATTTAATGTAGATTTTTGGAGATCCTATAAAAGTATTAGTGTATTCAATTGAGACTTTTATTAAAAAGTTTCTAAAAGTCACGGTGTATTCAATTAAAAAAATTTAAAAGTATTTATAAGTTTTGAGATATTTTAGTACTATCTGCTTAAAAAAAAAAAATCCATCAAAATCTTCAAAAGTTTAAATTGAATACAACCTCAAAGTTTCCAATTGGAGAAGCATGGTATATGAGCTGTAGATTGTGATTGTGGAGGACGACTTTGCAGACTAAGATCCAAATTAAAAGTGGCCAATGGAAATTGAGATAATATAAAATATTGGAACATATTTTATACAAGCTTGTCAATTGATAGATGAGATAGTGTAACATTATTATATATGGTGAATGGTGATACCTAATCATTGATAATCTAGTGCAAATATTCAAGACGCTTTGCATACTTATTGGAGTATAAAGTCAATTAATTTGAATTCACCAGTTCTAATTTAGTTTAAAAGTCAATAACATTGAACTCAACTTTGTTTGTTAGGTCAAGTTTAAATTTGCCATGAATTAATCATGGTTGAAAATTTTGTGGTGAGCGAGTTAACCCTAAAAAGGGGAAAGAGATTCAACCGCTAAAGGAAGCTAACAAATTGATGATTTGAAGTCGCCCTCCTAAAGAGGAGAGTCAATTCCCTTTTTGCCAATTACTCCATCGACTTCAACATCTTGTTGATAGTCTCTGGTGGAACCCACCTTGACATAACATTTATTCGGCTAATTGAAATTTTTTATGTATTTTACTTTCCACGTGTAGAACAGACAATTTTTTTATTAAATTCGAGACATTTGCTCAAACTATTGCGTCAAATATGTTTATTTAAATATATATATCGTCAACGAATATGCATACATATAAATTATAATACCATTGATAACTTCAGTTCGATAAATATGATGCTTGCTGCGACGACAATACAATGATTTTTAGTCTAATTTTCATGGTGAAATGGATGATTTTTTTCTTCTTCTTAGAATAATACAAATTTGGGGGTAGGACTATGACATAGAGTTAATTCATTTTATTAATTATCCGTCTAGTTATAAATTGCTACTCCAACATATCGATAATTTGACCAAATAAATATTTTCCCATCTGCAACTTTTCATGATAATTAGCAATGCTTATAATTTTTAGTAATTGTAAACTTGTTTTATTCAATAAGTAGGGACCTTAAACCTCTTCAAGCGGAACAAGAAATCAGTAAAACCTAGATATGTCAAAATGAGCGGCCAACCTGCTCTTAGGACCCGATATGTATGTCTTTTGAAAAGTCAAAAGTTGATTCTGAGATTAAGAAATTATTTTTAAACATGTTTGAATAATTTTTTAAAATTACTTTATCATGTAGTCCAAAAAATTGTGAGACCTAAACAAAACCATGCCCGACTTTTACACCTTTTCCTTCATCGCTTAATTCTCAATGAAAATATAAAAATATTGGAACAATATTAAATTCATGATATTTGATTAAGTAAAAAAAAAGACTTTTGTACAAGATGCCCATAAGTTCAATAAGTGCACCAATATTTCAGCAAAAACAAAACTCTATTATTGTCGCCGACAATTTAATGCTTACACGAAGTCTTTAATTAATTTCATTTAATTAACCGTAGAAGAGAGGACCACGTTATTATTTTATTAAAAATAAAATGTAATAACATTTTTATATTTGCATATAGAATCCAATGGTTGGACTTTAGAGTCGTTTTGATCTCGAGGCTACATGGCTCAACGAAGCCGGCTTCTATTTGAGCCATGCACGAACACCGGAGGGTCCATGAAAAGGTCAAATAAAGGACAAGGGAGTACGTGGCAATTTTAAATTGATGACAGCTAATTCGAGCACACACCTTCTCGAAAATGAAATTTGATGATTTTTTTGGGTTTCGTCAAAAATCAATTTCTGACTTTTTGGATTACAATGGGACCGATTTTTAAATCGATTGTTCTTTTTTTTTTTTTGAGTGTAATGTTTTGTAATACAAGTGTGTAGCATTAGCCTGTAACAGTGAAATCCATTATTTACGATCAAGAAATTAATAGTAGATCGTGTATTTCACCATCCACTAAACAAATAACCTCGTCATTACGATTAGGAGCGGAGAGAGGGGCAAACCCTTTGAGTCTTGTTAGGTAAAAAGTACGATTTTTTTCCATGAATTATCTCTCTCTCTCTCTTAGTCATGCACTGGTTACATTAATCGTCATTTCATTTATCTCTTTTTATGGGAGAGATTGAATTCACATTGAATTAAGCAATTTGTACACTTTGGTTGACAAATTGAAGACGTGAGAGTATTATAATGATTGGATTAAATGTGTGAGATGTGAAAAATAATGTGAAGTTGTAACAAGTGTAAATTCGAGAATATAAATCAGGATGTATGTAGCAAGATTTGTTCACATTTAGTGCAGGGGAAAAAAAAAACGGGGACACGTTGCCTCAAAGGGGAATAGGGACGGCACCGAACGCTTTTGACTTGAACTTGTTCCCTTCTACCCTTATCTCACCCCTATATATACACCAATTATAGAACCTACACTTTCTGTCCTCTCACTCACACACACAGAATAGAACCTGAAAAATTGGCTGACCATTCAAATGGGAAGAACACCATGTTGTGAAAAGAATGGGCTCAAGAAGGGTCCATGGACCCCAGAAGAAGATAAGAAACTCATTGATTATATTCACAAGAATGGTCCTGGAAACTGGAGAATTCTTCCTAGGAATGCTGGTAATTAGTTTGCTTATTTGATTAGTCTGTTTGGTGCATATCCATTCGATTAAAATCTTGTTTATTATACTGTCAAGTTCAGTTCAATCATATTTTGTTTCTGCAGGACTTCAAAGGTGTGGTAAGAGTTGTCGACTGCGCTGGGCAAACTATCTTAGACCAGATATCAAAAGAGGAAAGTTTTCATCTCATGAGGAAGTGGCAATTATTCAACTTCATAGGATATTGGGAAACAAGTGCGTTATTCCATTTTTTTTTTAAAAAAAAAAAATTAATAATTTGAATGACGTTAACAAACATCTTACATGTTTCTTTTATAACAGATGGTCAGCAATAGCCGGTCGGCTTCCGGGAAGAACTGATAATGAGATCAAGAACTATTGGAACACACATATAAGAAAAAAACTTCTTCGAATGGGGATTGATCCAGTGACTCACCATCCTCGACTTGATCTTCTTGAAACTTCTGAATTCTTAAATTCGTCATCACAATTGAATTTCTCAAAGTTTCAGCCATTGGTTAACCCTAATTTGCTTGGTTTAGCCACTTCTCTGATCTTGTCCCAAAACCAAGATTTTATACTACAAAACAATGCTGTTCAAGAAACTCAACTTTTCGACAATTCCCATGTTCAAAATCAAAATCAAATCCCACCGTTGATCCAACCTTGCCATTTCCAAGCACAAAATCATCAAGATTCTCTAGGGTTTAATGGAATGCCATTACCATTCACCTATATAGATGAAAACTTTGTAACAAACTATGAATATTATGGGTCGGGTCAATCCATTGTGGATCCTCCTCTATTAGAGACTTCAACTTTCCAATCGAACATGTCAACACCTTCATCAAGTTCAAATTCAACATATATTACTGAAGATATTGAGAGAGAAAGCAACCGCAGCAACATGTTGAATTTCCAAATTTCGGATATTTTGGATGTCAATGAATTCATGTAACTTGTTTGCATGAGATGAGATTGGACATTATAATTGTGGAGATTTTAGTTTATTTTCGTCCAGTCGTGTACTAATTATGCACGTGGTTCGAAGTTATCCAATTACTATACGTAAATTCTTAGTTAAGGAATTCTTGCAATTTTTTAAAGGTCTTCCCTTCCCCTGCCAAGAAATTAAGACAACATCTATCTTAATTTTTCTTTGTTTTTACTTTCCATTATTGACATGAATCATAATTAAATCATTTCTTCTCTCATCAGACATAACAATTTACTAATATACTAAAGTGGTATTATTTTATATAATATCTCACATGCAACCATCTCATCTACAAATTTAAGACGTTAAAAAAAGACAAATTTGATCTTTTAATTGCGTGGTTATCCGTCAGGGGTTTTCACAACAGTGAATAACCGCCACATAAAGTGTCAATTTTTTTACAAAAAAATTTAGGTACTGTAGTATATTACCAAGCACATCTCACCTTGGGGGCTTACAATTAAAATTTGGGGTTCCATTTTTAAAAAGCCAACATTATTAAGAGAAGTAACCAAATACCTTGTATGTTGTGTACATGTGAGATTTATTCATTAACACGCACATGGTATGGTTCCATGCCCATAGACTTGCTCTATTAATCCCCGACCTCGAATTATTACGAGTGCAATGTGGTGTGGTTATGAATTGATGCGCCAAGACTTATTGGTTTAATTTCAATATCGTGTTAAGATTTGAGGTTCCATCTTAAAATGTCAACCTTGTTAAGAGAAGTAGTCCAAACTCTTATAAATTGGTCTACGTTTTCATCTTTATTCGATATTGGATTCTATTTCTTAATATGCCTCGCAAGATGGTGGCTCATTTGAGCAGATCAATCTTGAAATTCGTGTGCTCAATTTTTTTAAATTTTAATCGGATCAAATTGCTTGTTGGAGTTTAATAAGCTCTGATACCATGTTAAGATTTGGGGTTCTTTCTTAAAATGTTAATCTTGTTAAGAGTGGTAACACAAACCCTTATAAATTGATCTATATTTTCATCTTAATTTAATGTGGGGTTCCATCTCTTATAATTATTTTTTAAATTTCATTGTACAACGACTTCAAGTATTGAGGAATCTGTTATTGCCACCTGTTACATTGCCTTCATTTCACGTAAAATAAATTAATATATTGTACTATTTGCGTAGCGGTGATAAATAGAAAGGTTTGACTAAAGGTGGTCACGTGTCCAATTACTACTTGAACAAAAAGGTCTAATTTGCTTTATTGAAAACTATGGCGTGGCTCCTGTGATATTTTTTTGTCAATTTTGTCCTTCCATGCAATTAATGAGGACAACAGTCAAACTTTAGGTGACGTCAGATCTAGACACGTGGTCTCTCTACTTTAAGGATGTGGTCCCCACATAAGGAGGTGAATGATTATAAATGGGCTCTTATTATGCTGTAGAGGGTCGACCCGGATCCAAAATAGTGTCCTTTTATTTTCTACTTTACTTTATTTGATTCCCAACTTTTTAAAAAGTAGTGTAAAATTAATTTTATCTCAAATCATATTTTCTGATTTGACGAAAAGAGATGGATTACTAGAAAATTTTTATTCTCCAACACAAATTTCACGCATTTGATTAACTCATACAATTATTTCTCTAGAAAAGATAATTCAACGATTAGATTGAATACAATTATCGTCGCAATCTCTAATAGACATCCTTTTTCCCTGTTCCAATGATTTTTTTTTCCAATTCCTATGTCATTTTCTATGCCTGTTTGACTAATTAAAATTCGATGAAGAAAATGTCATGTTGTGTTACACATTTTTTTTTTTTGCCTTTTTAAATTTAATTTCTATAAAAAAAACTCGTACTAATCAAGAACTGTTATATTGTGAACTTGATCGGGCCAATTTTACACAAGACAAATGGCTCAAGTTTTTATAACTTCTATTCCAGTTATCCGAAGATGTCATTGTCAAATTTGTAGCATAGCATATGTTGAGACTAATATATTCGAGTCGGGCTCTAATACCATGTCATAATTCAGTTCTAGAAGCAATCGTAATAATAATTCCTGCTTATTCAATTGCCTAACAATACATGTAAATATATTCAGAACAAGTGTCTAAAAATTGCCTTGAAAAAAATGCCAATAGAACAAAGAAACAATTTGGTAAAGATAAGAGAAGGAAGGATCCTAAGAAATTTTATATACAACTTTACAATGGCTACAACCCATATGAGCTCCAAAAATCGTTAGAAATATGTCGAACAAGCTGGCAGATTTTCCAACAAGATATCTGGAGAATTTGCAGCTTCCACTGCACAATAAACTGCATCAAAACTCTACCTCGGATGACGATAATGGTGGGAGATGGTTAGAAAACTGTAAATCATAACCCATTCCACAATTTGTGAACTTCTTGTTGAAATAATCATCGCAGTTTAGAAGAGTTTTGACTCAACTATAAGCCATATTGTCGCTAGGAATTTGGGCTTCCACATTCCAAAAATATGTTGTAATCAAAAACTCAACAGCGAGATCATAATTTTACTTCAAATACCTCCTCTTAGTCAACGAGCCACTCAAACGCTTTCACTGCGGCAGACATGAAATTGATAAAAGAAAAATCAATATCATGGGAGAAGAAAAAAATGCATGTATTCTAGCTCTTCAATCTTATACTTACAGAAGGAGAAATCCATGTAGGCTGACAGTAAATCACAAGCTGCACAGATTAATCTCTTCCGATGGTGGGTGCTTCCAATTTCATTGAGTCCATCAATCCTGGAGTGAGAATTTAGTAAACGATTGGGGGAAATCCTTTAAAACTAATATTTCTTCTCTATTCAATAAAGATTCTCAAGCTAATTATGTTTTGCCCGTTATGGATGCACACCAATCACATGACACACACGGACAATAATTATGAACCTGTGAATGGCTAAAGATCTATAATTCCCTAAAACTTTTGCCACAGCCCACAACTTTTGGATAACACATTTAATAAGCAAACTAGTAAAGGAAGCATGCAAGAGTTTTTGTGTAGAAGTAAATATCAAGTTCCACACAAACAAATGCAAACAAGAACAAAGTTAGAAACGTGTATAAGAGGATTACTTGCTCTGAGTGCATAAGATTACAGATATCTTCAATTGCTGCATTGATTCCATGAAGAGTAATCCTTTTCACCTATAAAAGTCATTTTTCATTGTTGGTTTTCTGTAACAAAAAATTGAGAAGGGATATTAAGAAGAGGGTACATAACAAAACGTACTTCCAACAATCTTTCTCTTGCTTTGTGCCGCATAGGAAGTAGGCGGATTTCATCACTCAGTTTAACGCATTGAGTGGCATTTTCAGGTGAGATGAAGTCCAAAACAACTCCGACACATGACTGAAAAAGTCCAAAAGCTTCCAACAATGAGTAGCTCAAATCCAATAATAGCAATATTAGATGCTAATTCAAGAACCAAATAAAGAGGTTATCTTCTTATAATTGGCAAATGTACTGCACAAATCTAGCGCTCTACGCCAAAGGCAGTAGGGGCCCCTAACTTGTCTTCTTATTTTTCTACATCCATCCTTTCCTATATGCAAATAATTTGTTCTGTGAGAAAGAGCTCCAACTTCCATTGACCATATTCTAAAATTTGCAACCACCTCCACATAACAAAAGACAGATGTAGCATGTATACAATACTATTACGCACAACAGACGAGTCAGTAAAATTGTATCGCAGGCCAAATGAAGCTAAATAGTAACTATGTTCAGTATAGAACCTTACCTTAAGTTTCTTAATTTGATACGGACATCCAGCTGGAATGATGATAGCTTCTCCAGGATGTTGATCAAAGGTCCAAGGTTGAATATCTGAAACCACCCGTGAAAACTAAGACAATGTTGAAAATCTATGAGTAATATCAAAGTGAGAAGACCTATCACCACAACTTACCAAACTCCTCTTTAAGCTTCAATTTGTGAAAAGCATCGAGATAAAAGTTCTGATCAAGGATTGGATGAACCACCTATTGCAGATACCCATAAACCAGTATTTAGTACGATATGTCAACGTCAATGTTGTCTAACAAAAACTTTTTCTAAAGTAATCATACGTGTTTTGAATAGCAAGTATGGCTGAGCTCATTAGAGTGTCGCTTTAGATACTCTAGAAGTTTTGGGACATCTTGTTGACGGAAAATATCCCATTGGGCACCACAAGAATTTTTTTCTCACTTATCTTCACTAGAACAAGAGCTATCTATATCTTTGCCAAGAAAATACTCATCAGTGTCTTCAGATTTTTCAATAGGTCCACAGCAAATTATTGATTCCTCAGAATCAGATTCACCGTCAAGAGACTTATTTTCATCTTCAACACTTAATTTATGGCCGTTGGGTGAATCACTGGAGTGGATTCCATTAGGTAGGTGCATCCTATCTCCGACAAAGGCATGCAAGCCTAATTCACCAGTACCTTCATTCTTCAGAGGTGACTTGCCTTTCTGATCAGCTGAATTGCCTGCTGACTGCCAATGAGGATCACTAGACTTGCATTCTTTCATTAAACTTTCAGTCTTAGTAATCTGTTCTCGGGAGATTGGAATATCTGTAGCATAAGCGAGAATATTAACCTGGATTGAAAAGAAAACAGAATTAGTTATTATATCATCCAACTTTTAAGACTAATCCTTTATAAAAATGCTCCTTGTGTAAATACTGAATTATCTATTCTCAGTTAGTAAACGATAATTGAGATCGTCCAGATGTGTTACAATTAAAAGTTCAGACAGATAAAAAGAAAGGAAACAAAATCATACCGTATCATGTGATTCATAACATAGCTTTGTCAAAAAATCTGCCTGCGTTAGTTCCTCTGGACCTCCATATGAAATATAGATACAAGGACCTAAGTCAGTTTTCTGCAATTCCTTGGGCAACTTAGCAGCCAAGTTCAGAAGGCCAGACAATGGATTAATGTACTCTGGGAGCGGTAAAGCATGTAAGATCTCGTTATAGTGAGCTGGAAATTGCTTTTGAAATAAACTGGAAGAACGTTTTATGCCGCACGCTTGCATGTGTTCTCTTCTCCAGTGATCCCATGAATATCTGTTTCCTATCAATTTCTACCCAGAAAAACAAATGAACAATACATATCAAGGTGCATTTAAGTGAGGACAAGGTGCAAATTAAAAGAAATTAATCTATCATCGCTCATGAGAATGTGTAAACAGCCAAAGCTAAAAGAAATTAAAGTATCATTAAACTATTTATCTTTGCCTAGGAAGCACCAATCATGATGCAACATTGACATGCCACACACAATTTTTCAAGAAGTACCAACACGGCACGTTTCTAACACGCTTACGAAAATAATATTAATTTATTTATTTATTTTTTATATTGTAAAATATATTTATTTTTGTTAATTCCGACATGTTGACAATGTACCTCGTGAAGTATCGGCAATCTATCTTCCAACGTGTCAGCATATGCTGGCAACATGTCCAACTATACAAAACCAAAAAAATAATTTGATCAGTCCACCCAGTATTTTGACACTTGTCGAGGACATGTCGTGTCCGACACAATGTATCCCCAATGTGTCGGCAATGTGTTTATGACTTTCGCAACTGTAAAAAATCAAAAAAGAAAAATTGGACACAACACCTTGCATTTTCAAGACGTGTCGGTGTCCGACAAGATTTTTCTACCTGTGTATCAGCAATATGTCCAACCGTATAAAACCAACAAATAAATTGGACATGCCACCTGGCGCTTCACCAATACACGTCGGACACCAACTCGTCGGCGTGAGAGGGTGTCAGTGCATGTTCGCTCTTTGTAATATCTGCAACTTCACAAACAGGTTAATAATAGTGCTCCAAAACAATTTAGTGATTTAATAACTTGGAAAGCTTACACCCTAGAAGAGAAAAAGACATCTTATTCATTTCTTAATGCCATCATTAACAATTAACAAGATGAAGGGATAAACAATGCTTTAGCTGCAGCAACTTACTAATTTCAGAATGTCACTTTCTGATTTATACTATGTTGCATGCCAATTGCATTGCTCCCATCTATACTGTACATAAAAATGGATGTTGACTTCATAAAGAACCATCAAAACCGAGGTATGCAGCATGGCATTTTGTTTATAATATGATATCTCCTATCTCCGAATGTACTTGGCATCATGCGTTTAATGTCTATGTGTTTTATAGACATCTATTCAAAGTCAGAATGCTATTCGCAATATTCTTCTGCTTTCCAAGATGTTACATATTGTTGAATTGCTTCAACAGTTGCTTAGTTTATCACCGTAATAGAGACAGAGATACTAAGACACTGACCTCACACCAATCTGAGCAGTTTGTTGTTTCCACGCTATCCTCATTGTAAGCTTTGGAGCTCCTATTTTCAAAATAAGAGCAGAACATGGTAAATGGATCCCAACACAAACCTGAGGCGCTCTTAAGAACGTTCTGAACTATAACAGGATGACCCATACCCCAGTGCTTCTGAAAATGGTCAAGGGTTTCTATATGAAGACCCTGTAGAGTAGGACAATACAGATAGTTGTCATTAGAACTTATTCTACTAGACCCTTCTCGCAGAGTCGCAACTACACCAGCTTTATGGTCAATTCCCTTGCAGAGAGAGCAGAACAAAGAAACATCTGCAATCTCTGGAAAGTGATAGCTGCATAATATTTTTTCAGCTCTAATTCCAGCTCTCTGGTCCAGGTTGAGGGAAATGCACATCTTAAATCAAGAAGGCTATTTCCACAACCTCCAATATCCACAGATGGACAAGAAATACTGCCATCAGCATTAGCTTCCCACTTTTGCAATGACATGGGAGACAAAGAGTACATCCCACCAGAACTTTGCCTTGAAATGTTATTGTTTATCTTTAGCAGCAGTTCATCATCAGATGGACACGTTTTCTTTTTCTTGCAACTTTTAAGCTTAAATCCTCCACATAAGCTCCCTCGACATAACTCCAAACAACTTAAGCAAATATTATAGGAACACTTTGTGCAGCTTCTGTGGTAATCCGCAAAGGAAGTTTTGCAGTTGCTGCTCAATATTTCAATACACCATGTAAAAAAATATTAAAAGAAAGTCAACCTACGGTCTTAGTCTCCCATTCAAATATTGCAGCAATATGGAAATTACCAGCAGTGTAAATTTTGGACGCCTAAGTTGGCCTGTGGAATCTGGACTTCATTGCCTGTTAAGCAACATTTTTAAGACTAACTGATTTGACATCAAATAAGATTCGCCAAGCATTGACTGAGCAAGATGTTGGTAATACCTGATACATGAGCTTCTATCTCCATCTCAGCACTCTGATCATGGTTAATTTGTTTTAGTACTGGAAGAAGTATATTGATCAGATAATGAAGTAAGTGACTTCTATCAACCAGCCTTTTACTTCTAGGACATTCCTGGAAGAAGAATTATAAATAAACAGATGCATTAACATCCAATGCTTATAAAACAAAATGAAGAAAATTAAGACATAGCATTTTTCATGTCAAACCTTGTGATTAACAGCCTTGGATTTTTGTTTTTTGCAGATCAAACAAGTGCAAGTTCCATGGCAGGCAGGACATTTCTCCTTCACTTCTTGCCTCTCAAAATACCTTAATGACATTCAAGTTCTATAAATATCAGGTGAACTGGTAAAAGTTAAATATGCAAGCAGAATATACCTACTTAGCGTCCTAAGTTAAGAAGCACAAGAGAAGTGGAAAACTCAAATGGTCAACTACGACAAATTTTAGAAAAGGTCCAAACTCCATAGTTATGCCTTGTTTGATGGCCATTATTTGACAAAAATAAAGTTTTGAATAGTGAATTTTTGAAGAATGTATGATTAAAAAGTATAGAAAAATTTTGGGTTTACGTGTAAAATATTTTATTGTATGAGTGTATGGTTGAAAATGAATATGTAGAAAAAATATTTTTTGGATAATGGTTGTCAAACGGGGGCTTAATTCATGACAGATCTTTCCTTTCTTTCTTCCTCTTTCTTTCTTTCCTTCCTTCTTTTTTTTTTTTTTTTTTTTTCCTTTTCTGCTGCAAAGATTATATTCAAAAGTTCTCTAATTAGTTCTTCCTTCTTTTGTACCATTTTCAACTTTGGTTAATCCTGCTATTAATATAGTATTATGATTTAAACATGAAATGGTATTACAAAGGACTTTGTTGCCTCCCTTCTTAATTTCCAGGCATGCAAGAAGCTTCACTGCTCAGTACAAAATGGAACCAATAAATTCATTGTTACAGGATTAACAAATAGAACTTTGCTTGCCATATGCTACAAATAAGAATGGATAAAATGGTGGTTACTAATTATGTGACATTTTACACAAGGTTCATAACAGTATCTTTATCTAGTACATAGACACGTGCGGAGCTAGATAGATCCCAGTGGGGTCAATTAATGTCACTGAAACTCACATTTTTCCCTTTATACATTCCTATTGAAATGAAAAATTATAAAGTTATACAGTGAAAATCTCTAAGGCCATCTCCAACCCCATTTCACTAAAATGGTGCAACTTTCACACCAAAATGATGCAACTTTTACACCATCTTATTTAGTATTTCCAACCCATTACACCAAATGAACAGTGTTTGCTTTATTTCCTTTTTTAATTCTCAAAAATTAATTTATTTTAAAAAATTATTTA
The DNA here is from genome assembly GCA_019097785.1 of Fraxinus excelsior. Lineage (NCBI taxonomy): Eukaryota > Viridiplantae > Streptophyta > Magnoliopsida > Lamiales > Oleaceae > Fraxinus > Fraxinus excelsior. Next base: position 56,044,937 of record CM032623.1, on the reverse strand, counting down.
ATTACAAATTCTATTACTACTAAAATTACATTTAATTAAATACAATATTGCCTTTATTAATAGTTATTATTTATTATTTGATTATAATTTATTATAAATGTTAATAAAAATAATAATCAAATCAATAAAAATATAAAATCAAATTAAATCATTAAGTAATAAAAGGATATAATATGAATTGAAATTTGTTGTATTATAATATTAGGACAAAATAGAAAATAAGAAAAACTTTATAAATTACACCAGATGAACAATGTTGCTCCAAATTTGGTGCTACACTGTTTATTACACCAATTTGGCGTCAAGATTTGAAGTTGGGTTGTAGGAGCATTGGTTGGAGTTGCCCTAGCCCATGTTTGGCTAATGTGTATAATTGGTCAAACAACTTTTTATTCAAACATTTTGTGGGATCCACAAGTACTATTTACTTATCCACAACTCACTTCTACCTATTTACAGTAAAAACCAATTATAAACAACTCCCAAACATGAAACAAAAAATGTATCAATAGGTAGTAGTATTTATTACATTAATATCCATTTTCAGTTTTGTGGCATAATTTTTTCCACTCCTTACTAACAAACAACTTACAAATATAATCACATCAGCAAATGTTTCAATCAAAATCTTAACCAATCATGCGTAGCAAAAATGACTCCACCAAAAAAGAATTGCCCGACTTCATCTGGGAACATTAGCTGGCATAGGTTGAAACCCGTATAAAGAAACTAGCATGGTAGCAACAAAGAAAGAAATTTTCATTTAGAATCAAAAGGGGAACCATATGCAATCTATTTTTCCAGCAGCACAGCTAGAAATATTTAAAAATCTGAGTATATAAGAATATCAAACCTCTCTTTAAGACAATCTGCACAAAAGAACCGTTTCCTGCAACTCAAACACTCGATCATACTCAGTTTATTAATTGCTCTGCACCAATGGCATCTCTTTATTTTTCTTTTCTTAACACTCCCTGCGAATGGGACAACCTAGTGGGGAAACCGAAGCATTAATATCAGTTCTTTAAATAGAATAAGTTCAAGAAACACAAATTCCAAAACCAAATTCATATTTTCTCATACAAAGGAGACCTACATTATTTGGTTTCCTGGCGGTTAAAAATTAGATAAGCAATTAAAATTCACTTGATGGAAATTGAGATAACAACCTGCATTGTACCAATTGGGAGTGGTTCAATATTTTTTGATCGGAAATTCCTCTGTGAAAACAAGCTCAACTTCAAATCCACCCCCAATTTCACATCCAGAACACCATTTTGATCTCTTAATTCCTGCGAGTTCAAAGGCAAACGCGAAATAGCCATGACTCCATTAGGCAACACTCTCCTCGTTTCACCAATTGCAGATTCCTTTAATGCTCTCTCCTTCTTCTTCTCCACTTGCTCTTCAAGAACACTCTAATCAGTTCCAACTGCAACTCGCCTTTTCTCAATTTCATCCGCTTCAAAGCCTCATCCAGCGCCTCCGATTGACACCGCTTTCTCTTCTCCACCGTCTGTTGCATTTTAGTCAATTTCGAAACACCCCCTTTTTCACCATTTTTCCTCTGCTTTGAATAACTCCTCTCGATTTTAAGCGAGTCTGGCACCTTCTGTTTCTTCTGGCGGTGACGGCCTTGAAGATGGTGAATTTCACATAGCGTTAACCCGTCCAACGCTCGCCTGCTACACCGCCATTGACGGCCGTCGGTCCTCTTGCACCGCAAATGATCCGGTGGCAAATCTTTTTCCGGCATTGAAAAAGTTAGCAATTAATTCAATTTTCCAGATTTTTTTTTGTGAAAACGAGAAAGGACTGGGCTCTGTACTTTGTAGGGTTTCAAATTTGTGTGTATCTATTGAGAGCGAGAGGAAGTTACAGCGATAAATACGGAGTCTTTTACTGTATTAGATGGCTTTAATTTCAATTTGCCACTTGAAACGTGTATATAATACACTATTTTGTGCATACAAGTATCAATTTTGTTCATCACTATTCGTACAACGTATACAGATAAACATTGACAACTCGATCGACTCCAAATGTACAGATTCGACCTACTCGTTTTCAATAAAACCTGTAAATTGAAGGTTTTTTCTTCATCTGATACTTTAATTTATCAGATTGTATTCTATAGGGTTGATTTGTTATTAATGCAGTCAGCAATTCTTGAACTGTTTCATGATTAGCAGATATATAGGCTAAGGTATATAATTCCATGATGTCTGAAATTGAAAACATTAGTATGATCTGTTTGCTCGAGGACATCAACAATGTATACTAAAATCAAGTATTTAGAATGCGGTTTACAATGTTGTCGTGTCTATTTGTGCTGTTTGGCCAAATATTTCGATCTCTTCCTAGTTTCTAGGTTTGAGATATTACAATTATGTTCATTTCTTTCAACAAAAAATGAAAATTATGGATACTTTAGTTTATCTTCTTCGAAGAAACGTTTTGCCTCCAGCATCTTGAAGCACAATACGTCGAAGAACTTCATTTCGAGGAATTTCCCGCCAAATTTGAGGGTTCTTCAAATTGTGTCCCATTTGTGCGAATTTATCAGCAGCCCTATTGCCTTCCCTATAAATGTGTGTTAAAATACAGTTTCGAATTTCTGGCATCATCGAATTTATAAGCGTAACATGCTTCTGTACTTCTACGCATTTTACTGGTTTTTTTCGTGCAATTATGTCCACTAGACTCTTGGAGTCTCCTTCAAGCCATACGTCGTTCCAATCATTCTCGAGTACTAACTCGAGGCCTCTTTGAAGAGCTGCCAATTCTGCGATCGTGCTGTTGGAATTGCCAATTGATTCAGCATATCCGAGTAAGAATTCAGCGTTATGGTTCCTGAAAATCCCTCCGATGCTTGATTTTCCCGACTTGCGTTTGCAGGATCCGTCGTAGTTTAACTTTATCCACCCGATCTCTGGTTTTTCCCATGTCACATCGATCAATTTCTTGTGCAAGTTCCTGCATTGAACTCCTAATGGCTTGGGAATTATTTGTTTACAAAAAAATAATCTAGAAATTTGCAGCATCATTTTTTTCAACAAAATAACCTAGAAAACGTCTGAGAAAATAAGAATAGTCGACATAAAGCGCAACGAAAAATGAATTTCGATAAACTAGGAACATAAATACATTTCTGCTTCAAATAAGAAGAATATGTCTGATACCAAACCAGGAATGCCTTGATGCATTTTGTAAAGAAAAGTTTTAAGTGTAAGAAAAGCAAGGTAGTTTTAAGAAGTTCATAGCAACAAGGCAACATTGAATTCCCCGAAGTGGCAGCACTCTAACGATAAGTCGAAAGTTTAAATTTTTTCCTTCTCTGTTAGGTGTTCTCATCGATAGATTTATAACGAATAGATTATATATCAGTACTCGTTCTCGACATATATAACGAAAGGTCGCGGGTGAGTGGACTCGTTTCAACATATTCAACCATTGACTTTTTTAACTGTCAAAATAACTGTCATTTTCATTCCTATGTAAGGTGAATTAACCCGTGAATATTGGAACTTAACTGCCTGATTATCCGAAACCACGTACCTAGTAATTACTCTAATCAAACGTGTCTTGGGATGGATTGTACCAAGTTTAAAGGCATACCATTCATCAAGTATTCGACCGCTCAATATTCAGTCGAAACAACTTAATAATATAGTTGATGCATGGGAATTTACGAATACTGAATATATTTACAAATTAATAATATAGTCCATGCATGGAAATTTCTACTGCTAGCCAAATAATTGAACAAAATTTGCGTGTCTTTCAGCAAGTATAAACGTCGTCTCCTTAAAACTTTCCGTTACCAATAAGCCACAACCAATCAAGAGCAACGCCCGTAAAGATGCCTCCAAGAAGAAAAACGACCATCAAATTACCCAATGCATTCTGCTCCGGTGCCTACAAATACAGTTTCCATTCGCATATTAGGCCATACAAAAAATCATAACGAATATATGCTATTTTATGAGGGTTGAGGTATCGACTTACTTTGTAACCTTTGGGAGCAGCTGTGAGTACGCATACAGTGAGGTAGCCGTTTGTTAGTCCCAAGAAGGATACGAGAAATATCATCCATCCTTGATCGGCATATTTTGCAGTGAAGTAGAAGGCCGGGACAAGCAAGAAACGCGATAGACATGCAATCATAAGGCCCTTTCGGGATTCTATCTTGATGTGTTCAATAAGGGGAATGTATCTCGATACAAGATCCCACACATTGTACACTGCTATTAGGACAATTGAATACCTGAATTGACAGAATATATGATTCTTAGTAGCCAAAATACTTATAATGTCTGGTTTTTCATCGGCTGCTTTGAATTTCATTGATGAGACTAATGTAACCGCATGTTTGGTAGAGAGGGTTCAATAGCATGGGACATTATTAACGACAAAAGAGAATTTGAATAGGAAAGAGAACTGATACAAGCAATTTTTCCTCGAAGAAAAATTGATTAAACCAAGAAATTAATCATATGAGCACTTACCATGAGCCTAGATGGTGGGATCCAGTGTTTTCGTACAAGAATCCTGGAAAAATTGATAATGTGAGAACATATATCAAGTAGAGGTCCAATGCATAATCAACATTCTGTGATAACAATTGTTTGTTGCTCAGTCTATCGTCTTTAGCATCAACAACCTGCAGTGATAGCAAAATGCATTTCTTAAATGTTGAAATAATATTTTTTTTGAGAATCAAATGTCTATTGACTTAATTTACGCTTTCGCTTTTTGTAGTCAGGATGCCAGCAGCAGCAAGGTCGGATGATACTGTTTTCGATCCTTCTGATGCAGCCTTTGCCCGATAGTACTTCACGATTGGGAGTTTGCTAAAGACAAACGCGTATAGGAATATACATAGAAATTCAAGGGATGTCGAGATGGCGAGAAATAACACTGCAAAACCATAATAAAGAACGCCATTGTGTCTGAATCCAAATGACAATGATCTCATTTCCATAATTAGGATTGAACATTATTGTACATTACTGAACAAGATAAAGAGCCTATAATCTCAGTGTACTATGTTGATGTACCAAAAATATACGGATTATTCCGTAAGTACAGGAAAAGTCCTACAAGGTGCCATTCTTTCAATGATGTTTTGCCATGTGTTATTTATGAAACAATTCCGTGAAAAAAATCTGTACGTATAGCATGATTGAAAATATGCTAAAAGACTAGCTACCACAGTTGAAATCCATAATTTCTATCATTTGAATGTTTAACCAGAAACATTCAACGAGTATGATTATTTAGTGAGATCAATGGAAAGTTTGATATTTATGATATTTTCGAATACTGACCGACTCCTTTACGAAGACCGTGATTGGATTTGTCAAAAATAGCTTTTGTCATTAGCCTCAAGCCAGAAGTAAGAGCCCCCGATGCAGCCAAACCAGCAAACATCGACTGCAAGAACAGACGAGCACAATGGTGGTCCAACTTGATTACTATCTAGAAAAGTAATTTTTAAGAAGAGCGAAACATGCTTTAGCTACAAATCTTACTTGGACGAACTCGGGACACATGAATGACAAATCACCAACAAGTCCACCTTGAACATGAGCATCTGCAACTCCAAAAGCAGCAACAAAAACGCAAATGCCTATATAATTTCCAATTCCTCCTTTACCTCCTGTGGCTAGATCCAACTGGAACCGTACAAATTTGATTACATCAATGGGGTTTAGAAACAAAAAAAATTCTTTAGAAGGATCGTACAAACTGACTAATAGCAGAACTTACAACTAGAAGTCCTAAAGTACCAAGGGAAAATAGAATGTATCCGAAGATGTTGCGCATCCTAGTGTTAATCTTTGCCTCATTGTAAGCAAGTATCAGCATTGTTCCAACTGCAAATGGTTGATAAACGAGGGTAAGTACCCTCGAAGGATGGTAAAGCTGCAAAAGTAGAAAAATCATAAATTCCTCAAATTTCAAAGGTATAAATCCATAAAATATTGAAGTAAGCAGATAGAAAAGAATGTCCAATATTGAATATTAGTTCCGGATAATCAAGGGAATGGAAGAACAACACAATACTGCAGTCCATTACTGCATGTGTCAACAAAAACGTCATTTTTTAATCGTGCATTGTACTATTGTGACTCTCAACCATGCAGAAAACAAGAACTTGAAAAAATCCAGGGCTGAATAACTAAAGAAATAAGATGCTTACGGGAAATAATGCATAGTAGTAATCTGCTATTGTCATTATACTATTCCATGCCATAAGCGATCCAAGTCCAAGAAACCAGCAAACGACGGTCGCCTTTCCTTTTCCCTGATGTTTGATTCAAAAAGGAAAGATTAAACAAACGTTCAAAAATACAAGAGCACGTTGTAGCACAACCAAACGTGTTGTATCGCTCAAACCTCGAGCCTGGTTGGAGTACTTGGGACGCCGTTTGAATCAACAATAGTCATGGTTGCTCCTCCTGTAAGAGAATCCGACAAGAGAAGAAAAAATATTGTAAACAACCCAAAGAATCTTATTAAAAGACAACCAACCAGTACAATGCATAATTCCTTATACATAAAAAGGCAAATTTTTACACTAAACCCTTTGTTCCGTTCGCAGAAAGCAAGTAGGACTAACTGGGATTCATAACGAACAAAAAATAATCTGAAATTACCTTTTGACTAACAGTAAATGGATACGACAGATTTGTATATGGAAGAAGAGAATGACAAAAGTGTTTTTCGTCTTATTCAATCTGATAGACGCAATGAGTCACGAATCTTTAGGTTTTTATAAGTAGATGGCTTAATTTCAGCGAAGTTTGTTAAAAACTGAGTAAATTGTGACAATCGTCACCAACCTTTACTCTCTTTTGCGCTTTTATCCTTAACCTTTATTTCTTGACATTTTTATTTCACAACTAGTAGCCATCGTGCTTGATAATAGTTTTTGTCCGAATTTGTATTTATTTTTACGTTTGTATAAACTCAAGGGCAAACTTGACATTTCAAGCCACGTTAAAAAAAAATGTTATTGTGGACGATCGCCGCTAATTTATGAAAAACCAAGGATACGAATGTAAAGAGATGACGGTTGACGATAAAAGCACAGAATAGGGTAAAGGTTGGGATGATGGCCGCAATTTACACTTTAAAATTTCATCACCTAGTTAGAATCGTTAACTAAAACCTTAAGTATCACTATTAAATTCCAACTCCAACACATATGGAATTCAATAGTATTCAATCCATAACGGGTCTCTTAACGGGATCCTCAAGTTCCAATCACAATTCCGTTGAAAATCATGAAAGAAAACAAACTTATTGATATTAGTCAATTTTTTGCACGTGAAAATTTCAAACCTTACGCCTTTTTGCTTTTATTTTGGGAAAATCAGTTTGTCACAACTCGAAACTTCGATCGGTTGCAATTGGGATTGGAAGTGGGGCTAACACTTTTTTTTTTCCTTGGAGACAAAAGATAATTGGAACTCTTGTGGCCCTGCTTAAGTTGAGAGCTCGACTCTTACTTTCATTGGTCCCACAGTGACCGCCCCAGCTGCAATTTCTGGTTCCTCAAGCCTAGGGTACAAAGATAGGTCGAGTCTGAGCGAATATCAAATCAAGCGGTTCAATAATTTTATTCAAATGGTCCATTGATTATTGATTAATGACTCTAAATACATAACGTGTATTATTTTTCATAACTTCTGAATGAGATGACTCAACGTAATATCATACGCATAAAACTAACCCTAGTCAAATTGTTAAAAAACAGATCATATTGTAAAAAGCGGTACAAATCACGATGTAATTGTTTAGCTGAATTGATCATTATTATCAAAATCAGAACACATCAATCAATTCAAATAGAAAATTGAAGAGTTGTAAAACCCACCAAAGAATCGACCGTATCATGCCAATATTCTTCTTCCTCTTACCATCGGTTCAATCTAATTCCTTTGACCTTTGACTTTTTTTAGGATCAATGTCCCATCCAATTTTTAAAATTTAAAAATTTAGAACCAATTATAAAAGAAAATGTTATTTAACAGAGTTGTAATTCCAATTTAGACGACGTTAATGTGACATTACATAATAAATTAAATTAAATGATTCATTTTATTTCACATTTCATTTAGGTTTCATAACATTATTAAAGTCATATGGACGGTGCCAAAAATAATTTCGTTTTCCGGACCTTAATTGTAAATGATAATTGAAGAAGGTGGCCACGCCAAATAGTTTCTGCGATTGGACCGACGTAGACTGCATACTTCTTACTGGCTGCATGTCATTTTTCTTATGGTTTTAATTGATTAATAATGAATATCCAAAAGGTGTTGTTGCCGACCACTAACAAAACCTACTTTCGTCTGGCCTAAGTCAGAGCCGCAAGTTGCAATAAAAGGAAAATTTGAATATATATAGATGATCGTGATGTATAATAAATTTACATGTACTTTAAGAATTACATAATGAATTACATTTCATTTTATCATTTGTCAATTTAAAATACAGTCAATTTTTTCATTCAATCATTCTCTCCCACATCATATTATGTAATATTTTGTGTACAAATATCAAAATCCTTTGAGAATGTGTGTTTGAATCTCATCACAAAAGAAAGTGACTCGGAACTCGCTGATTTTTAATGAGAATAGAATTTAAACACTTTGTGTGTTTGAATTTCATTTTAATGAGAATTGATTTTTTGAAATAGAGAATATGTGGGGGGAAAAGTAATGAAAAATTTTAGATTTTTGTGTAATTTTATTTTATTTGAAAAATGTGTTGTTGATAGGAAGAAAGAGAAAAAATTAGTGTCAATTTGGGCAAAAATTTTATGGTTGGAAGACATGGTGATGACAATCCAACTCAATTATTGAAGATGCAAAATTAAATCAATTAATATTTAATTAATTAGACAATAAAAAAGGTAAAACTTTAATTGCCTTTTTAAGAAAAAACAACCGCATGATGTAAGAATTTTGTATTAGTACATGTTTGTGACGCCACGTATATCACAGCCAAATCTTCTTAAATATTCTGACATTCTTTACAATTTCGTACGCTAACAGTTGCTCCTCCTCCTCCCCCACCCACGTATGTTTATACACAATTCTCTATATTCATGTGTGTATATATTGATTTGAGTATATGGGCTTAACTTCTCTTTCTTGTATTTGAAATTGTTTGCAGAATTAATGGCGTCGATTCAACCCGTAACTGAGTTGGATTCCGGCACGGTGGATTCAGTCTCCTCCACGCCTAGGTCGGATCAGCACCACCTAAATGATGACGTCTCCGCCGTGCAGCAACCTCGGCTTCGCTTCATGTGCAGCTTTGGCGGCAAAATCCTCCCCCGACCGCACGATAACCAGCTCCGTTATGTAGGCGGCGACACCCGAATCGTCGCCGTTCACCGCCACATAACCTTCTCCTCTTTCCTCTTGAAACTTTCCAAGCTCTCCGGTACAATCAATATATGCATAAAGTACCAGCTTCCAAACGAAGAACTGGACTCTCTGATTACAGTCACTACAGATGAGGATGTAGAGAATATGATGGAGGAATATGATCGGCTCAGCCAGAATCAGAAAACAGCTCGTCTCAGGCTTTTCCTCTTCTCGACGGATGCTGATTCGAGAGCCTCTAGTATCAGCTCCCTCCTCGACGGCTCCGCCAAGCGGCAAAACTGGTTTTTCGATGCTCTCAATGGAGGCTCGAGTCCGGGTCTGGAGCGTGGGCGGTCCGAAGTCTCGTCAATTGTATCTGAAGTTCCGGATTATTTATTTGGATTGGATAATTCGGATGATGCTATAAGAGAATCCAAATTAAGGAACAAGAACCTTCTGAACGACAATGTATCGTTATCGGATCCGGGTTCACCAGCTCCGGTTGTTTCTTCGCCGTTTTGCTCCACCTCATCATCTCTGGCACCACCTAGTATGCCTGGGATTCCGGATCTTCCACCGGTGAGAACGAAACCTGTTAACCCAAACCCGCTTCCTGCAGTTGAGCCCAAGGAAAGTCAAGCAATTGAGGGTGTGTCTGAGGTGGTAACTGACAAAATGGGTCCTCCACAATCCGGATATGCGGGTGCTCCGACATGGCATTATCCGGGTCAAACCGTGCAACATGTACCTGCTATGTATTATGTTCCGGGAACTGCACAACCCGGAAGTAATCCGTTTCCACCTGTTCCAATCCGAACTCAGTATATTCAACAAATCCCTCTTGCTCCGGGTCAAATACCAGTCCTGTACCCTCAATCTCAACCCGTACCCGGTGTCAATCAAGTTTATGGTGCCGGAGTGATGCAATATGAAATGCCTACACGGATTATGCCTGAAGGTGCAAACCAAACAGTGTATTATGCAACCCGAAATGCTGCTGCAATACCAGGTTCTTATCCGGGTATCGTGGTTTCGGGCGGGGAAGAAATGCAGGGATCCGGAACAGAAGGTATGGCGAGTCGGATTTCTCATGGATCTTGAATATTTGGTTTATGTAACTTGAGTTGATTTTTGTGCTTTCATTGATTATCGAAGCATATTATATATCGTATGTTTGTTTTGGAATTGGAATTGGATTTGGATTTGGATTTGGGAATGATTTTATGTAAGGAAAATGTAAATAAAATTTAAAATATTTCTTATTTGTAGAATATATTTATTTACAACAACTGTTAATTCGCCGTGTATTTCTAATTTGTATATACTGAGAATAACGCTTAAAACATGTTTAGGAAGTGTTATGAACAATTTAAATTATAAATAAATAAAAAGAATGAATAAATTTAGTGAGAAGAAAAATAGTAAGAGGATGAATGTACGAGGCTTGAAAGAGTTGGTTTTGAAAACAAGTATTGATAATGATCGAGACATATGGGTTCATATCCTTAGCATCCACGAGGTCCTAAGTTATCTCTTGATTTATCTACCAATAATGGTAAAATCAACTCGGTTAATATAGTTTGTGTTTTGTGCTATTATTTGGTTAGTGAGTATATATTAATAAATTAATCCTAAATTAGTAAAATTGTGAATCGTGTATTTCGCCTGCAGCGATGATTAGTATGTCTTTTTTTTTTAAACAAAATGATGATAAGATAACTGATAATTGAACTGCGACAACCATACTCATTTGATCTTTTTATATGTACATCAAAATTGATCTAAAGGTTTACATAATCAACTTTTTCATCAAATCATTTTCCTCCAAAACATCTTTGGTACTTTCTGGATTTCACTTTTCATACAACTAACATAATTCTACTAAAGAATATTAGCATAAAAAGTTTTTACATATGAAGTTCATCGTGCAAAACGGCTCAATATTACAATTTTTTATTTTTTATTTTTTAGCATTTTCACTCTTATTTCAACATTTCATCGAGACTAATCATCATTTTTATCTATTTTAATCCAATTTCTCAATAAAAGCGGATGAAATGACGAACATATTTTCATATTTAAATAAAGCACCACCGTTTGCAATTTTTCTAGGATCTATATAACATCCCTTATTCTAAAAATCGCCATAAAAACCAGATTTTTGGCCATGCTACACTTTTTACTTCCAATGAACTTGAGTTTCAGCATTGGCACGTTTATTTGTACACATGATCTGCTTTCCTCCAAATCGATCTGAGGATTGGGTTTCAGAAATTTTTCTTGATTTTTTTTTTTAATCATTATTTTGTGTGTGTGTGAAGTTTCCATGGAGAGAATGGTACGGAAATGAATTTCTTTTTCCATGTAGTTTTTCCTCTTACAATTTCATCGTTTTTTGATTTCCCTTTTATCCGAAGGAGATGAGTGTAGCTAAATGGCTCCTGATTTAAGGGTCCCAGTAATCCATTTCCCTCAAGAATCCCTGATGAAAATGAATATCCATTCAAAAACGGTGATTATTTTGTTGAATTCCAACATTTATCAGTTCAACTTGCTGAGGCTCACAAAGGGGTTGAAGTTGAACTACATCTGAACTCCCACATTCTCTTCTGTATTCCAATATAATGTTAGAGCTGGTAATTAATTCTCAAAAAATTCATCAGGAATTGCTTGAAAAAATCAATGAAATTTCAAATTATCCCAGTTCGTTATTCAACTAAGTAAAAATTGCAATAAAAAGGTGTTGGTGGTTGAGGAGAAAGAAGAGATAATTTTTTTTAAAATAATTTATAGGAGAATCGTTTGTATTTTTTTTATTTTTTATTTTTAAGAGTATGGTTGTAATTAGTTCTTTATTTCTCGTTTCTCTTCTCTTTATTTTATTTAAATGAAAATGATGATTTCAACAATAAAATGTTGAAATAAGAGAAGCGTAAAAAAAAATGCAACACAGAAACGTTTTGATCTAAACCCATTCTACTAATATCAACTAAAAACAATTTGTCATGTTCAATGGGTCCTGTTGACTGAAAGCTGCAAGTCCACAGTGTGTAGAACAAGTAAATTTGAGTTTGCTGTCGCTTCAATGAACATTGCATATTTATATTTAAAATTATTTAGGACCTGTTTGATTCATCAATATTTTTCATGGAAAATGGAAAACAAATTCCATCTTCCACAAATGCCTTATTTAATGCACAATATTTTCTTGACAGACGCAAAATTTTAACGTTGGGGACACAATCGAACTTAAAAAAAAGTTGCGAGAAATTTTACAATCGAAAATTTACATAGAACATGACTTTTTCGAATGTAAAATTTCGAAAATTTCGAAAATTTTCTAATTAAATGATAAAAATTACATTGAGAAATTTGTATCGCAAAAATAATAAATGTTAATGAAATAATTGAATTTTTATTTTTTAAAAAATGCGAGTTAGATATCTTTTTAAAGACTCACATTTTACGTATTTTTAACTATTTTCGATATATAAACAATTTGTAAATTCGATTAGCGTACAATCGTCGAAATTTTTTTAAAATTAGTATATTATTGAAATTCAAATTTATTTTGATTTTACCCCTGTTTAGTGAAGATTAAAATTAAATTTTAGTAAATTTTGATAAAAAATTCAACGGTTATGAATTACATGAAATATGTCATTAAAATTAATTGTTAATTTAGATTAAAATTAAAATTAAAATTTCAACCAACCGTGAAATTCATTTTATCTCCACCAAAATCCCACTCTTGCAATCAAACATACCCTTGTATAAGAAAAAGCAAGTTGCAATAATAGTTTTGACTGTCAACTACAAAACTACTGAAAACAATTAAATCATTACAAAGCAAACTTGAAAAGATTCGAATATTAAAAGCTAGGACTTCTATCTCCACCCATTTTCCTTTCATAAAATAAAACCATGTAATAGACAAATATTCACTTGTGCTAATGACCGATATCCTCAAACTATTCGACTCTATCAAGTAGAGACAAACATAGGTAAGAATTTCATGTATCTCGAGTAGAAGCAAAATTGTTATGTCATGTTATGAATTTAACCATTGGATAGACCAGCCAAGATGAAAATTAATTTTCAATTTTGCAGTCATCCAGTAAATAAGATCAAATTAGTTTCGACTTGATTTAGAAGTTGAGCTCACCGAAAAATACTACCTACTGAGCTAAATAATAGCTTCGATTCAGCCAAAATTTCTCTGCTCCTAGCAATCATAAAACCAGTCTGCAGAGTAACTATTGCTATACGTACAAGTAAACTAACAACATACACCATCTCCTCAAATCTCCAAGGGGCAAAAGGTTGACATATTACGGGTCGTCCCTCCGTATCTTACTTGAATATCTGGTTATCTGTAGGTAATTCCATCGATAATTGCAATATAATCTGCTCCAGCACATAAACGAGAATACCTGAGTAATAACTATGTCAGGATGTCCACGGTCAATGTAGCAATCCCTTTTGTTTTGATAATTGGAGAAAAGTGATCAACGATTTGCTGCTTAAGAGAAACAGCACTCCACACTGTTCATTCCACAGTGACAGCTCTCCTTTCTAGTGATGAGTCCAAAAAGTCCAAACACAACTTGGTGAGAGGAGCAAGTTTATGAGATGGTCCACTAAATATTGTTTCCCAATTTTTCTCATATGGTATATACGGGATTCGAGTTTGATTTTTTTCCTCACTGAATTCTGCTAGTTCACCATAGATGGATGCATAACCAATTTTTTCTGCCAGGGAAAATATTTAAACGAGATTAAAATGAGTATGCTCAGTAATGTCTGCCCAAACGATAAAATACCCAACCAAACATCACAAGGATGCTGAACGGGTTTTACGCAAAATAACTTCAATATCATAATGCACGAGAGCAGTGCTACTGTGCATCAAGTAGAATATTAACTTCAAGAATCAAAAGTGGTGAAATATTCTAAACTGAGTGTATAAAATCTCTTTTGTAAGCAGATTACCTTAACAGTACATTCAAAAAAACAGTGTATTACCTTTTTCCTCAAGATTGCTTGGATTTTGCTGGCGAGTAATGCTCTGGTTATGGCCTTGCTCACCATAGGAATTGAAGAGAACATACTCATAATTTCTATTCATGTAAGCCAACAAACCATGGGCTGGTTTTACATCTGCAACTTCATCTTCCAATTTAGGACTTGTTTGAAGAAAACCAAGTCTTCCGCCCTGAGCCTGCAATATGAGTATATAAGAGAGGTCAAAATCATTAATACAAGGTGCAATATGAGTATATAAGAGACGTCTAAATAATTACTACAAAGTGCCATGTCCTCTACTTTAATGGCTGGAACTCACTGCAAGTTCGTCTTGAACTGGGGTTGTTCCTTAGTACGAAACCCAACTGAGAAATAATACGAGAGCTTACACCCTCTAAGCAGCAGAAGCTTATTCACATTATCTCTACCTAGTATTTAATCTCATTAGATTATAAAAATAAATTTACCTTGCTTGCAAACCAGGTAGCCAAGGGAACAGGATTTTCTACATTGAACAGTAAGATAGCCCCGTCTACGCCCTGTAATGTGGCTTCAGTAGACTCCACACATTCAGATGTCTTAGGAAGAAGGGCAAGAACAGCAAAGGTGGAACCATCCAAGGAACATGTTATATCTGCACAGATAACATAATATTGACCAAGAAAAAGATTTACTGAAGAAGAAAGCATTTTCAACAGGTCTGCAATATCTTGTTTTGGAAAAATTAGTTAAAATCTCTTAGCACCATACAGTTATATATAAAGCCATCAAATTATCTTTGGCCTTAAACAAGGGTCCAATCATACCCAATTCCAGTGGCACGGAAAGAAATTGTAAATAAATTCGACGAACTTTATGTGAGTGGGTGCTTCCTATTTTCATGATTGTCTCAGCTAATAGTTATATTGAAATGATTTATCTTAGATGTTTGACACAAAAACAGAATCTCAAAAGATAAAAGATTTCCTTTTCTCCAATTTTACAATTGACTCTCACTTCTTCTAACAGGGAAAAAAAATGCTAGAAAGAAATAAGGATAGAGACCTTCTACATGAAGCTTGTAGGACCAAGATATAGACAGCTTTGACATACTCCATACAGTCAATTGTGGGTTTGAACCTCGTGATGCTGACACAAGAAATGTCGACTTCCCAACAAATGAAAGCGTCGAAATTGGCTGTTACAGCAAAAAGTAATTTTTCAAATGATCACAAATCATTTTGACTTGAAATATTTTAAGAGTGCAAAATAAGTCAACATGCATAAAATGGAGAACAGTTTGCAATACATCTCATAGTAGATATCTCAAAGGGAAATAAAATTTTCCAGGCGACTTAACACGTTTCTTTCCCCAATTTTTTTTAAAAAAAACAGCAATAGAAAGCTTTGTAATATTACCTCAAGAGTGTCTCCAATTACTGCCACCAGAATATTCTGATCTGGATCCCACAATGTAACAACATTTTCTGCAGCAACAGCCAATACAGACCCATCGGCAGAAAATGCAGCAGCTGTCATAGGCCTTTTCCTACCAAAAACAAAACCTTGGTTATTAGGTATATGTATAAGAAAATCTACCTTTAACATATATATCAATCTACTTAAATGTGCATTTTTTGTCATAATAAAGGCTTGTATCAGATAAAACCTATGACGTACCAACACGACACGTAGGCATTACAAAAAAGTAGTGACACGACACATCATCGACATATTGATTACATTCTTTAAAATTCTTCATTTGTATAGTATAAATTTAGTTTTATAATTGTTATTAATTTTTCTCGTTAAAATCTTTTAAATATGAATACATATTTGTTATCTAATAACTTTGAGTTAAAAATATTATATATTTTGATAAAGAAAAAAAAAAGGCCATGGAAAAGTGTCCAAGGAGTGCCGGCATCCGACATGTAACTAGATATAAAGTTCATAATTGTGAGAGCACATAACAGAACCTGGAGGAATTTATAACCTTGATGTTATATTACAATAGTCTAAACAAGGTTTCTCAATTATCTGTTGAAGCGAAGACATAATAGTTTGGAGAGAGAGAATACTTGTATGAACCAACAGCATGGCACCTCCAGCCACTACTCTGAAGCATCTGGTCCTTCAGGTGGGTGTCATGCATACGAACCCAAATCTGCCAATCTGAAATCATTATTAAGGGAAAGTTTACAGAACAAATCACTCAAAGTAGTCCACCCACCTTGAAGTCGCCACCATATGAGGAAGTGATAGCCATATTACAAGTTGGATGGAATGCAATAGAAGAGACACTAGCCTCCCTTTATAGAAGGAAAAAAAAATATTAGGATATCTAGAATAGAGTATTTTACATGGAGGGGAAGAGAGGCATTTTTTCATATGAAATTACTGCTGCAGCAATATAAAAGTGTTAGAAGATAATGATAAACCTGTGTGGTTCGTATATGACAGTAGATAAGCTGAAGTCTTTGTTTTGAGAGCCACAAGCCCAGAACTTTAGACTTACAAGGCCACCTATCTTTTCTTCAGGAAGTCTAGTTTCAACTGTGCCCATGGTAGAACCATCTCGGGAGAGGGCTACCAAATTCACTTTTACCTGCAAAGCCATATTATGAAAGTCTAATCACGGTGATTCGATTCCAATTGCACCGAATATTAGTTGGAGAAATGTGCTGGAAAGTAAAATGCAAAATGTTCTTCATAAAATTTTCTGGGACTGTTTTTATAAAAATTCTTTGAGACTTTTTAAAGTGATCAAGACTGATGTGAAAATCTAGAGATTCTCAAGTCAACATGAAAACACAGAGCCAAAAAGCAACAAAGAAAGCTAGACAAAAAAATATGTAAAAATGAAGAATATTATGCCATACCAAACCGTAAGTGCATTTAGTGAAAATGATTTAAAAAGAGTATTTATACCATAACTTCATCACCTGGCTGATGGTTCCTTTCACAGATTTGGACCTGAAAACATGTAAATCAAGAGATCACCTTCTAAAAGATAATATGCTGCAAAAATGAACTTACAAAAGATTGTGAATTTTAAAATTTCGAAAAAGAAAAACCTCAGACCTAGAAACTTTAAAGATGTTCAAAATTATGTGATCACTTATTATCTCAGAAACTAATTATGATTCATGACCCCATCACCCTCACAATACCCCCACCCTAACACCACCAAAAAAAAAAAAATGCCTGCAGTGGAGATACTGAACATCAGCACACAGGATGGTGAAAAAGAAAAACTAGTGTCCAATACACATGACAAAATCAATAGCTTAACTAATAAATCAATTTCACATGCTCACCTCGGAAATTTCACGGTCATTAAACAAGCTGTAGAACTGCACACTGTAATTGTCTGTTGGTATTGCAACCAACCCAGCAGTGTGATCAAAGACGACACCACTACCCGATTCTTCATATATATCAGAAACTGAACTCGGAAGCTGAAATTATAAAAGAAAAGATTTTTAAGCAAAGTGATCTATTATACAGTTACAATATAACCCATAAGTTCGTCACATATCACAAACATACAACAAGAATGAGGAACAGGCACAAGAGCATTCTAATAAATGTGAAGAGAGATCTCTGTCCTGATTCCAAATCATACCTACTCCCTCCCCCTAATAGGGAATGACAAGATAACAGTGACAAAATAGATAGCATAAATTACAGTTGAAGTCTTAATATAGATGTTTGTATTTGATCCCAAATGCTGCTAATTGCCATTAACGATACTTATGACATATTAATCATGCAAACGTATGGCAGATATTGACAACCGTGTGACAGCAAGATCTTTGACGCAACTATAAAGAAAAAAAAATTAGAGAGAATTGTGAAGAGACAAAAATTACCGAAAAAAGTACCCAGAATATCATCTATACAGGTTTTAGATAAGTTTGTCAAAGGTAACATTTCAAAAAAATATCTCAAATAAAACATTTTATTGAAGTAACGAATACAGCTTTCACTATTTTCTTTATTTTCATAAGAGAAAGACAGTGGCTTATTGCAACAAACCTTAATCCCTGAAATGGACCTCAAGATCTCCATTGAAGGCATTCTGAGTAGATGAATTCGATTATTTGTACAGGATATCTGAAGAAATTTACTATTAAGAACTCATTCAACAGAAGCAGATACAAGATGATGTACCAAAAAAAAAAAATCTTGGCTAAAACTTAGATGAATTTCTTACAGAGGATAGTGAAGGATCTGAAGAATTTGTGAAATATAGAAGCGGAGATCCAATTCTTGGAAGAAATTTTTTCTTCCCAGTGTCTAATTGCCATACCACAAAAACACCCTCTCTCCCACCTGGATCCAGTTAAAGATCTTATTATGACAAAAATGCAACATGCAACATAAACAGATCAAATGAGTGCAATAAAAAAAGATAGAAACAAATGAAAATGCCTCCTACAAATTTTGAACTACTGCATCGACCTGGTCAATAGTGTTAACAAATTGCATATGTATACCTGAAAATAAATAGGCGCCATCTGAAGAGAAAAAGAGAACATTCACTTCTGCAGAATGCCAATGCCATGTCGTGCAAGAATCAGCATCATCATTGCCCCTCACTCCAGGCCTTTCCTCTGCGTCCTTACTAAATCCTCCACTAATAAATTTATCACCGGTAGAGAATGTTCTGTGACCAACACCTCTCCATAATAAGATCCTTCCTGTTACATCACCTGCTGCTACCACCCTTTCAGTAGGATGAAAAGCAAGAGTGGTAAACGTTTTCGTATGATGCAATCTGATTTTCTTATAAATAGCATTATCAGAATCTTTTGTCGGAATTTCCCATATTCGAAGCCTGCGTGTTTCGCATATTCCAATGTATTCCCCAGAAGGACTAATAGTTATGCAACCCGGTTTATGAGTCTGCAAAACAGTGAATGCATGATCTCAAATACATAAAAATGGGCTCCTGAAGTTAAAAAAAATTGTTCACAGATGAAAAAAAAAGTTAGATAATGCACAGCATATCAAACAATAATAAATAATTTTCATATTAAACATAATATCCAGTGATTTCCAATATTATTTAATTAAGCTCTCCTTCAAATTCTTTTAAAACAAATCACCTCATCTAGCCGAAGTTACATAGCTTCTCCTCAAATTAGTAGGTCTGCATCGAGTAGCATTCATTTCTCTTTCAATCTCGTGCACAATTTATGAGCAATGATGCATATATTTCACATGGATCTAGAAATTCAATTGATTCTAATTGTTGAATTTCCCCCTTCAATATATATAGACACTTACATACTAGTTTTCACCAACAACCGAAATAGCTCCAATCCTACGAGAATAATTGCTCAATTTCAAAGACAAACATTAGGCCATCGGAATCATGTAACAATTATTATTCGTATATTGAGTATTTATCACAGGAAGAAGGCACCCTATTGAAATCTGGTTTTATCCGTGGTCAAACTGACACATCTTCTTGAGTGTAAAAAAGAACATGGCTGAAAATGAAGCTCACCAAAACGTTATCGTGTTCACAGTTACATAACCATATATGAAGAGGACCATAAGAGACATTCTAACAGTATTTCTAATATAGATAGAAATAAAATATATTACAGAGAAGGAGAACAGATTATGCAGTTGCAGATAATACCACAACTTTATTAGAATGCATCTACTGGCGAAACTTATAAGATTAGAACTAAAATCGTAATTGCATTATTGTATTTCTAGATTGTCTTCATACTCACAGCATAACACAAGCGTAACACATTCTACCCAAGACTCCAATCACATGGTAAATGACATGTTCTTATATAATAAAGAGAGTTTATGTGCGTAGTGGTAGTACTTGTAAAAAGGCAACCCATAAATAACATAAAGCAATGCACATAAATTAAAATGTACCTCTGCCAAGCTTACTCCACCAGCTAAACGAGATTTTGTTAAATTACATTTCCGAATTTGTCCACCTGAAGAATTAGGTTGTCCTTCCTTTTCTCTCTCAGTTTCAATATAGATGTAAGCAAAAAGATCGAGAGACTTTCCTTTTCTCTCCGTTGGCTGGCTTAATAGACTTGGAATAACCTTATTGGGTCAATGACACGTCATTTAAGACACAAAACCATTAAAAAGAAAAACGCCATAGAAAATTGAAAATAACATAATATACTTATCTTATTCTAGTATACCATGACAAATAAATGCTGATCATGAAAACAAAAAGGAAAAGAAAAGACTGTTTCCACACAATTTCAGATTGATTACCAAGAATAGTAATAAAAACGCAAAATATAGATAAATTAGATGTAATTCTAGTGAAAAAGCTCCAAAAAAGCTAAACAGTCTCGATTGTAATTAAAAAAAAAAAATAGCTTTGATGAAGTAGAATACTAACGTGAGATTCTAGCCAAATTAATTTAGGTCAAATTACCATGGAGTGGATAGGGAACCCAATATCAATAGTCCTAATTAATTCTGGCGCCATGAAATCCCAGAACCTAATTTTTCCGTCAAGCGACGCCGTCCAGCAATGACACAAGACTTTGCTAGCTGGAGTAGAAGCTGGCACTACTATCACCGACGTCACTGGCGCGCCGTGGCCTTCCAGTTCACTTATCTGCAGAGACACATATTGCTATTAAATTTCGTTAAAAAAAAAACTGTGACTTGTGAGATGTTGAGAAAAAACAGAACCTGTAGGCCTGTTGAGGTACTGAAAATTGACAAGGTGTTGCCGGTGCAAACGAGTATCCGCTTGGCGTCGTTTGAAAACGCCGGCGGCGATGACACGAAGCTTTTTCCGCCAGTGATCATTTTGTACCTTGTCTTCTCTCTCTCTACAATTGAATCACAAATGGGGCGTCGATTGAGTGAAGATGGTGACTTTGTTGCAGTGTGTAAACCCTATAATTCCTGTAAACCCTGGTCGCTGTTTCGTGAATTTTGTTTCAAATCCTTAATGTACTATTACGTGGATCAGGCCTGAAATGACGGTGGACTTATGGAATAATTCAGGCCCAAGATAAGCGACCCAATTATTGGCTCATTAGGAAATAATACACGGCCAAGCACAAAAACAAATAAAATTGACACCGAACACGTCATTATGCAGAACCGAACAATAATTTTTACCTCGTACAAATAAATGACACCATACACGTCATTAACACTTAGCAGAGTTTAGCCCACCCGCTCAGTATAACTGTACGCAGGAGATGAGCACAGCGAAAGAGAAAACCCAAAATTCGCAGATAAAAATCGATTAATCGGTCCAATATTATTTATTCACACGAACAATTTGAATCCTCAAAGATCCTAATTCAGTCACGCATACAGCATATAATTTTATCGTATGGCATCACCGAATAAACCTCCGGCGGAAGCCGTTCGATCACCATCGGCGATCCTTCACCAGCCTGCCTCCCCACGTTTCCCTTCCGGCACGCCCACCTCCGGGGCCCATCGTAAGATTGCGATTGCTGTGGATCTCAGCGATGAGAGCGCTTTCGCCGTGAAGTGGGCTGTTCAGAACTACCTTCGTCCGGGCGATGCTGTTGTCCTCCTCCATGTCCGGCCCACATCCGTACTCTACGGCGCCGATTGGGGTTCAACCGATGTCTCTGTCGACGCGGCAGATGAGAAATCACAGCAGGAGCTCGAGGATGATTTCGATAATTTCACTACCACTAAGGCGAATGACATGGCGCAACCCTTGGTGGAGGCGAATATTCCGTTCAAGATCCATATAGTAAAGGACCACGACATGAAGGAGAGGCTGTGTTTGGAAGTGGAGAGGCTCGGGTTGAGTGCGGTGATCATGGGAAGCAGGGGATTTGGGGCGTCGAGGAGGAGCACGAAAGGGAGGCTTGGGAGTGTGAGTGATTACTGTGTGCAGCACTGCGTGTGCCCAATTGTGGTGGTGAGGTATCCAGATGAGAAAGATGGTGGCTTTGCTAATGCTGCTGGCATTGGAAATGGGGGTTCCGCTAAGTCCGTCGACAAGGATGACTTGAGTCTGCATTCAGTGCCTGAAGAGGAGCCCGAGTACCATGATGCTTCAGACAAAACTACAGGTATGAGATAATTATTAGATATGCATATAACCATCAATTAATATCTGTTTTTGGTTGTGTTATTGAATCGTAATATTGCATTATATGAGAGACGAAATGAAGGAGGTGAGGAAAAACATAAGACCACAGTTTGGATTTGTTATAATGGGCTTTTCTGATAATTGATTGAGATAGTGTGCCGTTTTGTTCGAAAAGGAATGTTGTGGCTGGTGTTTGAATGGATTGATTAATGGGGTTTTCACTGGAAGCGTGATGAATCGGACTTTAGATTCAAAAGAACTTTTTAGCAACCTTTGAATGGAAGTATAATTGGATGCATTCCTAAAATTCCACATAACTGGATTCAAAAACCAAAAAGTAGGCAACAAAAACTTGTTATTCAAAAGAGTACCGAGCTTGGACAGAAATTGAGAGCGCATGTATTTATTCAGTATATCGTTTTACTTGGCAATACTATAATGAGTCTTGTTAAACTACAATTTAGACTGAAAAGGGATAGGATGTAACTTCTCAGTTATCATGCTGGTATTTCTTCTTTGAAAGGATGGAATCTACTAATCACATGCATGGTAGAAGACATGAACCTCTATGGATGGCAATTGCAATATCTTTGCCAGTTCATTCTCTTGAAGCAATTTATATTCCTTTGACGTGATTAACCATGCATCTCTTCTACCAGACGATTCTTTGAAACTTTTGTTCACTGTTTTTCATCCTTTCATTTCTATATAATGTAGATATGGAGAAGACTTCTTGAGCAAATGGGAAATGGAGAGACCTGGGTGTTCCTAAGCTAGTCAAAGTTAAGTGATATCTATGAATATTGATTTGTGGGTCGTTTCTACTTATGTTTGGTAGCTGTGTTTTCACTCTGTGTAGCTTGAAATAAGTGACTTTGTTGATGAGTTTTTTCAATCCATTCCTTTCCATTTGCTGCTCTAAGTTAGCTTTCAGAATGATGCTTTGCAAACTTATCCTTTCAGTTTTATTTTATTATACTTAATGGCATTTCAAAGGTAAATTAGATGTAACCAGCGGTATTAAATTATAAAATGAAGTTAAAATTTCTGTTAATATCAACTATTATATCATGAAAACTGAACGTGGAATAGTTCCCGGGACGTACCCCCAGCGTACTTGAAGAAATTCAAACGGAAAATTCAGAAAAATGTTTATTTCTAATTTCGGATGGTTGTTTTGTGTGACTAATTTACCCAAGTGCCTAACCAGATTTGCAAAGTGGTGATTTTCGGAAGTCTAGGTAGAAGATTGATTGGTTATAATAACTTTATTCTTGCTGGGCCCTGATTTATTTTATTTTTTTCTACTTTTAAGCGGTGTCAACGCCTTAGCGTAAGCAAAACGTCTCGTTCGGTGCTTTTTTGCGCTTTATTTTATGGGAACAATACATAACTCATAGTTTTAAAGATTACATTTCATAAATAACAATCTCATTAAAAAATTTCAAAAATCAGGTGATAAATAAATTTATTAAATAATATAATATAATATAATATATATTAATTATTTATACACATGCCACCTCACCTACAACGTCATATCACCCTACTACACCACCTTCTCTCCACCTCTCCACCGGAGACAGCCATCAACTCCGGCGACTGCTCCGGCGATCACTCCGACGATTGCTCCGGTGACTTCTCCGGTGACTGCTCCGACGACTTCTCCGACTATCACTCCGACGACTATTCCGGCGACCACTCCGGTGATTCAAAAATTTCCAGAAAATTAAAAATTGAAAATCACACCCCACCCTCGTGGATCCACCTACCACCACCCCATCCCTGCCTCCACCTCGTAGAAAATTACCAGGAAAAAAATCTGTGTTCAGTGTGACTGTCTGTGACTAATTGTGACCAAATGTGTATTTAATGTGACTATTTGTGACCAAATTTGTGTTCATCGTGACTATCTGTGACCAATTGAATCTTAATTGTGACCGTATATGATCAAGTCACAATTAACACAAAATTAGCCACGATCAGTCGCAGTACACACATATCTGGTCACAAATGATTACTTCAGCACCACAATCCACCACTACCTCATCCAACTCAAATTCATGGCAATGAATTCCGAACTAATGTTTAACTAAAACTCTTCTCTATACCACCACCACTACCTCCAACTAAAATCTACGAGCATATATATTACCTTTACCTCAAATCCACAACAAGAATCATCACTTCCACCAACACCTTCAACAAACATCAACCATCTCACCACCAACACCAAATGTAGATCGACACAACTGCATATTCACACCACCCACAAATCCAATTAGTAAGTCAATGACAAGGTCATGCGATCAAGGTTCATCTTTACAAGTATTTTGTAGCTAGATTGTTTAAAGAAAGAGTTCATCAGAAGAAATAAAAAAATTGTTGCAGTATTTTCAAAATTCGAGCTTCAACAGGCTCACGTGAATTTTCTCAGATCGACGACTTAGCTGCTTTCAGCCACCACATTCTCTCCCTCACATCCACTACCTACGGCCTCCTCACACTCGACCCGCCACCGTCTGACCACCATCCTCCCATCACCACTGTTCCTCCTACACCAACCCCACCACCGCATCCGCCTCACTTCACCCTTGGTTCTCTCTTCCCCAGCCCACTCTCTGAACCCCGTTCTCTCAAGTCCCACTCTCTCGAAACCATCAACTACTAGGACTTCATGTCCGGTCTCGACGGTCGCATAATACGCTGAAAGAGAAGTAGATCAGAACAGCGGAACGGATCGGTGAGGCGGTTCTGCTGCGCCGCAATAGGTAGAGAGAGAGAGGGATGCCGACTGCCGTGGAAAAGGAGAGAGAGAGAGCTGAGCCGGACAGTAGAAAGAGAAGCAGATCGGCGCAGCAGAACGGGATCGGCGATGTGGTTCTACTGCTCCGCGATAGGTAGAGAGAGGGTTGCCGACTGCCGTAAAAAAGGGGGAGAGAGAGAGAGAGCTGAGCTGAGCCGGACGGTTGCCTGAGATGGATGTCGGCTGCCGTGAGATGGAAAGAGAAATGGGTCTTGAGATGTAGAGAGAGAGAAACGAGAGGGGAAATGTGATGAATTTTGGTATTGTTAATAATATTAAATATTTGAATTAACACCTGATTTTTAATTAAATAAAATTTAGACTTGATTTTTGAATTTAAAAACTTAAATGTCTGGTTTTAGGTAATTTTCTCTTATTTTATTTTCATGCCTAGGCATTTTAGCGTGCTCTTTTATGCTTTTTATGTCTTTCGACCTTTTTTTACACATTTTTTTCCTTTAATTATTAAATAATTTTTAGATTGATTTAAAAATTTAAAATAAGAAAACTTTTTCACGTTTTTTAACACCTAGTCTTTCCTAACCTCGTCTAGGTCGAATTTTGTCATCCACGTATCGTCACGTTTTACGTTTTTTGAATACCACTTTTAAGTAAAATCAAACATGGTATAAGAGGAAACGAAGGTAACCTAAAACTACGAATTGATAGTATTCATTCTTGATTTCTTGTGAAGAATTTGAAATTCCTTACAAGCTCAACCATTAATGTCAGCGATGAGATCATGAGTTTGAGCCAATGTTTGGTCTTCATTTTTTCAAAATTCATTTTTGACCATATATTATCCCATAAAATGATTTTATACACAAATTTAAATTTTTTTCTTATGTTTTAATCATAAATTTTCTAGTAAAATACATTTTGGTCCAAAGATGATACCCAAAGAGGGGTTCAGTCAGGGATGGATCCAGTATCGGCGAGCCGGAGCGGTCGCTTGTGTTGGATCGGCCCAAAAAAAATGAAATAAGATATATATATATATATATTTGTTACTTTATAATTTTCATTAAAACGTTGTGTAGATCATTTGGGAGAGATGACGCATTTTCATGGGAGATGCTTGAGTTCGATTCTCTTCAACAAAATTTTCCGTTTTAATTTTTAAACACGGTAAATAATAACTAAATATTAATTAATAATTGTACCATGTTCAACAAGAACAAGGGTAGTTCATATAGTAGAGGAGCTATTTTATGCACTAGAGGTATGGAGTTCAATTCTCTACTTTTCTATTTTTTGTTTAGTTTTTCAATACGGAATATTTTTTTTAAAAAAAAATTATCTACTCAAATTATATTTATATATATTATTGTTAGGTTTTATTAGATTATTGTATAAAATTCAAATTTGGACAATTTAAGTGATGTTATTTATTCTTTTAAAAGTTGGAAAAATACTTTTTATTTTGAGGTAAAAAATAGTTTTAGTTTTAAAAATTATTATTTTCAAAATTTTGCATAACCTTCGCCTAAACTCGGAGCTTGTCTTTATCATTTAGTCATCTTTTAAGTATAAAATATTTTGTTTGAATTTTAATGCATTTATATATTGATTGAAATTTTTTAACATTATTTAATTAAATATTAATAAACAATCTTATTATTATGGTCATCAGTGACCGCCCTAACTGATTTAGTGAGTGTTGCACCCATTTGAATGAGAATAAAAATTTTGGAATAGTGATTGATGGAAGAACGTGTGGTGAAAAAGTGATGAAAATTTTTAGATGTGTGTAATATTAATTTATTTGAAGAATGTGTGATTGAAATAAAGAAAGAGAATTTTTTTTTTTTAAAAAAGAATGGGTGTCAAACATGGGTTTAATATTTTGGATCTGTCATTGGGCTCAGTAATCTACTACCAACTTTAGGTCATGTTTGATTGGCTCCCAATTCCTTGGAAAATAGAAAAATATTTCCAATTCCTTGCAAAAGTCATGTTTGATAGTATTAATTTGGCCCAGAAATTGTTTTTCAAAAGTGGCATCACGTGACTTCTTTTCCAACTTTTTAAGGAAAACACTTTCCCATGTGTTTTGTGGTAAATGATTTTCCATCTTTTTTTTTTTTTTTTTTTTTTGTGATGGAAAAAAATTTCATAACCAATTGTAAGAAAAATAAAAAAAAATAAAAAATCACTTTAATAGACAATTTTCATGTAAAACAAAATTAAAACGAACACTAAATTTTGATAAAAATGATTTTGTAGGAATTTTTTAACTAATTGTGAAAAGGATTATCACTTTAATGGACAATTTCTATGTAAAATAAACTCAAACAAACACAAAATTTTAAAATTTTCCGGACACACTTAGGGTCCGTTTGATTGCAAGTGTGGAAAATGGGTGGAAAGAAAATGAATTTCAGTGAAAGTAATTGTCTAGAAATTATTTTCTAGGGAATTGTTAATTAAGTGTATTTGATTGATATAATTTTTCATCCGAAAAATTTTTAAATTTTATAAAATTTGTTTCCATTACCAAAAAGTAAAAGAAAAAATTCCTACAAAATCATTTATTTTATCAAAGTTTAGTGTTCGTTTGACTTTGTTTTACATTAAAATTATCCATTAAAGTGATTTTTTTTTTTTTTTTACAGTTGGTTATGAAATTTGTTTCCATCACCAAAAAGAAAAGATGGAAAATTATTTACCACCAAAAACATGGGAAAGTGTTTTCCTTAAAAAGTTGGAAAAGAAGTCACGTGAGTCCACTTTTAGAAAACAATTTGTAGGCCAGATTAATGCTATCAAACATGACTTTTGCAAGGAATTGGAAATGCTTATCCACTTTCCAAGGAATTGGGAGCCAATCAAACATGGTCTTAATTAGCAATTTTCTGGAAAACAATTTCTAAATAATTACTCTTTCTCTGAAATTCATTTTTTTTCCACCCATTTTTTACCCTCAAAATCAAATGGACCCTTAGAAAAAAATTTAACACTACTACACAATAATCATAAAAAATTTCTTTCTTTTTATTAGTTAATGAAACATAGAATCTAGATGCTTAACCTTACTATAATATTATAATAATAAACAAACTCATTCAAACATTTTGATGGACATGATATAGTTATATATTGATGAACAAAAAATCTCATGAAATTCATCAATTTACAGGAAAGTCTCAAAAATCATTCTTGATCTTTTCATCAAATCAGGACTCAATCTAAACATAAGAACACAAAACTCTATCTGATTCAAACACCCATCACCGTCCAAATCGCCTTCGTTCAGCATGCAAACCAAATCAGAATCATTCATTTCCTGCAACCCTAAAACTGCAGAATTCTTCTTCAAGCTCTCGAATGTAATAACTCTCTTCTCAGAATCCATCAACAAGCGAAACCCATTGCACAGCTCGTTCACGAACCCATCTGCGCCCAGTTTCTCAACCATTGATGGGAAAAAATCTTCAAATACAACCTCACTTTTCGTCGCCATTACGGAAACTGTAACTCTTCGAAAACTCTCGAGAAATGAAGGGATTATATAATGTTATAAGAGGAGGAAGTTGAGAAGAAGGAGAGAAAAAGTTGTGGAGGAAAGTACAGATCAGATGTGCTTTCTGTTGCAGGAAGGTACATGGAAATGTAGTTTGAGATCATGCCAAGCATTTTCTTCCACAAGAAACTAACTAATTATTTATGGCAACAATTTTCAATGACCTTTTTTGGACGTTATATTAATGCACTAGCGTATTGGGGGTTGAGGGGGGCGGATCTATGTTCACATTTTTAGACAGTATTTAGTGAGGATTAAAATTAAATTTACAGTAGATTGTGATATAAAATTTTGAAATGCGTGGTTGAAAAGTAGTAAGACCCATGAAAGATGTGGTTAATATTGATTGTTTGACTTTGATTTTGATTCAAATCAGATTTTAATCCAGACAAAACAGGGGCTTAATTTCTGTAGACAGTCAGTCGGCATTGGTATAAAAATTAAATTAAATTATTACCCTTTTGTTACGTATGATGGACGAAGATCTTGACTTCAAGTTTTATCGACTATTATGATCTCTAATTCACGCATTAGGCTTTTCAAATGGTGAATCTGATTTACACTTGTTAAGTACACAATTTATAAACAAATTTAAAGGTCCGTTTGATTGCACCATGGAAAATAGGGTGCAAAGAAAACGAATTCTAGGAAAAATATTTGCCTAGAACTTGTTTTATGGGGAATTGTAATTAAGTGTGTTTGATTGGTATAATTTTCTATGGAAAATGTTGAAAGTTTGAAATCCGTTTGACTTCCTTTTTTATGGAAATTGTCCATTAAAGTGATAATATTTTCTACTATTGGGTTTAGAATTTGTTCCAATTACCAAAAAGTAAAAAAAAAAAATTTTAAACAATTAGAAAAAATTACCATATTCGTTTCACTTTGTTTTGCATAGAAATTGTCAATAAAAATGAATTTTTTTTTACAATGGTTGATAGAATTGGTTGCCATTACTAAAAAAAAAAAAAAGTTGGAAAATGTTTTCCCACCTAATAGGTGGGAAAACATTTTCCACCATTTGTGCATCAAAGGGTTGTACCTAGAAAAAGGGAGGAAAACATTTTCCGTGGAAAATTTAGCATATCAAACAGTCAAAAAGTAGAAGTAGGAAAATATTTTCCTACTTCCAGGGAAAATATCGCCAATCAAACAGAGCCTAAACTCTTTTTTGTCATCATTAAATCAAAATTATTTTTTTTCCCCAAACTTAAGTTTAACCATATATCCACATTCCAAAACTATATTTCCCAAAAAAGTCCTTTTAATAGAAGGCAAAGAGAGGCTAAGTTTTTATACGTGATTATATAAATATCATTGCTCTTGTTTAATTTTCATTATTTTTCAAAACATATTTTTTTTAATTATATATTCTCGATCAAAATACATTTAAAAATGCACTTTGGAAAAAAAAAAAAAAAAAAAAGGGCTCAAACAAGCTCTACATTCTCAAGTCATTATTTACAATTTAGCCCATGTTTGCTAGAAATTAAATTTTATATTTTAATTTAACTCAAAATCAATAATTAATCTTAATAACACATTTTATGGGATCCACAACTTTTCAACCATACATTTCATCAACTTTTATTAAAATCTTCTGAAAATCTTATTCTAATTCCCACCAAAGTGCCTCTTTTATTTATGTATGAGTAGGATAAGATTCATCGTAACCCTAATTTACAACATAAGAAGAATGAGGGTAACATATGAGAGAACATGTGTAATAAAAATGAGAAAAAAGAGATTGTGACTGTTCAAAAGCTTGTTTGAAAGATATTTTTTGAAAAATAATTTTTTTTTTTTAAAAAAAAGTGTCTTTAATGATACATTTTATGTGTTTCATATATTTTTTTCTTACTTTTTAACTATGCATTCGCAAAAAAATTATTTTCATTTGAAAAATCTCTTAAGATCCGTTTGATTGCAAATGTGAAATTTGGGTGAAAAGAAAATATTTTACTAAGAATTGTAATTAATTATGTTTGATTAGTATAATTTTCTACCTGAAAAATGTTAAGAGTTTGGTATCCGTTTGATTTTGTCTTTCATGAAAATTGTCCATTAAAGTGATAATTTTTCTATCATTAGGTCTAGTATTTGTTCCAATTGCCCAAAAAAAAAAAAAATCATACCGAATACCATTCGTTTTGCATAGAAATTGTCAATAAAAGTGATAAGTTTTTTTTACCATTTTGTTTAAAAATATTTCCAATTACAAAAAAAAAAAAAAAAAAAAACCTGAAAAATCAAAATCAACCAAAAAACAAGAAATATTTTTCCTTCAAAAGCTGGAATGTAGGCGCATGGGTGGAGTAGGCGGTCAAACGGTGCAAAGTTTGGAAAATGTTGTCCATCAAATAGGCCTTACTAGTTCTCAATTTTGGTGCAAAATGGACCGACTTATGGAAGGCTTCATAACCCTCAAATAAAATGGCCATCGTTTGTCCACATGAAGCAATCACAATGAAAACGCCTTCGTGGTTTAGGATTCCATTTTAAGCAAATGACGCCACTCGAATATTTGCAATTTAAGTCCTCCAAGTTTTACGCTTGCATCACTTGTATCCAACATCATTTAATTTGGAATTTGTATTTGGACTCTCAAGAAAAACCTATAAACATAGATGGGAAGGACCTGCACAGACGAAAGTTTGAATCAAATCCCTCGCACACGACTTGTCCGTTTGGTCGGGTCCAAGCTTTCACAATAAGTTTTGGCCATACTCTAGGTTTTCGATGTCCAGCCAATTAATTTTTTAGAAATAAATATTTTATTTTATTATATTTTGAAAATAATTTGACGCGTGAGTTTGTATATCTGGAAAATGTTCACACGATGCAATGATAAATTAACCAGAAAATAATGTGTGGCACCGTAGTTTTAAAAAGTTGAAAAAAATTGTTTGTAAGATTGGTCACTAGTTCAATCAATTATATCTTGAAAACTAATAAATAATCCAAACATTTGTACCATCTAATAATGAAATGTGTCGTGGGACTTCTGTAAAGATTTTCAAGGAACAAAAAATTCAATATTAGAGACTTTTTTTGTCTGAATTAATAATGCACAACATTGGTGGACCACTACTATGATATTAATGACGATTAAGCCCTTTTGTCGAAGAACTGCAAATTCCTCGAATTTTAGCATCTCCAATGATAGTATAAATTGACATTTTTAAAATCAACTTTACATCTCGTGGATCTAAAATAATATTAGGTCTCATTCGGTATGGATTAAAATTCAATTAAAATTGAAAATATGACTATTATTAGGTCCCGCTCGTCTAATAAAAGTCAACAACAACGACTAATTTTTCAATTTTAATTTGATTTTAATCCCTACCGAACGGGCCCATGTTCCAAGAGAAAGATCTAAAAAATTGTGTGTAAGTGAGTTGGCAACTTTTTATCTTGTGAACCCCGTACACAGATTTAAAAAAAAAATGTAAATTTTCATATTTTTTATATTTTTGTCGAAAAATGTACTTTTCATTTTCTTTGCATCTCTTCATTGATTTTTTTTTTTTTATTAAGCCACATTATTTTGGAAGAATATATTCTGAAATAGTAGATTGATGGAGAACGTGTGGTTGAAAAAAAAAGTTATTGATATGATGAAAAATATTATTTTATTAAAAATATGTGGTTGAAAATAAATAGAAAAATGATAATGAAAATTTTAACTGTACCAAACACGGACTTAAATTATAATTCAGATCTAGTTTGAAGCAGCATTGAAGACGCTGAATTCATATTTTACAACCAAAAAGTCCACGTGCAGGAAAAGGAAATTGACAGTCAGCTATGGCCGGAG
Organism: Fraxinus excelsior; assembly: GCA_019097785.1. Lineage (NCBI taxonomy): Eukaryota > Viridiplantae > Streptophyta > Magnoliopsida > Lamiales > Oleaceae > Fraxinus > Fraxinus excelsior. The sequence goes on along the minus strand of CM032623.1, from coordinate 56,012,300 downwards.
CAAACTTTTCACATTTCTTTATGGTGAGATGTTATTTTCAAGAAGTAGATATTATGGAAATAGGGTAAATTGCACCATTGGTCCCAATGTATTGATGCATAATAAATTGAATTCTAATCTTTAATCAAAAGAAGTTTAGAATCAATCTTTCATTATAGTTACATAGTTAATATCCAATATAGAACTATACTTGTTTTGAGAGTATTTAAATTATTAAGCAACAATCTTTACATTGTGTGTGGATAAAAAATGAATAGTAGTTGCAAAATGTATGAATAAGAAGTATATTTGATGAAAATTGATTATTATTTTTAAACTTTGCCAAACATGCACTAATTTTTCTCAAAATATCAGTAAATACTAAATAAATAGACACCCAAATACAAAAAATCGGAAATTGAAAAACTTTCGATCAATCTAATTAATATCAGTAGTATACACCCAAGTCTAAAAAAAAGTCTTCAATACATTTTATGGGTTGCTTAGACATCCTTCATTTGTCGTGTCACTCCGTCTAAGAGAGCTTCTGAACCTAAATAAAATTTAGATATTATCTATTTTTCGTCTTCTTCGTCAACTTGACGAAGTCTTTATTATATTGCAATGAATATGATTTTTTTCAAACATAATTTATTTTACTCATGTGGTACATTTTAAGTAATTTACGGTTACATCGTAAATGCTCTTACATGTTAATATATTATTATTTTAAAAAGAGTAAGACCGACACAAGGACGTGCTAATTAAAATAATAAAGTTGAAAAATATAAATAAAAAAGAAGAATAATGTTATTTATCATTATAATTATGAAATATCAGTGATTTGACAACTTATGTGGAATAATGAGATATGACAGTTTAATTTCTCTTTCTCATGAAATTTGAACTTTCATATTTCACTATTCCATCTATATTGTCATATCACCAATATTTAATTATTATAATGATAAATAACAAAGAAACATACTGTTTTGATTGGCATTTCAATGGCGCCTTGGGGGACTGATGTTTAACTATAATTCTCTGTTTTAATAAAAATTAGATGAGACCCATTTGTTACTACATCAATAAATTGAGGACCAATGTTGTAATAATCACTTCTGAATATGAACGCGTGTTTTTCTTTGAACACGTTGTCAAAAACTGTAGGCGAACTGTTCAATTCAAATTATTCAATTTTCTTTACCGAAATCTACCAAATTTCATAGTTTTATTTGGTGGGCTTGAGCCAAAATGAAAGTAATCTCTCTCTCTCTCTCTCTCTCTCCATATATATTTATGTATATGTTATGTGTATCTATATTCAAATCTGCACACACAAATTATCAGAATCTCTCTGTGTATATATTGCGTAGGGGAGTTTTGGTGGTCAACCAAGAATCTTTTAAAAAAAGAGTACTTTGAAGTCAATCTCTTCGACTTTGTATTAAAATCGTACGAATCTTCAAAGGGCGGCCACAAAAAAGTGTTTTTTTTTTTTTTGAACCATTCAAAAAAATTAAATATCTCCATTCTTAAAAAAATTTCGATTTCTAAAATGGCCCCAAATTTCAGAAATTACAGTAATCTCTTCATTTGGTATTTCTTGATCAATTTTCATATAGTTTCTGTATATATTTCTGCTGAAAATCGAATTACAAGAGGCCAATCAGTAAGAGATGGAGAAGAAATATTATCAAAAGAAGAGAAATTTGTATTGGGATTCTTTAGTCCAGAGGGTTCTGATCTTAGGTACGTTGGAATCTGGTACTATAAAGTTGAAAACCAATCTGTGGTGTGGGTTGCAAATAGAGAAAATCCAATCAGTGGCAACGGCGGTGATTTAAGAATTGCGAATGATGGAAATTTGATCATATTGAATGAGAATGGTGATATGATTTGGTCTACCAATGCGCCAATTCTATCAGATAATTCCACTGCTGTTTTAATGGATACTGGTGATCTCGTTCTGTTTGCGAGTCATGCGAGTGGTGATCCAAATAAGGCTTTATGGAAGAGTTTTGATCATCCAACGGACACATTTTTACCCGATATGCGAGTTTACATGAATATCAGTGAAGGAGAGAGGCACGTTTTCACTTCGTGGCGAAGTGCTAGTGATCCGAGTGTTGGAAAGTACTCATTAGGCCTTGATCCTCGTGGATCACCTCAGATTGTGATATGGGAAGGGACTAGTCGGAAATGGAGAAGCGGGAATTGGAATGGACTAATATTTGTTGGTGTTCCTGGGATGAGGGCTATATATTTGTATGGATTTAAGCTAAACGCTGAGGGTGATGGAAGGTTGTACTTTACCTATACTCCCTCAAACAGTACTGATTTGATCAAGTTTTGGATTCGATGGGATGGAACCGAAAGGCAAGAAAGATGGAATGACGGGCTTGAGAAATGGGATTTGATACAGTCACACCCTGTTGATGAAGAATGTGATCAGTACAACAAATGTGGACCTTTTGGAAAATGTGATATGAAGAATAGGCCAGTTTGTAGTTGTATTCAAGGGTTTGTACCCCAAGATTTGGATCAATGGAGTGGAGGGAATTGGTCAGGTGGATGCACAAGGAGGAAAAAATTGGAGTGTTTATCTGAGATGAAAAGAGATGGTTTTTTCAAGGCCGAACAAGTGAAATTGCCCGATTTTGTGGATTATGTGGGATCAGAAGATGTTAAGCAGTGTGAAAATAAGTGTTTGGAGAATTGTTCTTGCACTGCATATGCTTTTGTTAGTGGCATAAACTGCATGATATGGAGTCGGGAATTGGTTGACATTGAACAATTTGTCGAAGGCGGAAGCACTCTGTTTGTTCGTCTTGACCGTTCTGAATTAGGTACGATAATTTTTTGTTGTGTGCATTTTACACTAGGCTGGAAAGTGGAAATTATACTGTCCAATCTTATCCATTTCATCAAACATTCTCTATGTCGACTGATTACAGAGATTTTGTTTGCTATATGTGTTTTAATATTTTCCCAATTTCCTTTCTGATAGCATTCCCCTTATCTTAACTAGAAGAATTTCACTATAAATACCCGCATTAGATTTGCCTTTGAATTAACTTAATTTTGGCATAATGGCATTTCTTAAGCCTTAACTTATATTTTCTTTAGTACAAGGGGTAGAGCCTCACCATCTCTTATTATACCTCGCCTTTAACTCGCAGTGGATAACCTATTAATAAAAAGTTAAGCACAGAAACAGAACTGTCTATATAAGTTTGTATTTAGTAGATCTTCTTATGAACAAGACTACATTAAGCAAACCAATGAAATTCATGAATTTCCTTTCTAGCCCTTCGTATTTTTGAGGAAATGATAAGTAGTTCTTTCGTTTATGATTTTATCTTAAAACAGGAGGCAACAGTAAGGTGACGAAAATTGTTATCGTAGCAGTTGTTTTGGTGGGAATCATCTGTCTAAGTGCTTCAATCTGGCTATGCAGGCGCAAAATGAAATTTGGAGGTAAAATTATACTATATCATTTGAAAGTACGAAGTTACTAGTACAGGCTTAAGCTTAACCATAGAGCTGTACGCTTCTAACACTTGTGTTTAACTATAGATCGTTTAAACAAGAGGAACAATGAAATGCCTAAAGTCAGTCCAAGTGGGGAATTTTCCAGCGAATTTTCAGGACCTGTTGATCTTAGTGTTGAAGGGCAGCCAGGAACTGGAACTGAATTAGCATTGTTCAACTTCTCATGTGTGGCAGCGGCTACAAACAACTTCTCGGATGAGAATAAACTCGGACAAGGAGGATTTGGACATGTTTACAAGGTAATTTCACCTCAGCAGATGAGGAATATGATGTTTTCTTCCTTGTCTAATTGTATGAACTATGAAGCTAATCTTTTCTTTTTATCTTCAGGGTATACTGCCGGGGAATCAAGAAATCGCTGTAAAGAGGCTCTCCAGAAAATCAAGTCAAGGTTTAGAAGAATTCAAGAATGAAATTACACTAATGACTAAACTACAACACATAAATCTTGTTAGACTTTTGGGCTGCTGCATCCAAGGAGAAGAAAAAATGATAATTTACGAATACATGCCTAACAAAAGCTTGGATTCGTTTCTTTTTGGTTAGTTTTTTGGATTTTTTTGTCATCATTCTTAAATTTGAAGAATGAATTATTAAAAACTGCTAAGTTTAGTACAGAATGTTCATTTAGGCTTACATTGTCAAACTTATTGCAGATCCTGCTAAGAAAGCCCAGATTGACTGGAGGAAACGCTTTGCTATTATTGAAGGTATTGCAAGAGGGATTCTGTATCTGCATCGAGATTCAAGACTTCGAATAATACATAGGGATCTAAAAGCTAGCAACATTTTATTGGACGAAGAAATGAACCCAAAGATTTCGGATTTTGGCATGGCCAGAATATTTGGAGGGAATCAAAATGAAGCGAATACAAACAGGGTTGTGGGCACATAGTAAGTAATAATAGTCTTGCACATGAAAATATTTTTTTTCTGCTTTCGTACCGAGTCTGTATCAACTAAAGTTTTGTACTATGCAGTGGTTACATGGCGCCCGAATATGCAATGGAAGGCCTCTTTTCTGTGAAGTCGGATGTTTACAGCTTCGGGGTATTGCTATTAGAGATAGTATCTGGCCGAAGGAACACTAGCTTTCGCTCAACTGATTACTCAAACATTATTGGATATGTAAGCCTATTAAAGTCTCACTTCTAAACATTCTTTACGTATGAGAATCATCACAACCTATCCAATTTTTCCCGTTGTAGGCATGGGATCTTTGGGATGGAGGCCGAGCAATTGAGCTAGTCGATCCTTCCATCGTAAACTTGTGTAACCGAAAAGAAGTGCTTCGATGCATACATGTAGGCATGCTGTGTGTTCAAGACACGGCGAATCACAGACCAAACATGCCGGCCGTTGTATTGATGTTGGAGAGTGAAAATGCAACTTTTCCTATGCCAAGACAACCTACTTTTACTTCAATGAGACATTCTGGGATTGGGAACGCAGATATGTGGAATGGAAATCACGATGTATCTTCAAACAATGTAACTATCAGTGTCATTCTTGGTAGATAAGATGTATATATAATTCTTATTCTTCTCCTTTTATTTTATGTTGATACGAGTTTACCAACTTTTTCTCTTGGTTTTTAAGTTTAAGGGTTTCAATTCAATAATTTGATTAGTTTAGATTTTTTGGATGAACATTTTCCATGGAATGTGGTTTTACATAGGAAATGAAAGCATTTAGGGTGCATTTGATGGCCAATGTCTTTTTATGAAAAATGTATTTTTTCTACCTAATTTCCCATTTTTGTATTGTTTAATTGATAGTTTTTTCACGAAAAATATTTTCTTACTTTTAGTCACGTGATCATATTTTCCTTGAAAACAAGGAAAATATTTTCTTCAGTGAGATATGGTTTTTTATCTTTCAGATAATTCACTTTCTCTCTCTCTCATTTACTTACCAATAAAAAATGAATAAAGTATAATATATTTTTAAGTTGAAAATTAAATCAACCAAACACATTTAATGGATTAATAACAGAAACCCCCTAAAAACGTTTCCATTTGCAATATGCCTCGTACCTATTTGAAATCGTAGAAAACCCCCTATTTGAAATCTTTTGTGCATAAAGACCCTTACTGTCAAATTTTGACATTAAAAATAGTAAAAAAAATGCCAAACTTCATTCTTACATTCTCAATATTCCCAAATCTGTGAATCCAAATTAATGATTTTGACTATCCTATAATTAGGAGTTAATGCAGGAACCTTTTTTAATTAAATTGTTTTATGGTAGGCTGCAGGTTGCGTTTATTTTTTAAATTAATATAGCATTATTAAGCAATTTGCACCATTTTCACACGTGGCTAAATAATTTAGAAATTAATTGTTGCCTATGCCTGATTTAGACAAATAAATATTTAAAATTTCTAATCTCGCCACCCTGCATGGCTTGGACTTCGTCTTCACAGTTATTTATATTTTTGTAAATCAGAATCACAATAAATTTTAGGAAATAACGTTACTTAAAACATAGGTGAAAATCATTGATGTTCGATAGCTTAGTCCAAGTCTTACTTGAGTTTATTCTGCACGTCATGCCGAGTCGATGTTTCTAGCATATTCTCGTCTTTTTTTCAAAATTCGTACCACTGTAACTGATTGGATCAAAATTCACTTTGCTTTCACTTTGAAATTTTAAGCTGTCATAAGTAGAAATATGTATTCAGGTGAAAACAAAAATAGGTAATAGTTATGAAAATGATGATAAACGTGACATCAACATTTAAATTATTGGGAAAATTGCAGCAACGATCACTATTATTTTCAATTTTTGCAGACTTTATCTTGACTTTCAATTTGTGCCAGCAAAGGTCCATGACCTTTCAAAAATATGCATCTGAAGTCCAAATTGATGGAAACCATTCAGTTGATCGTTAGTTGACCAAAAATGATTTTGACCAAATTTGGTAAGGACAATTATGCCAATCACATATTAAACTTTTTAAAGATCAAATTAAGCTAAAAACAATAAGAAAAGAAATAAAAATAAAAAATCATCTTCTTCCACATCTTACCCATCCCCATTCCACCTACCCCCAAAACCCAAAAAACACTTACCCACTCTTCGACCTATTATTGCCAACTACTACATATTTTCCTTCACTTTACAAATAATTTGTTGGAATGTGAATTGATTCTAAGGTATCTTAACCGATTTCGAATCAGATCCTTTCAAACAGGGCCTTGCCGGAATCGGGCATTGATACTGAGATGGACATGGAATGATTTTGGTGGGTGTAGACACCTAATGGGGTTCGCATATTTTGCTGGAGCAAATTTTCTTTTAACTTTGGTAGTTGCCATCCTTTGTGTTTGTTTTGCACCTACAATAGCTAGTCTCGGGATTCCAAAAATTAAAGCTTATCTGAATGGAGTTGATACCCCCAATATGTTTGGTGCAACAACATTGATGGCTAAGGTGCGTCATTTTTCTTGAATGAGGAAATGGGTACGAAATGGAGAAGGATTCAGGGGGCTTGTTTGAGGTTTTGTTGGTGGGTTGAGCTTATTACAAGCGGTGGTTCGATGCAGGGGCGAATCTAGGATTTTAAGTCAGCACGGGCGAGCGGGGCGACCGTTGATCATCGGTAGCAATAAAATATTAAGAGCCCATTCGATGCCTATTTTTTGCAAAAAAATGCATTTTAGAATATTGATTTGATGAAGAATATGTGTTTAAAAATAAGAAAAAAGTTTTGAATTTGTGTATAATATTATTTTATTGAAAAATATGTTTGAAAAGAAGAAAGAAAAAATGTATTTTGAAAAAAAAAATGGGAATCAAAACCTAAAATTTAAATATAACAATTATTTTATTCAAACTAAATATATATAATTTTGTTATATGAGTTCACAATATTCACCAAATGACATTATAGTTAATTTATAATTCAAAGGAAGAGTGAGTTCGAATTTTTACAATTGCATTAACACCACTAAAACTTAACATATATTATTTTGTTTAATTCTAGTAACAAATTCGTCAGTAGCCATATTGGTAAACCTCTCAATAATCCAAAGAAAGGTCCAAGGTTCGAACCTCTCCTCCTGTTCTATTAATTTTGGTAAAAACTAAAAATTGTAGAGCTAAAATTATTACATAATAGATTGGTTGGAAGGAGACTTGAACCCAAGACCTATAAAATGAAAATGATAGTTCTAACCAAATGAGCTGAGTAAAATGTTTGAACATAAAATGAATCATTAGCCATATATTCTAAATATGTATCTATTGTCAAAAAAAAAAAAAAAAAAATTGTTCTTGGCGGATCCAGCACGGGCGGCTGCGGGGCTGGCCGGGTGCTGGATCCGCCCCTGGTTCGATGGAGGTGGCGACGACGGTGGCCCATGGGTATGGATTGGTTTTTTTTTTTTTTTTTCAATTTTTGATGTAATATTTTAATTGTTTATAATAGGAAAATGTAGAGTTACACTTATGCCCCTTTAAAATAGTTAAAATATGGTCAAAATATTTTTTTTTGTCCTGACGGAAAAGTAGATGAATTTCATCTATTTAGACTTTAGATGCATATTTTTGAAAGGTTGGGTACCTTTGTTGGCACAAATTGAAAGTTAGAGTAAAATTTGCAAAATTTAAAAAAGTTCGGGACCGTTGCTGCAATTTTTCCTAAATTATTTGTAAACTTTTTTTGCAAAATAAGTTTTTATCGTGAAGGCAACTGTGGACGCAAGTAGCACATGGTCAACGCAGCCTCCAATATTGACTATTATCTATATATGGTGGCTTATTTTCACTCTACCTCTGTTCTCTTTTCAACATTTAGAGAGAGAGAGAGAGACTCTTTGATCCAATCCAATGGCAACCAAAGTATACATGATTTCTCTTTACTCTCATATTATCTATATTTTTCTCATGGATTTTGAATGTTTTTGTAGGTTTGGTACACAATATTTGACAAAAAACGATATCATTTATCTTATGCCTGCTAAATTGCCAATAACGAAGGGAAAGTTCATTCGAAAATTCAAGCAAATAACATTTACATTTACAACGTATTTGAATAACGAAATATGGCTTCCTCGGACAATTACAAAGAATATTTTCTGTCATTTGCTCATGGATTTGCATATATAGCATGAAGTGTCGTTTGTAGAATAAATCGAAGAGATAACTAGTAGTTTAGAAGAGTGTTGAGAGCTATAATGATGCAATACAAAAACAAGAAGATTTCACGAAAAAGTGAGCTTGGGTTCAAAATTCAATTCTAAATATAAATATTTTATTTCATTATTTCCATTAACAAATCAAATTATTTATTACATATTAATTATTAGTTTTTGAAGTTATAAAATAAATTACAATAATAAATTTAATTAAGAAAAATATAGATATTTATGTACTTTAAATTAGTAAACTAAATTTAAAAAAATCTATTGTTTTTATAATATTTTATATTTATGTGTATAATTATTTATTCAATTTGACAACCAGTTCAATATTAATTCGACCTTGGATCGATTTTTATAACATTGGTTGAAATCAATTTTATTTTTTTTTCAAATTTTCCAATTCTTAAACAGGTTTAATAATTATAAAATTTTCAACTTTTTTATATCTTGAATTTGATTATTTTTTATTCTAAATTTCTTTATTTTTTCATTTATTTATTTTAGTGACAAATAATATGCCATAAAAATTTTTACCGACTCAATTATTTATAACAAATCGGATCGGATTGACCTATATCCATATTCGATTCATTTTGTTAACAGATTATCGAATTCGAATCTTGATCGGGTTATTGGACTAAAGCCTTAAATCCATTTCCCATTAATTTTGTTGGATTCAGATCAAAATCCAATCCATTAACAACTCTACTCGTGAGATATCAATTTTTTCTTATTCTTATCTCAGTGTTCTTTTCATTTGGTTTTCTGATATGCCAGTTAACTAATTGACTGTGCATATATTCATTTTTGAGTTAGCATTTAACAAATTCAGTTTAGTGATCGAACAATTAAGCATTACGAGAATATGTGTGCCTATGCGAAACATATATGTAATGTAATTATGTGTTTTTTTTAATTTTTAATATTATTTTAATAATTCTAAACTAATAAATAAATAAAATAATGCATTCTTTAAAATATATACATATTCTTCAATTTTTTCTTTTAAAAAAAATATTGTTCGAAGTTATAAATACTACAGTTACTTAAACTTTATACACATTCTTCAAATTTTTAACAAAATCATAATGCTCAATATCATAAATATAACAATTTCTTAATAATTAATTCATATAATTAGATTAGACACAAACATTGACTTAAAAAATTCAAAATATTTTTTTTCTCTCTCTCTATAGGATTCCAATTCACTCCCATTCACCCAATCATCTTCTGTATCATCCGATGTAAAATCATCTTCATTGAGCTCCCTTATTTTAACTCAAGAATTTATATTACTTTTTGTAAATGGTAGGACAACATTATTAACCTCCTCATAAACACAACTATTAATAATTCAAGATTGTTCATTACTAACATCAATTGTTAGTAAAACTAGAGAAAGGCCGAAAAAGAAGGCGGCTTGAGCTCGGCGTAGATAATTTGTAACTTTATGAAAATTTGTTATGATTTTTTTTAAACGTCAAACCCTACATATTGTAGTATATAATTCATGGGCGTAGGTGATTAGGGTTCATTTGATATTTGTTGAGCTCAATTTGCCCTTTTAAGTTAAAAATGGGTTGGACTTTATTAAACCAATTTTGACACAATTTTTAACACAAATACATACGTATTTTGGTGTTTAAGCGTGCATATGCAGTCAACAAAATGGGTGACCGCATTATCACACGCACACTCCATATACGTGGCATTTCGGAAAAAGCATCAAACGTGCATTTTAGAACACTATTTTCAACATTACTTCGCGTTTCTTATCTTTGGGCCCCGCAGCTTCGACTCACAGTTTTAATGTACAGACTATAGATGCCATCGCTTAGGCGCCTCGTCTCCGACCCAAATGCCTCTTAAAGATTTTTTTTCCATTCCAAAGTCCTTTTTAAGGGTCTGTTTGATAGCTTGCGTTTTTCATGGAAAAAGTTGTTTGATAGATTAAATTTGACATGAAATTTTTTTTTCCCACCCACCCATTTTTCCTTCTTTTTAGGGGGGAAAATGAATTCCAGTTTCGGTTTTTTTTTTTTTTTTTTTTGGTAATGGTAACAAATTTCATAACTAATTGTAAAAAAAATTAATGGACAATTTTCATGTAAAACGAAATCAAACGAATACTAAACTTTGATGAAAAATGGTGAAAAAATAGTTTTCGAGCAAATTTTTTTTTGGCAATGGTAACAAATTTCATAACCAATTGTAAAAAAAAAATTTCACTTTAATTAACAATTTTCATGTAAAATAAAATCAAATGTGAACAAAAAGATCCACAATTTTAAAATTTTCTGGGTGGAAAATTATACGAATCAAACACATTATTTAACAATTCCCTAGAAAACAAGTTCTAGACAATTATTTTCCCTGGAATTCATTTTCTTTCCAACAATTTTTCACCCTACCAATCAAACAGACCGTTCAACACAAATTCCTACTCCTAATGGGTAGAATTTCTATTAGAATTCGTCCTAGTAAACATGAGTATGATTTCACAATAATATTCTAAATAGAATTATCTTAATGTGCACTTTGATTAGAACTTTTAATTATTTTCAACAAATAATTCGGATTACACCTAAATTCTAACAATTTAACACGAATTCTACTGCAATGATAAAATTTCAAAAATTCTCCACTTGGAGACAAATTTCACTGCCAAGGACGAAGTCGTGAAACTAGTTCAGTGCGGGCACAATTTAATTGAGGTCGAATTTGAGTTTTTGGTATTGGGTTTAACGATGATAAAACTATAAAATAATATTATGATAATACTAAAAATGATATAATTTATAATTAAACTTTTTTTTTTCGAGTTTTCAGACTTTGATATCATTGTATAATAACTTCATTATCAAGTAATTGAAAGCAAAAACAATTTGAAGCAAAAGCAAGTTAAGCCCAAATCACCCTATGACTAAAATCAAGCAAAATAGTCCAACCTTAGCACAACATTCAATTAAATCAGCAGCTTGTGTATAATCTTAGCAAAACATCTAATTAAGTCCACCTTAGGGGGCAGTAGCAGTATCCAATTAGGTATTAACTCCAGGCTTGAGGCTCCGTCGCTCCAGCAGCTTCTGAAACTCAGTTCTGAAGCCTGCAAATCAGCAAATGAATTTCATAAGAATCACAATACTGATACACGACTCAAATCATAATAATCGGCAAACGAGAGGGCTTTTGGCTTCAGGTTTCACCTGTTCACAGTTTAGTGGTAGTCTCGTCGAGGGCTTAGAGTGACGACAGTGAGACTGTGAGAGGCTGAATGAAAAGATTCAAAGTTGCTGTGGCCATGCTTCGTAATGTTCGTTCTTCTCATAGATCGACAGTTCCAGTTCAGATGAACGTGTGATCGGTGAGAGATAAATCAGATATATTGGATTGGACCTAAGCAAGAGCTGGGTGTAAATCATTGTGTTGAACCCAAAAGTTCAGGCCTGTGCTTGCACTGGACCTAATTGGCTCCATCCTTGTCCACTGTAGGGAATAAATTTGAACTTTTCAATGAAAAATACAGATCAACTTCTATATAAAGAATTCCAACTAGAATATTCTCCACACTACAACAAAAAGAGTCATTCGCAACATTAAAACGGCAACATTTGTTGATAAATGTTGTTAAAAAGGTCTTTGGCAACATTTTAGTAAGTGAATGTTGTCAATGATACTAATAAATGAATTTTGGTTGCGAAAAGTGAGACTTTTGGCAACGTTTGTGAAACGTTGCTAAAGGGGGTCTTTGACAACGTTTTCTAACGTTGCCAAAAGTCTCGCTTTTCGCAACACTCGACAAACGTTGCCAAAGGTCGCACTTTTCGCGAGACTTTTGGCAACGTTTGCCAAAGGCCCTGTTTAGCAACATCTGTTGAGTGTTGCTAAAAGTCACACTTTTCCATTTCAATTCCAACCTAACATCCTAAAAAAATACCCAATTCATAACCCCCTAACGCGACCCACTTAGCTAAAAAAAAAAATTTTGGGCTCAAATTTTTTTTTTTAGTTAACCAATTGTCCATGCCTAAGAGAAACAGGCCCAAGAATTTGAGCCCAATTAAAAATTTTAAACCTCGGTTCACACACAAAGACAATCCACTCCATCTGCTCGTCGCCTCCTTGCGACGTTCTTGCTCTGCCTCTTGCCTCCACTCTCCAGCCCTGAGCCTTCCACTGTTCGCAATCGCAGTTCGCAGCCAGAACCCGACAGTGCACGACGGCGCCTCAACTCCGCCCTCTCCAGTCACACTCGCAGAAGCCAAAAAAGCGATAGAACGGCAGAACCACAGAAGCCAGAAGGTAGAAGATTTTGGGAGTTCTCTTTTCTTTTTTCTCCCTTGATTTTTTTGTTGGTTGAGTTTATGAGATTTTGCTTTTTGTGCATAGCCTCCGGCCTCTCCGCCTCTGCATTGAGTCAGGGATTGCACGGGTGTTCTCTTCTCTCCGTCCGGATCATCAGCCATCAGCCCATCAGGTATTTTCTAAATTAATTTAGCAATTGGATTTTTGGTGAATTTGTAATAGTTTGCTTGAGATAATAATGGTGAATCTATCATAGTTTGCTTGATAATAAGGAATCACACATAAAAAGTAAAAAAAGAAAGAACTTAATTAAGGTTTAATTTATAGTAATTATATCTTGAAGTGACCTCCAGTATTCAAGGATATATATTGATATTGGTTTTTTGTCTCTTAACATTCCCTGAACCAGATTCATCACCATTAGATTTTTCCATAACTGCTTTAAAGGCTTCTTGTATTGAGCTTATACAGTATTGTTGATGTTCCTCCTACTCATCTTCTTCCCCAGTAATGAACAAAACATTCTTCACACGCCCTCCGAGTGTTGTAATTTCTGCTTTGAGTGTTCTTAACCTTAGTGCTTTTCGGGTCTTGATAAGATCAAGCAAAAGATCAGGCCTGTTTTCGCAGCAGATTGAAGCTTTGATCATAACAATATTGCATTCATTTAACTCTATAATTAAATGGTTTCATGAAAACAATTGTTATGATTCGTGGGATAAAATAGATTTATTAGATATTCTAATTGTTTTCTGTTGATCGAGATTAAAACGTTAATCAAATTATAAGCAACACCCCAAAAATAAATTAGTGCACAAATAATTGATTTCGTGAAAAAGTAAGTTACATTCTTGTCCGTATTTTGGTACATTAAAAGACACTCCAACAATCTTCAATTTACTCTAGGACAAAATTCTAGTTCATATATTTTTATGAGTTTCAAGCATTTAGAGAGAACTCTCTAAATCAGTTTACATCATCTTGGTATTAAACCTTGTGACATAGTCCTGTCATAATCGAGCCAACAATCTTCAATTTACTTATCATTTTTGGGCTCTTTATAGCATTTACTTATCTTTTTATCTAATATATCTTCGTGTTGTTCAATTTTGTATAATATCTTTGCATACAATGGACAAAGAGTGGCTACACTTATCAAGGTTATCATCTAAAATTAAATATTGCAGATTTGGATATCAATCGAACAAAATTTAACGTATAATGATCATAAAGTTTAACTTGTAGATTTTCAGAACAATATAGAGATGGAGCCCAGAAGTTTGTTAACCAAGCTCGTGAAAGTTGCAATTCAGAAATGATAGTATGCCCTTGCGTTAGGTGTAGGAATCTAATGCATCACCATTATGACATAGTCTATGAACATTTGATTATTAAGGGCATGGATCCTACATACAGTGTCTGAATATTTCATGGAGAACAAACAAGTGAAACAAGATTGCTCGATGTAGAAATACCCGAGTCACATAGGATGTTTAAGGACTTCTATGCACAACATGATGTGGATCCTGAAAACCCTCCTGATGGAAGAACGAAAGAGATTGAAAGTTTAGTTGATGATGCTGAAACGCCTTTATATCTTGGTTGTAAGGCATTCACGAAGATGTCAGCTTCAGTTGCTATGTTTAAGCTTAAAGCTTCATATGGTATCTTTGACAGTGGTTTTGATTAACTCATAACGCTTGTTGGAGACATGTTGCCAAAGAATAATACACTTCCAAACTCATTTTATGAGATGAAAAAACTTGTCAAAACATTTGATCTTGGTTATGAGAAGATACATGTTTGCGTGAATGATTGTTGTCTATATAGGAAGGAGCTCGAAAAAGCTGAGTTATGCCCAAAATGTGGTTGCTCAAGATGGAAAGTTAACCAACGGACTAAAAAAATACAGCAAAAAACTCTAGCAAAAGTGTTGCGTTATTTTTCTATAATACCAAGACTTAAGAGGATGTTCGAAATAGAAGAGATGACAACACAACTAATGTGACACTCAAGTAATAAAAGTTCAGACGTTAAAATTAGGCATTCGGTTGATTCATTGAGTTGGGAAATGATTAACAGAAGGTAGCCACATTTTGCATTAGATCCTCGAAATATTAGATTAGGTCTTGCTACTGATGGGTTTAATCATTTCAAAGATCTTAGTTCTAAATATAGTTGTTGGCCTGTAATTTTAACTATATATAACTTGCCTCCCTCATTATGCATGACAAAGGAAAGTTTGATGATGAGTTTATTGATCTCGGGACCAAAGCAACCAAGTAATGACATAGATATTTATTTGGCATCACTCGTAGACGACTTAATGTTATTATGGAGTGATGGAGTTGAGATGTATGATGCAGTTACAAAGTCTACATTCAATTTAAAAGCTATTTTGATGTGGACTATTCATGACTTTCCTGCAAATGGAAATATATTCGGATGGCCTGTCAAGGGAAAAATTGCATGCCCTATTTGTCGTGAAGACACATGAACTATGGTTGAAGCATGCTAGGAAGTTTGCATACATGGGGCATAGAAGATTTCTCGCCTTTAATCATTCATTTCGTATGAAAAGAAGCTGGTTTAATGGACATATTAAAACTGGTACTAAGCCAAAGATAAAAAATGGTGAAGAAGATTCTATTGAAGTTGATAAAATTACAAATGATTGGGGAAAAAATGGTAAGCGAAAGAGAAAGAAAAATACAACTCAATCTACCGTAACGTGGAAGAAGAAGTCCATATTTTACGATCTACCATATTGGAAGGTAACTGTTGTAATATTTAATACTTCTACTTGCATGTAGTTACCATGGTTAAAATTGATGTTTGATTTGCAGATTTTACTCGTACGTCATAATTTGGATGTGATGCATGTGGAGAAGAATATTTGTGACAGTATCATTAGTACACTTTTGGACGTAAAAGGAAAATCTAAAGACGGCATTAACTCTCGTAAGGACTTGGAAGTTATGAACATTAGGCATGATTTACATCAGTCGAAAAGGATGGGAACACTAGAAGAAAAGGTTGAAGCACCCCTCAAGTTAAGTCAACAGGTTAGACATTTTTACTATTATTTATACTGTGATAATATAACTTAATATGTCCAAGTATATGTAGAATAATTATAATCTTTGTATCATTTTTCAGAATCTGGAGGATGGGAATTCAAATGCTTTTACTCCTCAGGTTTGTGTATCTTACATTATTACAAGTTATTCAATATAAATTTTGATTGAAGTATACTAATAGAAAAAAATTATATTTTCTATTTACTATGAATTTGTAGTCACACCAAGGAAGTAGTATCCAAGGAGGTATTGCACATGTGGAAAATGCTAGGTGTCAACTACTGCATTGGTACATGTTTGAGATGGAAGAAGTTGTAGCAGAAGGGAGAATTGCAACAACAGACTCAAGTGCGAATGTGCATCACTTGCCACTCGGAAGAGACCGTTGGAAGGTTTGGGTTGAGGAAGTGTATATGAATCATTTAACCTTGTACATACTACAGATTAATTTCGAACTCTTCGTGAAGCCATAGGAAGTACTGTTGCTTGACCAAAGAGTAGTATTAGACTTCGTTGATAAAGGTATGTGAATCCATTTCCATTCCGGGGAATTGCATTTTCTCATTTTTAATGTTCATGGGCAACATATATGAAGTGTAGAAGTAAGTTGTGGTTGAGAGTTGATATTTGTTGATGTTATTTAGCTAGCATATTGTTGGATGTTGATGTTCTTTAGCTATCATATTGTAGAAGTAAGTTGTGGTTAAGAGTTGATAGTTGTTGATGTTCTTTAGCTAGCATATTTTTGTTGAATGTTGATATTCTTTAGCTAAGTTGTGGTTGAGAGTTGATATTTGTTGATGTTATTTAGCTAGCATATTATTGGATGTTGATATTCTTTAGCTATCATATTGTAGAAGTAAGTTGTAGCTAAGAGTTGATAGTTGTTGATATTCTTTAGCTAGCATGTTTTTGTTTTTGTTGATATTCTTTAGCTAACATGTTTTTGTTTTTGTTGAGAGTTGATATTTTGTTGGATGTTGATATTATTTAGCTAGCATGTTCTTTTGAGGGGTTGGTGTACCATATTTTAAATTATATGAACTGGTTTGATGATATTGACTATTGTTCAGGTGGTTTTTGTCTATATTATAGGGGAAACTCTGTCAAAAAATTTCATAAAAATTAGTCACAATTAGAACAGGTCAAAAGTTTCCTTGTTAATGTTCTTTAGCTATCATATTTCTTGACATTGCGTATTGTTAGTAGAACATAAGACATTTTTCATTTGAAACTTAAAACTTTTATAATTCGACTTAATAGTATACGTTTGATTTGCATGCTAATACCATTATTATTTTGTCATATGCAGGGAGTTACATTATTTTTGGGACAGCTTGTGGTCACATGAGCAAATTCAGATATGAATCCAATATTTTGTAATACTTTATTGATCAATTGTGATTGCTATCTTTCTTAGTAGGGCAATTATGTTAACGTTTTTTAGTATGCTAATGATGTTAGCATATTGTATTGAATCATATGCACTATTTTTGTGTTATTAGAATTATATAAAATTTGATTACATTGTAAGCATTTTATCGTTTCAGTATTATGGATTTATTCGAACAGAAATAAATTAATTATGCAAATTTTTTTTAAAAAAATTGTAAATTGACATACGGCAACGTTTGTGAAACGTTGCCGTAGATGGCTACGGCAACGCTTCACAAACGTTGCCGTAGCCATCTATGGCAACGATTCATAAACGTTGCCGTAGATGAACACTCTACAATACCTTAATTTGCAACACATGCCTAAATGTTGCCGTAGGCCTACGGCAACGTTCACTGTTTTTGTTGTAGTGCCATCTCTGCTGCCCTAATTAGGGGCAAAAGTGATCTAATGATCATCAAACAAAGCTGAAACAAGTCATGTAAATCTTGACTAGAATTAACACCTTTAACCGCATTCAAAACATGAACAAAATAAGCATAATTGTACTTATGTGGAATCTTGTGGCAAAAAAATGGGTGTGTTACTAGCAACTGAATAAAATGACACTACCGATGATGGTGGCAATGCGAACTTACCTATATCTTCAAAATTCAATTGAGTTGTATTCTTAAAAAAGACCCTAAATTAGACTCCAATGGTATAGAAGTCAACTCTAAATCTGAATTCTTAAAATATGCTGATTACTCGAAGATTCTATTTCACCTTACAAGATATATAAATGAAATTTTCTATGTCCCAATAGTACAACACAAGCTCATTTTATAACTTCTAGAACTCCACATTTAACAATGTACATGTGTCCTTTTGAATTAATAGTATTTAAGGAGATAAAAAAAAATTCTTCAGATCTAGAACGTGTCTCACTAGATCAAGTGTTCTAACCGTACTATGTGACCCGATCGATACCAACTATCCAACAATGTGTGTTATTACTGGTTATCATAACACATTTTGAAGCTATTTCATATGTTAAAACAATTCCCAATTGTGTGATATATGAAAAGTGCAAGTTGTATCCAAAATCTAAGCCCCATCGAGTTTGGAGTTGTAGTCAGACATAAGTAGAAGTTGTCCATCATTGCTATGATTTTTTGCTATACTTGCTTCTTCTGAAGTTTTATATTGTTGATTTGCAGTTGACTTTAATTTATTCTGCAACTTATAACAATCGTTAACTAAGTGCCACTTTTTCTTGCAATAATTACAAAATCTGACATTAGATTTTAATTTGCCTCTCGAACAATCATCATGAACAATGAATCATCTCCATGATCCCCAGATGCTACAAGATGTTTCATCTTTTCCTTTCAATATAGAACATCGTAGACTTCTTCGATGGTGAGTGTATCACGATTATATAGCACCGTGTCTCTAAAAGACATGTATGAGATGGACAATAAACACAATAAAATCAGTCACAAGTCTTCTTTATCATATTTGACCTCCAAGGTCTCCCAATCAGCGATGATTTCTTTCAAATTAGCTAAGTGATCCTCAAAAGATGTACCTTCTATCATATGATGAGAATATAGACGTTGTTTTAGATTCAATTTGCTTGTAAAATTCTTCGTTATCCATAATTGTTCCTAAATTAACCAAATCTAGTGGTTGACTTCTCATTCAAAACGTTTTGAAAAATATTATTTGAAAGATGAAGATGTATTTGAGATAAGGCATTACGTTCGCTTCGTTGTTTCTCCTCTATAGTAGTTGTGGTTATCTTGTCAAATCTTAACAACGCTTCGTCCAAATCCATCTGAGCGAATACTGATCGCATCTTTACCTACTAAAAAGAGAATCTTGTATTGCGATCCAATAGCGAAGTATTATATTTAATTGTTGCCATCACGAAAAATCTCAATCTTCCTAAGAATTTTAACACCAAAAGCTTTGATACCAGTTTGTTGAAAAGTGGAAATGATACCGTATTAGTCCAATACCACTTTGTTGGTGAAAATAAGATATTATAGCCATAATATGAAATAATTGATCACAAGAACAACAAAGTTTGTAGAGAATGAATATTTTATTATATTATGGACATAGGATATAAAAATTATGTGTTTATGTTTCTAACTTTTAATAACTCATAATGAAGAGCCAACTATATATAGAGAACAAATAGAGAAAGCACAAACCCTTATAGTAAAGTTGTAGTTGAGGTAGAATGTTAAAAACGGAGTTCAAAATGAAGTAGGGAAACAAACAGCGTTACTGGAGCCGCGATGCCGACTCACTATTTTAATGTACAATCGTCTTCGACCCAAACGCCTTCCAAATATATTTTACTTTATTCCAAAGTTCTCATCAAATTCAACACAAATTCCTACTCCCAATGGGCTTACATGTATAACTTCTATTAGAATTCGCTCAAAGAAACTTGAATAAGATTTCACAATGGCATTTCAAATAATTTTTTTCTTAACGTGGACTTTAATTAAAACTTTCAACTATCTTCAATTAAGAATTCGAGTCACACATGAATTCTAACCATTAGAGAAATACGTAAGAATTGAATTCTTTGATCCTGACTCATCCTTGATGATGGAAGGTATGGTATAATTCTCATAAACTTTTGAATTCAAGTCACAGAAAGTTTTAAAAGCAGATGCCAAACATACCGTCAAAGAAAAAAGTTTTAATTCCCTCTCAAAAAGTTGGGTCCTGACCTATCTTTTTACGATTAATCTAGTTCTACAAAACTTGTTGACAAAATCTATCGTTGATTTTAAAAACTATTTTTCAAATGATATATTTTCAACACATAATTTGCAAACTACTCTGTAAACCTAGCATGATTAATCTTTTTATATGTTGTCACTTGTTATGTGGATTCTGTGTTTAAGGTTCAATTGAGATAATCAAAGAATTTCTTTGATGGCGAAAAATGATTAATCAAAACATGACATGAAGTCGATAAATGCATGTTTCCCAGATGAATTCAGTTGACAAACATTTTCCTCAATGTTCAAAAGTGATTCTCAATTCTACAGCATTTGTGGGTTAGGCAAAGCTTTCAACCGATCAATTAAGCCCAATTTCTAGTTTAAATGGATTAGAAACAATTATTATTTAAATTATGGGTTTAGAGTTTTTTTTTTTTTTTTTTTTAAATGGGGATTCTAAAGGAGACACACATCATAAACATATAGAACTATTCTATTCTGATAAGGGGAACAAAAGGTTACATGTTACTTCACAAGTATATTTTTGGTAGTTTCTAGAAGAAATATTTTATTCGATCTTCAAAGAGAGACTCCACCCCCCCCCCCCCCCCCCTCCCCTCTTTCTGTTGTGTTCACTCGGAGCCACCTTTTACAAGGATGTATCAATTGCCAGTGTCAAATAATATAACTCATGTCGTGCGTAATAACAATAAGGATCTCGAATCAGATTAAGAGACAAACTCGTAATCATTAAGAAAATAAAGAGGCCCTCCTCCTCTAAGAGGGCGATGCAAAGGATTTATTTGGTTGTTTAGATTGACTTTTTTGTTCTTGTAATGACCAATATTCATGTAACTCTATTTATTTGGACTATTGATGTTATATATTTATTTAGTATGCGTAGATATTATTCTACGCTAAAATTGCATTTCTATAGTTAAAAAGGTTTTTTTTTTTAAATTCGTGTAATGTAAAGATAATTTATTTATATGACAATTTTCAATTACAAAATTCCTATATAAAATACTAGGGGAGTGTTCAATGGACAAATATTTTTGACAAAGGTATTTAACAAATAATATTAACCCTTAAGTTAGATTAATTTAAGGATATAGATTTAGCTTAACAAAACAAAATAATCCATACAGTATATAAAAGAGCAAAGTTTGTTACTATTCATAATGAATCATATTTGTGTCGTGTCGATGTTATATATATTAATTTTACATTTTTTCATTTTTTCCCCTCAAACACTACGTAATTTTCTTCTCACAGGTCAGGATTTCTCCACACAAGCTCTCATGCCTCTTTACTCGTCTTTACATAACTATTCAAGACTTGTCATTTCTTCTTTTTTCTTTACTATTTGTTGTTTAATTAAAAAGAAAACAAGAATATGTCATCTCTTTCACCCCACCCTTCATCCACCTTACCATCGTCTCCTTAATCAAGGGAAGGGAATCCCCTTGGATTATTGGCGAGGGAAATCACTCCTCATTAAACTAAAGACAAGGGGGGAGAAATTCCCCCTAAATTCCTGGTTAAGGCCTCCCCAGCCTCGTGAATTAAGGGCGGGGCGGAAGAACATGATTCTTCCAGTTTTTTCTTTTTTAATATTTTTATTTAATTATTATAATTTTATTTTTATTTTGAATAATATAAAAGTACTATTTTACCCTTTATAAATTAGTCAAAAGAGGTCAATTTTTCTAAATGGTCAATTAACGGTCAGATGGATGAATTTCATCCATCTGGACTTCAACTGCGATATTTTTAAAGGTTTGATATCTCTAGTGGCACAAATGAAATGTTAGAATCCTTAAAAGCCATCCAACAGGCTCTGAAAGAAATTTCGCGGGGGCAAGGTAGGGGCGGACCCAAACCATTTGTCTTGTGAGGTCAAAAAAGAGAATTCAAAAATATTTAGAACTATATATCATTAACGAAAATAAGTCAATACGCTATTATAATTTTAGCCTATCCGTTTTCATACTCTAAAAATGTCGTATAATTACATCGTTATCAACCACACTCGAACATTCGGATTTTCGTTTAAAATATTTCTCAATGTCTGTTAAAAAACAAATTCAATACATAAAAAAACAAATAAATACCACATTTCATTTTTAATTAAAAAAATAACATTAAATTCATAATAAACAACAATTACTTTCACAAACAATTCTATTTTAAATCACCAAGTTAGACAAACTTACAAAGCCATTATATTGAGGCTGAATTACTTTACTACTTCATTACTATATTTCCAATTTCTCAAATCTAAACTAGTAATCTATTAACTATCAAATTCCAAATACATTTTAGAAATTAGAAGAATCAGTAACTAATATGCTCGAATTAGTTTCAATTCAATTGAAAATCTAATACCTAAATTAATTGAAAATGGATTGAAGACGAGAGACGAATTCACAGTGTGTAGCTGTGTAAGTAGCATGCGCATGAGAAAATTGGGGATTTCAGATTTTTGAATGAAGGATATCAAAGCCACTGTCTTATGAGTCATAATATATTAGTTGGATTTGGTCAATCAATGAATTATGGATTAATTAGTTGTTGTAGAGTGTAATTGGACTTGACCTTGTCAAATGTGGATTTGGTTATTTTTGGGTAAGTTGTAAGTGTTAGGTTAAAAAAAAAAAAAAAAAAAACTTAATAAAATAAAATTGTGGGGTCATTTGACCTAGCGGTGGCAAAAAGGGTCGCAGGCCGAGCCCCATTTTTGGGCGTCTACTCGAGCCCGAGCCGGCCCGTAGCCAGGGCGAGTCGCCCACCATAAAAACAAAATTTATTTTATTTTCTTTTTTAAAAAAAAAGCTGCCTGCAATTTCAGGTAGCAGCTTGTATATTTTTTTTTAAAAAAAAAATTGAGCCGGTTTGACTCGAGTCGAGCCTCATTTTTTTTGTCTGGCTCGGCTTGACTTGACTCATTGACATAGCTAATTTGACCCCACATGATCCCATGTGGGTCTGCCCATTGTTTAAAAATCCGATGCTTTGATAGAGTAAAAGATACGGAATGCAATGATTGGACAAAGTCTATAAAAAACATAAAATATTTGATATCGTGACCGCAATTTTCTCTACTTTTTATATACATGACACCGAAATTCGTACCCCCATCTCACTCTAAAAAGCATGAAAGCATTATCTATAAGTTCCACTACAACATTTTAAACTATTAAACAAATTAAAAGTTTCGTTAAACAAATAACCTCCACACATTCC
This sequence comes from Fraxinus excelsior, assembly GCA_019097785.1. Classification (NCBI taxonomy): domain Eukaryota; kingdom Viridiplantae; phylum Streptophyta; class Magnoliopsida; order Lamiales; family Oleaceae; genus Fraxinus; species Fraxinus excelsior. The sequence continues at coordinate 55,988,860 of CM032623.1, read as the reverse complement.
TTGTATTCTTGAATTCAATAGTAATACCTTTATTTATAATCTTTGAATTGTTTTCATATCCTTTTGCATCAATTAAAGGTACATGATCAACCCTACATAAAATATTTAGCTTAATCCATAATTTAATATATAATATCCCCATATTTATTAAACTAATTTAAAACACAGTTAAATTCAACACCTTTTCGGCCTTTCCTCTTTTTAATAACCCCACCCCTAAATGCTTTATGCTGTAATGGAAGTGCAAAAGATGCTGTATCACTTCAAAAACTCGTTGATTTTATAAAGACTCACGAGTTCGGGTAGCCGAACGTTTGTTTTCTACACGAGTTGCATAATATTCGATACAACTGTATAATGAACAAAATTTAACCTTTATTTTTTTTTTTTGGCACTAAAAGTGCCACAACTAACTATATACAATACAAAGAGAAAATTTATTAGTGCAAGTCTTATACTGTCATTTTCTAACCTACATAATGGCCAAGAATTGCCTGAACTTTCCTTTATGTTTGCATTTTTCTTGCTTTTCCACAATCTTTGCAGAAGGCAACGATGGCTCTTTTTTGCAGTTTTTTCTGAGTTCCAAACATTTTTTCGAGTTCTATTCACTTTATATTCTTTTCTAACGGAATGTTCCTCCAAATGTAGGGTTCCAAAAATCAGATGCAGTCTCCGCAGCCATCGGAAAGGTGCTTAACATTGGAACCAGGCAAAGTCCCCGGCTTTTTAGGTCTTGTTTTGGCCCTTCTTCTTCCTTGAGTTTATCAGCAACCTGCATACAATATACGACATGTTTGGTGAGGTAAACCATACAGTATTTGATAGTACTAAATAAGAAAAAGAAGCTGAAAATATTGTTGATTGTAGCATCTAATCCTATCCAGTACAATAAGTAGAGTTAAGCTACATGGATCCAATCCTGCTGATGATTCTTTAATCTGACTGAAAATTATAAAAAAATAGTCTCTTTCGCCATGTTTGGTACAGAAGGTTGATATTATTATAGAAGAAAAAGAAGTTCAAATTTTGTTTAATAGACTATAATGTGCACTTTTAAGTCTTACCTTTTGACCTGGAACGGGAAATCCATTTTTCATATAAGAAGTACTTAATACCTGAAAAAATAAAAATACATCAAAACTCAAAAATATGTAATGAGTTTCTTATACTTTTATAAACTAGTCAACGTTGAGCAAAATGTTTTATAAGTGTTGTAAAAGTAATATTTGAATATGCGTGAATACTAATTAATTTAGAATTAATACCAGAAAATATATAAGTGACAATGAATGTTAAATCATTTATTTATTTTTCAGTTAAGTAAAAATAGAAGTTAATTAGCATACATGGACGTGAAATCACACATGTGAAATGAATTTGTCAAATGTACATGTACATTGACGGTAACTAAAATGTTAAATAAATATTAAAAAATGAAAAGTAAAGTATTATTGAAATAATTGAATTATAGTAAAATTAGAAACCGTCCAAAAAATTATTATCACTTGATGTGATGTATTATAGATTTTCATTTAGTTTCAATGGAGAACATACACTGACTTGATTATGGAGAAATCTTATGTATTCAATTGCTTCCTGGAGAACCGATGCAGTATCAGTCTGGAAGAGTACAACAAAATTAATCAATTAACACACACAAAAGCATACATTAATTTCTGGAAAAAGCTGAGAAATTTTTTTTCTAAATTTTTACCTTTCCAAAAGGTGAAATCAACTGCTGGAGGGCAGTTATTCGGTCCCCCAACTTCTCTTTTCTGACCTGATAAAAACTAAAAAATTATTATTCTTTTGCAAAAATTAATAACGAAAATGTATAAATTACAGCTCTCTTTATTCAAAAGATTGACCAGACATATTGTACCTTAAAGGTTGGTAATGGTGACGGTGTTTCAATTCGGGAACGCTTGAATGCTGGTTCAATGCTAGTTTTCTTTGCTTCCGAGCCCAACGGGTTAAGGTTTGACGAGAACTGGGCTTGTGTCGAAGGGAAAAGGATTGGTCGACTGTTGTTGAGGGCACCCGCAAAGGTTGAGTTGTTTGAGAACTGTAAATGACTAACAGGTTGCTGTTTAGGCAAAGAAAGCGAAAATTCATTCGACTTCACCGGGTAATTGATGGCCGATGAAAAGTTCATTGCCGGAGTACTATCTGATAAAGATTGTTGAGGCTGATCAGAATATGTATCAAATAAAGTTTGCAAAAATGATGTAGTGTAGCTATCAGAAGCTGAATTCAATGGAAAGGAGGAATTTTGGGCAGCAGTGGAGAAATTCTTTAAGTTCCAATCCATTTGATTAATCTGTGAACTGTCAATTCCAGTTTGTTGCAGATAATTCATGCCTGAATTCTGGTTTACTTGCTTTGTGTGAGAATAATTTCCCTCAGATATTCCATTTTCTTGGCTGCAAGATGACAATAAAAAATGAATTTCTTAAATCAACTAGACCTAACTTTTTAATATTATTATCATGAAAATCTGAATGGAGCAAGCAACTTTTTACTGGCACTGATTATTTGGATAATCATGCTTGTTGATTATGTTAAAACCCCTCGTCTAAAAGCTTATGCTGTATCTTTGTTGGCTCTGATATGTTTTTAGACGATACAGATCGATAAACGAATCAGCAGCACATATGTTCAAGAATCACTTAGATCGACAAATAATTAATTCTTACAGAAAATCTTGATTCCAAATATCAGTCATCGTGGATGATGAAAAACTGTTTTCCATCATTTGTAGGGTTGAATTAATAACTGGCTGCTGAGACTTTTGTCCATCAGAATCAGAATCAGACTCATCACCGGACCATATTTTCATCAAATCCTTCACCACTTCATCATTTGGCCATCCAAAGCTTCCCATGTCGTTGATGGCGGATGAACAGGGCGAAGAACCGAATAAACTTCTAGCCGGATTCCACAAGCTTCAGCCACAAACGCCACCCTGGATTAATTCTTCAGCCATGGCCACTTGTTATTCAAGTCCCTAAAAAACTTTCCTTTATTCGGCTTTTTGCTTTTAGAGATGTCTTGTGCTCTTTGTGACTTTTGGTTCATAGGAAGTGAATCTATTCTTCGTGTTGTGTGTGTACGTGTGTACATATATAGAGACAATATGTGGAGGGCACATATGAACAGGTGAATTAAACTCTGGAATCTGGTTTACCTTTATATGATATTATGATTGGTAGATTAGGCAGGCCAAGAGCATATTGAACAGTAAAATAATATTGATTAGTTTTGGCTAGGGATGTCAACGAGCCGAGCCGAGCTGAAAAAAAAAAACACGGGCTCGGCTCGAGCTCTTTTTCGCCCGAGCCGAGCGAGCCGAGCTTGGTCAAAAAAAATAAGGCTCGATCCGAGCTTTTGGTCCGAGCCTTAGCGGGCCGAGCCGAGCCTGGGCCGGCTCTGTTTTTTTATTTTTTTTAATGTCAAATCTATATTTTTTACTTAAAAAATTTAAAATTTGTATGGTTTATACGTATTATAAATTAAAGAAAAAAGCTCGGGCTCAACTCGAGCTTTTTTGGCCCGAGCCGAGCCGAGCAAAGCCTGGCAAAAAAAATGAGGCTCGGCCCGAGCCTTGGCTCGTTGTAACCGAGCCCGAGCCGGGCCAAGCTCGAGCTTTTTCCGAGCCGAGCCCGAGCCGACGAGCTTTTTTGCCATCCCTAGTTTTGGCATAAATATCAGGTGACGTCGATTCTAAATCCAACTTTTTGTTCACTCGTGGGATCCAGACGATCTTGAAAAATCAACTCCTCAATCTAAAGTTCTGCATAAAGAAGTAGGGCTACTATAAATAACTGTCAAATCTTTTATTAATACATGGACAATTGTTTAGACCGATGATCTTTACAAAGGGCAATGCTACCATATTAAGCTCGCTTCTCGAGAAGCAGATATTAATAGAGACAGGCTTTTTCGTAAATTATAGGTGATCATAAGGAATGTATGGATAAAATTGTGGGTTATGGAATATTGGAGTCAATACGATGTTTAAATAACTGGTAAGCTTGAAAAGGTTTGCCAAATATTCAATTATGAAAGATAATAGCAAATTTCCCTCGAACATTGCCAACTTATAAGTTCGTGTCATGTTAGCCATTGAAATTCAGTTTGTTTCAAAAGAGTCATCTAGCTTACTTTTATTTGACCATCATGCCATGCCAGTTTTCAATTTTACTTAATTCACTACCAACTTTTGCAATAAGGTTTTAATCCCCACTCATTCTCGAGCTATTTATTTTTTTTACCAGATGATGAAAGGTAACGAAAAAGTTGTTGAAGAAAAATGACAAACACATCATTTGGTCGAAAATTGGCATGGAAAAAAAAAAATTCAACGACTTTTATGCGTTAGGTCAATATAATTTGCATTGCTATAGAAATCTCAATAATATTTAACGTCAACAAGTAAAATTCTTTGTATTTGGACTCATATAGTATGTGAATCTTCAACTTGAAGTGCACGATAATTCTAAGACGTGAATAAAAAATATGTACATAGGTCAACTTGAAGAAAATTGAAGAAAAAGAACAAAGAGAAGGCTACTTCGCCTTGACTTGTGTGTGTCAAATATTTCAAAAGCAAGTTAGGTCACGTTCACATTTTCCTTGGAAATGGAGGTTGGTGGTGGCCTTAGGTCAGCCATAATTTCATCCCATAAATTGCTGCATTTGAATATATATATATATATATATATATTATTTTTTTTCGATAGGTTTAGAATAGTATTAACTAGAAGTTACTTGTAGATTTATTGAGATTATATTTAATTAAAACATACGGTATGCTTGTTTTGATTTTTGGTTAAGCCAAGGTTCACCGACGTTACAAGAATCACACTGGACCTCAAGTTCGCACGAATAAAACTAGATTAACAAAAGTCAAAATTTAAAATTCGATATAAAATTCAAAGAATCGGTCCGTCTACTCGATAATTGGTTAACTATACTTAAATTTATCAGTTTTCTAAGTTCTATCTTAAAAAAGAGAAGGAGAAGGAGAAGGAGAAAAAAAGTTGGTTTTATTTAAATTTTTTAGCATCGTTTTAATCCCACTTAGACTTAAACATATATCTTTTGATAATTGACTTTTTTTTTTAGCTTGATTCATTTTCTTAAAACATTGTGGTTGGCACCAAGGTCAAATTCTTTGTGCCAAAGAGAATTAGGTCATACTCATCCACTCCTTGGATTTTCTACTTGTCCTTTTGTAATAGCGGAACGTTTTATTTTACAAAAATTATGACCATTTAAACTTGACATGTCATGGTTTATGACTTCTCCTACTATCACCTAATACTGGTTCAAAAATGTTAATTATGGTGCCCCCACGGACATTGCGCAATGGTAAAGTAAGAGAGTTTAATACGGAGCATCGAAAGTTTGAATCACCGCGGCAACTGGAAGACAGATGTCCACATGGAGGAGAATCGTTGAATGTCCGGTCTAAGTGTGTATAAACTGTGATCGCATCCTGATTAACCCGGGTGGCGAACCAGGGCAAAGTCGTCACTCCTCATAATTAGTTGGGCGAAACTTGGACACCCGAGTCATAAAAAAAATGTTAATTATGACATTAGAAACGTAATTGACATTCACCTAAATATTAATTCAAACATTTTCTTGTCTTTAGCCCAGTTTTTTATTTGGATAAATCTAGTCAATCTTTAAGATGATTCACATAAAAAGATCAATGATTAGTTTGGAGAAAAAGATCAATGATTAGTTTGGAGATAATCGTGAAACTTTTTTCAACCTACAAATTAGAAAACTATGTACTGTGCACATTTTTTTAATTAGAGAAAATATTTTTTTCAATAAGATTGAGTATTCAACAAATTATAGAGGAATTTTGTCGAGGATGTTATTTGTTTTGGTTGGATGAAATGTACTAATGGAGTTGAGAGGTAAGTTGGACCTACTCTTCCATTTTGTTTTCTCCATTGGTTATCACTGATAATTAGATATTGGCCCCCATGCCCAATTTTTTGTGGACAAATACCATCTTTTGTATTGGATCGATGTCTTTAAGTCTAATAATAATTAAAGGTGAGTTGAAGCAATACTCGTTATGATCCCCCTCCCTCTCTGTCTCTCTCTCTAAATGTGCGAATTGTTAATAGAAGTGAGATGAGTGAAAAATCACTTTTAATGTAAATAAATTGTAACAGAGATAATGAAAATGTAGTAGTTAATATTTTGCACGGTATAATAAGTACAAGGCCATGTATGCACTAGAGAGTAGTTGTCGGGATTGTAATTCTGATCAAATTTCCCACATAACATGAACTTGGACAATATCTTCCCACCATTAGCCAATCATGAGGTGTTGCCAATCCAATATTTGTTGAACAAAATTCCTGAACAAATAGGGTAATCCCACCCCCACCTTTCTTCCCATTCCAATAATTTCGTGTATTTAATCTTTCTTGATCTAGTCGAAGAAATTAATCATGATATATGAAAGTCTATCTCCTCGTGTGTGGCAATTATCATCAAGAGGATATGTTTAATTCTAAATATTTTTAATATATAAAGATGCATTCCAAGATTTGATTTACAATATTCCGCAAATCATCAAAGTGGTAGTTACATAAAACCAGACATTAAGTTTGACATTTTTAAAAATCAGATTTTGTCTTTATTTAGGCCCCGTTCAGTAGGGATTAAAATCCAATTAAAATTGAAAATATGGTCGTTATTGAGTCCTACTCGTCTAATAAAAGTCAACAATAACGACTAGTTTTTCAATTTTAATCTGATTTTAATCCCTACTGAACAGGCTTTTAATAAAAAATCAGATTTTAATTTCATAATTAATATTTATAATAAAATTTTAAATTATATTAATCTATATACCCACCATACCACATACCTCACTAAATTTAAATTTCATTTCCCAAACTCTAATAATTTCTCCTCCTCCCTTTTCCGTCTCTTCTCCTCTCTCTCCCCTGCTCCCCTCCCCTCTCCTCTCCCACCCCCTCCAATTGGTAGTGCGATGAAACTGTGTGTGTGGGGGTTGATTTGTGTGTGTTGGTGCGTGGGGTGCACGGATATGTGGTGTGGGGACGTATCTATGTGTGTGGGTGCGCGGTGGAGGTGCTGTGTGCGCGTTGCGGCGTTATGTGCGCGCGATGGTCTTCATTTGGTGATGTGGGATGGAGGATCTATTGTTGGTGGTGGTGGATCAGGTTTTGTCCTGTCATGTGTTCTGTGGCTGGTTAGTTTGTATTCGTATGATGGCGATAAAATGGTCATTCGTGTGATGGTGTTGTGATGAAGCCGACGATATTGGTGGTGTTGTGTAGGGGCGACGGTGGCGGTTGTTGTTGGTGTTATTGTTGGAGGGTGGTTGTGGTGGCAGGTATGGGACGATGTGTCTATGACCAACTATTTGGTCGATCTGTGACCGTAACAAAGTATTGGTGGTGTAGTGGGATTGGGGGACAGGTGCGACAGATAGGATGAAGTGTCTGTGACCAACTATTTGGTCGATCTGTGACCAGTGACCAATTATTGATGGTGTACTGGGATAAGGTCTGTGACCTTAAAATTCGTTAATCTGTGATTGAAAATATAACCGTGACCAACAATTTGAAATAATTTTTTAAATTGTGACCAATTAAAAATCTGTGACCTCCATTAGAAAAAAAACTGTGACATGTAATTTTTTTTATCAGTGACCAATGAAGTCAATTGTGAATGACTCAATTTTTTGATCTGTGATCTCGAAATAATCTGTGATCAATTAATTTAATAAGTTGTGACTGAAAATTAAATTTTTAACTACTTAATAAGATATCTATAAACTCGGAATCAGAGCAGTTACCGAAATTAAGCGACGGCGAAACGGTCATCGGAATAGTCGCCAGAATTAAGTGCGGCCGGAGAATAGTCACCGAACACCAGAATAGTCGTCGGAGTAGTGGGGGTGTGGTGGGAGTGGGAGTGGGAGTGGGGTTGTCAATTATGTTATATTACAGTTAAGTATTTAATTTAATAGATTAATTGTAAAATATAATAATTAATTCATGGAAAAATATGAGTTTTGTAAATTTAAATATTGGGGGTCTAATTTTTGATATCGTGAAAGATAATCCCTGACCATGAATTTTTCTCAATCATCAAAGCGTCAACAAGCCCATTAATACCTACTAATTTTAAGCTATTAAATTGGGTCATTGACGGATATGGATTGGTGAGTTTTCCTAATTGGTCCCCGTACGTCCCGTGAATAATTTTAATTATGCTTTCTTAAACTAATAATTAAAAATGAGATTTTGTCAAATGGTTCCAATAAAAATAAAGGATTTTGACCACTTTTGGAAAGAGTAGTCTACACGATAGCTACAAGTCAACTAATATCTTTTAAGGCACTGAATTATGGTTAATGTATCAAGTTATAATTTTTTTTCTTGATTTTATATTGCTGGATTTCTACCTAATTTTGTTACTTTTCATCCGGTGATATCGTTTGCTCCAAACTTAAAAAAAAAAAAAAATCTTTTGTAATCTTATATATAATTTTTAAATGTTATTTAATGAGTGCATAGTATTTTCAAGATAATATTTAATCTCTTTTGTAATTTTATTTCATTACAGACTCGATAAATTAAATATATTAAAATATGTTTTGTGCTGTTTTTAAATAACCAGCCCAATAATAGGATTGGACTCACGGTCCAATTCGACTTATTTTAGCCCGTATTATCCATGTGGGAGATGGGCTTTGATCCGAATGATCCACACACACACACACACACACACACACACACATATTAGTACTTATAAAATGTGAAAATTACACCCCATCTCACTTTCAAAGATCAATATTCTAAAATCATGGTGAAGGTTTCATTATATGAAAATCATATATTAATTTAATTATTATAAGTAAATATTAATAATAATATTATAAATTAAATTATATACACACTCCTACCATATCTATCCCATTCAAACTCTAAAATCATTCTTTTTTCTCATCTCCTCTCCATTCTTTCTTCACCACCCGTCTCTCTTTCCCTTCGACGTTGCCACAACCAGGATGCCACTGCAAGAAGCCTGCTTGATGTGAGGTCGCTGCTGCTACGACAAGTTGCAGTGTAGCAATGTGAAGCGACATCATTATTGTTGTGACGCGCCGTCGTAGTGCAGTGATGTGAACGTTGCAAAGAGGTTTCATCCCTGTCATTGCTATAGTTCGGTGGTGCTACAGGTGGTGGTGGATTGGCGACAACGATGTATGATGGTTGTGTTAGTACCGTGATTATTACTTGTTAACATGTATGTGAAGGAGTGTAGGTTGTAAATGGTTGTTGTGGTGGTGGCGATAGCCATGATAATGGAGGCGGTGATGATAGGAGTAAGGTGATGGCGGTTGTGGTTGTGGGGTTTGGCGTTTTTGGATTTGATTTGTTGGTGGTGAGGTGGTGTTGGTTGTGGTGGTTAAGTGACGATTTTGATGATGTTGTGATGGTGGTCGTGGTAAAAAATGACAATCTGATGATGTGGCGTTGATGGTGGTGGTAGCTGTGGTAGTAACAACGATTGTGACGATGACGACGACAGTGGTCACAAATTATTTGGTTGATTGAAATCAATAAATTGGTTAATGTGTGATTAATAAATAATGTGTGGCCAATGTAATAGATAATTTTGCAACCTATAATACGTGACTTAAAAGATTGCTAAGTTGTGACCAACAATTTGATAATTTGTGGTCAAAAATTAATTTGTGACTAATTAATTAAATATTTTTTGACCATAAAATAAGTTGTGACTTGTAAAATTTGTGATTTGTGACCAACGAATAATATGTGATCTATTAATTTTGATAAATTTATGATCGATGAATAACATGTGACCTATAATTTTTTTGATTTGTGATTATAAAATAATTTGCGACTTATAAATTTTTATTGTGACCAAGAAATAACTTGTGATCAATCAAATTATAATTTGTGATTAAATTGTATAGAATAGTGACATTAATATATTTAATTAATAAAATATATGTTTAATTAATTAGTTTATAGATAAAATTAAAAAAAAAATCTTATTTTTGAAATTTTAAACTTTTTTTTTTCTTAGTTTTGAAATGTGCTCTTATAGAATTGATCTTTTATTCCTAGTGGACAGAAAAAAGACTTCTTACCATTGATATGACAGAGAAAATTGTAAATATGTTATCCTAAATGTATAACTATGTCAGAAACCACAAGTTTTGGACAAGAGATCAAATCTGCTAGTAGCTAATATCTTTTTCATTAGAAAAAGTGATAGAAAAAACTAAAAAGAACGTTCTTGATATTTTTTTTTTCAATAGATACATATGTATGAATAGGGTTTTTTTTTTTTTTTTGGACGTAGGAATCCGCAGCCACTACCCGTGAGTGCACACTAAGTAAATCTCGCTCCATGTATAGTAGCCCGCAAACCACACATGAAAGATAATAAGTTCGGTGCGATGTGCTCGATCGATGAAGTATTGACAAAGAATTTGAACTCATGATATTCGGTCTCCACGTTCACTTGTTCCACCAACTCGATCATTCCCGAAGGGCTATATGTATGAATAGCTTTCTTTTATCAATGTAAAGATGCGTTAACATCTTCGAAAACCTTGTTACATTTAAAACGAGGCTAATTCATAACAAGAGTTCATTCTTTATAATTTTGAAATTAATTAAAATAGGTAGGAATGATAATGAGCTCAAGCCGACCCTGCTCATCTCCCCACGAGAGTTGGTCCGCTAGAGCTCTGGACTTTATCATCACGACAGGTCCTATGAACCTAATACGACTTGACCCGTTAGTGGATGAATCGAGCTGAGCATTGCCAACCTAGGAGTTGGATGGACCCACAATGGGCTGATGGGGTTTGTAGTCCAATAAAATGATCTTCAACACAAAATTTACCGTTCTAGCAATTCCCAAATTGTCTCCTTTGCGACCTTATCATCTTCTCCCCCACAAGCTCCTTCATTTCCACTAATGGCTACTCTAAACCTCTATCTCCGTCCCAAAACCCTATCTTCCACCCACAGAACCCTAACAATCCTTAATCTCTCCTGCCCATTTCCCTCTACCTCCATATCGTTTATTCCCTGCACTTCCACGCCCCAAATTCCATCAAGAACTGCGGCTATTCCTGTGCTGAGAGCCATAACTGATAGGGATTACTCTTCCAAAAGAAGCAGCAGCAGTGAGGAAAGGGAAACGATAATGTTACCTGGCTGTGACTATAATCACTGGCTTATTGTCATGGAGTTCCCTAAAGACCCTGCTCCCACTAGAGAGCAGATGATTGAGACTTATCTCAACACTCTTGCTACTGTTCTTGGCAGGTTAGTTGACTTTTTTTTTGGGTGGTCTAGTTTCATCTTCAAAATTCTGGGAAAATTGTGTTTCTTTATGTTGTTCATTAGGTAGTAGTGGTTAACATTTTCCGCCCCTTTTCCCACTTTATGCTATGGTACCTTGTGAAAAACCATTTTGTTGTGTTTGGCGCACCGATTTGACTGTATAAAAACTAAACATAGAATTTCAATGGATAACATTAGGTAGATAGTATTATGGTGAATTAACGTTGGCAGCATTCGTTAATTTTTCATTGGAAGATATTGTTTGCACTATCAACAGCATAATATGGAGCACGGAGATGGGTTTAGAAAGGATAAAAATCAAATAATACTCTCCAACTCAGTTCACCATAATATCAACTACAAAGTTATATAGTAATTTCTTTATTTGGTATAATTCGGCGTGCCAAACGCAGTCTTTATGTATTTGGCAAATTATAGAATTGATTTTACTGCACTAGTCCTTCTGAATGCTACTATGTTTTGCTTGATTTAAGCAATAATGAAACTGCAGTAATTTGATAGCCATATTTTTTATATGGAGAAGTATGATGGGCAAAATTTTACTTCATTTTTTTGTTGCTAATTGAATCCTGTCCATTATTATCCAATTGAACATACCAAACTTTTATGAAATGGAGTATCTGAAACCTTTTTTTGGAGATTATAATTTGACGAAGGTTCGTTTTAGGGATTCTTATGATTATATGTCACATATTTGGAGTGTTTTCATTGTGTCAGCATGGAAGAAGCAAAGAAGAATATGTATGCTTTTAGTACGACCACATATACTGGATTTCAATGCACTGTATCTGAAGAGACATCAGAGAAATTCAAAGGTATTTGCGTTGAAGCATCGACATCCGTTTTTACTTTTTATACAAGTTATTTGAGTTTCCAGGAATCCAGTTCCTAAACCGACTATTCGAACCATGTTTTCATATCTGCAGGTTTGCCAGGTGTTTTGTGGGTTCTGCCAGATTCGTACATTGATGTTAAGAACAAGGACTATGGAGGTTCTTTACTTACAAGCAATTTTTTTATCTGCATCTAAATCGAAATGTGACTACAGCGATCCATTATATAATATTAACTCACTTTTTTGGGGGGTGATTCTAGGAGATAAGTACATTAATGGAGAGATAATTCCTTGCCAATACCCAACTTATCAACCAAAGCAGTCTAGAAGTTCAAAATACAAGAGCAAGGCATATGTGAGACAGAGAGATGGTCCTCCAGCTGAACGAAGAAAACCAAGACAAGAAGCAACTCCGGAATCTCCTTCTTGATGAACAGTCAGTAGGTACGAACCTTTTTCCATGATTGATCCTGTTGATATTAGCTTCTTATCTCTAATGACTTGAGACAACTTGCAATCATATGATTTGTTCTTCATTTGATAATACTAAGGTCTTGTTTGGGATATCTTCTACTTCTATTTTTTGTAGAAGAGTTTCTTGATCTATGATGCACTGACACGGACATGTGTGTCCGATACACGTCATCGACACGTTGATTAAATTCTTAAAAATTCTTTATTTATATAGTATAAATTTAGTTTTATACTTGTTATTAATTATTTTTTTGTTTAAATTTTTTAAATATGAGTGCTTATTTGTTACCTGCCGATAATTTTGAATTAATAATATATAATATTTCTAATATAAAAAGAAAAATGATTACAATAGAGTATTCGAGAAGTGTCGATATCGACTCGTGTCGGATACGGACACGTTATCTTAATTGAAGTGCTACAGAGTTCTTGATGAAGCCATTTTAGGTCTACTTCTTGTATAAGTTATTATAACTAGAAAATTATCAAAACAGGCACGAGCAGTTTCTTTCTTCAGAAACAAGTTTTGACTTTTCAAAAGCTCAGTCTAACATGCACTATAAGTGTTGCCATTTATTTTCTTTTCATTTTTTTCTATTGTACTTTTAATATTGGTGTCAAGTAATGTTCGGTCTTTTCAAAACTGCGTACTAGGCATGCCATTAGTCAGGGTGTGTTTGAGCTACATTATTTTGGAAGAATGTATTCTGGAATAGTGAATTGATGGAGAATGTCTGGTCGAAAAAGATGGAAAAATTATTGATGTGATGGAAAATATTATTTTATTGAAGAATGTGTGGTTGGAAATAAGTAGGAGAATGAAAATGAAAATTCTAATGTGTACCAAACAAGGGTTCAATTTAAATTTTTAATATTGTTGGTGTTGTTTGCTGGTTTGCAGGTGGCGGATTCGGTTGCAGAGTTGAATTACTATTTGTGAAATGCTATTATGTCATTAATAGTTTTAAAAGGTAGAGGGGAGGTCGATATAGGTTACCAAACTCTGCTTATTTCTTAAGCTTTGGTCAGTGGTTCTTCTTGTTAGTTATTGACATCGAGACCAGTTCAAAGTTGTTCTACAGTCAATGCAGTATGAGTATGTGATGTAGAACTGATTTTGTCTCCTTGGTCTTCTATGATCCAGCAGCTTGAACTCATTTCTCATATGACTAGTTCACTTTATTTACTTGTCAAACATTATGTAGCCAAGTTTTCACTGAGCTGATATGGCCATGTGCGTGTTTGATATACAGAAGCATATCGCTAGTCATTATAAAAAAGAAGTTAAAATTTTGTTCATATGATGTTGAATCACACCCATCCCATATTGCTTACCAATTTGAAGTGAGCAGTGTATTTTTTTCTAGTTCTGTTCGAAATAGTCAAGATTTATCGAAACGAAATTTCTAATTAATGAAAGTATGATAATTTTTTTATAATTCTTTATCAATAATAAAAAAGAAGTTAAAATTTTTTATAATTCTTTATCAATAGATATATAACAGCATACTATTTATTATAATTGATTTTTCGAAAATAATAATAATAATAAATCCCTTTAAAGGTTGTTTTTTAATAAATAAAAAAATATTCAAATCTGCCCTGATTTGATTTCCAAAAGCCCACCTTATTATTTTCATTTCCATTTCAATCGAAAAGCCTCAACCTTTTTACATTGCCACCACCAATGTCTACCGTCTCTCGCCTCCTCCACCGTTCTTTCTCCACCACTGCCCAATCTCCCTCCATCAAGTCCCTGTCCCAGGACCTCTACAAGGAGCGAAACCTGAAGAAACTCGTCCAGAAATTCAAGCTCTATTCATCTTCCGACCGTTTCCGCACCAAGAATGGCATTTATGAGTCCACGGTCCGCCGCCTGGCTTCCGCCAAACGCTTCAAATGGATTGAAGAAATTCTCGAACATCAGAAGCAATTCAGACATGATATTTCCAAGGAGAACTTCTCCATCAGGCTTGTCAAATTGTATGGACAATCGGGCATGTTTGAGAATGCAAAAAAAGTGTTCGATGAAATGTCTGAGAGGAATTGTGAAAGGAGTGTGAAGAGTGTAAATGCCCTTTTGTCAGCTTCTGTGAATTCGGGGAAACTTGAGGAGATTGAGGGGATTTTTCGGGAAATGGAGATGAAGTGGAAAGTGAGGCCTGATGTCGTTTCATATAATATTGTGATCAAAGGGCTGTGTGAGATGGGGGAGTGGGATAAAGGGTTGGGTATGTTTGATGAGATGGAAAGAAGTGGGGTGAAGCCCGATTTGGTTACTTTTAATACAGTTCTCGATAAGTTATATTCGAATAAGAGGTTTGATGATGGTGAAAATATGTGGAGACGAATGGTGGAAAGTGGATTTTTACCCAACGTTAGGAGCTATAATGCGAGGCTTGTGGGATTGGTTAATGAGAAGAAGATTAATGAAGCTGTTGAGTTGATTAGTGAAATGGGGAAAAATGGGACACATCCTGATTTTTTTAGCTACGCAATTCTCATTAGAGGGTGTTGTAACGAGGGAGATTTGAAGGGGGTGAAGAAATGGTATAGCGAGTTGGTCAGAAGCGAGTGTGTCCCGGATAGGGCATTGTTTAGGGTGGTTCTTTCATCTGCACTAGACAAGGGTGATTATGATTGGGTTTTTGAGCTTTGCAAAGAGGTTTTCGAGAGGAAGCGTCTGGTTGATGCAAGTTTGTTGCAGAATGTGGTGGATGGGTTCATGAAGGATTCAAGGATTGAAGAGGCTAAGATGGTTGTTCAGATGGGGAGGTCAAATGATTACTGTCATTATAAACTTGAGCTTCCATCACAAGTAGTTTAATTACTTTGACTACATTGATCCTTGTACTTTATCTTTGGCTTGGCTGAATGTTGAGTTGAGATAACTGAATGAATTTGAGCTAGTGACTTGAGAAGTGCTCTAAAGTTGAAAGAATCTGTTGATTTTGTCCTCGTTTGGAGACTAAAACTTTTAGAGAAAATGTTTTGCAGTCTTTCCACTTATGTTGCAATACAATTGAATGCATGCATGCCGCGTCGTTCTCTTAATACTTGCTATTGCTTTGGATTCATTGATATGTTTGGTGAAATTTAATGCACTTTTGTTAGGCTTGCCAATGAACCATTTTTGAGCATGTAATGGAAGAAGATAGACGTTAGTTTGCTCTAGCAGCGTGCTTTGCTAGAAATCCAATTACAGTTCAAACTGCAACTCAAGAATAATTCTATCATATAAGAAGCAGTTCTTTTTCTATGCATCATCAAACAACATAGATTTCATATACTTCTCAAGAAGTGGGAGCCGTTGATTCTCATCATAACTGTACATAAGAGGAACCATTCTTGCAAGATTAAGAGAAGCCCGGGCGAAAGATGGCGCAGAAAGTTTTAGATTAAAATACTTCTCATTAAGACATTTCCATTCACTTGATATCAGATCAAGAACATGAGTTCGTCCAATATCCACAGATATGCCTCTGTGCTCTTTCATGTAGCAGTCTATGTATGATCCATCATTGCCATCTTGATTCTCATCCTGCCAAATGATCCCAAATCACAATCACGTTTGACTTATTTTTCATCATAAGTTGTGTAAATCATTACCCTGGCACTTCCTAAGTCGTCCCATAAACGAAGAATTATCCCCACAGAGGATATGATTCCAGATGTATCATTCAAAGGGATGGCATTTTGCGTTGTTTGGCTAATGCCCAAAATAAAGGAGGAGTGAACTAGCAGTAGATGTACTCCGGAACTTAACTTCCCATGTTCCAGGTACAAGTCCGCTGTTGGCAAGTATCCGGAGGCAAACCATTTGGCTTCTACCAGGAACGAGTTGCACAGAGTCGCCCACTGTAACATTAAAGAATCCGATTAAATTGTCGTGTTTGTACGATAATGAAAATATACGTTCAATTAACAGTACTCGACCATACAATAAACATTATTTATCTTTTTTCTTTTTCTTTAGTATTGTCCAGAGCTCCTTACAAGTTACAAGACATGTTCCCATAGAGCATTGTTGATTTACCGCTGTTCTTAGGGTTTCAATCGGGTTATATCCGTGCTTCTTTTCGACCGTGTAGCCCATCTCATTCATCGTGTCGAGAAGTGCCTTGTAACAAATTTTCATAAAGTCTGGCAACATGTCCATGGCAGCATATTCCCATCTATATATGATTAAATTTTGGTCATTATATTGTAGCTAAAACCAAAATTTGCTTATGAGAAATCAAATAACTGAAAAATGCCTGTTTATGGCTTCTGTAAACAGTGCCAGTTTTTGGGGTGTCCCATAAACATCAAAAATGTCATCTATTATGTAGATAAAAGCAATGCATTTTGTCCGCTGAATTCTTTGCTCTTCAAAGGAGGGATCATTTAGGCAAGCCATGGACCATGTGTACCATTTCACTGGTTGGTTCCTAGCCAGCTTCAATTCCTCTGCCAAGCCAAGTTCTTTCCACCACCTAAAATAACAAGGATTAAAACCCGACCTTATGATCAAGAAGAAGAAGCTTTACGATACAGATCTCACCCCTCTCTATTTTTTTTCTCACACCACACAAAAAACAGCCTTCTCATACTCCTTTATACACATAGGAAGTCAGAGCGATCTAATACAAAAATATGAATGCCCAAATTGGTACATGTACCTGAAGATCGATTCTCGGTCGAGAGTAGAAGTGAACAGTGGAGCACATTTTTATTAAAAGGGTACTGGGTACATATATATTCGAAAATGATATTGGTGGGAATACTGAGGGGGCTTTCTCATCAAGAGATTAAATTGTATATTGTGTATAACCATTTTCTTACTCGATAACTTGACGCAGTTCGTGTCTGTGCATGGATTTTCGCAGCCGAAATTCCATATTTGCCAGCTCTTTCAATGTTTTTTCCCGTCTGTTTTTGCCTTTAAAAACAAAGTCGTTTGAATTCAATATTGCCATGCTCTTGTGATAAGGATGTCTCAACGCGTGATTAACAATTTTAGATAAATTTTGATCCATATTTGTCGTGCATTCTTGACGAATCTGGCTACTGAAATATGCTGCCTCATCAAGAATGTCTTCTCCTTCTAAACAAAGCTGTGCTGCTTCATACAATTCCATCACTCCTATGATGTCTTGTCTTAGGTTTTGTCTGAACCTCCCATTCTTGCCTTGAAGTTGGTGAATACATCTGCATTATGCATCTGTGTTATTACTTGGTTAATGATATATATATGTATATGTGTGTGTGTGTGTGTGTGTGTTAAACGCTACTCAACATTATTTAAGAGTATTATGTAAGAAAAATTAGTAAAAAGATCTTGTTTGTTATCGTGTGTAAATAGTACCGGAATAAGCTAAAGAACCATACAAGATTATAGAAGAAGCAACTTAAAATCTTCTTTTTTCTTTTATCTTGTCCAAATACTGGAGAGGAAAAAGGAAGAATACCGAGTTAAGATCTTGTTTGTTCCTATATGAGACGGTCTAGTACCGTGTACCAAAGATGCTCCTTGAGTTACAGATTACGAGTTTCATAATAAAAAATAAATGAATGAAATTCATGGGGAATAAAAGAAGAATTAACCTGCTTGTACATGGTATCCTTGTTGTCTCAAGAGTCTGAAAGAAAGTGAAACATGATGAAGAGTGTAGTATTTATAATCACAAGTTCTTGTTGCCACATAATGTTGCTTCAAAATTGCTTTGATTTCCTCCCGAAAGTGATAATCAAGTTCAAGCCGTTGAATTCCATCAACCAAAATCAAACTTTTGATTGGATCATAATCTTCTGATGATGATGATTCCAAAAAGTGCCTAAGATTCTCCACTTTTTGTACATAAAATTCATCCTGCAAGTTAGAATACATATCTTATTTACACACACACACATATATATTTATATATCTAATAGATTTATATATAGAGAATACATATATCTGATGATGTAGAAAGTAACTATGAAATTGGAACCGTGTTCATTAGTATCAGAAGTTGCAAGATTTCTCCATTTCCGAGTAGTAGAAGTTCTACATGCACGAAAGGGATTTCCCTTTCCTATTTCCCGAGTAATAGTCGAGAGATTAGAACAGCCGCAGCCGGGAAGAGGCGACAGGCCGCTGCAGACTGTCATGGTTGCCACCGCAGTCAGAGCAGTTATTTTAAGAGTATTAACATAGATGATCTCGACTATTTCTCATACGAAAGCCTTAACTATTTCTTGTAAGGAAGCCTTTTGGGTCGAAAGTCATATTGCTTGGTCCTGCAGGATCCTTTAATATTAACATAAATTGTGTTAAAATCAAATATTTATAATTATTATTGAAGCACATGATATGCATGGAACCGTATTAGTTGGAGAAAATTATATGTTGGTACCCAATTTAGGATTTGGTTTCCAACCTTTAATTATAATTATTATCTTCTTTGTATTTAAATAATTTGTGGAATTGCAATATTGTCAGACAGCAAACAAATGTTAAAATCTTCCCTAAAAAAATAATAATAAATTAAAACCTGTATAAGTAGGATCCACATCATTAATTTATCAACTACTTTACTGCACTAAATTAATTAATAGTGTTAATTAAGGCTGGCAGCCAGCCAGTAAGACAGGAGATGATCAAGAATTTATATATGAATTAATTGGGACCCAGATGGGCATGTTTGGGAGTAATTGTAAGTGTTTATAAGATGTGAATCATCATGCAGTGTAGATAAAAAGTGTGTAGCAAGTTACAAGTCTTATGAAATGTGTTGATATACATTTAAATCAAAATTTTAGCTTTAACATTCACAATGTTAGCAATGTATCATGGACAAAATTTGACATAGCGCTATAACATTAAAAATTAGTTTTGGAGTTCTAAATGAACTTGGATGG
Source organism: Fraxinus excelsior (assembly GCA_019097785.1). NCBI lineage: Eukaryota > Viridiplantae > Streptophyta > Magnoliopsida > Lamiales > Oleaceae > Fraxinus > Fraxinus excelsior. The sequence continues at coordinate 55,969,249 of CM032623.1, read as the reverse complement.
CCGAAATTCATCGTACATTATGGCGTAGCAATGAGTATTACTCATATTATCGTCCTCTTTTCGGAGTACTATTATGAGCCCAAATCGAAATTTGAACCTTCTCTATGCACTATTATTTTCCCCCATTTTCATTCAATTCTTCAACAATTTGTTCTACATCAAATGACATGTCAATTTTAAATTTATGTAGAGGCCGTGTGAACCAGCTTTTGTACAAGAGGTATTATGTTGTTCGACCGTTACTAGTTAAATGGTCAATTCTATATTTTTAATGGCCACTCCAACGCGGCAAAATAAGGACGTGACCTACGGTGCTTTTCAAGTCTCTACATTGAAGTAACATCTTTATTTGTTCACATTAGGAGCATGTTTGATAAAAAAAAAAAAAGAAGAAGTTGCTCTCTTATAAGCCGAGATCTCATAAACTGTATAAATCAAAATTCATAAGTCCAGCTTATAAGTCAAATATGCTGAAAATTCCCAACTTAACTCACTTCTGAGCTGGACTTATAGATTTTGGTCCACAATTTGTTGGATCCCAATTTATAAGAAAACAAATTGTTTACCAGACATGTTCTAGGTTGACCATGTAACAAAACATAGCAATTAATTTGGAAATAAAATCTAACTTTTGTGATAGATTTAAAATATATTAAACTTCGATGATCAAATGTGTGTTTTACCTTTTTGTATATATATATATATATATATATATATATATATATATATATATATATATATATATTAAGAATACTAGGTGCAAGCGACGTGCAATGCATGTTTGCTTAATTTATATTTAATAGTTTTGTTTAAGAATTAATTTGTTATTAATAAAGATGTAATTTTTTTGGTCAATTGAATAATTAATGATGTAATGTTTATGTAATTGATAAATAATTAAATAAAGTGCTTCTCTCTATCATCTCCAACCCAAAATCACAAATAGAAAACTCAAGATATGTTAAGGGGTAAGAAGACGAGTTTACTTAGGCTCCGTTTGATTCTCATTAATGTAGAATGAGAATGAAAAATACAGCCGTTATTGGACCCCACACGAGATAGAAATTCAAAATTGATAGATTGATGTGATGGATAACGGTCATATTTTTCATTTTTATGAGTTTTTAATGAGAAACAAACGGAGGCTTAAACTTTTTGCATGCTTAAGTCTTTACTCCTTTTTAAGTAATAATGCAATTCATTTTATCGCTAAAGTATGATATGTATTACGATAATATATGTATATCATGTGTTAGACTTAGTATTGGTAAATGACGGATAAATTTTCGAGAACGAAAATATTTTAAGGGGGTGAGAATGTAATACCCCGAAAATTTTCATAAAATATAATTCAATTTTTATACACTATATTTTAATATATTAAAAGTTAGGGACTAAATGATACATTTATCAAATTATATTTTATTTGTGTCAAATATTTAGATATTGATGGAGTTATCGTAAATATATGAATATTGGTCTCGTTGGATAAATCGTAATTAGATACATAAATCAGAATCGAGAAAAAGTCAATTCGGATAAATTAACTCCAAGATATTTTAGTTGGAAGGAATTATCAAAAGCTAATTTATTTTTATTATTAATTAATTATAATTTTGAAAGTAAGGGGGGGTGAAAAAAGATTTTCCGTTAGTTTTTCCGTTAAATCAAGAATTTTCGTTAGTTTTTCCGTTAAACCAACATATTCCGTTTAATAGCCACTTTTTATATATGGAAGATATATAAACAGAAAGGTAAAACACACATTTGATTTCTCATTTTACCTATATTTTTTTAAATGATCTACTATACCCCTTAATTATTCATAAATACACACTATTCATACAATATATAGCTCTTGTTTGAGCCCAATTTTATGAGAAAATAGATTCTTTAAAATAGTGATTTTTTTTTTTTTTTGAGAATGTGTAGCTAAAAATAGAGAATTTCTTTGGGTTAATGTGTAAAATTATTTGATGAGAGAACATATGGTTTAAAATGAATTTTGAAAAAAAAAAAAAAAGAACTCAAACATAAGCACAATTCCATGGGTAATATGTTACATACGAAACAATTCCAATTACTTGTAGATTATATATTTTCCATGGGTAATTAGCACAAGACGTCCCTACATTTTTAATATTATTGTACAAAACGTTCATATATTTCATTTTTTTTTTTTTTATCATTTTCACCCTTGGTTCCACATTTCATTGCCAAAAATCTCATTCCATCCACTTACCGTTAATTGCTCCGTTACTTCAATACAAAAACATTTCATTGCAAAAAATCTCCTTCCATCCACTTACCATCTTAATCGAAGGCGGATAATCAGGTCAAATTATTAGATCCAAAACATGCCTAATCCCCATCACATGTTAGTATAATGGAATAGACTAAATAACGAAAAAAATTGATTAAAGATTGAAAATAAGAAATTCTTCTACTGCTTAGTGCTTATGCTATTGACATATTTAGCGTATTACACTCAATAAGAATGAATAAATAAAAATGAGAAACAAATTATCATTTATATTGTCCAGTCGAACAACATATATATATATTTATCTCACAAAATATAGAAAACTAAGCAAGAATGGGACCGCATGCATGCTCTACTCCAGAATCAATGCAGCATGCACAGTCGGATGAGATTAACTTTTCTCTGAGGAGTAGAAGTTGGGGATTAAATGCAAAGTCCCTATTTATGTCTCCCAAGAAAGCGAGTTAGAAAATTGTCAGCAAAAAGAGTATGCTCAATGACAGTACATTCATTTGTTACTTTGACAAAATAATCCACAATTTCCACTTAAAAAAGAACAGTAGCATGAAAAAAAATGACTTTTATAAACAGAAGTCTACAAAATCTAAACAAAAAACAGTAGATAAATGGAAATAATAGTTGAATTCAGAAAACTTAAATATGACTTGAGCACTCACCCTTTCTTTTACAGCTTATTTGGTAAGTTTAGATTGTAAAATATCGTCCATATGGGCTTATGGTTTTGTAAATTACCACAAAGCAAGGAAGGAGAGCTCTTGGACTGAGCAAATAGAGTTCTTCAATAGTTGAATGGAGACCTAATTTCCCAGCCAATGAATCAAATCCCGATTGACCTGCCAGTTCTTGAACATTTTCTAATGGTCTATGAACTCTGCCTGCTATAACTCTGCACACTATTAGAGCCTTTCTTATAGAAGGGGTTTCATCATATACTTGGATTGATTCAAATGCTCTACTACTTGTCGAAGCTGTGAATACTCCAACATTACCACCATTTAGTCCCTTTTTCAATGAAAACCCATGCCTCAGAATTCGACAAACATGACATTTATCTGCTGTACAAAGGCTAGAGGAGCCATCGATGCCTAGATTGCATTCGAAAGTTGCTCCATAGAACCTTAAAAGCTCGTTACCATCGGCTAGACAACGAGGATGTTTCTTGGGAAGTTTGCTTGCTTTGATCTTAACTAATTCTCTGTACTCCTCGAATTGTGCTAGCGTTTTCTGCATGTTGTGGACCTTTAAAATCCTCTCAATTCCACCACAATTACTGTCTGGCTTTGTGCAGCTTGTTCGGCAAATTATTTCAACTATTTTTCTTGAGGACTCTCCTTGAACAAGTTCAGTAACTGCACCAAAATTTTGAAATTAGAATATATCAAGTATTTCAAAAAATAAATTCCAATCTTTTCTTTTAATTACATTCAAAATAGATCAATTATAAAGATTCGAGGAGACTTTTGGCAACATTCAGTCCTTAACGCAAAAAAATTGTTACAGGTGTGCAAGAGAAAAAAGTAAAAGAAAGATTACTAGATGCAATTATTTTTTCCAATAAATTTGGGTGGACTACATTATTAATCTTATGCAACGAAATCACGAAGGCAAAAGTTACCGGCATGTTTGGAGAGGTGATGTTCTTCAACGGCGTCCCATTTACCAAATTGCTCACCACATTTATGGCAAAATAAAGCTCCATTAGAACCTGCACCAAAAGAGGCCCTAGGCCTTATGGGAATTACCCCAAATCCAGAAGTCCTCCTCGAAAGGCTACTAGATGTCCTCCTTATAGGACTAGCCAATCCTCTAGGCTTATTTCCCTTCAGTCGCCCTGGGCCCGGAGTCCCCGGCTTTAGCATGCCCACAAATGTCGAACCACCATTGTCGCCGCCGCCACCATCTTGGAAACCATATCCAGCAGTTATCTTTATTTCACAAGTTGAATTACTTAACACCACTTCATGTGTTATTGGATTCAAAAATTCACTACTTCCAATGGATCTTGGACTACAAATTTGTGGCTTTTCTGTATGTCTCTTGCTTCCATGAATTACATCTTTCAGATTTGCAATTGACCTAGAACATCCTGACCGACCGCTGCCTGATTTTCTGGTCAATATATGGCCTAGATTCCCAATCCCCTTTGGGTCATAAACATCCATTGGCTCTGATTTGCATTGCAAAGATCTCTTCAAAGCAAACCAAACTGCAGGCATCTCTATTCTCTTTGCTTATAGCCTTCTTTCTCTACAAATTCTGAAATGGATTTATATAGTCGACCCCAAATTTATAGCATCAGAACCGGAAGAAAACAAACAATGAAAGTAAGGGATTCTTGTTCCATATTTAGTTTCTTGATTTAGTACAAAAAACAACATATTTAGGCTAATTGATGCCTTTCTTGGACTAGCCATAGGCACAGTTGGGCAGTATATATATGCATGTAAATCTTAATTTATGGGAACTTCTTATATACAATATTTGCATTAAAACCAATTTCGCGTCATAAAATTCTGATCAGAGGAAAAAATATTGGAAGAGTAAAATGCTACTACTATTCAGTTTGGAAAGCTGTGTGGTCCTTGATTGATAGAGAGAGGAACTTCAATTTATAGAAGCTATTGATGGTATGAAGAATGGTAAACTAAAAAGGAATATAACATAGGAAATTAGCTAAATTGTATATTTACCTGAGATCTTGCTATATGTACATCAAAATTACACATGACACTATATCATTTGCAAATTTAAAACACAATCAACTTTTTCATCATATATTTTCCTCTTACATTATAGTATATAATTCATTATATACATTTTTTTATGTACAAGTAGCAAAATCAATTTACCTTCGATAAAATTTATTTTTCGCGTGGTACATTTTTCTCAAAGAACTCAACTCCTTAGTCAAGTATAGCTTCATTAGCTGTTACCAAGTGTCAACCTTGTTCTTTTGATTTTCTGTTAATTTAAATTGCTGGTAGAAGGAGAGACGTAAATGGACAGCGATCAACAAATTATTAACCTATCTCTAGCCGTATTCGAGTTTCTACAGGCAATAAACGGTAAAATTCCGAAAATCCGAACCCAATCCTGTTTTCTCAACGATGCCATGTGGTACTGAAATGAATTGAAAGGATTGATTTTCTGAGCTACCGATCCCCATTCACATCCAACTAATTCATTAAATATTGAAGAATAGATTATTCTTTCGTGCTAGTGAAATAGAAAGGGACAGCTAAAGAAGCCCTAATCCTATGGTCGGAGTTACAATCCGCCACCTGTAAGTTTATATGCGCAGTTAGTCCTTTGTATCAATTTCAACTATTAACGAAAATAGTCAGAAAACTCTTTTATCAGTGTATGTATAACTCTTCTTCTTTATCTGAACTTAAGACAGATTATGAAAAGATGCTTCGACTGAGTTGTATTTCTTATTACTAATTCTAATCAACTGTTGAAAAAGGATGTATCTGCCCACATGCACCAGTTAGTTTTTTTCATATATTAAAATTTAGACAGGATAATTTCCACAATCAAGACTATTGTTTTTTGAATTATTTAAGGATGATTGATTAATTAAGAAACTAAAATATTAGCACGCCTCGTCCACAAACTATAATTCTAATCATTGTTTGATGATGTTTATATTTTACGAATGTCCGGACAAATTTTAACCCGACGGATGCGGGTTGTCTGTAAACCCTAAAGTCCAACCCCTTGTGGAGGTGAGTTGCGGTGGGGGGCATGAAACGAAAGGTGGAAAATCAGAACTTTCTTGGTCTACACTAATTATTTATTTGGATAGCTTTATAGACTAGTTGCACTTGACATGATCTTTTTTTATTTTTTGGGTTAGAAGGAGCTTAATATTGTTATTGCGTTTAACTATTGACATTTTGACAATCGAGTTAATAGCTTATTGGGCGACTCAAAGTCTTGCTACATGTACATTAACTTTGACATCGTTGATGATATTCTTGTGAATTGACAATTTTTTATACATTGATTTTAACAACCAGTGGTATAAATTTTGATAAATCACATAATGTTGACAACATTGTCATCTAGAAATGTACATACATCTAGATTAATTCATAGGATATACTACAAGATTTGGTTTTACTACATTTAGGCCAAAGTTCAGTAAGCTAGCCTTTGTCTTGAGGAATGCCTAGTAGCATCAGTTGCCTTCATATGTGAATATATGACCTATGAGACTCGATTCTAGACGTGACACATTAACTATTTCGAAAACACATAATTTATATGTAATTAAATGTATATATCATTACAGTCAAGGTAGAAACTAGAAAGGATATCATCTCTCTTTTACCATAATGTTACTGAAAATAAGCATATCGTCTGAGAAAACTTATGCACCAACTAAATGATAAATCACCATATTGACTTTATAAAAAATCAAATAAATCCACATTATTCAAAACGTTTTAATCGGTTCTAAACTCTCAAAAATAGAAGATTAATCATCAATAGAAACTGAGGCCAAATATCACAATAATGTGACATAAACACTCGGACATTAATTAACTAAATCAGTATTTAATTATTCATATTTTATGCTTTTTTTTCTTTCTTTCTAGGGACCCCCCTACTTTAATGTCCACATGACAATTGAATAACATAAACAATAGATACAATCATTTATGAGATATTGAATTATTCCTATCAACCTGTGGTCATGATGCACATTAATTAGGCACATGCCCCCTCCCCAAAATTTAAAGGAGTTGAATCGTTCTGAAATTAGGTGGAGGAATGACAAGGAAATACCTGATGTCAAGTTTATTTATAACATGTATGCATATTTTCTGACGATTCACCGTGAGTTTCGGCGTTCAATTGCATCTTTGTATGTTCTAAATAAGATATTATGCCTCTGTTTGGTTCACATTAAAATTTTCATTTTCAATCACACATTTTTCAATAAAATAATATTTTCCATCACATCAATAACTTTTTCTTCTTTTTCAATCACACATTTTCTATCCATCTATTATTTCAGAATACATTCTTTCAAAATAATGTGGTTTTGCGTTCATTGAACTATTTCATTTAAAAGTTTAAATTATTATATGGGAAGACACATTTTTTTAATTTAAATTTAATGCCTAAGCTATTAGAGGAGTATGGGTGGGGTAGAGTGTTTGTGTTCCATGCTTATTCATTTAAAATTATTCTTCAACATGAAATATTTAACTTAAGTGGTGTTACTGGTCGATTTAAGCACGACATTGAGCTCTTGTAGTTGTTAGAAAATGATTATTGTTCAAAACAAATAAATGTTGGAATGAAGAAACGGGATTTAAAAAATAAAAAAAAATTTATACCTTGCGGCCGCATGGGTATTTACCCGGACTAAATGTCCCGATATGGTTTGAACCATACGGCCGCATGATACAAAATTTTAACCGTTTGGAGGTTGATTTTTGCCCGTTTGGAATTCAAATTTGGTGGCTTTTGAAGAATTTTTTACACCACTTCGTGTAGCATTGTTTCTAGGCTATAAATAAGTGATTTGTGATCAACTTAAACAATAAAAAAACATACAAAAAACTATAGCCTCATTTTGAGAGAAAATTTTCATTTCAAGTTTAATTTTTCTTCTTCATATTCATAGTTCTTGAATGTTCTTAATTTTAAAGGATTTTGCTTGATTGTTTGAGCACTAATCTTTTTCAAGGCTTGTTAAATCCTACAAACGCTTTGCCATCACCCCTTCAAACAATTTTCAATTCTAAAGGGAGCAAATATTGTTTGAGGACAACGGTATCGTGATCAAGTCTTTTGGTAGATATTTCAATTTTGATTTCTTATCTTCAAGTTAGTATTTGATTGTTGCAACATTATTTCATTCTCGGTGTATTCTCCATTCATTTTTCAACAGTGGTATAAAGTGGACAAAATAGAAAAAGTCATCACAAGCCCCCATGGCTTTAGACGGCTTGGTCCAAGTTTACACCCCTAGCTGATTCTAGCGATAGATGCATGTAGCAGGGTCGTTAAACACCCCAAGTATCCGCAAGCTAATGGCAAATGAGAAACCACTCTCTGATTGTAATTAATTTACACGCAGAAAGCTACCTAATATATTTAGAAAACAACGAAATTTTCAATGAAATAGGTGATTCATGCATATGTATAATTTAGAAAAAAATGCCTACTAAAAAATTAAGTCAGAAGTAAATTAAAAGACGTGTTGAACTCTTCTGTTCTTGACAGCTATTTCTTTTCAAGATATAGTATGATTTTATTTTTCAGGAGTCAAGATTTTAGCTATAAACTAGTTGATAGAAAATCGAAAAGGAATAATCAATTCATATACTTTATTCAAATCATTTTCTCACATAAAAATTCTAGATCCATACTCCATATTGAAATCTGAAAAATTAATAGAAACATAAAACATACATAAATCCATGATAATTTGATTGTTAGTCTGAATGGATCACGATCTTCCAACTTGATTGTGATCTTCGCCTCAATTTTTGATCTCTAGTGATGGGATGTAGAGAATCTCAAAAGAACATAACATAATGGGGACCATGACCCAATATATTCATAAGATAATGACCATTCTTTCATTTGTTTTAAATCGGCTCCTCAACAATCTAAAACAAATTTTCGGTCTTTACACTTTAATTCCATGAAACCTAGTACCCATTAGTCAAAATTCATCTTTAGTGGATCACTTTAATTGACTAATATACTTTAAATAATAACACCACACATTTTAATATGTTACGTGTTGCCCCAAATATGTTAAAATTGTCCAACACTAGTAAGACACACGTACAATGCATGTGTCATAGTATAGTTGACTATATGATAGTGTAAATATAGAAAAAAAATATTTGTCTTAAGCATTAGTTACATTAAATTTAAAACGCTTGAAATGATGATATGTGACAAAAATAATATTGAGAGATTTGATTCAAAACTTATTTTCTAGGCTCGCGTTTGAAGGTCTCTTTGTTCTTTTTTAAAAAAGACAAGGCATAGATGATTATGTATTGATGTCATGTTAAATAGATAATGAAATTCAATCTAACCCTCCTTTTTTTACATATTGAGGTAAGACATTATGTCTTCTTCATCTCGTGCTCATAGAATCTCAAATTACATGTATTAGTTGTACCAATATTTAATTTCTTTACTAAGACCCTATGCAAGACGTATGTAGTCAAAACTAATTAATTAATGATAGTACAATGCATAATTTAGGACAAATCAAGAGTCTCTATCGGTATTAAAATCATAACGAAAACTTCCATCATAGAGACAAAAAGAATGACAATCGATCACCTAACTTCATAAATTCCGTTGAATATTTTTTCAGCATGTTCTAATGATACTGTACATTAAATCTATTTTTAAAAAAAATCAAAATAATCCACTTCATAGAAGATGTTTGTCTACAGCACTGCATGATGTTGGAGAATTCTTCTGAAAACCATTGAGTTCCTCCAATATAAATAATTACGACTTTACGTTTCACAATTAATTTAAATTTATTTTTGATATTTAAAATTTATCAATCATATATTTATCATGGTCACACTTCAACATTTGGTTTAGCCGAGCCGAGCCGAGCCGAGCCATAAAAATACTGAATCATACATTAAAAAAAAAAACTCAAAACGGCTTCGACGACTTAACCGCAAAGTGACTCTTTTATTTATGTAGGATAAATACTTGTTTCTAGTCTGCATTTTTTTCACATTCTCCCATACCTAACACAATATTCACCTTTTCCAAATATTCACCTTTTCCAATGACTTAGATTAAATCACATTAAAATCTTAAAAAAGGGCAAAAAAGAAAAAAAAAAAAAAATGATGGGTTGGACCGGCAAGTCCAAGTACGGGTTCATTTCTAAGATTTTGAAGATGGTCTAGTCTTAATTCGAAACATAAAACTAAATGGGCATATTCAAACCTTCAACGAGCCTAACCCATCCATTTTGCCACCTCTATGGACAAGGTGAGAGCGGGACAGATCAGATTGCAAAAAGTGGATTATGCTATTCTTTTATCTTGTCTCGTTATTGTTTTCTTTTTTATTTGATTTTCATTAAATTCTTTGTGTTTATCCATTACAGACCAATTTCAATTTTAGACAAGTAATTTCTTCGTTTATTTTTTTTCTTTTCTTGGTTCGTTTATGCCTGCTTTATTCCGTTGGTAAATATTTTGAATATCCAAGAATAACCTAAATACTTTTTAGAAAGTATTGCATAATTTGATGTTTGGATGCTACAAAAAATATTTTTTATTCGAGTTTAGGTAAAAAATCTCGTAAAAATCTTTGCCAAGTTGAGTTTGAATCGAAAAGGGAAACTGCTGATTCATCTACGAAAATGACCCGCGCTCGGGTACCGGCATAACTGTCGTGCACGTGTCCTTGAGCCAAATGGCTCTTGGGTTGGTGAAAATAGGGTACCACGCCCGCGCTATAAATTGCTGGTTCTCGTTGATTCGCCCCTAAGCAGTTTTAAATATTTTGGTCATGATTTTCTCTTTCGAAATCCAAATGAGGTGATTATAAGTGCATTGAAAAGATAATCAAAAGGCTACAATTCTTCTAAAAATACAATTTCTCCCATTCGAACATTTCTTATCCGAAAAATGTGTCTCAAATTGAGGCAAAAAAATCGCAGCTTGACTTTTTCGGTTAGAAATTGATTTGTGATAATGCTCTGGTTGTATCCCATCCCTTTGGCTCCTGGTTGCATCCAATTAAACCTTTTGCATATTTGATCTTAGTTTTGTGGTTTGAGTCAACAATTAGATTGTTGCAAGTTGGTCCCCATACTTTTGATTTCACACTTTTTCTTGATTTTTCATTTGTTTCTTCCAATTCCTCGTTCAAACATCAAGTTTTACCTATATAACATAAAATAGAACAAGTTCTGATATATTTTGTCAAAATTACCAAATATCGATATTTTAAGCCCTAAATAAGTATATAAAATACATTTACTAGGACCACGTCCTTTGCTCGGGCAATATGGCAAAGGAAGTATGGAAGAAAGTTGCCACAGCCTCGGGTATTCATTGCATGGGGGCACAAACATGGAGAGGCAGAACAAAAACTTGGTTTGCTTGTGCAAAACGATCATCACAGCGTGGGATTTCGATCAACTTAATACCAAGCTTGATAACTTGGAGACTTTGGGCTAGGATATGCAAGGGCAATGATGTAGAAACAAGTGAAGATATGGCTTTCAATTAAATATTGGACTTGATTGCTCTCTGAATCCATTCTTAAGTGTCATACGGACATGAGGGAAGACCATGCAATTATAACTGTTGTGGGAGTGCCACCAAAAAGAAGACAAGTGTGGTAACCTTGTTTAGTGGTAGAGAAAATTGGAGACGGTGGGTAAAACTTAATGTAGATGGAAGCTGTAGGGAAAACCTAGGCACATGTGGAGGGGTGGCTTAGTGAAGGATGAGCATGAGACTATCAAAACTGCCTTTTCAACGATGTTTAGTATGGGCACAAACAATGGAGCAAATTGGGGGCCTTCAGGGGGTGGTGGCTTGCAAAGAGTTGGGATACGAAAACGTGGAGACTGAGCACTTGTCTCTGGTGGTTCAATGGATAGTCTCTCGCATTGGAATGTTTAACCATCTTAGGGATTTTTGGGAGGAATTGTTGGAGATGCTCAGAGCCTGTTTGAGAGAAAGAGAGTTGCGGACTTCTTAGCGAGGCAAGGTGAGGTGAGCTCTAATCGCAGTTATGGGATACATGTTCCTTACCTCCACTAGCACAACTTCCTTGAGATGTTATGTTTGTTAAGCTAGATTTGAGTGTTTTTTTCTTTTTTTGTGTCGTTGGTTTTCCTCCACCGTAAGTGAGATCTTTCAATAAATTTAGGGTCCCACCCTCCTATTATTATAAAAAAAAATAAAAATCTAAGCCCGTATTTGATAGGGATTAAAATTAGATTTTTAGTAGATTTTGATCAACGTTGATGAAATGTGTGTTTGAAAAGTTGTGGATCACATAAAATGTATTTTTAAAATTAATTGTTGACTTTAACTTAGATTAAAATCTGAATTTCAATTTTCACAAAACAAGGGCTAAATATTTTTTGGAATAATATTTTTCAAAAAGAATGGCATATTTGATGTTTAGATGCTTGAAATATTTTTAACTATTGCAAGAGACAGTTGATTAATTCATTTAATTAGTCGTTAAAGTAGCAACTTGTTTTAGGAGATTTCACATTAACTAATCCCTTTAAAATTTCACTATAAATTCAGTAACCATCAATTTTTTTTTTTTTGAAGCCTTCAGAGGATAAGGCTCGTCATGCCCCGGTTGCTTGGGTTTTGGCCTTCTGAACCTATAGAACTGCTCATGTCCATTCTCAACAAATTAGTCACTGTATATTGTGTTTTGGAATATGCTGTGTGTACATAAAAGTACACATAGCTTTTGACATAATTGTCAAATGACTACCCTTTTTTTGCTAAGCACTGAGGCATAATAATATATATCATTAAAAATATAATAAGTTTTCTTACAATGTAATTCCAATTTAATAGTAAAGACAAAAATAATATGGAGAGTGCTTTACAATGATGAATATGCGTAACTGTGGATAAGCCTTATTTATCGACAATCGAGCAGAATTAGATGGCCTTGTGTATGATTTTGTGGTCTCTGATATGGCATTGAGTTGTCTTATCGAAGAAGTGAAATTTCTAGATCAAAGCTGGTAGACACAAAAACGCAGACTGTGAGGGTATTGGCAAAGTCATAGAGGAGGAGCTGTTGAGCATAAGAACTATTGATGTCATTGTTGGTCTCATGTATTTTCTTGAACACATAACAAACCAATATGAATACATCACATAATGTCATGAAAGGATCTTGATGAAGTCATCAATGTGGGATCAATTATAATTTCTGTCGTTCCTTTGTGCCAATTTTTCCAAGCCTACGAGAATTTGACAAGTTTAATAAATACAATTTCAACATTATTAATGGTTTCTTCAAAATGACAAACAAGAGTTATTTTTACTTACACAACTTAGGAGGTCCTCCACATTCTCCCCATTTCCGAAACTATTAGCTTTTTGACCACTTACGCTTTCCAAAACTAGGATGCCAAAGCTAAAGACACCTAATTTATTTGAGAAATGTCCGCGATATGTAGTGATGACAACGTGGCGGGTTCGGGACGGGGCGGGGACGGGGGTGGGGCGGATTTTTGCCCCGTTTAATGCCCCATTTAGTTTTAGTTTTAGTTTTTTTTTTTTTTTTTTAAACCAAAAATTTTCAAGTAAATACAATTCAAAATTTATAATCCAAAGCAAATAATATTTAAAATAATTACAAAAATATCCAAACCAAACAATGAAAACAAACAATGTTCAAAATTAAATAAACAACGTTCATTTATTTGTTGGGAGTAGTAAAATTAAGTGTTAAATATAAAGAGTTTGTTGGAGTATTTAAAAGATTTAACTCTTTAAATTTATAGATACTGTCCAAATGATATAATATACTCTTCAAAAATAGAGAGCCTCTTGGAGATACTCTTATTAGGTTATACTATCCTACTAGTATAGCCTTGAGTTTCATCTTGGATGAGTACCTTGTCATGCCAAAATCTAATATTTTGGGACTAATCTTTCCATCTAACAAGATATTGCCAGCTTTGAGATTACGTTGAATGATCTTGAGTCGAGAGTATTCCTCTAGATAAAGAACTCCACTAGCAACACCCCTTATGATTTTGTAGCGTCTATCCCAATCCAAATTTGGACGGTTGGTTGGATCTACAAGTTCATTAGGCATATGATAATGTGAGATGAAAGATGAGAATTTTGCTTAAAATGACTACCAATTAATGATTCACTTCAAATAGAATGTTACCAAATAAGAAGTGATCAAGACTTCCATTCTCGACAAATTCATATATAACTATATAAGAAACCGCTCGTTTCCTTCTGAAGAAAAACCTAAGAGCCTAACTAGATTCTTGTGTTGAAGCCTAGCCACTAACAAGACCTCATTCTTAAATTCGAGATCACCATACCCCGAAATCATGGACAGCCTTTCACTGCTATTTGTTGCCCACTTGGAAGTTTTCCCTGAAATTAAATTATAACGAGAGTAAAAATGAGTTGAATCTCCTCTCCATCAATGAATAGTTTGGATGAGTTCCAATAGTCTAAACAGATATGTGAGTTAATTAATTATTACATCAACGTTCTACTCTTATATATCGCGACAATATTTTGATAATTACCTTGTAAACAATGCCAGATTCACCTTGCCCGAGCATGTTAGCATCAGAGAGATTGTCTGTTGCGGCTCTAATTGTACCAAAGTTATAGTACAGCGATTCAACGGTACTAATTTCATTTTGAGCTTGAAAACGTATAAAAGAACATTTCAGGTGAAAGAAAACTAAATGAAGGTTTATGTACGTATAAGAGTTGATATATCTAAAGAAAATTAAGCTTGAAAACGTATAAAAGAACAATTATTTGACCCACAATAATTGGAACAATAATAATAATGATAGTTTTAGTTGTATTCTCATCCTTTCCTGCAATATTCAGAATAAAAACGTGTTAATATATCTTTAAGATTATTGCTTAGAATTTTTTCATTAGATGTAATACTTTTGATCAAATCTAACATTTTTCTAGGACATATTTGATGTGCAACATTAAAAAGGTTTTGAAGGGCTAGATAGTGTAACGAACATTTTTGTTGTCTTTATATTATTGAGTAGTGTCCAAACATGCCGCCATTAATGTCACTAAGCAATCACTACAATCATCTGAGTTTAAATCAGGAGTGCACTGTGCTAGTCCATAAATTGTCAAAAGATCGGGTCCAGCCGCGTTGGCAGCAGCAAACTTCTTGAGAGCACCACCATAAGCAGCCTGGCTGCGGAGATTATCCTACAATGTTCTCAAATCCCTGTTGAACTCTTCCGGACTTGTGGATTCAGCTATTAGATTCCACGCGTGGAGGGGGTCAGTTGCAAGTTTTCCAAATATTGACTCATTGGAGTAGCGTAGCATGCATCAACCACCCTCAGCCCAAAAGATCGCCTCTTTTTTATAAGTACACAACTGCAAGAGGGTGTCCGTAGCATTATTTATACAACTAAGACATGTATCAAGCTGAAGGTCTCCTCTACAGAGTACCTTTGCATTTACTCTATCGGAATTTTCTCCATTCGAGGCATTGTAAAATCCAAGGAAAATTCTAAGGGATCCATAAAGGGATTCATAATGTACACATGGCGGCCCCCTATTGGGGAGTCGTCAGACGACTCCCCAATAGGGGGCCGCCATGTGTACATTATGAATCCCTTTATGGATCCCTTAATGTACACCTAGCACCTCAGACGACTCCCCAATAGGGGGCCGCCATGTGTACATTATGAATCCCTTTATGGATCCCTTAATGTACACCTAGCACCTCTCAAAATCCAATGCCATCAATATTAGAAGAGATAGAGGAAAGGAGGGTATCGAGATTTGTCTTGTACATGCTATTACTTGTGAAATTACCATTGTTTAGACACCAGTGACTCTGGGATTTAACCAAAGCTAAAAAGTTCGTCAGATTGAGGAAAATGAAAGTTAGCCATTTCCAAGAAGCCATCACTTCAGTGCAGTGTGTATATATGGAGAGAATAAAATGTAAGTGAACAAAAATAGAATGAGAATTGGTATGCTTTATAGTATGAAGATGGTCTTCCTATACGAATCAATGTCCGATAGTCAACCGTTATTTTCTTCTAAGAATTAGTGCATCTCTAGAATACCTCGTACGAGATACAAAATGATAAAACACAATTTTGAAAAATCTATACACGAGTGACCGCGTCAAGTATGTTTAACTTATTTATTACATCAATATATAACAAATTAAAATTATCACAAAAAATCTAAAAGTCATGTACACAGATCATTAAATATTTTATGAAAGTAACTAAAGTCATGTATATTGATTGGAGTTTAATCTTTAAAGTTTCAACTAATTTTCATAATAAGTGAAACTCAAGTCCTTCTATATTGATTATTATTTTTAGACAGATTGAATTGTTTAAGTTTTTTGCGCTCTAATATCGTATTTAGTCTTGAAATTCTATTTTAAAAAGGTTAATAGGGTTAAGAAAAGTAATTCAAACTCCTGTATACTGATTTATATTTTCTTATTTAGACGAGGTTGTCCTTAGAATTTTTATCCCAAGTAAATTTTGTGAAGCCTTAATTTTGAAAGGTATTTAAGTCAAATCGTGAGTAGATTGCACCCGTCGCCCACGTCTTATCCATGGTAAAGGGGGTTTGGGTGGGGGAAATTGGGGGTCGTTTAGGGATGGCAAAAAAGCTCGCCGGCTCCGGCTCGGCTCGATATTTAGTCTTGAAATTCTATTTTAAAAAGGTTAATAGGGTTAAGAAAAGTAATTCAAACTCCTGTATACTGATTTATATTTTCTTATTTAGACGAGGTTGTCCTTAGAATTTTTATCCCAAGTAAATTTTGTGAAGCCTTAATTTTGAAAGGTATTTAAGTCAAATCGTGAGTAGATTGCACCCGTCGCCCACGTCTTATCCATGGTAAAGGGGGTTGGGGTGGGGGAAATTGGGGGTCGTTTAGGGATGGCAAAAAAGCTCGCTGGCTCCGGCTCGGACTCGGTTACAACGAGCCGAGGCTTGGGCCAAGCCTCATTTTTTTGGTCGGGCTTTGCTCGACTCAACTCGGGCTCAAAAAAGCTCGGCACAAAAAAGTTTGAGTCGAGCCCGAACTTTTTTCTTTAATTTATAGTACGTATAAACCACACAAATTTTAAATTTTTTAATTAAAAAATGTAGATTTGACATTAAAAAAAATTAAAAAATCGAGGTGTCCCGGACTTAGCTCGGCTTGAACCAAAAGTTCGGGCCAAGCCTTATTTTTTTTGACCGGGCTGGCTCGGCTCGGGCCAAAAAAGCTCGAGCCGAGCCCGAGCTTTTTTTTCCGGCCCGGCTCGTTGACAAAGCTAGGGTCGTTGGGTAGTTTTCAACAATTATAAATTAACCATTATTTTCAAGTCTAAAGCTTAACTTCTTGTTTTCAGCAATTGACTATGACTTGGATAATCTACATTTTCACACTACTTTTATGTATGGAAAACTAAGGGTGATTGATGGGGGGAGTGAATACGGACGACGTGCAAGAAAAAGAGGGGGGGGGGGGGGGGGTGGGGGCGGCTTAGTACTTTCGACCATTTCAAAATAGTTTTATTTCTTTCCACACCACCTACAAATCGAGCTAAACTTTTCACCCATGACGCATTAATAAACCTTAAACTTCTGGCAAATTGATTTTCCCCCAATTTTTGAAATTCAAAAGCACGAGTAGAATTCAAACTTTTGCCTTAGAAATACGGTGATGTGAATATGGAGAAATCGTCAATAAAAAATTCATTATATTGAAATTTTTTATCAAAGGCTAACAGGGTTGGCCCCAAAATGTTAAGAACTTTTTTCCCATTTGACAACAAACACATGTAGGATTACCCAACGACACACATCAATAACATTTTTCTCCTTTAACAAAGTAATTAACTTCAGATGGGGATGCCCAAGTCGTTGATGCCAAATAGTTAGAGCCGAACAACTTTTCCTTCTTGCGCTCAAAGTTTGATGAAAGATGCCATCCAAGAATAAAGCTAACCCTTCTTATGCTCCCTGCAACTATCCTTTGGCTTCGGTCTTTAACAACAAACCCAGAAGAAGTGAACTCAAAAGAACAAAAATTTATCTGAAGTAAACTTTTGAATGGACACTACATTGTTTTCCAGAACTAGGACTACAACAACATTATTTAGTGTAAAGCTTCCTTCCTTTGTCATAACATTTGAATCACACGAGAAATATGTAAACCATTTCCAAGATGAGTAATATATAATATATATTAAGAACAAAGATTTACTATGGGGAAAAAAAAACATGGAACTGGTCAGATCGATCAGTAAATAATATAACATGTAGAAGTTGTGTGATTCACAATGTCGATTTCATTATCATAAACCATACCAACACAATCATAAAAGAACAACACAAGTTTGTTTACAAGGTAATTATGTGTCAATAAGAGCAAAAGTAACATGACGAATGTCCTGTAACAATGAATATGCATATTCGTAGAAGTTAACGCGGGTATAACTCACTCATCGAAACATCATTTGTTGATAATTGAGCATTATTATTTGATTGATCTTTGGATGAATCGTTCTCACGAGGAAGTGAAATTTCCGGATTAAATCTACCAGACACGAAAAATGCAGGTTGTAGAGGTACTGGCAAAGTTAAGGAGGAGCTAGAGAACATGAGAACCACCGATGCCATTGTAGGTCGATTGGCAGCATTCTTTTGAACACAAAGCAATCCAATGTGGATGCATCGCAAAATATCACGTAACGAACTTAAAGAAGTTCTCAACACAGGGTCTATTATATTTGCAGCTGTTCCTTCATGCCAATTTTTCCAAACCTGTGAGAATTGGAATACTTGAATACAATATCGAAGTCATCCTTGGTAACGTCAAATTGACAAAGACCCAACTTTTTTATTTTGGTACTTACACAACTTAGGAGATCATCCATACTCTCTCCGTTTCTGAAGTTATTGGTTTTCTGACCACATATGATTTCAAGAACTAGGACGCCGAAACTGAAGACATCTGATTTAACAGAGAATTGTCCACGTATTACGTACTCCGGTGCCATATATCCACTGTAATGGTCAGTTTGTAGACATATCATTAGTGGTGAAGTCATTTAAATAACATTCTGACTATGTTTAATGCAAAAAGATCATATTTTTAGTTTTGTTGATCACTTAAATAAATGCTTATCATGCATGGTATCCACTTCGTAGACATAAACTAAAAGATACTTCAAGACTATAAAATTATCTAAAATGCTTACTAGGTTCCTACGATTCTGCTAGTTCTGTGTTGAGTTTCTTCTGGGACAGATAATCTTGCCATGCCAAAATCTGAAATTTTTGGGTTCATCTCTCGGTCTAAAAGAACATTGCTAGCTTTGAGATCACGGTGAATGATTCGGAGCCGAGATTCTTCATGTAGATAAAGAAGTCCCTTAGCAACACCTCCTATGATTATATAACGCTTTTCCCAATTCAAATATGGATGCTTGTTGGGATCTACAAATCCGTTAAGCATATATGACATAATGAAGGCTCAAATGAGGATAATTATGCTATAACAATACGTATACTTGCAATACAAGAAATATGAGTTGCTTAAAATAACATCAAAGTGTTACCGAATATGAAGCGGTCAAGACTCCCATTCTGAACCCATTCGTAAATAAGAAGCCTTTCACTTCCTTCAACCGAGAAACCCAAGAGCCTAACCAAATTCCTGTGTTGAAGTCTCGTTAATAACAAGACCTCATTCTTAAATTCCAAGTCGCCTTGTCCTAGATCCCTGGACAATCTTTTCACTGCGATTTCAATTCCTTTTGGCATTTTTCCCTGATATTAAATCACAAGAAGTAAAAAATCATCTAAACTTTCTCTCGATCAATGAACTTTGATTAGTACATCACCACTCTATGAGTATTTATTCCTATGTATTGAAACATTTAACCTAAAAAAACATACCTTGTAAACAACGCCAAATCCACCTCGTCCCAACTTGTTAGCATCAGAGAAATTTTCCGTTGCAGTTCTTATTGTACTAAAGTCATATTGTAGGGATTCAGTAGTGCTAGTCTCATTGTCAGCTTGACCAAAAATATAGAAAAACAGTTCAGGTAAAGATAACATTGAGGTTGATGTACATAAAATTAGAAAACTAAACTTACTTTCAATTTTCTCCAATGGCTTACGCATTTTTTTGGTTCTTAGGATGATGCCAATGCAAAGAGCAAGTATTAGAGTACACACAACACTGGGAACGATAACAATGATGACTGTTCGAGTTTTATTATCCTTCTTTCCTGCAACATTCAAAATAAAAGAACTTTCGATCAATATTCCTTCGTTCCCTCGTTTTGCTTCTTTTGATACCAAATAAAGAAGAAAAATGAAAAAAAATGTCAAAGATAAGCTTCCTTTCTCGAGCAGCGTTAATAACAATTTCCAAGTTTATCGCAAAGAATTGTTTTGTGAATACGAGAAATTAATATTACATTTTCATTGTATTTTAGTTCTTCAATCTAGGCTCCTTGTAATATACTCATGTCCTTAGCTTTTTCATTGAATTTTTACTTTTAACGTTCAATTAACTAGGACATCTCTTCATTTACGATGATTCGTACTCTGATACTTT
This sequence comes from Fraxinus excelsior, assembly GCA_019097785.1. Classification (NCBI taxonomy): domain Eukaryota; kingdom Viridiplantae; phylum Streptophyta; class Magnoliopsida; order Lamiales; family Oleaceae; genus Fraxinus; species Fraxinus excelsior. The sequence continues at coordinate 55,948,617 of CM032623.1, read as the reverse complement.
CGTACTTTTGCATTTATTACACTACAAAAAAAAGCGGCTTCAGAGACGGAATTATCCGCTGAAGCCCCGAAATCCGTTGGAAAAGAGCTTCAGAGACGGATTTCGTCCGTTGGTAAATCCGTCGGAAAACACCCCGCCGGTAAAATTAGCGACGGATTATATTAGCCGTCGGTGAATGGCGACGAAAATAAACCGTCGCAAAATTACCTACGGAATATTCCGTCGCAAATTACATACGGATTTTGTCGTCGCAAATTACCTACAAATTATTTGCGTCGATGTTTAGCAACGGACTTCCGTCTCTATTTCCGTCGCTAATTTGAATGAAAATTTTTTTAAAAAAATAATAATATATATTATTATTATTATTTTTTATTATTCTTTTCTAGGGAAGTTAATAAATTAAAGTTTACACACTCAAAATTAATTAAATTTCAAGAGAAACAAGATAATAGATGTACATTCGATATAGACCAATTTAAGTTCCAAATCATCTCCAATTTCTGTTGAGGGATTTCTCCACCCAAATCACCATCGACGTAACCTCAATTCTGAAATTTTCTTCTTCCCACTTAAGCTGCATTATCATCGTCCACAATTGCTTTAACTTCCCTAGCCAGAGCAACCTAAAATCAAGTTAAAATATTCACACACAGCATGTCAGTTGGTGTAGTAAATAATACATGTAGTGATGTAAACAGACACTTTCAAAATAAGAGAACACTTCGTTGGATGTTAACAAAAGATTATAGGACTTGATCCAAAGAGTTTTAACTGCATAAAGGGAAATTACAAAGCAAAATGCAGTTCCAGTGGAATAATAAGTTGATGAAAGAAATGCAAGATGTTAAAATGATCACATCAATTACCTACTTCCCTTTCTTTGAATGAAAAGAAATTTTCTAGCAAAATTACCTTTCAAAATAATAAAACGGTAACAAGGAAGAGACTAAGAACCATCCCAGAAGAGAAAACTTGCAATATGCATTTTCATTGATAACACATTGACCGAAAAAATGATTACAATGTTTAAACTTACTATTAGTAGAATCCTAATAATAGGCCAATTGCACCAATCATAAATCATAACAAATTCAGAGATAAACAGCAACACATAAATTGACTAATCAAGCATTTTTACATCACTCGCATAGATTAGTTAATAAAAACAGCTAATGAAAACAAATTGAAGTTTAATGAAATTAACAAAGCACATGAGAGTGGCATTTCCAAATCAGATTGCAAGGATGATGCCATAGACCATTAGAATATGGATGAAGTGCCTTCAGTGTAGTGACAACTTTTCTCTAATGGAGGACCAAATAATGTGACATTAGTAGGATTATATTGCTTTGGCTCACGGTGCACAATTAGATTTTTTGCCTAACCCCATATTATACCTGATTTTCAATCAATTCTACGGCAATATCAAAGGATCCATGACACGTTCAAATTAAACTTTTGATTTTCCTCTTTCCTTATAACCAATTTTTTGACAGAAATCCACGTCCCTTTCAATACTCCTCTCATCAAATTTATTTTGATGACTCCATCCTTGGGGCAACAACTCAGTATTATAAATTTGTGTTCTTGGATTCCTTACATTAGACAATCTTTTCCACCACATCTTTAGTTCTTTGACCGTTGATGTTAGTTAATTTAAGATTTTCAATTTCTCCTCTGCTATGACACATACTAACATTTTATATTTTATGGTCTTGTCTCAGTTTTTCCTTTCCTTATCAATTGCGCTTACATGCAGTATGGCAGAATTTGAAAGCATTTTGATCAAGTAATGAAGTTGTAGTAAAGCAAATAGATAAGAGAAGCATAACCTGAACTAAGAAAGATAAAAACAAACACGTAAAGGATCACAGTTTGATGTCTACGGTGACAATCATATATTTGCTTTTAACGTGAAACTTTGAGTGGAATCTGCCTATAATGTACGAAGTAGCAGATCTAATAGTGCCTTAGTCTTTTGTTATCCTTCTACACCACTAACAGGTCTCAGCTAAAATTCAGCAAGAGTTCTTTCAATTTTACTTGTTAGCTTGTAATCACATCTATTTAGTATCAAGTATCAGTAACATACTATATTAATTCTCAGAAACATAGCTTTTAAACTCTTTGTTCCATTTCATTAGAAAAAGAAAAAAAAAATTACATTCCATACATCACCAAAACTTGCAACTTCATTTTTTTTCTAGGTTAGTTATTCTATAATTAATCAATTAGTCTATATCCTTCAAAGAACAAACACACAATCACTGAATCAGTCTAAAGAGAAACTCAAGAGATACAGTGACATAAATTTTCGAACTTTAAATCTCCAACTATTTTGTGAATCCTCAGTCGCGACAATTAATTAAGTTCAGCGCAAAGCGAAACTCACCAAAATAATTACATCATCCAATACAAAATTAAACAATAAGAATCGACCAAATAATCACTTTTGTACCTGAGTAGATGTCTCTGGCGAGAAATGGATCTCTCCGTGCGCATAATATGGGAGAAAAGGGACGAGAACAAGGGGCAGCCGAAGGTCACAAAGGATCATCGATCTCGCGCTCGAACTCCCCCACCCCCGTTGTGCCGGTCGCCGTGATTGATCTTTCTTGTACGTCCTCTACAATACAGATGAGAGGGATGGTATAAAGGTATTGGAAGAGAAAAAAAAAAGTAAATGAATAAGATATTTAGTAATGAAGAAGAAGTCGGTGTGAAGAAGATATTTTACATTGAACAGTAGTGGAACCACTCTGTGAACACACCCCCACATCCCCTCTTTTGGAAGAGTAGAGACATAAAATACCGAAGCAGCGAAAGCAGAAGTGCCCTCAAAAATTACCTGGAGAAGTTACAATCTCTTTCAACTTGATTACATTTTCGTGGTGCAGCTTCTTGAGGATTTTAATTTCGCGTATGGTAGTAATAGGGAACTGCAAGCACAAGTTAGTAGTCAGGAAATGAAATCCGCAAGTTGCTTCAACAATCATTGATTTACATCCATATCTCCTTAACATAGAAATTAATAGAATGTGGATGTTATACAGATAAATAAGCATACCCCCTCTCTTTCATTGTCCATTCGAATTTTCTTCAAAGCAACAATTTCCCCTGTTTTGATCTCTCTAGCCATGTAAACTTGCCTACAAACACGAATTTATAAGGAAAAATAACAAATAAATTAAAAACAAAATTCAGATCCACATGCAGGTAAAAAAAAATGAATCTTCAAAGCAAATTGAAAGGACATAACAGAATACCCATAAGTTCCTTCACCGATCTGCTCCAATTTCTCGAAGCAGTCGACACCTCGTAAACCCCATGTTGGCACTTCGCTTATATTTAGTTGCTCTGGTGCTGCTATTGCCATTCTTTACTCCTCTCCTGAATCCTTTCGTATTTCAATTTCTCTAGCGTGGAATTAGGGTTTAAATAGATAACGAGAAAATAAAAATTAAAACTTACTACGAAAAGAAGGGAATTCGGAATCAGGGTTTAAGATTGAGTGGAAAACGATTTTTTTTTTCAAATTGAAAGAATGAAAACAACATGTACAGATCAAAGAGAAACTGGTGGTAGAAGTTACCGGTAGCTGGCGGTAGTGGTCAACGACGGCGCAAGGCAGTGGCCTGTCCGAATTCTCTTGCAGCACCAGCAAGATAACCAAACTTACCCTTCCTGCCAAAATCGTCTTCACAGATTGATTTAGGGTTTCGAATGTCGGGTGGATTTCAAGGATTTGGGAGTTTTGGAGTTGAGCTTGACATAAATGGATTTGGGGAATTTCTAGATTTCAAGGATACGAGAGTTTTAATGCACAGAACAACTAGAAGGCAGAGAGAAATGAAGGGCGGCCAAAGGAAATTGGAAATGGAGAAGACGTGACTTAAGAGGGAAATACAAATTTTTTGGGGGATGTAAAAATTTAATTAGCGGGAAAATTGTTTATCACCAATTTTTTACATTTAAAATTATTTTATTCTTTTTTTTTGTCCTTTCCAACGGAAATATCCGTTGGTAAAGTCATTGATAAATTATTTAATTTATCATTTAATTATTTTTTATTTTTTACCGACGGATTAGCAACAGAATTATATCAACGGAAGTCTTTCGTTGATAATTCCGTCGGTAATTTAATATATAATTTTTAAGAATGATAAAATAATAATCCGTTGCTAATTCGTTGGTAATCAATTGGTAATATCAACGGAAAATGTCCGTTGCTAAAATTTCGTCTCTATTGCCTCCTTTTCTAGTAGTGTTATTTTTCAAAAAGGGATGATCAAACAAGTTGTTTTACATGACTGGGCAAACTTTTTGTATGAAAATTATTATCGAAGACAAGACGTGCTTGTTAACGGAAGCTTAGGAGTAAGAATACGTCAAAAAAGGTTAGGGACATATATAGTACTATGAGCAAATATTGATGACTTTAAATATAATTAAAAAATGTAGTATGAATATAATTATAAAATATTTAAAAATGTGGGTTATAACTAACAAAATTTGTGGAATGAATATAACCATCATTTATTTTAATCAAGTCTCTACATCCAACTTTACTAGTATGACATTATTTTCATTTGTCGAACTAATTTACACACTTATTTGGAATCTAAAATAACGATATTTGATAGTTTTTTTTTTAAACAAAATACTAAATTGTTTTGTTTTATGTTATATAGGTAAAAATCAATATTTGAGCCGGGAATTTAAAAAAAAAACGAAAATTGGTGAAAAGTAACGAAGACCAAAATTTCAGGATCAAATTGCAAATATCTAATAGTTTATTCGGACTACAAGGCAATACTCTGAAAATTGCTTGGAGACAATTGAATGCAATTAGAAGTAATATAATGAATGGAATATTATCAAAATTAATTTACAATCACACAAATTATATTACAGATTTTTAGTCGGAAGTTTATTTTTGACATAGTAAACGTCCGAATTGAAAAAATTATATTTCTATAAAAGTTGTATCCATTTGAGTTAGCTTTCCAATATACTTTAAATCGCCTCAATCAAATAGTGGAGAGAAATTTATGACCACAATACTGAATGTTGTGCAGAGAAAAATGCTCGCGGGAAGATAACTTTCCCTATTCGATTGAAATTCTTTTGAAAACCAATTTGAAAGTGATTTTAAACCAACTCTCTACTCTTACAAATATCTAACATCAGAATACATTAGAGACATCTCTCATATACATATTATACTCCAATATTCATCAATTATTATCATGAAATGAGAAAAATTCATACTTTTTGTGAGAGAAAATCAAGTGAAGATTCAAACTTTATTTTTGGGCAAAGAAGAGAATGCGCAAGTAGAGATTCATAAAAAAACAATTGAAGAGATTCAAGATTTCAATTCATTTTCATTTTCATCTTCTCAATTTATCAAAAATTTGAGTTACATCTTTCCATTTAAATATGATTTCTTATAATTTTAATATATTAGACTAATTTATACATTGTTGAATTATTTTGACTTTAATTTGATTTGATTTGTAGATGTTTATTATAGTTTTTATTGTTCTTTTCAATTGTTTAATTACCAATTGAATTGTTAAGGGATTTTATTGTTATTGAGAGAGTCAATAGAGTTTAAACATAATATAATAAATATTATAAGGTTCGATAGATGATATATATATACCTCTATATTTTATATTGTTTCAATATGTGTTTTAGCATGTATTAATGCATTTATCATGTTTGTATTTTTCATCGATAGATAGAAGGGTCACATGAAATGAATAAATTCGATCGTTATCAAGAGGGACTTTCAATTAAATTAGTAACATTTGACCAATAACTTTAATTGTTACACTAAAAATAGAATAATATGGGGGATTCGACATCTTAACAATGCATCTCATATATTTGAAAAACACACTTGCTCGCTTTCATTACTTTAATTGATAATTTATGGATTAATATAGAAAAATCACAACAATTTGTTTGCTATTTGATTAAAGTTGCAGTTAATTTTAACTCGATCAAATACATAGTTTTCATGGGTTCGACACTCTATTTATCATTATATTATTTGATCACGATTCCGTGCACTTGCTGATTTTCGAAGGGTTAATAGACTCAGACAAAGTGACTTCATAAAACATCATCATAATAAATAAAGTAATTCAAATTAAAAAAAAAAAAAAGAGTGACTTGATCTTCAACCTTTCATTGTGCTTGCAAAATAAATCCTAGAAGATAGAAACCATAAAGTCTATGCTAAACCGTCATGTGATCTTCATATCCCCAACCTTTTGAACCTAGATTTTGTTACTTGTATGGTGCCCACAAATTTCTAGCTACATTCATTTTTCCATGAATCATAAATGATTATTTAATGAAGATTTAGATAGTTTCTACCACCAGTATTGATTTGCAATTATCAAAAAGGTTGTAAAGAACTTGTAGCACATTTATAAAGGTTGGGGTACAACCTATTTACCTACTATTAGGGAAATAGTATACAACAAAATATATTCTGGGAAAAAAAAATGGATTTACCAAGAGGACGTCCTTACCTGGTGGTGGTGACGGTGGCGGCAGCAATGCTGGTGTTTGGAGTATTTCAACCATACTCTCATTGTAGAAGGGAAAATCACTTTCAAAGCGAAGATAGCAACTGGGCCTAAGGATTCTAACTCCAGCTGCCTCATCACAACATTCTCGAATGAGTAAAACAGACTTTTTCAAGCAATCATCACATTCCTTTGGTGTTATATCAGGTGTGCACTGCTCGAACGCATAAGTTGTCTCATAATTCCGGTTAACTCGATTAGCTGCAGCAAATTTCCTGGGGGAGCTATTATAGGCAGTCTGGTTTCGAAGACTATCCAACAATATGTTAAGATCCTGGTAAAACTTGTTTAGATCTGTGACTTTTTCATCACTATAACTCCAGTCTAAAGGAGAATATGCAAAAGTTCCGAAGATAGTCTCGTTGGAGTATCGTACCATGCAAAATTCGTGCCACAACATTACCTGTTTTTGATTCGGACACTTCTTTAAGATTTCAGCCGTTGCATTTTTGACATAATCACGACATTGATAAGGCTGAAGATCTGCTCTACAGAGCGCAATGACATTGACTCTATCAGAATTTTCTCCGGTTGAAGCATTGTAGAATCCATTGTTGTCAATATTAGGCGAGACAGTGGAGAGGAGGGTATCAAGGTTTGTCTTGTATGTGCTATTACTTGTGTAATTACCATTATCTAGACATTTATAATTGAAATGAATTGTTGTTGGGAACTCGGATTTGACAGTAACGACAAGGTTTAACAGACAGATTAGGAACAAGAAATTAGGAAGCCATTTCCGAGAACTCATTTGGAAAATCAAATGAAGTTGGCATGAAGTTTATGCTTTGAAATATTAAGGAGAAAATGCGTACGTAGCAGGTAAAAAATCCCCATCATTGACCATTTCAACAAGATTTTTCCTCTCCAAGCAAGAGGCAAGGAATTCTTTTTTATTCTTGCTGATAATGAACATGTTTCTGTGCTTAAGAATCATGTTTGTGAGAATGAGTAACTTAAAATTAAATTTGATTTATTTTAAGCTCTTAAATTAAATAAGAGCTTTAGGGAAGCCATTATTTATATTCACTATTGTTATATTTATAACAACTTTTAAAAATAAAATTTATATAAATTTACTTAAATAGACATATATAAATTTTTTTAAAAAAAATATCATTCTAATTCCATTTTTTAATATTTATTTTTACTAAATTTTTTTGACTTTTGACGTTGACTCGGTGCAAAGAAGCCTCGTATTGTTGAATGTCTTAATTTGTTTAGCACAAGAGTAAGAGATGTTTGCTTGTAATCCTGATGGTCGCCAAATACACATACATGGATAATATTAAGAAGAGATTACGATTTTTTTGTTCATTCGTGCGTGATATTTTTAATTCAAATTGAGTTCAAAGTTGACTTTATATCTAGCTACGCCAATCGATCAAATAAATAAGTTGACTTCAATAAAACATGTTTGGTAAAAATTTAACTTTTCCCAACATTTTACAATAAACAGGAACCTAGTTATCTCCTTGTCCTAAACAATTTTGGACAGTGAAAAGAGAAACATCATAGCTGCCCACAAATTGGCAACTGTGCCGAATTAATCATGGGACTTTCCAGTGATTTATTAAAGAGCTTTTCCTTCGGCAAATAAGTTGAATTCAGACAACTTTTCGGAGATCTGTGTGTATATATATAGGAAAACTAGTGATTTTCACTAATTTGTGTATAGGAATATATTTTTACATAATAAATTTTAATAATCATATAATTTGTAAATTTTGAAGAAAAAAATTTGGGTAAATCCACCCATGGCTATCCAGCTTTATACTTGTGTCATCATGGCAGCACAATTTGATTTCATTTAATTATGGTCACCTAACTTTATACTTAGTGTCACCAATGCCACCAAATTTGATTTTGTTCACTATGACCACTCAATTACATATAATGTTTCATCATTGTTATCCAACTTATTTTCACTAATTTTAAATGGGCAAAATTGTAACTTTGCATTATGAGGGTGTTTGGTAGAGATTAAAATCATATTAAAATTGAAAAATTAGTCGTTATTGTTGACTTTTATTAGACGAGTGATACCCAATAACGGTTATATTTTTAATTTTAATCTCTACCGAACACACTCTATATATATAATAAATTTAAAAAAATAAAAATAAAAGTTTTTTTAATTTTAAAAACTTTTTATTAAAAATAAATTTCTTATTTTATTTTATTTTTGTAATTAATTTTTTTTAAAAAAAGTTTTTATTTTATTTTTTAAATAAATTTTTATTTTATTTTATATTTTTAAAATAAGTTTTTATTTTTTTATTTTTTATAAATTTATTTTACATATATAATTAACGCTTTACCCCTTTTAAAAATTAATAAAAATGGTGAAAAGAAGTTGAGTGATCAAGGTGAAGCATTATATAAAATCGAGTGGCCATGATGAAGTAAAATCAAATGGGTGGTTATAATGACATTAAGTGTAAAGTTGTGTGGTCATTGTGAAACAAAATCAAATTTCGTAGCCATGATGACACTAAGCTCTCTGTGTGAGCTCCATTAATTTGAAAAAAAAAAAAAATTGATTTTGAAATAGTATTTTTTTCTTCAAGAATGTGTAGTTAAAAATTAAGGAGAATTTTTGAATTTACGTATAATATCATTTTTTACCGAGAGAATGTGAGAATGATAAGAGGATAGAGAAAAATTAATTAAAATTTAATCGGGCCGCATGGAATATATGTGTCTATATTAACTAGACAGAATAAGTGTATGTTTAAAGATTTCAATTATTAGGTTAAAATAGCATAAAGTCTCAGAAATATTAATACTAGTCAATGGACAAATACTTGACATTCAAAGAAGTTCAATAAAAATATCTCTAACTCCGAATCAATTCTAGAATTATAAGAAAACAATAAATTTTATTTTTCAACTCTAAAATATGATGAAAGTTCAAACCGACATGTCTACCTTAAGCTCCTATTTGTTAAAAATTAAAGTTTATATTTTAATCTAAATCAAAGTTACAATTAATTTAACCACGAGACCCACAAATTTTAAACAGCACATTTTAACTTTTATCAAAATCGGTTTAAATTTAACTGTTACAAGTTCTTTGTTGACAGGGTGTGAAGTGATCATAATATTTTATTATTTTTTGAATAAAAGTCTACATAATTTATGTTATATTGTATTTTGTAGGTAAAATTTTATATTTAATGAAGATTTGAAGAAAAGAATACAACACAACCGAAAAATGAAAAAATTCATAGTAAGTAGGTTTGGACTTTTTTGGTTCAAAAGAATAAAAAATTGGTTGTGAATTATTATATATATACACCTACATTCACATGCACAGGTGGCGGCTGCAATATATATTAGGATAGACATACACAGACAGGGCAAAAAAATTGGAGGGACGGCAATTGATTTATATATATTCGCACACAGAAGAGAAAGGATGCAGCTACTTGGAAGAGAAGGAGACAATTGCGACTGCACGTATACAATAATTGGTGCTGCACATGTAAAAAAAAAAAGTGGGGAGAATATATATATATATATATATATATATATATATATATATATCAATTGCCTACCACTTTCCTTTTTCTTCCGAGAATAGCTGCCAGCTATTTGTGTAATATATATAATCCTTTGCCTTTTTTTCTTCCGAGAATAGCTGCCGGCTATTTGTGTAATATATATAATCCTTTGCCTTTGAAAAGGATTATATATATTATTCAACGGCAAAGGATTATATATATTACACACAGCCGGCAGCCATTCTCGGAAGAAAAAGGAAAGTGGCAGGCAATTGATATGTATATATATATATATATATATATATATATATATATATATATACACACACAGAGTCGGACCTGAGGGGAGGCCCAAGAGGCCGCCGCCTCAGGCCCAGAAATCTTGAGGGCCCATTTTCTTGGGGTTTTTTTTTTTTTAAAAAAAATTTTCAGGCCCATTTTCGTTACATCCTTCCTTCCTTCCCCATTTCGTCATTTTCATTACATTTTCCACGAATCCCACCTAACCTCACAACTCCCCAGCCCCCACTGTTCCGTCACGGTGCCACCGCCAGTAGTCAGTCCGCCTCCACTCCTCCGCCACCACCGTCTGCCTTCCCTGCGACTTCCCTCATCCCCGCGCAACTGTCCTCAACTCAGTCCACTGCTCCAGCTCTGTCCGCTACCGCCAGTCCGCCTCCACGCCACCGCTCCCTTCAGGAATCAGGTACGACCCTATCCCTTCCCTCCTTAAGCGTTTGTCGTGGGCTCATGAGGTGTGAGAAACTGAGGAAGAAATACCGAAATAGAAAACCTTCATGGCTTCATCACTCACGCAGTTAGCCAGTCACGCAGACTTCAATTCTTCTCCTCAGTCATTTTCTTGGTGATTAATCATTGACTTTGACGAATAATTTGATTTCAATCTTTGATTTACAGGCTAAGATAGAGGCGAGCAGCTGGAGCCTGGCTGTGCATTTTCAATTTTTCATTCCCAACTCAACTGCTCGAGTTACAGTTACAGGCTTACAGCCTTGTTCAATGAGTTGAGCCTAAGCCCTACAGATCCGGGTATGTTTCTTGATTTCATAGGAGTTTTTTGCTTCCAGATTGAGATTTGAGAATTTGAGTATGGTCTGATGTTTGTGACTCTGTATGGATATTGCCATATTGGATAATGGATATTTGGATTATGATTTATGAATTTGAGTATGTATATTGGATATTTGGATAATGAATTTGAGAATTTGAGTATGGATATTGGATATTTGGATGTATAAATTGAATCTATGAATGTGATAGTGTGATTGAATATGTGTTATTGTTATTACTTCTCTAGTTCTCTGGATTTGGCTTGATAAAGTGTGATTGAATATGTGTTAGTGTTATCATATGAATGTGATAGTGTGATTGAACTGGGATTTTGATGTTATGTAAATCTATATTCGCTCATGTTAATTGTTATGTTCAATTTCAGTAACCGTTAGCTGTTGAGTGATTTGAGTCCAATACCATGGCTCCAAAATATGAATCGGAGCTCAAAAAAAGAAGAAGAGAGAAAGAATAGAGGCATTAATTCAAAGTCAGACCGGAGATATGGATAAATATTTTAATAAGAAAAAAAAAAGAGTGAAGGTTTTGAAGAACAACAAAATCAGAATGATAACGATAATGTGGATAGACTGAAAGAGAACTAGGAAATTATTGAACTTGCCAATGTGGATGAACCAAAGCAGACTCATGAAAATGATGTTCAAAATGAAGATTTAAATCAAGTGAATTGCTTTACTTTGAATTTTGAGGATCCTGAAAATTGGAAGAATGTTCATATTGATCAAAAGACAATGGATTTTTTAGTTGAAATAAGTCCAAAAAGAGTTGATGATATCGTGTTTCCCAAAAATAATCAAGGTAGACATTTTGAATCATCACAATATAAGCGAGTACTTGCAAATGGGCAGACAACCGATAGAAGGTGGTTAGTGTATTCGATTTCTTTAGATAAGATCTTTTGTTTTTGCTGTAAGTTGTTTAAGACAGAAAAAATGATGCAAAGTATTGGACAATTGGGTAATGACGGATACAAAGATTGACATAATGTGCATCGACGCCTTACAAATCATGAAGTATCTAAGGATCATATAAGTTGCATGACTAGTTGGATGGAACTGGAAAATAGGCTTCAAACAAAACATGTAATTGATGAAAGTGTACAATTGGCCATCAACAAAGAAAGAGAGCATTGGAAACAAGTGTTAACGATGATAATTGCTATTATAAAAAGGCTCGCTAAAAATACTTTGACATTTCGAGGAGATTATAAACAACTTTATGTTGAGAACAATTGACTTTTTTTGCAAATGATAGAAATGGTTGCTGAGTTTGATCCAATAATGAAAGAACACATTCGACGTGCTCAAGCACGTGAGATTCAGTATACATATCTTGGTCCTAAAATTCCAAATGAATTGATACAAACTTTGGCAGGAAGTGCAATTATTACAAAAGTGAAACATGCAAAATATTTTTCTGTCATCCTTGATTGTACTCTAGATGCGAGTAATGAGGAGCAAATGTCTCTAGTAATACGATGCGTGGAGATGCAACAGACGTGTCGATGGTTAAATAATATTGGATTGAATTTTTTAAGGTGGATGATACATCAGGACTTGGTCTTTTCAATGAGCTTAAAAATGTGTTAGTGAATCTTGAGCTTGATATTGATAATATAAGAGGTCAAGGGTATGACAATGGAGCTAACATGAGCGGGAGACATAGATGTGTACAAAAAAGGTTACTTGACATTAATCCTAGAGCTTTATATACTCCATGTGGTTGTCATAGCCTTAATCTAGCAATATGTGATATGGCAAGTTGTTGTTCTAAAGCTATGTCCTTCTTTGGAGTGATACAACGTATCTATACATTGTTCTCTTCTTCTCCCAAACGATGAAAACTTTTTAAAGATAAGGTTGAAGGTTTGACACTTAAACCATTGTCACAAACACGTTGGAAGAGTCATGTGGAAAGTGTTAAGCCGATAAAAGAGCAATGTGTATGAATAAAAGATGCTTTACTTGACTTGGCAAACATTGCTGAAGATGTTAACACGAAGAGTCACGCTGAATCCTTAGCAACACATGAACTTGAGGATTTTGAGTTTTTACTTGGCATGGTCATTTGGTATAAGTTGTTGTATGCTATCAATACCGTGAGTAAATTTCTTCAAGCTGAAAACATGGATATTAATGAAGTCATCAAGCTTTTAGAAGCGTTTATTTTGTTTCTCGAAAATTATAGAGAATTTGGATTTGCAAGTGCTGTGGATGAAACTAAACAAATGGCAAGTGAAATGGGCATTGAAGCTGTTTTTCGAGAGAAACGCAGCATTCGAAGAAAAAGGCATTTCGATGAAAGTGGTAGTGAAGAGGTAATACAATCAGCTGAAGAATCTTTTAGAGTTGATTATTTTCTCTTTATAATTGATCAAGCTCGATCTTCACTTCAAACTCGCTTTGAACAATTTAAACATTATGAAGAGACATTTGGATTTTTGTTTAATTTGGAGAGGTTAAAGAGTATGCATTTTGATAGTTTGTTGAAATCTTATATGAATCTTGAGCAGTATTTGAACCATAATGGACATTCAGACATTATTGGTGATGACTTATGTACAGAGTTGTTAGTTTTGAAGTGCTATTTACCTGAAGAAACAAAAAGAGCTATTGGAGTGCTAAATTACTTGAAGAAAATGGATGGTTGTTTTCCAAATGCTAGCATTGCTTACAAGATTTTGCTCACTATACCAGTTACAGTTGCATCAGCAGAAAGAAGCTTCTCCAAGTTGAAATTGATCAAGACTTATCTTCGTTCAACTATGTAGTAGGAAAGATTGAATGGATTGACTATGTTATCCATTGAAAAAGAAATGGTTGAATAACTCGACTATACAAAATTGATTGATATTTTTGCTTCGAAAACTGCAAGACGAGTTGTATTTAAGTGATTGGTTATAACATTTTCGTATTATTACTTGATTGCAAAATAAATATTTTGAATATTTTAGTTTTTTTTGTTGCTTTATTGTTGAATTTAAGTTAACAAATTTTGTTCCGTAGACTTTTTTAAAAGAAAGAGAGGATTGTCTGCAATGGTTTAGGGGTCCAAATTCTGAAGTTCGCCTCAGGCCCCGCGAAACACAAGTACAACCCTGTATACACACACATTGGGCAGCTGACTTGGAGAGAGAGGAAATTGGCAGGCAACATGTAATTGGGATATTATTCACGTTTCGTCAATTTTTGATGATATCTTTCCACTTTTTACGTGTTTAATTTTAACATCATGAGTGACTAAATACTTTTATTGTTATGATGAATGATATAATTTAAGGTTTTTATTATATATTTAATTTCAAGATTTTCATGACATTTTGATACTTGTTAATTAATTATTGTATGTTTAATGTTTCAATTGTTTGCGCAATTTATTGTTTTAGGGATAATACTGAGATTTGAGACGATGTATAATTCTTGCTTGTGCAACAATTAACATAGACATTATAAGAGATCGGGAGATAATTATAGTCTATGCGATTCATGTTGAATTCTTATAGATAAATGCGTTCATATGAGTGTGAATTTACATAAAGATATAATAAATTCGAGCATATGAATTTGTAGGGGTGTAAGCGGTCCAATTTTACATATTTTTGACAAATTTTCAAACCAAACCGATTTGAGAAAAACTCAAACCTAAATCTAACCATTTTGAACGGTTTGAAAAAAATTCAAACCTAAACCTAATGGTTTGGTCCGGTTTCGCCGTATATGTTTTTGCTTGTCTACTTTTACGACATTAATTCATTGAATTCAATATATATTTATATCTTACTAGCAATAAATCTAAAACAAACTAAATATATCTATTACAAATTTAAATACCAACTAAATCAAAGTGAAATCACAATAAAATAAAATATAATTTTTTATTTGTCATTTTAGGCTAAGACGTTATGATAACGTTACAATACAAGTCTACTAAACTACATATAAAACCCAAAAAACATAATGATGTTCAACAAGACCTCGTGATCATTATATCTGAAAAATAAAACTACTAATTAGATAGAGAGAATAACCAACCGTAATAATAAATCAATTTTATAATATCTAAACATAACAATTACACAAGCTTACCGTTGTATATTGTTACGAATTCAGTTTCTCACATATACTCAAACATCAATTGTTGTCACACGTGATTCATAGTCTTCATTGTCAAACAAATGCATTTGTTATATCAACATAGTATTGGATACTAGATAGATAAGAAAATCTTTAAAATTATGGTAATAGAAAATATAAGCCACTTGATACAACTTTCATTGAATCATCAAATGCTTCCACCCCATCTAAATATTGGCGCAACACTATAGGTTCATTCTTAATTTGCAACCAATTCTTTCTACATTTACAAATCTCAACCATCCTTACACCTAATAATAAACTCCTAAAGGAATCAAGTATCCAACCTCAAGTTGAGAATGCAGATTCAGAAGCAACTGTAAAAATTTGAATTCTGAAGAGGAAAATGATTTTTGATATGTTAGGTTAGTTTTGAAATTATTAGATATAAATTAGGATTATTTGGTAATATATATATATATATATAATAGAAAATTATAAATTGACAAAAATACACACAGATGACAAAATTATTGAAATTTACATATTTGGATGAATTTAAAAAAAAAATCATTTTTTTATTTTTATATATTTTTTCGCCGATCCGATTTGATTTTAAACCGCAATTAAAATTCTCAAACCTAAACAAAATCGTTTTGACCGGTTTGATTTTGTTCAAAACCATTTCGTTGACGGGTCCACGTGGCACCAAACCGACGGTTTCTAAAATGCGGTTTCGGTTCGATTTTTCGATTTTTGCGAACAGCTCTATGAATATGATTAATGTTGCTTGAGAGAAATTACTAACTACATCAGATTAATTCGATTGTTGACACGTATGAAAAAATGGTTGAATAAATTGAAATTAAATGTATGATAAATAACCTAAGTGAAATTGAAAATTCTAACTATTCAATTATATAATCTTATCTACAGTTTTAATTTGAGTTTTTTTATTTTATTTAATAGTTTGTTATTTTATTCATTAGAACTTCGTTTAGAAAACACAATTTGATTTGATCATTAGTTATCAATTTAATTTAAATTGAAGTTAGGTTAGTTTAAAACTTTATAGTAGACAATAATATCTGTGAGACGATATTCGAACTTGATAAATCTACTTTATTACTTGTCATCGAACATTGTACATGTAAATCCCACCAAAAAAAAAAAAAAAAAGAAGTGCTAAGTGACACAACAGGCTGTTAGTTAACCATCATTGACCATTTCATCATGATATTTTCTTCCATGAACAAGAGCAACAAATTGATTTACAGACTTAATTTTATTTATTTCTCTTTTTAAGATGATTCAATTTGATTTATGGTATATGTGACAATAGTGCATAACTTGCATAAAAATTATATCTTGATCAATAAAGTTATTTTTGTTTCATGTTGATCACTCCTTCACGTCTGTTAGTTCTACCGTTAGAAATTATGACGCGACCTTTCAATTTTCCAATTAGATAGACACGACAACTTTTAGTCATTCATACTAACGGAGTAGATGAAATGATTAAATCATAACAAATATTTAAGTTAGAACATGTAATTGATACAAAGATGAAGTTTACTGACCTATATGAAATATATACGAGTGCATTGACATCTAATACAATTTTACAAGTAAAGTTAGGGAATTTTTCCAATATCTTTATTTATTTATTTTGAGAGATGGGAATGACTTAGAAAAATACTCTAACATCTTTAATGAAGGAGGCATCGTACCCCCATGAATTAGAGAAAATACTCATGTCTTGATAATAGGTCCATGTATTTAATACACATCTCAGTTAAATACTGATAGAGAATACACTACAGAGAAATGGCTTCAAGCATGAATTTTC
This sequence comes from Fraxinus excelsior, assembly GCA_019097785.1. Classification (NCBI taxonomy): domain Eukaryota; kingdom Viridiplantae; phylum Streptophyta; class Magnoliopsida; order Lamiales; family Oleaceae; genus Fraxinus; species Fraxinus excelsior. The sequence goes on along the minus strand of CM032623.1, from coordinate 55,931,489 downwards.
CATTCCTGAAGCCACAATATCCGTTGCTAATAATCCTCACCAACGAAAAATGATCGATCGAAAATCCATTGTTATTTTGGGGGTAGTAAAACATTTACCAACATAATTTTTGTTGGTAATTATCGGTAACCTACGGAATAACCGTTGATAAAGAGATATCATCGTTATCAACAGAAATTCCATTGCTAATTATCGTAGTTGAAAGTGGATTATTTTTACCACGGATAATCCATTTTACATTACCAACGGATACATTTTCAGTCGGTGAAAAGCTGTTTTTTAGTAGGGGTACTTAATTTCAGTATGAAAAATCTTCCCCCTTTAATAAATTGTTTTCTGGGTGATCATGTTACTTCATTTCCTAATTTTTCAGTCTTGACTCCAATTAACCATTTGAAGGTTTTTCAATGTCTTGATGAAATCACCGTATAACACGCTAGCGTCAATTTTGAAATTATATTGCTTTTTGAAATTCAAACATATTGAATTGTTCGTTTTACATTTTAGACTCAAATTTTTAAGGTTCCACCTAGTAACTCAAATCCTTATATGTTTTGTCATCTTTACTTGTTTAAATGATCAGGGATTAACCCTTAATTATAAGACATAATGAGAACTAAAAAATATTCATGAAATGTCTAAAGCTTAATTTCGTTGAGGTATGATGCCTACCAAACTTACGGAATCTAGATTGAGCACCATTTTTTTTGAAAATAAATTTTGTAATAGTGATTTTTTTTTTTGGGAGAACATGTAGTTAGAAAGTAATAAATTTTTGGATTTATGTGTAAAATCATTTTATGGGAAGAATGTGTAATTGAAAATAAGTTCGGAGTAAGTTTTTAGAAAAATGGAGTTCAAATATAGGCTTAGTTTTCCACGATTGAGTGGCTTGGATAATTCAAATTTTCACACTTCTTTTATGGATTGAAGTTGAGAGTTATGGTTTGAGACGGAAGTGCACATGGACAAGTTGCGAAACATGGGAGGTATTTTCCAATCATTGACCTTCATAATTTGTTGTTTTCTTAACACTGCTGTCTTTCTATTTCCTGCCTGAGAGTTGCTGGTACTGGGTACTGTTGAATTATATCAAATTCTTCTTCGCAGCTTGAATCTTTTTGTTCTCTGCTTTCATTTGAATCTGATTTTCTTTATTCGATATTGCAATGGATCTTTCATCCAACTCTTTTATATCCCCAGTTATATTGCTAGCTCTTTGAAGATCATCGGACCAACTTCATCTGTGAATCCTGAATGTGGTGTTAAGTTCTGAAGTGGGCATTACTTCTGCAAATCCCTGCATGATTTTTGATGTTGAAATGCGCATTCTATAGAAGTCGAGGTCTCTTTAATTTTTTATAATCGTCATTTGCATTTCCCTCTTCTCCATACTATACTCCCATTGGTTCCTTTACATCACTGGAAGCAGTTCTAGGCTTCTAGCTTTTGATTTCTGCATTTTAGCATCGACTGTGATTGTCATGTTCCATTGGTTGAATGCCTTTGCCGACTGTGGATGTTACGACTTCTCCACTGTCAAAAGAACAAACAAAAGAATGTAGCAATGAAAAGTCATGGAGTTGGTGACAGGGCCGGTTCTGTGCTTTACAGGGCCGAGGCGAATTCCCCAAATTGGGCCCCCACCCCAAGATCAACGTAAATGCAAAATTCAACAGTGCATTATGCAACGTATAGCTAATTTAACACTGAATAGTAGAACAACAAACAAATGTAAAGAACAAAAGATTTATATTATAAAATAACAAAACCGACAAGAGTTCAAATATTCAGTTAAATGTTATTCGTCTCGCTGTTTTAGAGGCAAAAACATTAATCAAATCTGAATAATCTATCTGTTCAACCATATCTTTCTCTATTGATAACATAGTCAATCCATTCAATCTTTCTTGTGACATAGTTGATCGGAGGTAAGTCTTGATCAACTTCAATTTGGAGAAACTTCTTTCTGCGGATGCAACTGTAACCGGTATGGTTAACAAGATTTCATAAGCAATATAAGTATTTGGGAAACAAACATTCAATGGCTTCAAATATTGTAACACTTCAATAGCTTTCGTTGCTTCACTTGATAAATAGCACCACAAGACTAGTATCTCCGAAAATAAATCATCTTCACTAATGTCTGAACGCCCGTTATGTTCTAATTGTTTCTCAAGATTCATACAAGATTTCATCATAATTGAATGGGTTTCATCCCTTAACCTCTTCAAATTGAACAAAAACCTAAAAGTGTCGTCATATTGTTCGAATTGTTCAAATCGAGTCCTCATAGAAGATAGAGCTTGATCTATTATAAAAATAAAGTATTCAACTCTAAAAAATTCTTCAGCCGATTGTTGTATTTCATTACTTCCGCTTTCATCAAATTGTTTTTTCCTTCGAATTATACGTTTTTCTTTAAATACAGCTTCAATTCTCATTTCGTTTGCCTTCTTTGTCGCTTCATCCATGGCAATAGCAAATCCAGTTTCTCTATATTCTTCAAGAAATGAAACAAGTCTTTGCAGGAGGTCGATAGCACGATCAATATCCATATTTTCGGTTTGAAGAAATTTACTCACAATATTGACTGCATGCAACAACCTGTACCAGATAATCAATGCAAGCAAGAACTCAAAACTCTGAAGATCATTTGTTGCTAACGAATTGGCTTCACACCTTATTTTAACATCTTCGTTACTTTCTATCAAATCAAGTAACGCATCTCTTATTTGTGCAGTTTGCTCCATTATAGGCTTCACACTATCAACACGACTTTTTCAACGTGTTTGTGACAATGACTTCACTGTCAAGCCTTGTACATTATCTTTGAAAATTTTTCATCGTTTGGTAGAAGTGGAGAACGATGTGTAGATGCGTTGTATCACTCCAAAAAACATTAACACCTTTAGAACAACAAGTCACCATATCACACAATGCTAGACTAAGACTATGCGCGCTACATGGAGTATAGAAAGCTCGGGGATTCACATCAATGACTCTTCTTTGCACACCTTTGTGCTTCCCGCTCATATTAGATCCGTTGTCATATCCTTGCCCTCTAATATCATCAACATCAAGATTAAGCATGGTCAAAACCTGTTGAAGCTTGGTTGCAAGTCCAAGTCCTGTTGTGTCATCTACTTTCAAAAATTCAAGCCAATATTCTTCGACTGTAGGTAAGTTTCCCGAATCGTCAACACGTCGTATGACTAAAGACATTTGCTCATTGTTACTAGCATCTGGTGTACAATCAAGTATAACTGCGAAATACTTTGCATGCTGAACTTTCTTCACAATAGCACTTCTCACCTCATTTGCCAACAACTGTATCAACTCATTTTGAATTGCTTTGCCAAGATATGTATATTGAATCTCACGTGCTTTAGCCCGCCGAATGTGCTCTTGCATTATTGGATCAAACTCACTAACCATTTCCACCATTTATAAAAATAGGCCATTGTTCTCAACATGTAGCCTCTCATCATCTCCTCGAAATGGCAAGCTGTTTTTTACGAGTCTTTTCACGATAGCAATTATCCTCGTTAACACATTTTTCCAATGTTCTCTTTCTGCGTCTATCACCAATTGAACACTTTTGTCTATTGTAGTTTTCGACTGAATCCTATTTTCCAATTCAATCCAACTAGTCATGCAACGTAAATGCTCCTCATTCCCTTCATAACTTTTAATAGACCGATGCAAATTATGCCAATCTCTGAATCCATCATTACCCAATTGGCCAATTCTGTTGACATTTTTTGGTGTTTTAAACAACTTGCAACAAAAGCAGAAGATCTTGTCCATAGATGCTGAATACACTAGTCATCTTCTATCAATTGTTTGCCCATTTGATAGTAATCACATGTATTGTGAAGAATCAAAATGTCTCTTTGCACTATCTTTGGGAAACACGATGCCATCTACTCTTTTCGGACTCATTTCAACTAAATAATCCCTCATTCTCTGATCAATAATTTTCCAATTTCCAGGATCATCCAAATTTAAAGAAAAGGAGCCCTCGTCTACCTTATCATCCACTTCATTCACATTCAAAGAAAATGAGCATTCTTCTTCCTTATCATCCACTTCATTCATCGAAACATGTTTCATCACTTCTTTATCATTCTCATCTACTTTATTAACAAAAGAAGGTTGCATCCCTTCTTTATCCTGATCCTCAGTCGACTCATTTACATTGCTGCTTTTAAAGTACTTGTCCATATCGCCTGCTTGACTTAGAGTCAACAAAAGTTCATTTCGCTTCCTTTTTCTCTTCATAGCTCCAGACTCATATTTAGGAGGCATGGTGTATGAGTATATATCTAATACCCAATAATTAGCCTAAAAGACAATTACAAAATATCTTAATCATCTCACAATTAAAGTATTCAATACAGAGACATAACGTGCGCCTGTGCAATTGATCCTACACGCTATAATTTAATATCATACAAGCCGACCAGGCCACAATTATACAAGCCGACAAGACTTCAAACATTTTCAAGATAATTACAAAATATCTCAATCATCTCACAATTAAAGTATTCAATACAGAGACATAACGTGCTCATGTGCAATTGATCCTACACGCTATAATTTAATATCATATAAGCCGATCAGGCCACAATTATACGAGCCGATAAGGTTTCAAACAATTTCAATATCAAGTTATAGCAAGCCATTGCTTACTTGAAAAGTAGAAAATCGACGGAAATTGAGGAATCACGCCCTATTCCAGCTTTGCATCGCAGTTATCATAAGCCTGAAATTGAATCATTCACAATCAAGCTATCTATAGACTATAGGTAAAGTCATACTTCAATTAAAAGACAAATTGCCCAATTCAAAAGAGCATAGTAAATCCCCATTAAGATTCTTACCCGTCACCAGAATGGCAGAACTCCAACAAAAGAAATGTAAGATGAAACTAGACTTTCTTTAGCTTAATAACCTGCACATTCAAACAACAAATAAACTCGTCCTAAGTTTCAAAAAGATCCCAGGAAGAAGAGACTTATAGGATTAAACTATGAAAATATAATTAATATCGATAATAATCATGTCCATAAGAAACAAAAAGGCTAAACAGTTACCATAAAGATGCCAAGAATTTAAAAAGAAACAAAAGAAGAAAAACAAGTATTGTACTAGCCAAATTACAATGGAGAAATTAAATGAGAATCAAAATCAAATGTATATGGTACCACACTGATAAAGAAAAAAATTATAAACTTTTTTTTTTAAATAAGTGTGGTGGGGTTTGAGGGGGAGATAAAGTCTGGCTAACCAACTGAAGAACATTTCAAAAATACCTAAAGCTGAACGCTCAGAAAAACACACACACTGGAAATAGATACAAGTTTAATATCTAATAAACAGGGACACAATTGATAGCAAGTTAATGAGGGTTGATCTTTACTTGGATCCTATTATGGATATGTTAATTCATTCATAGCTTTAAATAACACTTTTTATGGCAAGAAATACTACAGATATTAAACACCAAAGAAGGCAACTTTAAACTATTAATCCATTATTAGTAAGCAGTATTAAATGAATAAGATTTTAGCCTCTCTTTTCTTCTTCATAGTGTTCAGGCTATCTAATCCTGCCTTGCTATTGATGTTTTATCTATAACTATAAGTAGGATTAACTTCCCATGGAACTCCCACAAAACAAAAATAATAAGTTAAACATTTTCCTTGTTGCCACTCCATCGATCTAGTTCTACTTTAAACTCCCAGACAAACGGCAAGAAATCCAGTACATAAACGTTATTAACAATGGGTGTCAATGTTGTCTTGTCCCCTAACTCCTAAGAGATTATGCAGACGAGATCCAATAGAAAAGGCTGAGACGTCAATATTATGGTAATCACTAATCAGGCCCGGACATTGCCATAAAAGCTTCAAATGTTGATTAATTAATAATTATAATTGAAATATAGGAAATATAATCTAGAAATCGCCCTAAACGGCCCAGAATGACTTCTCTCAATTGAACTAAGAAGCCTTTTACATAGATTCCTATTGGTCTTGAAACAACTCGAATTAATCGAATATTCTTAACCATTAAGGAAGAAATCTTGGTGGGAAATACCTAAAATTTCAAACAAAGATGTAAAGGATTATCTTGGATTGGGAAGAGCGCCGAGAATAACGCCCTAACTTCCGAGTTTCGCTCTCGCTTCTCGCACTGTCGGCTGTCGCCAGGGCTTAGACGGAAGTTAGGGAAAGTTTCGCCCCTTGGATTCTTGGAGAGTTGAACTTGGATGATTTGTTGAGACTTGAGAGATCGGAGACGAGTTGAGATTTTGAGAGTTGGTTTGAGTCTTTCAGAGGCGGGGAAATGAGATTTGGGACTTGGGAGAAGGAGACGGTTTCTGGTTTAGATTTAGGTTTTTAGAAGAAAAAAAAAATTTGAATTGGGCCAAAATTGACGGGCCTCCTATGTTGGGCACTTAGGCTAGGCCTCAATTTAAATAAAAAAAAAAAAAAAATTGGGGAGGGGGCCAAAAAATAGGCCCCCTCCAGTTCTGGGCTCGAGGCGCGGGCCTCATCCACCTCGGCCCAGAACCGGGCCTTGGTGAGGAAGAATGGGTGGGAAATATGGTGAGGAAAAATGGGTGGGGAATATATGGTGAGAAATGGAATCACACTGTGTGTACGATGTTTGTTGACAACATCTTATTCTGCATTATCATATTTTTTCATTTTAAAAAATTATTTTCTACATGGCAGGCTTCGATTTTGACAGCTCGTGATTGTCAATCAATATTATCAACTATGTACACTTCGCTTTATTGTAGAAAATGAAGAGTAATTTGGGACCTGGTTAATATCTTTAAAAAAACATTATCAGTCATAAGACAAAAAGTTGGAACGAGAAATGAAACGGCTACCCAAATGATTTTACCACCCAAACTGCAACGTTCACCCCATCCCTTCGTCACCTTCAATGTTCAATCCCAGGTCCTGCTCCCCACAATCTGAAATTCCTCTTAGCACTTTCCCCTAAATCGAAATAAAGTTCAACGATTTGCCACTGAACCAAATTTCCATGGCATTTCGCATTACAAAATTATCCACTATGCTCTCCTCTGCCTCTATTTTCACCAACCACACTACTGAACATTTCCGTATCATGTTCACAAAAGGACCCATGTTGAGGATTCGCGCTCAACACCACTTCTCGACGGACCAAACCAGTCTTATTGGTAAGAATTTCAGATCAAGTCATCTGAAGTATTTTCATGCTCACAAATCATTTGTGGAAATGCCGCACAGATATGTTACTGTTACCGGGTGAAACAGGAAAAGCCTGTGAAATTCTTTCAAGGCCATAAATGTCGAAACTTTATAATTATGCTTTCATGTTTCATCACCTATGAGTTTAATTTTATGTATCCATGTATCAACAACCTTATAATATTGAGCATCTATTCATATCTTGTTTCTGCATTTAGTCATGTTTGTGCATGTGAGTTTTATAGTGATGCTGTATCTAAGTAAGTATAATAGCAGTTAAAATTTTAATTGCGTGCCTTGGCTTGCGTTCTTTTAGTTTGATATCTATGCAGAATTACTAATCCACATGAAATGTATGCTTTAAATTCATGATAGAGAGGGAGGATGCTAAGATAGATGGCCAAGAATTTCAGAAATGGCACAATGGAGGTGGCATGTTTCATAATTTTTCTTGCATTGATCCAACTGCATTTATTGGAACTGGTGCATTGGTTCATTCAAAATCTGTTGTGGCAGCAAATGCACACATTGGATCAGGAAGCATTGTTGGACCTGCTGTTACAGTTGGGCAATCAACAAGACTAGGGTAATTCATTTATTCTGGAGACATTTGACACTTCGACCAATCATGTTTTTTGTAGAAGTGAATACATTTTCTTAATGTTTGTCTTTATGCATTCAGCTCTCCTATCCCTCTTAACTGTGTATCTCCTTCTGTTCACAACAAATGCGCCTCGAGAGGCAATAGAAAATAAATATATCCTTTTTTTTTTTTTTCTGTTCAAATGCACACCTGAAGATGAGTTAGCCTATGTTACATAGACCCTTCCATTTAAGCTTAATTACCACGCCAGACTCTAGGTACTCAGCCTCAGTTATTATATTTCGATCTTTGCTTTTAAGCACAAGACCTTAGGCATTTTTTTTTTATTTTTTAATGCTTGGACATGTATCAGTGTTCAGCACTGGTATTGTACATAATATAGGAGGCAGCGATACAATTTTACATAAAAATGAAAGAAAATAAAACCAAGACAATAATTTTTTTCAAATAGATCATTATCTACTTTTATTGGGCTTTCGCCCCTTGTCCGAGATTCCCCACTGATTTTGATATTTATTTGCTCCAGGTATAATGTTGTACTCACCAATTGCACAATTGGCAATTTTTGTATTATTCACAATGGCGTCTGCATTGGTCAAGATGGTGAATCTTTCACACTGCTAAATGTCCTTTATTTCTGGGAACTAGAACTAATTTATGATTTATACTAATCTATTAACTGTAAACATTTTGTTTGGCCGTAATATTACATCTTCTATGTCATACACTGTTGTTGTAAGTGCATACCACCAATATTGCAAATGATATCATCTAAAGTTGAACCTTGCATTATCTCTTCCTTGCAGGTTTTGGGTTTTTCGTTGATGAACAAGGGCACATGGTGAAGAAGCCTCAAGTTAGTTATAGTGGACAATTTCCTGATCAAATGTTGTTTTAATTTTTTAATAAATGATTACTACTTTCTTGGTGCATGAAAGTCGTAAAATCCAACTTGTTGATAGTTGATATGCATGTGCCCTAAAGTAGTAAACCTGTGTCTATATGAGTTCTCCAGTTATTTTAATTACTAATAAAACTATCCATTATTTGTCTGTATATGTTGTGCTGTTGTTCTTTTCTTTTGGCGATGGGTTGGGTAAGGTTGGGGTTTGGAATGGAGTGGCATTATACTTTGTGTTCTTTCAATGGTATGCTCTTCTTATTTTGGGTACATCAGATTTCTACTTCAGCTTTCAAGTATTTTTATATTTATTCTTCAACCACTATAACCTTTCCTTTTCTATTTCCAGAACTTGGAAGCAAGGATAGGCAACCATGTAGAAATAGGAGCAAATACATGCATTGACAGGGGAAGGTAATGATTGTTATGACTTTGAATTATTTCATACTGCTATATTCACTTTCTTAATTTTTCAAAATATAACTGCATATGCTGCTGCTTATCATTTTGGGACATACAGTTGGCGAGATACTATAATAGGGAATCACTCAAAGATTGATAATTTGGTTCAGGTGTGATTTCATTTGCTAGCCGGTTTTTAACTCATTCATGGGTTCAAGGCATTTGATGTACTTCAATTTCTAGGTAGGTCACAATGTTGTGATTGGGAATAACTGCATGGTTTGCGGACAAGTTGGCATTGCTGGTTCAGTGACGTATGTTTTCTTATCCAAAATTTCTCATTAAATTTGTAGTAACCTGATTTGACTTCATTTTGAAGTTTGGTTAGCTATCGCATCTGAAACTTGGAATTCTTTTTTACTGTCTTTTATTTTCAGGATAGGAGACTATGTCACTTTAGGCGGAAGAGTTGCAATCCGTGATCATGTCTGCATTGCTTCAAAGGTATTATACAATTGTGGGCGTGTCTTGCTCATTCCAGACTACTTTCGTACAACTTCATTTCGTGCTCTCGCTTTTTTACGAGCTCCATGAATTTTGATTATAATACCTGGGATTTTCAATTGAATTATTTCGTACTCAATATGTAAGATATACATTATGAAGTTGCAAAGTAATCAAAATTTTAGAGTTGTACTCTATAGAGACTCAGATTATCTTTATTGGGTCACATGGATTCAAAAAATTTGTGTCTGTGCTGTACTCATATTAAATGTGAATGTAGGACTATGTAATTTATGTTTTGTTTTTATTTGATTTCTGCAAGTACGTGGCTAGCACTTGATTCTCGCTTGTGCTTGAGAGAGAGAGAGAGAGAGAGTTGTTAGCATTATCTTCAATTTTCTTTGGGTTTCTTAATAAGAAACTTACTTTTGGCATTGTTAAAAATGGGTAAATTCAGCGGTTAAAGATGCTCGTAGTTCTGGTACATGCCAAATGCCAACTTTTATTCATCCTAACATAAAATATTGTATATATTATGTTCAGAGATGATCGTACACACTGTTTTTTTGCACACACTAAGATAGACTGCAATTTGAGTCCAATATCATAATGTTGATACCAACCAAATTGATGGCAATGGTGCTGCAGGTCAGATTAGCAGCTAATAGCTGTGTCACCAAGAATATCAACGAATCTGGGGATTATGGCGGCTTCCCTGCTGTAAGAATTTCCTTTACACTTTATTCATATCCTCTGATAAATAAGTTTACTTAATGAGTATCAGCAAGAAATATTCTTTTCAATTATTCCCTTAAAATTATTTGAGTACTCACTTCAGAAGTTCCTATTGTTGTCACCACAGATTCCAATTCGTGAATGGCGTAAGCAAGTTGCTACTTACCGCCGGACGTCCAAGTAAGAAAACTACTTGTGAAATATAGAAAATTTGTCTTCATTTGAACCTGCCAGAAAAATAATGCTTAGTACAACTTTCTGATTGTCTGTGTCCTGTATGTTATTTTCTTTGTCCAAGGGCCATTAATTGATCCATTTACTTGCTTGTTTACGGAGAGTTCTCGGGATCTAACTGTTTTTTGCTCCATCACTTGTTATGAAATTACTCAAGAAGTTGACCAAAAACAAGAACCCAACGTACAGAACTTGACCTTTTGTTTTATTTTGTTTTTTGGCATAAACACCATCAATGCCTAAGTGGAGTTTTTAGGCCTTCACCTCGACCCGGGGGTGGGGGTGGGGCGAGGTTGGATTCTTTGACCCTGTTTTATAGATTCTGAAATTAAATACAAGCTGGAGGGGGACATGACTACCTTAGCTCGTTGACCCACTCAAATATGTGAAATCTTTATTCTTTTCTTAATTGTTGATAATAAATATGAATCTCCTTTGAAAACTTGAATATTTGAACGGGTGGTTCAATTGTTTTTCTCCCTCTTCTGCACCATCAACGGCCCCATCGCCGCAGCCTCGGTGTTGCCTCGCTGCTAATCCAAGTTGTACTAAATCTTCAAATTGTTTTTCGTTAATTGATGTACTACTGATGTTTCTTTAGTTATTATGCTGGGGTTTCCATGGTGGTGGTGTTGTGGCTCTTAACATTGTTGAAGCTGGGGGTGGTTGGTGAGATTAAGGATGATTCATTTTATCTTCATAACGTTGTCCGACATGACTTAAATATGCCATTTTAACACCAAATTTGTTGAGAATAGTGGTATTTATTTTGAGAGCTTGAGACACTAAATTGCAATTTTCCCTTTTTGTAAATTGTGCATGTGTACACTTCTTATTAATAATAAATTCTATCAGCAAATATATTGAAGACAATTTTAACAAATAAAGTGACTCAAGTATTTTATTTTCTAACAATGAATACAAACTATTTGGACCATCTCAGAAAGTAAAGTACCACAGCCTCGAGCCATAGCAAATGAACCATTCTCAGAAACCCCGAATAGATCAAAGAAAAAAAAAATATCGCTCTTAGCATGGCCGAACATCCTGTTTGTTATTACAGAGAAAATTAGATAAAATAAACTTGACAACTTTTATCTTTATCTGTAGCCAATATCGACCCATTTGCACCAACAGCAACTGGGCAAGTAGCGTGTATCCTTTGGCGCTTACTTTTCCATGTTGATATTTTGAACCGAATGGTCGAAGATAATTCGATGCTGAAAACCACCACTCCTCGCCGACGGTCTGCCACAAGCCGTCGCCACTGACCAGCCTTCACTCTCAAAGAATTGCCACCAAGTATACCGGCCAGAATTGTCGTGTTCTTTGGCTCTTGATAGAATGGAAGTGCCAATGTTTCCCCACCTATACTTTGATCTCGGTAATTCACTGTCATCTGAATTGCATCGTAATAAAACCCAACATTCTGGTTAGAATTACGGGCGGTTACATTGAAGATTATATGAGCCTTCGCAGATCTGTTTCCTTGTCCTAAACCCGGGATTGATAATTCTTGTACGTGAAATCTCGGTCGATGAGGACGCAAACTGAGCCATAAAACGAATGTGATAATGCCTATTAGAAATAGCATGGTTAAAAACATGGCACAAATTAGCTTGAAAACTCTGGTGGTTAGATTTTCTTTCACCCGGCGAGCGTAGTAAAGCGGCGTGTGGTGCCGCTTCATGGGGTGGTTTCCGGCCGTGGATTGAACGGGTAGTTCATTATGGGATCTCATTTTTACTCTTTCTGGCTGCTAATAAAAGGTAAAAAAGTTTATGATGTTGATGGTCAGAGTTCATTTTGGAGAGTTGCTATATTTATGTAGCCATTAATGGGTTGTTATTGGAATGTTTTGAGTCTTTAGCAAGTGGAAAGAAAAGAATAATTTGTTCATGTTCATGCAGAGACAAGTTGACTAGGAATGAAGATTGATGAATTGCTATATTACTTGACATTCAAGAAAAGAAATTATTATGAAGGTGTATGATGCTAGTTAACTTGTACACTAGGTATAGAATAGATTCCCAATGATTTATGGAAGGTGTATTTTATTTGTTTTTGTTTGAGCATCATTTCTTCTTAAAAATTGTATTTTGAAATAATAGATTGATGGATAATTTGTGGTAAGTAAGAAAAAATTTTAGATTTACATGTAATATTATTTTATTAAAGAACATGTAATTGAATATATATATATATATATAAAATCATTTTGTCTTAAAATCGAAACTGTTAAAAGATATGACTATTTATTCATTTAAATATTATCTTTATCTTTTCCCTCACATATACATTAGATTTATTTTATTTTTTTAATCAAAGAAAGGAGACCTGCACAATTTTTATAAATTGTGGCGTAACACTAACACTCGGGGCTTGTTTGATGCCCTTAATTTTCTCTAGAACAAGAAATTCTTTTTTCATTTTCTAGTTTTTGCCTTGTTCGATAGTAGAATTTTTTCATGGAAAATTGTTTCTCACTTTCTCTAACATGTGCACATTTTCCTTGATTTTGTTGAAATTGATTTTCTACCTTTTTTCTCTTTTTTGGTAATTGGGAAAAATTCTAACCGTAATGGTAAAAAAATTTATCACTTTTATTGATAATTTTCATGCAAAATAAAGTCAAATGAATGGTATTCAGTATGATAATTAATTATTTATTTATTTTATAATGAAACAAATTCTAGATCTAATGGTAAACGAAATTGTCACTTTAATTGATAATTTTCATGAAAAACAAAGTTAAACGGACACCAAACTTTCAACATTTTTCAGGTGGAAAATTATACCAATCAAACACAATTAATTACAATTTCCAATATTACAATTTCTAAGCAATTCAATTCCTTAGAATTCATTTTTTTCCACATATTTTCCACATTTGCAATAGAACGGACCCTTGGTTCCTTTTTTTTTTTTTCTTCTCCTGGACTTTCTATCAAACTGTTAAAAAGAGATACGCATTCTTTTAAATCTTGTCTTTGACTATTGATTTGAGCATGTTTGACTAAGTTAAAAAATAAGCAAACTTAGCTTACCCGAAAAGTAGGAAGGCGATGCTTAGAGGGTATGTGGTAGAGATTAAAATTAGATTAAAATTGAAAATACAGTCGTTATTGTTGACTTTTATTAGACGGGTGGGACCCAATAACGACCATATTTTCAATTTTAATTGAATTTTAAGCCGTACCAAACATGCTCTTATATTGGAGCAAGTTTTTGTTCGAGAGCCCAACATGTTTGAAAGTGAAAGTAACTCAAAATAACTTTTAATCCCCAAACATAAATTGTTTTATATAAAATTGAAATGAGAATGTTATTACTATTGTTAATTACCCAAAAATTTCTATAACTATTTATTCAGCAACAAATCAAAATATCAAACATTAATACATCATCGATCTAAGACAATTGGGCACATATCCCGACAATTACATAATTTTGCAGCGAAATTTGAGAAATGAATGTTCACACAATAATGAACATTTATAAGACAGTGAGGAGAAAAAAAACATTTATTCTTAAATCAGCTAACCTCAGTGCATGATTTTCTGTCTCACCTGCTGAACCAGCAAGGACCCCGATAAGATCCATTTTCACCAAGGATTCACCAAAATCCTTGATCAGCCTATCTGATTTGAAGAATCGAAGAAGATAGAATGAAAGAATGTTACATCTACTTGATCAACCTATCTGATTTGACAAATTTGCTTGCACAAATTATTGCTTTATTTGGAGAAAAGAAATTAATGCTTTTGAAGCTAGTATGAGTATTCAATACATTCTATTGATCCTTTGAAAATTCGTAAGTGCATGGATCGTGGTCAAATAATATAATGATGAATAGATTGTCGAACTCACGAGAATTATGTGTTTGGCCAAGTTAAAATTAATTGTAACTTTAATCGAATAGCAAACAAGTTGTTGTGATTTTTCTATACTAATTCATAAATTATCAATTAAATTACTAAAAACAAATAAATTTGTTTTTTAAATATGTGAGATGCATTATTAAAATGTCAAATCCTCATTGTTATTCCATTTTTAGTGTGACAGTTAAAGTGACAATTTGAAATCATTCATCTTTGTCAATGTTTCTAATTTAATTGAAAGTCTCTCTCGATATCGATCAAATATATTCCTTTCACGTGACCCTTCTATCTTTAGATGAAAGATTCAAACATGATAAATGTATAAACAAGTGCTAAAACACATATTGAAACCATATAAAACATATATGTATATCTCTATGTTTATTATATTGTACTTAAACTATATTGTTTTCTCTTAAAAATAATAAAAAAATACTAACAATTCAATTGGTGATCAAACAATCGAAAATAAAAATAAAAACGATAATACACCTACATCAAACCAAATTAAAGTCAAAGTAATTAATTAAGGACTAAAAATATCATAACAAGAGATCATATTATCCTAACAATGTATGAAACTAACTTAATATATTGAAATTACAATAAATCATATTAAATGTATAGAACATCACTTGAAATTGTGAATTAATGAATAAAGGAAGATGAATCTTGATGTTCTTGAATTTCTTTAAAGTAATCTTAATAAATTTTCAATTATTTTTTCAGTTATTTGACCAAAATCCTCAGTTTAATTTCTAATTGATGAGTTCTTCATCTTCACTTTGAAATCTTATCACAATATATGATTTTGCCCTCATTTGTGATGAAAATTGATGGAATTATTCATATGTGAGAAGTGTCTAATACATAAGAATTAAAAATTGGTTAAAAATCACGTCCAAATTGATTTTTAAAAGAGTTTCTATCAAATAAGAAAAATTGTTTTAGTGCAAGAATGTTTTTGTCTCTACACAATAGTCGGTATTTTAGTCATACCGTTCTCTCCCGATATTCTATTGAGATGATTCAAATTGCGTTTGAAAACTAACTCAAAGGGCTACAATTTTACTATAGTGGAATTTTTCCAATTCAAACGTAATGGGTCTCAATTTCAGCTAAAAAAATTGGAATATAACTTGTGCGATTGGAAATTGATTTTGATCATAATCCATTTCTTTTTAAGTTTTAATTTCATCCAATTGTCTCCTAACAATTTTCGAAGTATCGTCTTGTGGACCAAATCAATTATTGAGTATTTTCAATTTGGTCTTCAAACTTTGAACTTTGTCGTTTTCCACCATTTTTCTCTTCTTTCTTTCATTTCCTCGCTCAACCATTGGATTTCATCTATATAACATAAAATACAACAATATAGAATATATTTTGTCAAAACAACTACCAAATATTGCTATTTTAGGCCCTGAATAAGTGTATAAAATACACTTATCATCTATCAATGCTTAATTGATATTAATAGTTTGAAGTATTGAGTTCCATATTGAAAAATCGGGTGTCGCTCTGTATACCACTTGAAAGTTATGGAATACCGAATTAATGGATACTAAGTTACCGAATGATTATTAATTATTAGTTTTTAGTTTTGACCCTACGTGCGGAATTAATCAATCAAAAGCAAAAAAATCACTTTTAATTGTTTCTAGATGGTTAATCAAACAAGTCAATTTCCCTAAGTTTGAATATCGCAGTAATAAAGAAAGCAATAAATAACGAATGCCAAAATGATGACGAAAAAACCCCAACTGGGTAAAAACTTCGGAACCAAGCCAATTACCTCCGCTATAGACAATTCAGAGTGAGTTACAGTTAGATGCTATCTAGCCAACTCCACTAGACTTCCCGATCTATTTCTTGTTAACTCCAAGATGTGCTCCAAGATCTTTAGCAATTGTCTCTTCTCAGTGGAATTCCAAGAACCTGCTCTAAGGCTTGTGCCCTTCCTGTGCTTGTAGTCCAATCTCTCTCAACCTTCAACAACCTCTGAAATTCAATTGAGAAAGTACGTTTCTATGATCAATAGGAAGTATGTGGTGTTTCGGTATAATGGGTTGATATTTTTCTCAAACAGGTGGTTATATGATCTCATGAAGAAAGGATGAATCACAATGAAAGAATATGTTCTTGGATATTTATAAAATAAGATTAGACAATAAAAATAATTAAAACCATCTTAGAATTTCGTCAAATGACTTGGATATTTATATGAGAGGATAATTGGGTTGAATCGACCAGAAAAATCTGTTTAGAAATGCAAATTAGGATTTTCCGTATAAACATGTCGCTCGAACTAAACCTTGGCGACATGCAAGCGACGGTCTCTTGCTAGGGTGGGAGCCGGGTGACAAGCGAGCAACAGGGATTCCATTTTTGTCGCTCGAGCAATGTCCAGGCGATATGCTAGCGAAAATGCGGTGCGGTGTTCCTCCTTTTTCATGCTCGAACTCTAAACCTCATAACCCAACTTATTCAAATTGCACCCTAAATCCTTAACTTTTACAACATGTTATAAATTAATCATTTTGTCCACGGAATCGCCAATACTAAAAAGTAAAAACCTAACATATTTTGGGAATACTAAAAATTTTCTCCGTCTAAATACTTGTACTGTGTTTATTCAAATTGTGCCGGTAATAATTAGTAATGCTTAATACCCTTCGACGATATATCATCATGTTTTGAAGTCTAGTGTGTCGAATAAATTTTATTTCGATGATAAATACTAATGATTTTCATATTTCTTTAACCCATTGATATGATATCCAATCCGTTCATTAAAGTCTATAAAGATTCAGCAATAAAATAGAATAAAAATATCTAAAAATCATTAATTATGCAGAAACTCAAACACATTAATATTCCATGTCATGTCATGAACTCAAAGATAAAAAAATATCACAAACAAATCCTCATTCTCACTTAATTAAGAAAAATTATTGAAAAATATATTATCCAATTAATAAATGAATAAATTGCAAAGTAAGATAGTCAAAGGCACACTGCCAGAGTGCAGCAAGATGGCCGGACTAGTTTTTAGGCGTGGAAGGAGCAGTCCAGATTGGGATATACAACTTCGTAAATATATGGATAAACAAAAACCAGTTGTACATCTTTTTTTTTTTGGGACTCGAATACCATGCATTCAAGAGTTCTTATAGACGGAGGCCTTTGATATCTCAATGTCCACTCATCACATCATGGGGTTGAGGAAAGTCCTTAAGATTCGATCTTTCTACAAGAATTAACGAATTTGCACCTCACAGTATTGAGAAATTAAAATAACATAAATTCTTATACCTAAAAATCACAATGCTGAACAAGATTTGGTCATAAATGAATAAGACTTTGGCTAGCTTCTCTTCTTTAATTATTGGTATTCAACATTGTTTAACAACACGATACTTTATTTTGCATTTAGTGTCAAGACGGGACGTTTCGCTCATGTTTCGACGCGCTTTTAAAAAAATTGCTATTAAATCATTCATATCAAATATGTCATGAATTAGTGTTCTAAAAAAAATGTCCGTAAATGTCTTATTACATATTTGACAAAAGTGACTTAATTATTAAACAATATTAGAATATAAACAAAAATATTAATATTCAGTACTTATACAAAACATTCAGTATTAATCCACAATCTTCTATTGCAACAACCAATCAACACCTCCTCTACCACCACAATCTCGATTCCAACCACCCCTACTCTCCACCCCACACATTGATTGTAGAAGTTTGTCAAAATGTTGAATTTGGGAGCATGTGGGGGTGGAGGGATTGGAGGTGCACGAGGAGATATAGAATCGATATTTTATAGAACTTTTAGTCTTTTGTTTTTAAGAGAAAAAGTGATACTTTATGGTAAAAGTTGGGAGGATGCCTAGCGCCACAAACTCCTTTATCCGTAATAAATACGGATAAACGTTAGCCTTGTCGCCTTGACCATAAAAGCAAACATAGACATTTTAATTCATTAATCAATGATATATAAATACATTCTCACCACCCCGATCATAACAAGAAAAAGAAATATTTTTGTTTCTTGATTAAAGGTCTGGAATTTCATAATATTTATTTAAGTTTTTTCCTCTTGATTTTTTATCATTCACGACAGATTTTTTGCAAGTTGACCAACTGGGGTTCTGTTTGTTTTGATGTATCAGGCGGTGGAAATGTGAAAGTAATATCCAGATTTTTTATACAAGTTGCTGACACCAGCCAGACAACTCCTTATAATTTATTGCACTGGTTAGTGGTTAGTGAAAATGACTGGAAATCCAAAGTTGGTGAACATAATTTCTTTAAAGACCTGTTATTTTACTGTTTTATTGAATTTTCAGGTTTCTTGAGTGTATTTTTAATTTGAATTTAGGTGGATTCGGGTTCTGATAGTCTGAGTTCAAACTGTGAATTTGAAGAAATGGGTATTCAAAAAGTTCTGTTTTGTGATCATGAAAATGGATTACAACAGCGAGGGATTGAATCTGATAGCTTTGTTGTCGACATAGAACGCTTTGAGAAAGAAATCAATAAAAAATCAAAAATTACAGTAAGTTCATTAATTTACTGCTGCATTTTATCTGTCAATTTGTTCTAAATATTTATTTTTTTTCCCAAATTTCATTTCTTCACCCAATCTCCTTAAATTCTTACCCTTTTAGCCTTGAAATTTTTGCCTTTTAATAATTTCAATTTTGAGATAAATTTCCTAAAAACACCAAAATTTATTTTGTAACGTGATCGATGAAGTTTTTTTTTTTTTTTTTTCCACTTAAAACGCATTAGTCTTTTCTAATGAAACGGGTTTCTGATGTAGCATCAATGCAAAGGTCTTTCATGGTAAGCATTATATTCGAAAAACTAACGTTCAATGACCATTTTGGAATGAAATAAAGTTTAGTGATGAACATCAAACACTAATATATATTTAACTTGAGTGATTATCAGTATTTTTAAAATCCTAATCTAATAATTTCTATACTGATATGAAGATCCTAAAACCTCTTTTTTATTTTGTTAAAATATGCTTGTTCTTGGACTAGAAGTTGCAGAGAAACCTTTCGAGAAAAGGATCGTTTAGAGGCAGCGAAAAGAAAATTAACCAAGGTACAAGCAACTATTTTAAATGCACTAGCATGGTTGCAAATTCGCCACGAGGTAGCCATTTTCTATTTTTCTTATCTCCAATGAAGAAGCTAATTAATTTAACTTGATTTGCATGTAGATTCGTAATTTATTTATTTATTTTTTCTAATTATTATTGAAAAAGAAAGTATGATCTCACATCCATTCAATAATCATGCTCCATGAAAATGTATATAATGATCCTGATATTATTTTTAAATAAAAGGGGTGCGCTAGCGCTTTTATAAGGTTAGGGGACTGAGAAACCGTTGCTTCTTGTCTACCTCGCGAGCATATTAGATATATTTACAACGGGAACAACAGCAAATTAAGTTTCTATTCTCAATAATTTTAGGATCGTGTGTATGAATTCATCTTCGTAAATCTGAATTGAAGATATATTTTAAAGCAACATATCAATCCCTATTCCTGTTTCATTTGTTACACCATGAAAATAGTGCAGCTATATAAGATACTCACAAAATAGAAGACGAGGCAAATTGGAGAAGACTAAGCCCATGAGATGCATAGTGAGGTTGTGATCTACAGATGGCTGAGCTCGTGACAAGCAAAACACCAGAAACCGAGACCTACTAAATTAGGTTGAGTCCATGCCCAGAGTCGAGCAGTAGTTGAGGCTAATCGGAGCAAGCCGAGTCCATGTCGAGGGAACGTCAAAAGTCAGTCTATAAACATCATACTAGGGGCCATATAGAAGTCCTAAGTCTAATCTAGACGAAATTTAATTAAGACATGACTATATGATAATGCTCTAAATACTAAATTAATTACCTAAAACATAATTTTAATAATAATTAAGCACTCATCGTGGTAAAACGTGCTTGAACTATATGTAGCTAACATCAATGTGCAGCTGACAAGAATTTCGGGCTTTATTAATTTATTGGAGAAAAACATAGGCTTGTCATTCCTTTTTTGTTTCAGTCCAAATACTGCATACTTGGCTGCTTTACACAGTGGGAAACATAGGTAGCTTAGGTCTCAGTGGGTGAACTATCTCGTGTAGAAGTTAATAGGAGATATACTTATTTATTTTCATATAGTTTGTAACACGATCATGTGTACATGATACGTTTATCAGACTTGATGTTGCATAAGTTTCCAAAAACAGGCATCGGCAAGATTTGAAATCTAGATCCATGTCTATTCTAAGCATGCTGAACTTACTTTATCCCAGAGTTGAAGGGAACATATTTATTTATTTAAATCTAATCTTCAACCTGACGATTAGATCTGCGTGCAGGTGACCCTTTCCATAGGGGTAAAATGCTTGAAAATCCAGTCCTAGAGACTTTGGGGGCCGTTGATCACGCCATCACCTTCCCAGTCCATAACCAAATCACAGTCGTGAATGGCACAATGGACAACACAGCCGTCGAAAGCAAATACTTTGGCAAGAGATTTAGTTTCCGGCGGTTTTCTTCCTCTTTGTGGGTTACTGATCCCAGAAGAATGCTTATCTTCTTCGCAACCCTGTAAGTTTTACTCATTCTTTCAACGAATTAGTTATATTTGCTCAGTAAAATCACTAGTTTTCATTGTGAAGTGAATTTGTCCTTAATTTTCTTTTAAATCGCTATAGATTTAACAGACCACGTACTTTTATTTGCTAGAGATGGACTCTTTTTAAATGGAATACCCAAACATGGACCTATAAAGCACATGGAAAACCAATGGTTGTGGCTGGCCACTAAATCTTATACAAAAAGTCTTTTGTACAGTGCACAGAATTAAGGCGGAAACTGTAACGCCCCGAGTTCCGTTAACCCGAATTGCCACGTCATCGTCTTTTACCCTAATTTTAATAATCAAAATTTGCAGAAATAATTTAATTTTTAAAATCACATCACATTCATAACGGTAATTATTGTCGACAACAAAAACTCATTTAAATACTTGGAATAATTGTTTAAAAATTTAGATCTCAAGTTCTTGAAATAAACGAAATAACAAAGTACATTAATAGTGTTCAAAATGCAGAAATTTCGTAAGTAAGTAACTACGACTTTCAATTCATGCCACCACTGCCCATCACATTCGACCATATTCGAAATCTGTAAATATTGTTAAAATAATGGAATGAATATTTCGAAGAAATACTCAGTAAACTCATCGCCGATAATTAATTTACAGAATAATTGAACACATACTTATGCAATATATAACGTGACATCATCATCATAGGCTCATTTTCTTGAAAATCATATGGTGTGGGTAGTCTCGCCTCATACATTTAAGCACATAATTTATGCAAAACATTCTCATCTTATCTCATAAGAGATACTCGTCTCTTCTCGTGCATTAAAGCATACAAGTTATGACAAGCATAACAATATCATATATCTCATATGACATATTCTCATCTCATGCATTAAAGCATATAAATCACGTAATTTCACATAAGACATGCAATTATAATTTAAATTAATTAATGGAGGCGAGTCTACCTCAATAATCTCGAGTTACGTGCAAAAATGGAGCGTAAAGTAATCTCAAGCTCTTAATCGTCCGTACATTTCGTCTAGCCAACATAGAAAATAAAATTTAAATTAGTATTTCGAAATTTTAAAGTTTTAACGTGATAAAATAAAGTTTAAGGATTTAATTGAAAATTGTGAAACTGAAATAAATAACTTAGAATAATAAAATAAAATTCAGGGGCTTAATTGGAAATTTATTAAAACTGAAAATATAAGTGTAAGAACTGAAATAGTAATTTTTAGAAGTTAGGGACTGAACTGTAAATCTATTAAAGCTGAAAATAACAACTAAAAGTTGAAATGATAACTTTTAGAAGTGTAGGGATTAAACTGTAAATCTATTAAAGTTGAAAATAAAACTAAAAACTGAAATAATAACTTTTAGAAGTTTAGAGATTAAACTGTAAATCTATTAAAGCTAAAATTAAAAACTAAATGGCTAAAATTAAACCTTTTATAAGTTAGGGACTTAATTGAACATTTTTTGAAACTGTAAATAAAAGGATTAAGGCTGAAATTGAACTTTTCTAAAGTAGGGGCTAAATTGAAATTCATTAAAACTGAAAATGAGAAATTTAAGGACTGAAATTAAGACACTTAAAATTTAAAGGCTAAAATAAATCAATTTAAAAACTTGGGGGCTTAAAAGACAAATTTTTTTCTCTCTGAGAGAGAGAGAGAGGGGAAAGGGCTTCGCACCTTCCTTGATTCCACCACCGTCGACGGCGGTCGGTGGCAGCGCCACCACTTGTGGTGGCTGATGGCGCCGGTGCAGGTAGGTAAGTGGGAGTGGGGTCTTTTTTTCCATTTCTTGATTTTTTTGTGGTTTTAGGAATTCTTTGGTGGCGGTTTGAGGTAGAGGTTTCGGTTTTGGGCTTGATTTGGGGAAATTAGGGGCTGTTGATTGGGTGTGGTTCGATGTTTGGTTTGGTGTTGATTTTTGAGGTATAGTGGCATGGTGGCTCGACTGGTGGTTCGGTTTTGGAGGTTTTGAGGCATTGTTGCTTGGTTCGGTTTGAGGTGGTGAGCTTGGTGGTTCGTGGGTTGTCTTGGTGGTGGAGTGATTGGTGGTGGTTTTGAGTGGCTGCAGTTTCAATTTTGAGCTTGGTGTTGAGGAGATGGTGGTGTAGGTGGCGTTGAGCTTCGATTTCGTAGGTTGGTGTTTCTGGGTTTGGGGAGGGCAGTGAGTTTCGGTTTGGTGGTTTTGGTGAATGAGTGTTCTGCTGGGATGTGGCCGTGTGTTGGCTATGGTGTTGGGTGTGTTGGTGATGTTGGATTGAGGTGATGGTGTGGTTTGAGGTGAGTGAGTTGGGTAGTGGTGGTTTGAGGTTGAGTCTCGATTTTGGGGTGATGAGGGGATGGTGGTGTTGGTGGAGGTCTTGTTGGTGATTTCCTGTAGAATGCTAGAAATTGATGTTCTAGTATCAATGGTAAAATCACAATGAGATTGAGAGAGATAGAGAGAAGCTTACCAAAAATGGCTGCTAGAATGGTGATGATGGGAGGGAAAATAAGGGCATATGAATAGTAGAAAATTAGGGTACAAACTTTTAGGTGGGTAATTGAGCCAAACAGTTGGGCTTTTGGGAAAAAAATTCTAATTGGACTTAATTGCATTGGATCCAAATAAATGGGTCAAAAAGAGTATAATTTTGATTTGGGCTTATGTAATTGTATCTATATAATTTGGACTTCAAATAATTATAATATATAAGAAATCGTTACTTTAAAATTATTCGGGAACGAATTCTATTCGAAATAAATTTAAATTCGTTTATAACAGCTAGGTGAATACGTTTTCACTTTAACGTTAGGGTTTAAATCTTAGCGATACATTTTTCGAGAAAATAATTTTATTTTATTTAAAAATTCTCGATTGCTACAGAAACCCACTGGAAAAGTGGTAGACTCTCGCAAGCATTAAAGGCAATGATCGAATTCAAAAGAAAAAGATAGGTGGACCTAATTTGATACTTCATCAATGACCTTAATTATACCATGAAGAATTTTATAAATGAGTGATGACGAAACTTAAACACAAAACTGTGTTTATTCTAATACCAATATGTCGTGATAAACCACTTCATATAAAAACTTAGAATATGAAATTACACATAAATATATTCATCAAGTGACAAAACTATTTACCATGATTAGTGCATTAAATTAGACTTGACAATTGATTGTTGATCTTCATTTATTAACTGATGGTCATTACAGGTCGAGCCTGGGAACTATACTACTAATCTATCTCACCTTGTCTATGAGCAAGCTCAATGTGGAAGAGATTGCTCTGAATTGATGATCCCTCACCTTTTGATATAAAGAGAGTTGTCGAACTTGATTTTGCTTAAAATCTTTAATTAGAAGTAATTTCCTGTTTATAATGAATGAGAGACTAGCAAGAAGAAACAAAAGTAGAGAAGCTGAAATTTTGAGACAGAAGAATAAGAAACTGGCCTTCCATCAAATTCAGCAGAGATTTTCACTTTTTTGAAGGGCTGATCATTCTCAATGGCGTAATCTATGAAGTGAAGACACAACAGATAGCACTAACTCGCAACATGATTTGGGTACCTTTTTTGTGTTGGTTTTGTCTATCTTAATTATAGGTGTCAAAATGAGTCGAATATTTTAGACATGATAAAGCCAGGTTCACTTTGGGACTTGGGCGTCGGTCAACCACAAGAACCTCCCGTGGGCAAGCAAATTCACATCCAGGGACGGATCCAGTGGTGGGCTACACTAGGTTGTGGCTCAGTGTAGTCCAAGCCTAGATGCACTAAAATTATAAGTAAAAAGGAAATTATAAAAAAATCAGGTGTTTAAAAATTACTTTTTAAAAATCGGGTGTAAAATTTATTTATTCAAAAATCATGTATTATATTAAAACCCCAATTGATAACCCTAATTTATCACTCTACTCCCTCTCCTCTCCTCCCCTCCCCTCCTCTCTTCTTTCCCTCCCTCGATCTGCAGCCATACCTACCCAACCCCAAACCCTAATAATCCCCCAATCCCGGTGTTGCAACGAAGAAGTTGAGGCGTCGTCTCCACCACCACGGAAGCGACGGCAGTTGCGGCGATTTGGAAGCCTCTTCGCGTGGAGGCGATGGCAGTTGCGACGATCTGGAAGCTGTAGTCGGAGATACCACTGGAAGTCGTCGCTGGGAACGTCGTCGATGAAGCCTTACGTCCCACCTTGTCTCCTTCACTCTGCTGTTCGATGTGAGGCATTGCGAGATCTTGTGCATAACCTGGTGTACTGCGATATTCGATCTGCTGGCGCCGAAGTTTTTGGGTAGTTTTATTGGTTGTTTGACTGCGGCTGTGGTGGTGTTGTTTTGATGGGGCTTGTGAGGTGGTGGTTGTTGTGTTGGCAGTGGTCGTGATAATTTTGGACCTGTTTTGTTTGTGGTGGTTGTGATGTTGGGTGTGGCGATGGTGTGATGGTTGTAGGGTGGGACGGCATGGGGTAGAGGTGTTTGTTGGTAGTTGTGGTGGATTGGTGCATGCGGCGGTTGTTGTGTGGTGCATGCGGCGATGGTGGTGGTTTTTTGTTGTATTGCAGGCAGTTGAGGCGATGTTTTCTTTTGTTGTTGGTGGTGCTAGCTATGTCAATGAGTCGAGCCGGAAAAAAAAAGTTCGAGCTGAGCCCGAAATTTTTTGGACTGAGCTTTTTTCAGCCCAAATCAAGTCGGGCCCGGCAAAAAAAAAATGAGGCACGGCTCGAGCTTTTGGCCTGGGCCTTAGCAGACCGGGCCGAGCCTTTTTTTTGGCATCTTATAGTCTAATGTCGAATAACATGTTAGATTTATAAATGACTAAATGAGTGACTATCCATTATTGTAACAAAGTGAGAAATCTTTTTTAATAACCGATTTGAAATTTCTTACAAATTTTAGTGACCATTGCCCATTGGTGAAATTGGCTCAATTTTTAAATGTAATCAAGCAATATAGATTACTAATAGTTTCACTTAAAAGTTAATATAGAAGAATAAATGTGTAAATGAAAAAATGCTTACTTTAAATATTTAGGCAATTAGATAAATGAAATAGTAATAAATATTAAACAAACAAATATCACACATTTTCCAAAATAATCTAGCAAATAAATTATGAGATAAAATTGTCATTTATAATTAATTTATTAGTTTCATCATTCATGATGAGAAGAATAAGTTGGTTATGCAAATTGTGATCATTTGTTTTAATTTAAGCTATCTATCCCCAATAATTTATGGTGTAAAATAAAAGTGTTGGGCAAGTTTTTTTTTTTAATATATTTACGGGCCGGCGCGCGAACCACACGAGCCGGCCTGGCTCGGGCCGACTCCTCAAAATGAGGCTCGGGCTTTTTTCGAGCCGTCCGAGCTTTTTTGCCATCGCTAGGTGGTGCTGTGCAAGTGATGGTGTGGTGGTGGACGTTTTTGTTGTTGGTGGTGGTGATTGCGTTAGTGTGGTGCAGACTGCAATTGTGTGATGGTGGACGTTTTTGTTGCTGGCGGTGGTTGTGGTGGTGTTGTAGCAGGGGTATGTGACCTATTATTTGATGGTATGTGACCAAATATTTGGTAATCTGTGACCAATTACTCAACTATGACCTACAAAATTTAATAATATGTGATTCAAAAATAATATGTGACCAATAGATCTGTGACCGACAAATAAATTGTGACTAATTAATTTAATAATGTGACCAATAAATAAATTATGACATATAAATTTTGATATGTGACCAACTAATTTTGAAACTGTGATCAACAAACTAATTGTGACATATAAATTTTTTGAATTGTGACCGTCTAAATAATTGTCGAAATCGGAGCATTCGTCGGAACGGTCGTCGGAATAATCATTGGAATGATCGCCAGAGAAGAGTTGTATTCGGAACGGTCGTCGGAATTACCCTGAAATGGTAAGGGTGATGGAGATGGGGTGAGTTAATTATATTATATAATAATTAATTAATAAAAATATTTTTAATTAATAAATAAATACCTAAATTTTTCATTTTGAAACTTGATACCTAAAAATTGAATTGTGTCAAAATTAACACTTGACTTTTGAATTTTTCCCTAAGTAAAATGGTTGTAGCCCACAATGCCCACTGTTCAAGCCCAGTAGGCAGTAGCCCAAATGCCCAATTGAAAACCCAATTAATTCTCATTTCCCAAACCCTTTCAGTTTGAGCAAATTACACAAAATCATACATTTAAACTTTCAAATTCAAATATAAGGTATAAAACTATTTTTTTCAAAAATCAGGTGAAAAACTAAATTTATAATAATTATAAAATTAAATTAATTATATACCTAACCCATCTATCCATTCACCACAATTTCAAATCCATAATCTCTCTCTTCTCCCCGTCCCTTATCTCTCTCTCTCTCTCTCTCCATCAACGGAAATCGCAGCACTGCCAAGAAAGCTTCGTCGAGAGAAGAGCACCACAATGTTCACGGTCCTATCGCTGTGCGCAGCATCGCCTGTAGGCAGCACTGCGCCGACCAAAGTACCTGCAGGCGACCGATTTCTCGAGAGCTTCAGAATCTCCAATTTCTCGATCTCCTGATAATGGGCAATGGATTGTGCGAGTGAAGGTTTGTTGTTGGTAGAGGGAACGGGCTGGGGTGATGTTTACGGATTGCGATGGATTGACAGTGAGATTAGAGCAGTTGGTGACCAAAGGTAGAGTTGGGTTGTGAATGTGTTCTGAAACGAAGGAGGATGAATGTGGTGTTACTGGGTACCGTGCGTTTGTCATTCGATTTCAGTGACATGGGTGACTAATCGCAAGCAGGGCAGTGTAGGGATTAAGATTATGTTGTGTTGGTGGATGTAGATGTGTGGTGGTTAAGAGTGATTATGGCTTGGCGGTGGCATTTCTCAATATGGGTGGCAGTGGTGAGGTGTTGGTGTTGTGGCGAGATGATGATGGCGATTGATTTGGTTCTGGATCCGGATGTGGCAGTGGTTGTAGTGGTGTGGCGACGACTAATTTTGAATTTGATTATTTTGTGATGTTTGGATGATGGTGGTAGTGATGATGTTGTTTGGTGTGGTGGTCGTAGGGTGGGTGCAGTGATTGTGGTCGGTTATGTTTGTGGTTGTGGACTTGTGGGTGGGTGATGGCGGCAATGTTTAGCTGTGGATGGTGTTACTATCGAGATGTGGTGGTGGAGGCGACGATGTTGGGTGCATTGATTTTTAGGGAAAATGACGAAGATTGATTTTAGTGGCTTCACGGTCTCAACCTCGCTTTGTGGCAACACAGATGAATTGTGCAATGAGATTTCCACTGGACAGAAATTGGAACTTCCTATTGCTACTGACGTGATTTTTCTTCTTTTTTGTGTTTTGATAAAATAATAGTAGTTACTTTCTAGTGTTATATTGTTGTTGTAACTTTTTAGATGAATAGATTGTATTCAGAAATTTGTAAACAATTTTCGTCACTTCTTTCTGGTGTTGGTCCGTGGGGTAAGCAGATTTGTTTGTGGTGACCATTTGTGACCAAATATGTGTATACTGTGACTGGTTGTGACCAAATGTGACTTGAACATATTTAAGTCACATTCGGTCACAATTAACACAAAATTGATCACAGACAGTCACACTTAACACGAATTTGGTCACAATTAGTCACATTGAGTACACACTTGGTCACAATTAGTAACAGACAGTCACACTGTACAAATTTTTTTTCTGTAATTTTTTAGGAGATGAAGGCAGGGGTGGGACTGGTGGTAGGTGGATCCATGGGGTGGGGGTGTGATTTCCAATTTTTTATTTTCTGCAAATTGTTTTAGTCACCGGAGCGGCCGCCGGAATGATCGCCGAAAAATTCGCCGGAGCAATCGCCGAAAAATTCGTCGGAGTTGTCTGAGAGATGGAGGAAAGGTAATGTAGTGAAGTGATGAGGGTGTGTGAGGTGTTTAGTTTGGGGTGTAAATAATTAATATATATTATATTATAATTTAATATTTAATAAATCTATTTAACACCTGATTTTTGAAATAATTAAACAAATTTGTTAGTTTTGAAAAGTAATTCTTATAACTGGGTTTTGTGTATTGTTCCCTTTCAGTTTTCACGATTTCACCATCACGATATAACCCCTATTTTTTCTTCGGAGTCCGATTTGAGCAGCCCTTGGGTTTAACCCATATTTTTTCGTCGTCCAGCGAACAGCCGAAGTCTTCTTCATAAGCAATTAGCAAAATTAGCATTCAATTTCGGTCGTTCACCGCTTTACGACTTCACCTTCAATGTTCTTCAGCAACATGCCAACAGCTTCGGCCTTCAGACTTCAGCGCTCCGCCCCTTTCACAGCTTTCACTGCTCTTCTTCTTCAGCAAGTACTACAATTCTTCTTCTTCTTCTTCAGTGCTTTGCCCTTTTCACAAGTACTACAATTTTATTTTATGATTTTCATTTATGAATGATTTTCTTGGGCTATTTTTGAAATTGTTTTGGATTCTAATTGCTTGTTCAATGTTCAATTTGTTTATTTTTGCAAACTTATACTCAATTTGATGTATTTTAATGATTTTTATTTAACTGTAATTGAGTGAAAATTAAGGATAAAAGTTGTGATTTAGTCATTTACTAATTTAGCTGTGATTTTTATTTGTTCACATGTGATGCTGTGATGATAGACATTTGGAATTGTGAATTGTCTATAGACCATAGTTTTTTGTGGAGAATTGTAATGCTTGACAAAATTGGGTGTTGATGGATTATGTATATCTTTGTATGTAGAAGTAGAGATAATCGCGCTAAATTTTTTAGTTTTGTCTTGGTGAAGATGCTTGAAGGGCGTATTAAAGATTGTGCTAAATTATGAATTTATTTAGGAAATGTTAGTTTGGGAATTTAGTCTCGTTAAATTTTTCTTGTTATAATCGTGCTAAATTTTTCTTGTTATATATAAATTTTATTCATACATTAAATTTTAAAAAAATTTACTCCCGGTACCATTCATTCCTAGCTCCGCCCTTGTGAATCACATCCTTTACCAGTAACGCAGTCTTCAATATAAGTACTTGAAGTTATGCAATTCATTGATCAAGGTCTCTCATACTAATTAATTCCTACGACTCCTTTCATTTAATCGAGTTTGTCGAGATCAAAAGTGAAAGAAAGGTTACATATTTTAAATTTATTTAAAAAAAAAAAAACGCTGTTGGCAATGTTCTTCAGCAGTCTACTTCCAAATGCACCCTTTTGTTTGGGAATTTTATAAAGGTAAGACAGATGCACTAAAATAGATGTATTTGTGAATATACTATTCAAGAAACATTAAAATATAAAATGGTTATAGCGTATAGACGTTCCCTCTCTTTCACAATACTTTCTCAAAATTCATGCCACACAATGCATATCACTTGACATAACCCAACGCAATGGATTTTTATCAAATACTGTAGAAAATATATTCACAATATGATAACTTTACTCTGATTATGATGGGTATAGCTATAGCCTACAGAAAAAAGGACAGGATTAGCATCGCTATATATCGATGGGATAGGATTAGCCTAGCACGATGACTTGATGTAGATTGTTTATAATCCAATGCAATGGATTTTTGCTCAAAAATCTGTCACTAATGACTAATGCTTTTTCAAAGAATCAGTAGATGAAAAACCCTGTTAGTGATTTGAGATGGATTTATTTCCATCACATATATTAATTTTTTAAAGAAATAGTAATACACGTATAGAAAATAAACCAAGCTATTAAAAAATATATATTGAGGCGAATGAAAATGAGTCAGATTTTTGTTGGAATAAATAATTCGTATTTGACCTCTAACTGTCGGATTTTCCTATTAATTCAAATTTAATTGTTCCTGGCACAATGATTTTATGTATTTTTCCTATGACATCTAGCTATTACAAACTGTACCAAAATCTTTATTATTTTGCAAAGCCATTTAAAAAAAAAAAACTCCGATTATGTATATCTGCAAAACCTTCTTGTCTTCAAACTAGTATCAGAGCCACGAAAAGAAAAATAATGTCAAACAATAGTCTGGTTCTCTCGTGCATCGTTTTAATGAAGAAAAAATTGACTATTGAACTATTCTAACGAAATTGTGTCTTGAATCTCAAGATTTTTGAAATATTGTTGAAGGAATACAAACAATCAGATAATGAAAATCAATTATCTAAAGCACATACGAATCTCCTAAAGATAAAAGGCCACAATTCACTCTTCCAAATCTTTGAGGGCAAAATTTGATAAATTGGAGATGAAAGCCAATGAATTTTTTTTTTTAATATTTTAAAAGAGTTCCATTTCAAATTCTATGGGATCAGATACCGAAATTTTAAAAACTTAAAAGGCTGTTGAAAAATTTCTGCAAAGCCTACGAAATAAATTTGATCGTGTGGTGGTGGCTAATAAAGAATCACAAGATCTTTCCTGTCTTTGGAGAACTTGAAAGGACGATTAGAGATGAATAAATTACATGGACGGGACATATGCAATGAGGACACAAAAGAAGAAAAACAAAAATAGTCCTTTCATAATTTTTGAGGAGGAAAAGGTTGTGGGTCTTATCATCAAATAGGTAACATGCTTTGTTGAATGTTAGTTTTGCCATAAACCCAAGCATAAAATCAATTACTATTCGTTAAACATCGTTAAGATCCCTTGGGAAAATTCTCATAAAACCTTATTAATTGCTTCAGATGAAAATGTTGGTAATGTTTGATATCGAGATAGTGTAGTCAACAAGCATATGACTAAAAACGAGAGTTTGCTTCCAAATCTTTTTTATCATGGACATGTGATAATTGGAGATGCAAAATCTTATAAAATTTATGTTAGAATTTTGGTGTTGTCTGAATTCATGTTAAGTATTTTATTAAAAATATTGTTGGAGGACAATTGAGAGTTGGTTGTAGACTTGAAAATGTTTTGAAAGAATTCAAGATGGATGAGGATCTTAATTTTTTTTTTTTGGCAGCTTTTGACTCGTATTTAATCCCAAATATTCCATTATTGATTTTACGTATCGTAATAGGATTTCACATTGTGTTAGACTCTTGTTTATATCAATTCTCCTAATATGTTAGCGATTCTTGTATTATAAACATGTGGTGTATTACGCATATTTATTATATCGGCTCAGAAAGTGGTACATGGAAAAATCTAGAGAGAGACTCTCACAATAGAGGTTGAGGGTCTTGTGGGATCTATATTCGCACAACATATTTGTAACTCTATATTATTGATTATAGTGAATTCTCCACCTCTGGCCTTACTTTTCCTGAATTTGAATTTTCACGTTCAATTTTATGTTCTTGTGTGATTCTTTTCATTTTCCTTATATCTTTTGACTTTAATATTAATAACAAATGGTATAAGTTATATCATCAGATTATTGCAAATTGGCTAGTTTTACAGTAAGTGATATCAGAGATCAAGGTTTCAATAGTTCCTGGGAGAGCCATTTTTGTCTCGTATCAAAGCAAGGTTTGATCAACGAGATTTGATTGTCGGGATAGCCAATATGAAGTTCAAAATTCCGTTTTTGGATCGCAGCAAGATTTTTTGTTATAGTAAATTTTTGGTATGGATGCTGGAGAAGAAGCAATATAAGGATCGGTTATATGTTTTAGAAGGTTCGACGATCACTTTGGATGCAATTGCAGTTTATGGTTCAATAAGCGATAATCCGGATAGAATTGGTTGTAATCTTGTTGAAGCAATGATATTGAAGAACCTGCCACTAGCTCAGTGGAGCTAGTTTTGATCTTAATGATCGTGTGGCTCGTGGCGATTTGAGCATGTTTAGTAACTCGGGTGAAATTGGTTGTGAACGGGATGATTAAAGTAGGTTTGAAGCTCAAAGTAGTTCTCCTTGTAAGCAATGCTTAAATTTTGTTCACTGTTGTTGAGTATGCCTAAAGGGACATGGTAGAAAAGGTAGAGTTTGAGTATTTTGTTGAAAAGTTAAATTTTATTCATAACAATGGAATTCGTATCAACGTAAATGTTAGTTAGAATTTCGGTGTGACCCGAATTCTTGTTGAGAATTTGATTGAAAATTCTATTGGTGGACTATTGGGAGTTGATTGTAGACTTGAAGATTCCGTCGAAGATCGAATGAATCTGTTACATGATAGCGTATTTGTTCAAAAATTAGATCCAATGTTGTAAAT
Organism: Fraxinus excelsior; assembly: GCA_019097785.1. Lineage (NCBI taxonomy): Eukaryota > Viridiplantae > Streptophyta > Magnoliopsida > Lamiales > Oleaceae > Fraxinus > Fraxinus excelsior. The sequence continues at coordinate 55,898,152 of CM032623.1, read as the reverse complement.
TCTTGAGAAACTCCACGTATTTCTCTGAGTAATAATATTTATCATCATAACGATGGAATATCGATAATATGACACTCACCTCACATTTCTTTTTGTCTCCACTCCCCTTACCCCCATAAAAATTGAACTGCATAATCTCATTATTCCACATAAATATCACATCACCGATATTCTATAATCATAATGATAAATAACATTATTTAGTGTGAATTTTCAAGCCAATTAAGTTCACTTAAAATGCTAGATATCAAGTACAATCACCCAAAAGTTCATGAAAAATCAAGAGGTCTCCAAAATCATAAACTAAAATGAAGAAATTTAGTTCTCAATCTTGTATTATATTTTTAACTTAGGGTTATTATAAACAATTAATTTCTACGTTTTACAACTTATAAGTAGTATTTAATTTCCTTCTCTATAATCTCCAGAATATTTGAGTCTAATGACTTGGTACAAGAAACCTCGGAAGTCCTACTTTGTACCCAAAACTTTTGACATCTTCTTGAACTTGTTTTCTATATTCTCCAAAGCTAAATCTTCTATAGACAGAAGGCTGAATGCAACTTTGTATAACCGTGTCATAGGCCGGACACAGAAAATAAGCAGTGGAGAATCTTTCTTTTAACTCGTTAGCAATGACTCGATGTTCGACACTTTTATAAATGTTATTGCTCCAAGCCTGCACCATAAGAAAGAAAATAGTTCGTCAGAGAGCGAAAATAAGAGAATTTGCGTAACTTTTCTGCACATGAATAGAGAAAATTGCTCCATGGTCCTCAATCTATTGTTGCAGTAGCAATTTTTCGTTATAATTTCACGATCAGTTCTGAGGTGGTCTTAGTATGTCCAACTTAATGGGGGTGGAGAAATTTGAAGTTCGACAATTTTAGAAAGATCTAGACTATTATTACCGAATTATTGTGCAACTATAACAACGGTAGGGATGATCAACCTACTTTTTTGTAAAGTTTGATCACGAATTACTACTCGAGAGAGGACCAATAGGGCAATAATCCACATGAATTACAAACAGAATGACCTGCAACAAATCCCCAATGTTGATAACTAGGGCTTCGGGATTCGGTTTAACGGCTATCCATTTCCCATCTTTCACCAATTGCAAACCCCCAATATGATCCTGGTGCAGTACTGTGAGGAAGTCACTGTCAGTGTGTGGCATTATTCCAAACATTTGGGGAGACATTGGGCATGGCGGATATCGATTCATTCGAAGGTAACAAGTGCTAGGTACGCATGTTTCCTTGAAGAAAATAGACTTCTGACCTATTTTTTCAGCTAATATGTCTGCCAGTTTTTGTGCTAGTTCAGACACTGTTGTTGCATAATGTTCCATTGTTGAGCTGAATTCACAAAGAAATAAGGAAACATAAATAAAGATGAAATAAATGAGAGTTGGGTTTTCAATATTTATTCTGGACGCCATACTGAGAGTTTATGGCATGTTTAACAGTAGACACCACTAAACATGATTAACGAAAATGTACAAGTTATTTTGACAAATCTGATAATACAACATAGCAAATGCGTGTTTATTCCATCTTGATTGATATTCTAAATGGTCATGTTTGAAATCTAGGGGGTAGATGATAAGACATGATTAATGAAAAGAGACATTGTACAAAATTTGTGTCACCTCATATCCAATGCAACGTAAGAAACATGTTTTTAATCCATCTTGATGGATGTTCTCAATGGTTTAAGTGTTTTCTAGTGAATACCCTTCCGGTACAATTCCAAAGGGAACGTGGTTGTAAATGCTGTCGAGAATTAGCCACAAGGAAAAAAATGTCCCTTCGGCAATGTCTCAACCAATTAGACAATTGGAAGTGCAAGTGTAGATAAACTAGTGTTAATGGATCGAGTACCATGTCTAAAGATTCTCATCCCTTCGTGAACAATAAAGTTATTTGTACAAAGTTGAGTTACAAAAGTTGGATTACAAAGTGTGTTGGCAAAATTCAGACCGTTGATTTCAAATGATTTAAAAATCTGTTTTAAAAATTATTGGTGTAGATGTTATTTTGTCAACCAACTTTGTAATCCAACTTTGTACACGTAGCATAATTCCTTCGTAAAATATGTGGAGCAAAACTGCCTAGTACGAACTACCTTCTTTAGAGAGTACTACCTCTCAAGACTGTTGTTTATGATTTTACATGGCTAGAGAAATTTCATTGTACTTTCGTTTTAATGTTCACTATCTCTAGTTTAAAAAACAAATCCAGGGATATTCTTATAGCCTATTTGGAGTCGATTTCTTTAAAGAAACTCGGTAATTTCACTATACAAATATACCTACCCCTATGAGAGTGAACAACAAATTAAAAAAATATGTGTTTGGTTTGCTTGTTTTCGATATTCATTCAGTTTGGTCCTGTAAGAGCGATTAAGGCTAAATCCCTAACAGTTTCTTTCGACTTATATCACATTTAAGTTAGGTATGTGACTAGATTTCTCTGTCCGAATTAAAAACTTGCAATATGCTTAGGTAAGACATACCCAGAAATTAGCTTTTACTAACGAGATAATCATGTTCAATCCTACATAATCATTGTAATAAGCTATTTCAATACGCGGAGACAAAAAGCAAGGGGGAAAGGCTACCGAAATAAAATAAAAAACCGTGCTAGCAGAAAGTTTTTCTTCTTTTGCCGCTGAAAGTAATAGCTTTTGAAAAGAATGATCCTCATAGTAAGAAAAACTTTTCTTCAAAAAAAAAAAAAAGTAACATTAAACAAGTTAAGGTTAGTAAATTACCTGAGATTATTGAGGCCTCCTGAACCCAAAATGTCACTTAAAGAAACATGAAAAGCCTCAGACCAAGATAATTGACTAAGGCAAGTAGCTGTTGGTGCTCCCCATCGATAACTCCCAGAAGAAAAGTTCGAATCCTTGCCATTTTTCTTGTCGTGAAAAGGTTTCTTGAATAACTTCACTTGTTCTCTTCTCATTTTCTCCAATATTTCTCGGGAAATCCCATGGTTTATAACTTGAAAGAAACCCCATTCTTGAGATGCTCTAGCTATTTGTTTCTTGCATGATTCTCTCTCGGAATCTCCAAGGTTTAACTGGTTCAGATCGACTAGTGGTAGCTCGACTTCTTCCATTACAGAGAACTGGGAGAAATTCTTTTGTGCTGTATCAGTCAAGTTGTCGAAGAGAGTCTTGTATGTTTCTTGAAATGGTGGATCAGGTGATAATTCGTCCATTCCTACAGGCTGATGAGACAAGAAATTAAAATTATCAGTCTTTAGATGAGATTCTTCAATATGGTATCAGAGCCAGCAAAAAAACATGGCTTAATATGAATTCATTCACTCTCTAAAATCAACTTATAGAAGATCTAGTTAAAGAAATATGTCTTCCTTATCGCTCTCTTCGAACAAACATAACCCTAAGTATAAACTCTGGCCCAAATCACTATGAATTGGAAACAAGGAAAAGGGAAGGATTGGCCCTCCATTGGACCATGTATAAATAGCAGCCAGGAAAAAGCACAAAAACATTATCCATGGACAGCTGGTCGTATGACTTAGGCCTAGAACAAAATGTAAGGTTATTAGATTAAACTTGATTTGAATAGTGTTTGGATATTAAAATGACAAGAAGAAGAGTATAAAAAATATACTTTGCCCTCCTATGTTTCTTGTTTGTTTGGTCGATGAAAACGTTGTACTTTCTCTCTCATTTATACACTCCTTGGATGAATTAGAAGGACAAAGTGATGTCCGTCCTTTGTGTTTGTGATTTTGTTTCTTTTTCCTTCTTTCTTTGGTTTGTGTGGTGGGTGTCGTAAATTATTTGGGATAAATACAAAGTTTAGCACTCCTTTCTCTTTATCTTTAAATAACAAAATAATAATAATAATAATAATTCTTTTAAAATATAGAATCTATTTAAATTCCTTGGAATGATATCATGGGAACTTGTGTAAGCTATCTAATTTCTTTCACCAGAAAAAAATAAAAATAAAATAATAATAATAATAGGTATCTATAATGGAAGATGTTAGGGTTGTACCACTTTTTTATTTTCTTATGTGAGAAGAATTCATTTAAAAGAAGTAAATTGCCAACTTGTCGTCTCAAAGTGTCTTGGACTGAAGTAGGGTTATTTACATTTTCAAGAAGTCATTAGAACATATTAAAACTATTATATGCATACATATTTGAAATTAACACAAGTACAGGAGACAGGTCATTGAGTAATAAGTATGCAGCTCAGTCAAATAAAAATTGTGAGACAATGTTCAATCATCTTAAATATTTGTCTCCCACAATAGAAAGGTACGAATAAACATGTCTGTAGAAGATTTCAAATGCTTTAAATTTTTTAGTTGGAGATATATCATAAATCAATAAATAAATTCTGCACCGTCTGGAGTGCTCTATGGTGTAGCACATCATCAAAATAACGTCACATCACACTTCTAATAAAAAAAAATGAATACCATGCATGTTAAATAAACTGTTTCCTTTTAAGTTTTTAGATGATATAATAAAACTTTGCTTACTTTGTCAATGTAATCTGGAGCTTTCGCCGAGTTCACCATTAATATCATCTGATGACCATGCATTGAGCTCTAACAGTACGTTTTGGCCTGCATTTTATGGTTAATATTAGTGCAATGATCTGCTGGAAATTTTTTATGAGAAAACTTCAGTTTGTTGCATGGCATCTTTATCGTCAACTTGCCGATTCTCTCTCGAACAAAAGCTCGAAGAGTGTATGCATGTACCTGTTATGCACCGTTAACCGGAGAACAGGCCGAGCCCCATTCTAAGCCTTGTTTCATGCAAGTTATTACTATAATATGTCACCCATATTTAAAAAAAAAAAATGTATGAATAACTATTTCAATACAAATACTGACTTGAAGAGTACTCATAAGAGAAGAAAATAGTGGTCTTTTTTGACTTCGAATAGTTATATAACTCTTATAAGCCGTGCCAAATGACACACCAGTGTAGAGTTTCTTATCCGAACTTGCATGAAAAAAATGTTGTTTGTTGGTTGAAATTCTACCTAAACAAAAATGAAACAGTAGAAGAGAGAAAATACGAACTATTCGAATACTTACTCGAAGAAGAGAAAAAAATGGGAGATAGATATATCAGGCGTGTAAGTCTGATGTCCAGGAATATTGGAGGATAGATATTTATAGTGAAGATATGATTCATTTCAGTACTGAAATTGCTAGCGAAGATTTAGAATCTATGTTAAAGAAAAGAACACGCTGTTCATAAAGCAATCAGAGAACCAGTTTTACCTTTTTAAGGAGTTGAAAATGAAGGTATCTTTTTTTCCATTTTATGCAATATTCTGTATGCAACACGGGATTAATTGATTGATTTAACAAGAGGCAAAGATTAATGCGATCTAAACTTAGCAATAATGATCGTTTGAAAATTTGAAGTTATGGTAAACTAATTATTATACTTTTTAACTTTTCAAAAGAATCCCATTAGATTGTCTTAATTATATAGTGAAAACTGATGTTTATTGGAAAAACAAAAAATTATTTTCAGAATTTATACTAAACATATATCATTAATCTCAACCACCTTGAAGAATCAAGCTATCAGTCAATTGGTGTACATTCATCCAAGTCTACCGCACTATCCCAACACACCAACTGAATATTCTTACACAATATTTCAATTGGCTCTCATTCTTCCAAGTCTCTCTCTCTCACAGCTAAGAAAACAATGCACATGAACAATACTGGGCCCAACTGTAATAACCACATTAGCCATCTAAGTACATGTCGGCACAGAGTCAATATATTATTACAAATTAAAGTCTATAAATATATATATGTTACACCTCGCCACCGAAACTCAAGTCAAAACGCCACGTAGCCATTCACGTGGAAAGAAAAGTCAACAAAGAGTCAATTGATCAAAAGTAAAGAGATCAAATGAATGGTTGAAGCTATTGTGCCGAAACTCTGCCTAAATGGCCGAAGCGCGTAAATCCGAAGTGGTTCCTATTAAGCCGAAGTGCTACTAAAGAAAGTCAAAGAAAGAAGATGAAGTTCTTCATACAGAAAACCAATACAAAGCTTCCTCCAACTGTGGCCTTAGTTCATCCGAAGCTGTCTCTTACAAGATTTGTAGACAATCTTTAGGAATAATTGATATAACGTTTGTAATAAAGAATGTCAGGTGTCAACTTAACGTATAGGGTGGCTGACCCGTCATTAATGTATTTATTGTATGACAGGTAGTGATCTGAAGCCTTAGTCAAGGAAATGTGGTCACATGGTTCTCACCCAATGGACAACCACGTCAACCAAAGTACTATAAATAGAAAATCTTTACAACTTTTGGTATCTTGGAAAATCTAAAAAACAAAACGGCCTTGTGAGCAGTTTTTCTAACACACACATTTAAGAGGAAAAATTCTCCGTATATTATCTTGCGTCTTCCATATTCATTAATTTGATCTTTAGCTGATAATCATAGGTATTTTGTTGGTGATTGTTGTTAGCGTAATCATCTTCGTTTCACTCGTCAGTGCTCGAACGCTTGTGTCTCACGTCATGAAGCATATCCAGCGTTCAAGTTTTCCTCCATTCCTTCCGATACTCAGGTCAAAACGTACTGAAATTTGCTCGTGTTGGTGTAAGTGGACCCGACGTCTGTTGTCCACGTCAGCGTCACATTTTTCAGGATCAATAGATTGACATCGTCCGTGGAAAATGACATGTTTTAACCACAAAAATCCCGTGGGAAGCAATTGGAAGTAACTTGAAAGAAATTTCCTAACTTTTTAAAAAAATGGTGTTCTTGAAGAAATAACCGTTTGAAAATCCAAAAACAAAAGTCTTTTGACTTAGAGCTAGTTTGATCCTTGAGAAAATGAATATCATGTCAGGAAAAAAAAAACTTGTTAAAATGAGTTCAAGCAATTATGAAAATGCACCTCAAAGGATCGCGGAGTACCCTAAAGAAGGGGAATCCTCGCGTGCCGTCCTAGTCGCTCGCCCTCGATGCTCCCAGAAGGAGAGACAATGATGCAGAAAGACCTAGGAAGGGTCAAAGACAAAAGAGAAGCCCCCCAGCAATACCGGCCAAGAGCCCATCAGGAAAATTGACATAATTTATAAAGGTCCATATGTTGGAGGAGAATCTAGGAACTTCCAGAAAAATTATGCCAGGGAAGCGAAAGACTTCCCAATGACAAGCTTCTTAGTCAACAACGATTGAGCCTCTATATAGATGAACCATCCCTATACGGAGAAGCGTATGCACTTTGACAAAAAATTGGATCTCAAAATGGACTACCTCTCTACTCGCAAAGTGTATCACATGCCTTTTACAACAAAAGTTGTTAAAGAAGTCTCAGCGTGGGCGAATCGCTCAACCTCATGTTCAAAAAAAGAAAGTTCACAATCTAAATTAAATTTCCATAAGGTAAACAATACTAAAACACCCCCTATTGATAAAAATCAAAAGGAAAGCCTCTGCATAGATGAGTCATCCCTATACAGGGAAGCGTGTGCATTTCGATGAAGAATTGGACACCAAGATGGACCATCTCCCTACTTGCAAAGTGTATCGCATGCATTTAACAACAAAAGTTGTTAAGAAAGCCTCAGCATGGGCAAACCACTCAACCCCATGTTCACGAAAGAAAGTTCGCAATCTAAATTAAAGTTTTACTAGATAAGAAATATTAAAACACCCCCTATTGATAAAAGTCAAAGAGGAAGTCTCTGCATAGACAAGTCATCCCTATGCAGGGAAGCGTGTGCACTTCAACGATGAGTTTGATCTCAAAATGGACCACATTCTTACTCACGAAGTGTAGCACATGCCTTAACAACCAAAGTTGTTAAGTAAACCTCAGCATCGGCGGACCGCTCAACCTCACACTTAGGAAAATCATTAATTATGGTAAGTTGAAATTGATCTTAATTTTATTAAAAAGAGAAAACACCTCCTATTGACAAAATTCAAAGTGAAAGTCTCTACATAGACGAGTCATTCCTATGCAAAGAAGCGTGTGCACTTCAACGACGAGATGGATCCCAAAATAAGCCACCACCGTACTCGCGAAGCACTGCACATGCCCTTAACAACTAAAGTTGTTAAAGAATCATCAGCATGGACGAATCGCTCAACACCATGCTTCGAAAAATAATGAAAGGCAAGTGAACTACCAACACTTGTGCAAATTGAAAATACGTAAGTCTTAAACAAAATAGTCTGAAGTGCTATAGAGCGTCAATTCATAAACATTGGTTGTGCATACGTTAAAAAATTTAGAAAGGTAAATGACCTTCTAATATTTGTGTAAAATTATAAGTTTAAAAGTACAATTGAGTAGAATTAGTTTGAATTACAGTGGAGAACATTGCAATGTACTAAGTACAAAAATTAAATAACACAAGTACATAAGCAAAAATAAATTTTATTTATTCAATAAATATTTACAATTGTTGGCCGGCGGCGTTTACATAGAAAATGTAGAAAAGCCTATCAACTATACAAATTAGGGGAGGGGAAGCTACAAAGAGGACCATTGCATTGGGAGCCACGGCCTCGAAAGTTCCCTCTGTAGCATCACTTTCAATTTTGATCACATGGCTACCCTCTGCTGGAGTTTGAGGCTCTTGTTCTCCTTATTGGCATTTTCTAAGACCTCAGCCGCCAACTTTCGATAGGCATCGAATTCTTCACTCGCTTCGTCAAAGAGGCTACCTCACTTTGAGACAAGTGGACTTCCTTTTTCAAGTTTTCAATTTCTGCTAACGCATAAGCGAGTTTTACAGACTCCTCAACCTACTGCTTTCTCAACGCCTTAGCCTCGGCCTTCGCTTTGCTGGCAGACTCCTCAGCCTGAGAGCCTTTATTCACGCATTCTCTATTTTTACATTGAAGATTTTTAAAAAGGGCTTCAGCCTCTATGGCCACGTAGAAGGTCCTCCTTCCTGGCTCACCATGGTGGAAAACATGTCCATCGCGTCCCTAGTCTCGAAAAAAATCTGCCACCTCTCAGTTTAGTACTTGTGAAATGTGGCAGTTGCAGTTTGAACTTCGTGAGGAAGTAAGGCAAGAGCTTCTGGAGCTAGTTCGTCACTCATCTTCCTCAGGTCGAGTTTGGTGCATAGGAAAGTATTAGAAGCGGTGGAGTCGCTTGGAGTCCTAGCCCTTTTAGAAGGATCCTGTCGTAGGGGCTCCATGGCAATTGGCCTCTTCTACCCCCTCTGTAGCTGTAGCGATGGAGCCCGCCATCAATTTTTCCCCGACAGGGACTTCGAATCAAGGGAGTAGGACATCCTTTGACTATCCTCTCCAGTGGTGGAGAAGCGATGCTTTCTTTTGGGGACTTCCTCAACTAATTTCTTCCCTTTATCCTTGGGGGACTATTGTTACACATCGCCACCGAGACTCAAGTCAAAATGTCAATAGTGGTGGAGAAGCAATGCTTTCTTTCGAGGACCTCCTCAACTACTTTCTTCCATTTATCCTTGGGGGACTATTGTTACAACTTGCCACCAAGGCTCAAGTCAAAACGCCAAGTAGTATTATATGAGGAAAGGAAAGTCAACAAAGAGTCAACTGATCAAAAGTAAAAAGATCAAATGAATGGTTGAAGCTATTGTGCTGAAACACTGCCTAAATAGTCGAAGCGCGTAAATCCAAAGCACTTCCTATTAAGCCAAAGTGTTACCTAAAGAAAATCAGAGAAAGAAGATGAAGTTCTTCATACAAAAGATCGATACAAAGCTTCCTCCAACTAAGGCCTTAGTTCATCCGAAGTTGTCTCTTACAAGATTTGTAAACAATATTTGGGAATGATTGATGTAATATTTGTAATAAAGAATGTCAGGTGTGTTAACTTAATGTATATGATGGCTGACCCGTTGTCAATTTATTTATTGTATGATAGACAGTAATGTGAAGCCTTAGTCAAGGAGATGAGCCTCGTGGTTCTGACCCAACGGACACCACGTCGGCCAAAACATTATAAATGGAAAGTTTTTGTAAAGAAAAAGAGGACTTTTGGGATCTTGGTAAATCTAAAAAAGAAATACTAAACAGCTTTGTGAGCAGTTTCCTAACACGCATATTTAACAGGATCATCTTGCTTGTTCCGTATTCATTAGCTTGATATTTAGCTGATAATCATAGACATTTGATTGATGATTTGTTGTTAGCGCAATCATCTCCATTTCACCCACTCGTGCTCAAACACTTATGTCTCACGTCGTGAAGCAACTCCTTCATTAGCGTTTTCTTTCCTTCTGGTACTCAGGTCAAAACGTGCCAGAATATGCTCGAATTGGCGCGAGTGAGCCTGACATCTATTGTCCACGACAGCGTCACATTTTCCTATGGGAGTTGCTTCACTTTTAGAAGTTCACAAGTCGTGGACTTTTTACCACCAAACAACATTGTCCCATCAGAGTTTCATCTAATGAGAAAAGTTCTCGATCTTTGTCTCCTGTAAGTAAAGTCTAGGTTGCGCCTCAAATTCGCAAAATTAATTTGAAAAAATCAGTAGTGATATGCAGGATTTCACCTCACCTCACCCCTCCCCACCACACAAACACAATACAAAATCTAGGTCACATACATGCTTAGCCCCTATTTGACAACCATTATAAAGAGAAATTAGGGAAAAATGATATTTTGAATAGTAATTTTTTGAAGAATGTGAGGTTAAAAAGTAGAGAAAAGTTTTACGTTTACGTGCAAAATATTTTATTATTTAAATGTGATTGAAAATTAGTATGAAAAATAAAGGGTGTTTATTTTAATGGGAGTCAACCGGGGGTTTAATTTGAATGCCAGCCGACGAAGTAGAAAAGACCAAAGAATGCAGAATGAGAATTTAAGTGCAAGGATGTGGTTTGCTCACAGAGGAAATGACATGGAGTAATGTACCCTCTAGGCCTCACTACAACAGAAAATGTTTGCAACTTGTACGCAAATTGACTATACATACTTGAATAATTGATTTTCTTTATGGAATATCTCTTACGTGTATTAAAAACTACCAAGTGTTTTTTAAAGTACTTTAGCAGAAACAACTAACATGGGTTGAGTTCGACTACATATTTTCTTGTCGAGATTAAACTTTGAATTGGTAAGAAAAAAGATTTAGAGAGAGAGTCAGAGAACTGTATTAGGTTATTTGTATTTAAGACGTTTTCAGTAGAGATTAAAATCGAATTAAAATTGAAAAATTAGCCGTTATTGTTGATTTTTATTAGACGAGTGAGACTCAATAACGACTATATTTTCAATTTTAATTGGATTTTAAGTACGACCGAACACGTCCTTACACCTATAACTATAAGGCTTTTTGTTGATAAAAAATAGTTTATCACATGCCAATATTTAGATTGGTTATCTAAGAGATCCTACCATAATTGAGTTTCGTAATTACTTCCTTTACAATTGATATACATAATTATCCCATAATAAAAATGGATCCAATTTCATAAAGAAAATAATTAATTAAAAGATGCATATTATTAATCGTCATATTTAGAATAGTGCAAGTGAGTCACTTAAAGAGCGAATTATATTGAGTCACTTTTAGAGTACATTATATTGATTGTCATCTAAATTGGCACATCAATCGAAAAACTTGTTGTCTATTGACATTAATGTCTAATGAATAGATATTCAATCTCAAAATTTATTTACAATATATTGTATATATAACCTAATATTGATGTCTATGAATCTTTTATATTCGTAAAATAAAAATAAAATCATATATAAAATAATATTCATGTCTAATAAAGATGCATAGAAAATATAAATAACGTTGAATTTTTGTGTCTAACAAGACTTTCGAGTCTAGACGAAGCTCTTTTCAATATCTACTTTTTTTCTTTTTCGTGTTAAAATAATATAATCCTATCATATTGCATTTGAAAGGAATTTAAATATAGTTTATTTTGCTTATAGTTAAAATTTATTTTAGCAATCCACCAAAGCATCGAATGCTCTAAGTTAGTTTAGTTCCTACATTACGAGGAGTTCAATGAAGTCACGTATTGTCTAGCTCCCAACCCTTTAGATTGTTCAAACCCTTGTTTGGTTTTCATTATTTTCAAAATACATTTTTTCCTCTTATTTTCAACCAATAAAATAAAATTATATCCAAATCCAATTTTTTTTTAACCACACATTCTCCATCAAAATACTATTTCAAAATAAATTTTCATAAGAAAAAATGGGGCCCAAGCATTTCGAATTGTATTTACATTTAATAGAGGCTAAGTCAAATGTTCACATCCTAAGATTCTTTTTTGTTTTGAATGAAAGCATCACCCTCCCAGTGGTTTGAATTAACCAATAATAAAATAAATAGTTAGACAAATCAAACATTTATGGTGCCCAATCTTTTGATAAATTAGTGGAGGAAGTAAAATTTTATACAGATATTTTAAAAGACAAAATTATATTGAGGGTGTCCAAAGGGGCCTACCTGCATCTCCACTTGTCTAGTTGTGGCCTGTCTGCAGAGTGTGCCCCCCCGAGAAAGCTCAACCAATTTTATATTAATGGTTAATCTTCTTAATATTAGTTTAAATTATATGTTGACTCACGTTAATGGAGAATAGCCAGTTTTGATCTCTCCCTCATCTTTGCATCTAAAAGGCTTGTTATCTTTTCTTCAAAACTACGGTTATACTTTGTCATTTTAGAGAGACGGGGTATAGAGTTCAATCTCTTTAGTATTCGCATTATATTCGTGCATACACAATGTAGACAACATTTAATGTATGAAAACACATTTGCATATCCAAATGCATCATGGTATTGGCGTGGACAAATAACGTCTTAAGTTTCGTAGTTCCTGTTTGGTAAAAATTAAAGTTCTGATTTCAATATAAATCAAAGTCAAAAATAAATTTTAATCATATATTTCACGGGTCCTACAACTTTTCAATCATACATTTAATCAATTTTTATCAAAATATACTAAAAATCTTATTTTAATCTCTACCAAATAGGGGCACATTTGAAGCCGGCTTTGGTGGATGTGTTTGAGCCACATTAGTTTGGAAGAATGTATTCTGAAATAGTAGATTAATGGAGACTGTGCGGTTGAAAAAGAATGAAAAGTTATTGATGTGATGTAAAATATTATTTTATTGAAGAATGTGTGATTGAAAATGAGTAGAAAAATAAAAATAAAAATTCTAATGTGTACCAAACAGGGACTAAACTATACATAAGTTTATCCAATTTTCATATATGTTATTCTTCTACTTAGCCTCACAAAGTTCCGATCATTCCACATCAACATACTCTCATGTGGAGTTATATTTTCGAGATTTGCAACTTAACTATGAAGAGTAAAATAAGAATAGTAAAAATCCAAAGTAATAATGGGTTGTGGGGCAATTCAATGATAGAAAAATATGCGAATTAAAATTGATTCTACCTGCCAAAACTTACGCTATCATGTCACATTTGAAAATCACTCCTGTTGTATGGTCTGGGAGACTAATGTTATCTCAAATATGGGTCCAATTTTAAATAATTAAACGCATGTGAAGTAATAGAACTTTTTGTTTTAATTAATGGACCAGTAATCTATTTAGACGACCAAGCGAGAAAAAATAATAGAACTTATTTTCAAGACATTTTATTCTTTGTAAGTGGATTTTCTTAAGTTTATTTAGTGCTTGAGAAAGTTTAAAAAATGATATATATATTAAAATCAATAATTAATTTTAATTATACATTTTATGAAACACATTTAAATTATCAAAAAATTTGTCAAGCGACCCCTTAATCCATTAAGAAATAATCTAATATTTGTAATGAATGAAGCACAAATTATTGATGAAACAATGGAGATTAAAAACTATTCCTAATACAATTTCATATTCATTAAAAAGTGAAGTTACAATTATTATTATTCTTGTTGTGAAGAATAAACCACGCAGGCTTGAAAATGGGTTTCAATTTTAATGCCAAAAATACCATTGATTGATTGATGTGACAGGGAAATGATTAATTTGGTATCTAGCCATGAGTTTGACAGATGAAGGGGACGTATTAAGGAAAAATAGAGCAATGCTATAGTTACAAAATTGTGTTGCTAAATAAGTGTGGTAAAAATTAGGCCAATGATTTTAAAAATAGTTTTTGAAATCAATAACCTAAATGTTATTATACTCATTTTGTCAAACAATTTTGTAACCCATTTTTATACTATTGGGTTTTGTGACCCAAAGCCAGTCCAAATTTGGTCTAGAGCTTCGCATTTTAAAGTATTAGCTTGAAGATATCAAAATAGGGTTCAAAAAGAAAAAATGATGGATTGATGGTGTTGGATGATCGCTCGACTTGCGCTCAGCAAGAGGAGCAAAAATTGAAACAATTAATCTGTCGCTAGCTTGTCGCTTGAGCGATAGGCTCTCGAGATGGGCCACAATCTTTTTCCTTATTTTTTGGTTTTACGCGATTTTTGACATAGTTACCATGTTTTAGGGTTTTTGATGGTTCACATATAAATAATGGACTATTCATTCAGTTTTGTAAGCAGGACCTGACCTTAATCTTGTTGTGCTTGTTGCCTAGTTCATTTTCGTCGTTTAGGGACACTATTCTATATAGTCGTAACACACTCACCATTGAAGACGTGTATGGTGTCTTATTCTCAAATGAGAAGATGAAGCATTTGGTTGGAGCTGGTTCCAGAGATGATGAAGCTCTTGTAGTTTGTGGTGATTGGCGAAGGGGCAAGTCGATGGTGGATTTTAGTAATAGGGTCTGCTATTACTGCAAAAAGAATGGAAATATCAAAAGGGATTGCAAGAAGTTGCAGGGTAAGATAATTCAGCTGCAAATCGTGGAAGGCAATCAGAGACTTCAGGTGGATCTAACATCGCAGAGAACTATGTAAGTGAGGGAGATCTTTTGACGATTTCTTAAGGGGAATCCAAGCCTGACGAGGAGTGGATTTTGTATACAGCTTGTGCGTTTCATATGAGTCCCAATCGGGATCTGTTTGAATCACATAAAACGGTGATGTAAGGTGCCATTGTCATGGAAAACAACGAATCTTGTCGAGTAGCTGGTATTGGGAAAGTCAGATTGAAGTTGGTGGATGGAACAATCAGAAAACTTGGCCAGGTTCGATATATTTCAGACTTGAAAAAGAATATCATCTCACTGAGTACCCTGAATTTAAGATGGTACATGTTCTCTGGTGCAGAAGTTCTGAAAGTTCGTAAGGGTGTCCGTGTTGTATTGGAGAGGCGGAGAAAGTCCTAGTTATAAATCTTGCAAGGTCGTGCAGAATCGGTGAAAAAACATCAGCATATGTTTGGTACCGTGGTGGAAATACAGTTTGGTACAGTACCATTGGGAAGTGGCTCTGGGTCCATTTTGAAGAATACTATTATGTCGAGTTTGGGAGATATAGGCAATTCCGCTTTGCTACCAAAGTTTGTTGTTCCATTGTATTCAATGGCTAGGAAGAGACTCGTTGAAAATAATTATGGGAATTCTGATCTAGATGTGCATGCTTTTGGAGTTGTTGAAGGTGACGAGTCTAGCTAGGGGCCTTCAGTTAAAACATTTAGTGGAGATTCTGCTACAGGGTGTGTTTCGACCATGTTTGGTAAATTTTGAATTCATTGTGAATTTTGGGAATCCGGGGCTAGGTTCAATTGTATCCGTGTTTGGATATGGTGGAAGAGGAAGAGTACTTTTGAGTGTTGGAGAGGTTTGGTTCAATTTGAAGAGTTCAGTGTGTTTCGCTGCAGTCGGACTTATTTTTTCAGGTGGAGAAGTTTTGAAGCTTCGTTCGTTGCACCGAAATTTGTGTCAACGTGGAGATTGTTGGGTTTTGTGACCTAAATTCGGTCCAAATTTAGTCTAGGACTTCACGATTTAGAGTATTAGACTTGAAGATGTCAGAATATGGTCTAAGAAGGAAAAATGATAAATTGACGGCGATGGACGGTTGCTCAACTTGCCCTCGAACAAAATGAGCAAAAATTGGAACAGTGAATCCGTCGTTAGCGCGACAGACTCTTGCCCGATTATCGTTCGACGAATCTTTTTCCTTATTTTTCAGTTTTATGCGATTTGTTACCTAGTTGCCATGTTTTAAGGTTTTGGACAGCATGAGCGTGGCAAGATTTAGGTCATTGATTTCAAAAATTGTTTTTAAAATTATTGGCCTATATCTTACTATCATTCATTTTGTAATCCAATTTCGTACACATAGTATGCTCAAATAATAATTGAATTGGCTTCTCATCATGATTAAGCGCTTAGTGTACAACAAGTTTTGACACTCCATTATGTATCAAAATTTGAACCATTAATTGTTTAAAGTGTTGTTAAAATCAATGTATAAAAAGCTATCACATCATAACAATGTCAAACTGAATGTATATGTAGCAAGATTGTCTCATCATTGCATAGAGTTGCTCCATGGTAAGTGTCACTTGTCGACCATTTAAAGAAACTCCGACATATTCACGCGTGAGACGTGTATCTAAGGTAAGAAGATGAAACCATTTTTCTCAAAGACTATAACCGATAAAAGAAATTACAATCAAACTCTTATTAAGTAGGATAAGGATAAATATTTCTCAAAGACTACCTGAGAAAATTTACAATCAAACTATTATTACGTAGGATAAGGATAAATATTTCATTCTAAACACTATTTTATTAGAGGCAAACAATATCACTTGTGACTAAATTTCTCTGGCCAACCCCTTGGACTGCCTCTCCACAACACGAGCCAGCAAGCATAAAAGATAAATTAACGCACATGATATCGTAAGTATGAGACTTGAAATTATACATGCATATGATGACATCATTAATACATTTTTCGATACTTCAGTCATAAACTAATTATAAACAACCTTATCGCGACACATGAATAAATAAGTTTGCTAAGTCACTCACAAAATATGCTAACATAGTGTTAGATTCTCTAGCGACGAATCGAGCAAACCAGAACCAGAGTATTTATCTTGATTTTTTTACATTTTTCAAACTAACATCACAATCGATCTTTAAACCATGGGTCCAAACTCAATGCCTCGTACATGCATCTAGGTAGAAGATATCGAAGTCGGGTTGTTGAGAGGGTGGAGGTGGGCCATCATTTTGATTGGGCGGTCAATCATTAGGAGACCGGAGGTTCGACCTTTCACAATTTTTTTTATTTTTTATTTTTGAATTTGTGGACATTTCATGATTCCACGCGGCAGTGAAGTATCCGGAAGATACTTCCCCCACCTGCGTGCCTTAATATTTTGAGAATTTCTTATCATGTGGACTGTTGGGAGAGGAAATAATTATGGGAAGTCCTCTAACTTACACATCTATATCACGTTGGTCTTTTATATTTTAATTTGATCAATCAACTTAGATTTTTATTTCAGTTTAACTATTTTGCATGTAACCTTTACCAACAAAGTGCGTGACCAGGCCAACATAATTTGTAATCTAACTCGTAAAATTTGTAACCAAAGACACTCAAAATTTTGAAGAAAATATCTTGAATCGACGATTTTCTACCTCTACCATAGTTTCATTTCCATTTTTGGCTAGGAGAAAAACGATAACGGTGCTAAAAATGTACCAGCCTAGTTAGGATGTCCAAGTGCACCTCTGGTCCCGACCTTAGAACTCGTCAATTCTAATCAATTCCATAATAATAAGTTCTGGAAAGCTCTTTTTGCTTAAATTTAGAGTTCCTTTCTATTATTTTAAACGAGAACTCTTCCATTTTGAAATTTCTATTGAAATTTCTATTTTATAAGAAAATATCAAATATAGTACAAAGGAATGACAATTGACAGCCTCATAAATTGATTGGGTCTAACATGTTAATCATTACCGGTAAATGCTAAAAGTTATGCTAAAAGTTTGAAAATCAGCCTATGATTGAGACATTGGTCTTTACCGACATCAAATCCATCACAAAAAATCTAAAATAATAATGATACAAGCATAGAAATATTAAAAACCGACAAATTTAATTGCTTTCTTACACCCTTAAAGGCTAAAGGGATCCCGTGGCAATTTAAGCATCGTCAAATATTGACACAATATAGTGAGAGAAACACGATAAAAGTCGTTGAAAAGAATGTGCATTTCCTTTCAAGATGTAGATAAGTTCCATAATTCAAGATCATTGAGTACATTACAAAAAATAATTAGGTGCGTGTTGTCAGTTGATTACGAACTAGCTAACGAAGAAATTATACTAGTCATATCATTTTGTGAAGAACTAGTTAATGAAGAAACAAAAATAAGCACTATTAATCTAAATGGATGTGTTCTATCCATTTTTTCGTTAATCAAGCCAATTGACCTGCACTTCAAAAATTAAAAGGACAATTTTGTTATTTTAACATTCTTAATTAAAATATTACAGAGAGAGAGACTCATAGCTTTTGTGTATGGTTGGCGATGGCATGCAGCAGTGAGGATATTGATTGATGGGTTGGGTGGAAGAAGATGACTATATTTCTGTTTTTTAATTCTTTTCTTTTTCATTTTTTCTATATTTTAATTATAATTTTTGAATGTACAGGTCAATTGGGTTCATCAACAGAAAATGGATAGAATTGGTATTGTATATTTCTCAAAAGTTGAAGAGTCAGTAGTCCAGAAAAAGGTTGAAAATAAAAATGTAAATGAACCAAAGGTCAGGGACTCAGGTATATCACAATCCTAAAAGGCAATAAAAATCAACAGAAACAATAACTATAACGACGTGTCACATCAATTGGAAATGAAGCGTGTACAAAAATTTGGTGCTCAGTTCCACTATGAAGCTGCTCGTCTCAAGACTGCATCTACGAAGCCAAATTTCGTGCCTCCCTTTTTCCACCGAGTAACGGATAGCGTGAATCAAAGAAGTATTCTACCTCGAATGCCCAACTTCTGACTGCTAAACAGCCCTTACCAAAGTGTTAAACAATTCAAAGAAAACAAAGAAAAGAAGAGGCTAGGGTTCCATTAATTCTCCATAATGAAATTGAATACAAAAATGATGATTTATCATCTGGATGAGCAGGCTACCTCAATACCCAAGAAATATCGTAGAGAACCTAAATCCTTCATTTCAAATTGTCTAGCTAACTCTGTCTTCAAAATTGAAATAACATCACTATCATCACCAGTAATAATCATATTATCAACATATAAAGATAGAATGATACGACATGCATTTGTGCACTTAACAAAAAAAAGCAGAATCATGACTACTAGAAGTAAATCCAAGGGAAGAGATCACAACAAGAAATTTCTCAAATCAAGCACGAGGTGCTTGTTTGAGATTATATAACGCTTTCCTTATCTTGCAAACATATCCAAAATCATGTGAAACACCAGGAGGGTGCGCCATATAAACTTCTTCTTGAAGATCTCCATGCAAGAAGGTATTTTTAACATCAAGTTGAGAGATATGCGACTGACGAACCGAAGCTTCTGCAATAAGAGTACGAATAGTAGTCATTTTTGCAACAACAGCAAATGTCTTCTCATAATCCATACCATACTGTTCAGAGTACCTAGCTTTGTATCACTCAATTGATCCATCAGAATTAGTCTTGATCTTATACATCCAACGACAACCCACAACACTCTTACCAAAAGGTAGAGGAACCAAATCCCAAGTACCAATCTTATGCAAAGCAGAAAGTTCCTCATCCATAGTTTGCTGCCAAAGAGGATCAAGAATTGCCTTTTTATAGGAATATGGCTCAAAAAGACAATGAATAGAAGCTAAAAAGGAAGTAAAAGATGAAGAATAACAAGAATAAGCAAAATCTGGTAACTTTGTAGACTTACGAATGCGTGTGGATTGACATAGAGATTGATCCACAATCTCAGATGGAGCTTGAGGGACCATAGGAGAAGAGAGACCTTCTGATGTACTGGCGAGTAAAGTATCGTACCTACAGAATGATCAGTACGAATTAGAGGTGGCAATTGAGCCGAGCGGCTCGTCGGCTCGTACTGTTCACGCCCACGAGCCGCTCGGACTCGTAAAAAAACGAGCCCGAGCACGAGCCGAGCTCGCCCAAAGGGTGACGAGCCGGCTCGTTATTATATAAAAAAAAAAAAAAATTTGACGAGCCACGAACCGCTCGGCTCGTGGCTCGTCCACGAGAAAAAAAAAATTAACTATTAAATTAAATTCAGTGACCGTTCTGGTATAAATTCAGTGACCAGAACGGTCACTGAATGAAACTATTCAGTGACCGTTTTGGTCACTGAATCTATTGACCAGAACGGTCACTGAATTTATTCAGTGACCGTTTTGGTCCTCAATATTTTATTTTTTCTATAAATACCCACCTAAATCAAACTTTTTTTTCCACCAATATCAAGCTATATTCTCTCATTCTCTACTCTATACAATTTACATTCTCAAATCTCCATTTATTTATCAACAATATCATTCATTCATTCTATAATCATTTTCTACATTTCTATATTCAATTTCTATTATTCTTAACAAATGGATTCACGATTATTTGTTGAAAACTTGTTCGGTATGGAGAACGAAATACAAACACCTGCCCAAAATCAATTTGGGAATGAATTCTCCGGTCTCAATGAATTACCAATTCCAGAAAATATTGAAGATTACGACGTTGATGAAGGTAGTCGTCCAATTGATTTGGATGACGTTGACGTTGATCCTAGTGTTCCAATTGATTTGGAACAACATGAAGAGCCTACGTCAAATATTCTCGATGCAAGAGGGAAAAGAAAGGGGAAGAACAAGGCAAAATGTTGGGACCATTTTAAATTGGTTCAAACCGGTCGTTTGGTCGATGGAATCCCCGAAACCAAAGCAGTATGTAAATACTGCCAACAACGACTGGCATGGCAAAGAGGCATTGGAACTACCCACCTCAATCGTCACTACAAAGCATGTGTGACCAAACATGGGTTTCTTCCAGCTGGTCAAACTCAACTACAGTTTGGTTCTCCAGGCGCCAGTGGTACTACGCCACTTTCTACATGGATGTATTCAGATGAGGAAGCTCGAACGGGAATGGTGAAGTTTGTTGCCGCGTCTGAGTTGCCACTAGCAATAGCGGACAACCAACATTTCGTGAACTACGTCAAAACATATCTTCAGCCGAGGTACGTTGGGGTAAGTCGAAATACTCTCCGTGCTGATACAATTAAATATTTTCTTCATGCAAAACAATTATTGATAAATGATTTAGAGAAATATGGGGGTGTGATATCTTTAACTTCTGATATGTGGGAAGGGATTAATAAGAAATGTTACATTGCTGCAACTGCACACTATATAGACCCACTTTGGGTTATGCATAAAAAAATTATTGTTTTTAAAATTGTTGAGTACCCACACAACGCACAAACTATATTTAATGCTATCATAAATATAGTTAAAGAGTATAAATGCGAGAGCAAAATTCGTTCTTTTACTTTCGACAATGCTACCGTAAATAAAGTTGTTATCGATAAATTGCATAGAGTACTTCAACCCGATTTTGGTGGTTATTTATTTCATATTCGATGTGTATGTCATATTTTTAATTTAGTAGTACAAGACGGTTTAAAACATGTTAAGGATGAAATTGACCGAATTAGGAGTGCACTTATATATATCACGATTACACCTAGTCGAAAACAAGCATTTGAAGAATTTTGTTCAGAAAATGGAATGACAAATACAAAAACATTTATTACTGACGTAGGCCATAGATGGAATTCCACTTACTTATTATTAAAATCATGTGAAGGTTTCGAACATTTAATTACTGAATTTTATAACAAAAGGCATGTTAGAGATGAAGACGAAACTATTTTAAATGAAACCGATTAGAATATAGTTATTAAAATAAAACATTTTTTGTCCACATTTTATGATTCTACAAATATATTGTCTGGCGTTTATTATCCTACAAGTTGTATGGTTCTTGAACGTCTTTATGCAATTGCTAAGACTTTTCGTCGATTTCAAAATGACCCCGATTTTCATGCAGTTATATATTCCATGGAATTAAAATTCAGAAAATATTGGGAAGAATTACCTATGTTATTTCCTTTAGCATGCGTCATGGACCCCCGATTTAATTTATCGGGTACTAAATTTGTAATTGATAAAATTTCAAATTATTTAACTTTTAGTACACCTATTACTTATAGGAATTTGGAAGAAACATTACGTGAAATGTACGAATTATATGCTTCACGAATGGGTACACATATTACTCGTGTACCTACATCTACTCCTCCCACTAATCCAACGGATGACGACGATGTAATTTTAGATTTATTCGAAAGTATGAACTCATATAGATTTAATTCATTTGCATATGCATGTGGTTCATCTGGTGGTAGTAGTAGTAGTTTGTCGTCCACTGCATGTACTCAAACTTCGAGTAATAGTCCAAATGCGTTGACATCTGAATTAATCGATTACTTTCGTCATACTTTGCCTACTAACAAAGAAGTTAAGAAAAATTCAGAAGAGGTAATTAAATTTTGGCGAGATAATGAACGTCGATGGCCAGTAGTTTCTGCAATGGCAAAAGATCTACTAACACCTCCTGTTAGCACTGTAGTTTCGGAGTCTGCTTTTAGTGCAGGGAAGAGGGTTCTCTCTGAGGTCAGGAGTCGACTCAAAGAAGATATTTTGGAAGCGTTAATGTGCGTGAAAGATTGGGAAGACACTAGTTATCGAATTCAAGATAAATATGCCGAAATTGCCTGTAACCAAGTAAGTGATATTTAATTTCACCATAATCATCACAAAATTTAATTTTCATACATTTATAATATTTTTTAAAAAATTGTACACGTAACAAGTTGTTCGTGTACAATTTTTAACTCCGCCTACTAAAAATTGAAGTAGCCGGTCCCAAGCCCGGATAAAGGAGGAGGGTCTATCTTTATTTTTTTATTTATAAAAAATAAAAATGTTTTGAAAAATGTATATTTAAAAAATGGTTTATAAAATGTGTTTATACTTTACATATATATTATTTTTAAGTTTAAGTATAAAATGGTAAACAAAAAATATATTACATTATTACTCAAGTAACTCAACAAAACAATTTTTGTTCTTATTTTTTAAAAAATTATAAATTTTTTTGAAAATGTATATTTAGAAATTAATCACAAAATGTGTATATATATATATATATATATATATATATATATATATCTTTTACAATTAAACTAGTGTCGGTATATTATATATATTGTTGACACCGACCTCCGAGGTCGTTGAGCTCGGCCTGTCATATCCCAATGAGGACAAGGAAATGAGAGTTCGGTTATGCGAGGTCAGATCGGCAGGAGCATAGCTTTCCCAACAAGCCATTGTAGTCTTCCAAGACGCTACAGTGGCTAATGATTACGGATCACTGACAAGATCTTTGGGCATCAAATCAAAGGGATACACGTGGAAAGGTCCTGTGTCAGCGCCCACCTATTCCTCCAACCAGAAGCCTTAGCCTGCTTTAATAGACAATGCATTTACTACCGGGATCAACAAGTCCCATCATCCTCAGTCAACAGTACAACGTTGAGGTCGGGCGCCAATCCCGTTAGGACAACGCACCAATTAGCTCAGCTCAGTCTCTGGGTTGACAAGACATGAGGATTAGACGTTATTATGTTTCTACTATAAAAGGCTCAGAAAACAAAGATGGCAAGGGAGGCAGACAGAAAATCTAAAGGAATACACTAAGGAGAAAAACCACAGTGAACCCTTTGAATATTCTAGACTATCTGTGAAAAAGAAGTAATTGTTTCAGAGACAATCGAGCATTCTTCTTCATCGCATCCTTTAGACTACTTTCTGCACTCTTAGTTGACCTCAATCTTGTTCATACAATTTTGAACGTCAACAGTTTGGCGCTAGAAGGAGGGCCCCCTACTTGATAGCAGCCCCATCTCCACACACGATTCATAAAAGTAACCCCATGGACGAATTGTCAGCATCAGGGCACCAGTCCCACGCGGGCCATACCCCTCCTGGGCGAAGCCGTAATCCCATGAACTCGGAAAAAGGGGGTCGGGACGAAACCGCTGACCCACAAATGGCGACAATGAGGGAAGCCATTGAGAAACTGACGAATATTGTCAGCAGGTTGGAACAAAACCAAGCCCGATACCTGCCACGGGAAAACAGAGAGGAATCTCTTCGCCAGGAAAGGACCGAACGACTCCCCACTAGGCGGACCCTGCATTTTTCAGACGAAGGATCTTCCAGGGACCAAACTGAGGAAGTTAGAAGCTCCCCTGTGGCGACTAAATCAAAAACTAGGAGGACGAACAGTGCATTCGACAAGTTGGGCCCTCAGCATTCCTCGACTCCCGCCAGGAAGCAAGCTGAACGCCAAAGAGACCATCCTGGAGAACGACCAGAAAACGAAGTGAACGCCCTAAAGAAGCGCATTGCGGATCTGGAGGCAAAAAGCAAGGGGAGCCCGGATGAATATTTCACCAAACGCCACTCACCATTTACCGAGGATATCCTAGCAGAACCATTACCCGAAAAGATGAAAATGCCTCAGCTGGCCGGATATGACGGGGAAGGAGACCCCCTCAGTCACCTTGACAAATACTCTTCTTGGATGGAGCTTCAGGGAGCCGGAGAAGCCATCATGTGCCGTGCTTTCCCCTTAACATTGGGAGACAAGGCTCAAAGATGGTTCAGAAGATTACACCAAAGATCTATAAAATGCTGGGACGACCTTGCCACAGCATTCCTCGCCCAGTTCATGGGTTCAAAGGCAAGGACCACTCCCAAAGAAAGGTTGGTAAGCATAAAGCAAGGAAAGACGGAATCCCTTAAAAGCTACCTGGACAGATTCAACAAACAATCCATGGAAGTTGAGAAAATTTCTGACGACGCTGCGCTCATGGCAGTTTTGTCAGGACTGAGGCCCAAGACACGATTCTGGTGGTCAGTCCATGAAGATGGCCCGCAAACGTACCATGGACTCTTAGGCCGAGCTGAGAAGTACATCAGTGCAGAAGAGGCCACTTCGGATCACGAGGATGTTAAACAGAACCCCCGTTCCCCGCGGCAAGCAAATGGGAAACAAGCGGAAAGAGACGGAGGTCAGGAGAAAAGGAAAGATAGAAGGGATCAAAGCCGCTCTAGACCGTATCCCGATAAATTCCGCGGCTACCACCCTTTGGATGCTAGTCTGAAGGAGGTCTTTCTTCAAACCGAAGCAAAGAAGTCTTTTCGCCGACCTCCGCCTGGAGGCAAAGAAACAGCTGGGAAGAACCAAGCAAAGTACTGCCGATATCATAAGACAGCGGGACATGACACTGACAACTGCCGAGACCTAAAGGAAGGGGTGGAAGCCCTCATTCAGAGAGGCCATTTACGGGAGTTCGTAGCAAGGCCAAGAGTAGCAGGACCACCCAGGCTTCAACAGCCTGACCAGCGGGAAGAAAACCAACCAGCACGGCCCGAACCCCCAGCTCGCGAACCCCAGCCCCGTGCTGAGATTCGAATGTTGGTAAGCGGAAACCAATATTTAGAGGGTTCAAGAAGAACTAGGCGCAAGCTGGCGCGTGATGCTCACGTACACCAAAACTTTAGTATGAGACACCCTGCATCGGAACCCGCCGCTTGTTCGGGCCCTGAGTGGTTCGGGTTTTCAGAAAAAGATGCACAGGGGGTTCTGCAAGACCAAAGTGATGCGCTGGTTATCGCTATGGATGTGACAGGAGTCCGAATACACCGAACTCTAGTAGACAACGGGAGCTCGGTCAATGTGCTTTACTACCAAACGTTGAGGCAAATGGCCATACAGGATCAATACCTTCAACCGTACCCCCGAAAACTTCAAGGATTTTCCGGCAATCCGGTCGAAGCTCGGGGACAGATTGTACTCAGTGTTGAGTTCGGCGAACCCCCATGCTACAAAAAAATCCTGGCGGATTTTGTCGTGGTCGATATCCCTTCAAACTACAATGCCATATTGGGGAGACCTTTATTGCACGAACTGCAGGCGGCAACCTCAATGTATCATTACTGCCTCAAGTTCCCCACTCCGAACGGACCAGGAGTAATACGTGGGAACCAAGTGGAAGCGAGAGCCTGCAACGTAGACTTACCTAAGCCCCTGGTTGGAATGCTGGATGACCAGAGCTGCCAACAAGCTGGGACATCGGAACACGGGGATCCAATGATAACCGAACTAAACGAGGTCGGTATGACATGCACAAGAGAGTTCCTCCCAGACACGTTGGATCCAAGAGTAAAAACACGAGGTGGAGAACCTGTGGAAGAGCTGGACGTCATCCAAGTTGGTCTAGGCGTCCCGCCCAAGGAGCTGAAAATAGGTCATGACCTCCAGCCCCCAGTGAGGGATCAAATTATCAGTTTCCTCCAGGAAAACCTCGATGTATTTGCCTGGGAACACGCGGACATGAAGGGAATCAACCCAAAAGTCATGTGCTACAAGTTAGGAGTTGATCCCTCAGCACGGCCAAAACAGCAACGAAGGAGGCCACTTAACCCAAAACGATATGAGGCCCTCAATAAGGAAGTGCAAAAGCTGCTCAAGAACGGATTCATTCGCGAAGCAAAATACCCAAAATGGATCGCTAATCCTGTACTAGTGAAAAAGAACAATGGGGATTGGAGGGTATGCATAGATTTCACCGACCTGAATAAAGCATGCCCTAAAGACAGATTCCCTCTGCCAAGGATTGACCAAATGGTGGACGCCACTGCTGGGCACGATTTGCTCAGCTTCATGGACGCATATTCATGCTACAATCAGATTCCCATGCATGAACCGGACCAAGAACACACGGCATTCGTCACCGACAGAGGTCTGTACTGCTATAAAGTTATGCCGTTTGGTCTCAAGAATGCAGGAGCGACCTACCAACGTCTGGTTAACTCCATGTTTGCCAAACGAATTGGGAAAACCATGGAGGTCTACGTGGATGACATGTTGGTTAAGAGTGCAGAGGCTTGGCAACATCGGCAACATCTCGCCGAAATGTTCGAGATCCTAAGAGCATACGGGATGAAGCTAAACCCCCGTAAATGCGCATTTGGAGTAAGCTCAGGGAAATTTTTGGGATATCTAGTAAACCGCAGAGGAATTGAAGCTAACCCAGATAAGATAAGGGCCATTATTGAGATGCGTCCTCCATCCAGACCTAAGGAAGTTCAAAGCTTAACGGGACGGGTAGCCGCCCTCAGCAGATTCATGTCAAAATCAACAGACAAGTGTAAGCCCTTCTTTGACGTGCTGAGAGGAGGAAAGAAGTTTGAATGGACGCCGGAATGTCAGGTCGCTTTCAACCAACTAAAATCACACCTATCACAACCACCTGTGCTGTCCAAACCTAGAGAAGGAGAAACACTCATGCTATACTTGGCAGTCTCGGAGCATGCCGTCAGCGCGGTGTTGGCCAGGGAGGAGGACGGAGTACAGCACCCAGTTTACTATGTTTCTAAGGCCCTGCACGACGCCGAAGTTCGCTACTCCCCACTGGAGAAGTTGGCCTATGCTGTGATAATCGCTGCTCGGAAACTGAGGCCATACTTCCTGGAAAATTCCATTGAGATCCTGACGAACCAACCCTTGAGGCAGGTACTGCAGAAACCAGATACTTCAGGGAGATTGGTAAAATGGTCAATTGAGCTCGGCCAGTTCGATGTAAGGTACAAACCACGCACCTCAATAAAATCTCAAGCGCTAGCCGATTTCATTCTTGAGTTCAGCTCAGACCCTATGGGACAATCACCTCCCCATGCCCCTTGGAAACTGTTCGTTGACGGATCCTCCACGGATGAAAGAGCAGGAGCTGGGATAGTTCTAATAAGCCCAAACCAACAACTGTTCTGCGAAGCGTTACCTTTCGACTTCAGCGCTTCTAACAACGAAGCTGAGTACGAGGCCCTGATAGCCGGCCTCCGGATGGCAAGCGAAATGAAAATTGACTGGCTGATGGCGTACAGTGACTCCCAACTGATAGTAAACCAAGTCAACGAAACCTATCAAGCCAAAGAGAAAAGAATGGGCAAATATCTCCAGATCGTCAGAAGCGAACTCCAGAAGTTTAAAGATGTCCGTATCAGACAGGTCCCACGAACTCAGAACGGGCACGCTGATGCACTAGCTCGGTTGGCAACCAGTGAAGGAATTGAGAGGTTTGATAGCATACCTGTTGGGAGAATCCACCACCCTGCGATTGAAGAAGCTGAGAAAATCCACATGGCGACGGAGCCTAGACACTCATGGATGGAAGAACTCGTTACGTACCTCCAAACGGGTATATGCCCAGAGGATCCCGCCTTGGCAAGGAAGCTGAGGGTAAGGTCAGCAAGGTACACATTGATCGACGGCATCTTATATAAGCAAGGATACGCTGCGCCACTGTTAAGGTGCCTGGATGAGGAAGAAGCCCTTCATGCTATGAAAGAAATACACGAGGGGATATGCGGAAATCACGCAGGAGGACGGTCATTGTCACACAAAATCATGCGCCAAGGATACTTCTGGCCGACCATGAAAAGGACACGCTGGAATTCACCGTGAAGTGCGACAGATGCCAACGGTTCGCACCTAACATCAAACTCCCCCCTGGAGAACTGAACTATTGGCACCGTGGCCTTTCGCAAAATGGGGGGTCGATCTTATCGGTCCCATGCCTACGGGAAAAGGGGGGACGAAGTTTGCAATTGTGGCTGTTGACTATTTCACCAAGTGGGCTGAGGCTGAACCTATGGCGAAAATCACCGAGCACAAAACCACTGAGTTCATATGGAAGTCAATCATATGTAGGTTTGGAATACCTCACTCCATAGTGACGGATAACGGAAAACAGTTCGACAACACTCGCTTTGCAAATTTCTGCGAGGAATTGGGAATACAGAAACATTTCTCCACGCCGAATCACCCCCAGGCTAACGGACAAGTTGAGGCCATCAATAAGATTATCAAGCGTACGTTGAAAACAAAGCTCGACGCTCTTAAGGGAGGATGGGCAGAAGAACTCCCCAGCGTATTATGGTCTTATCGCACTACTGCTAGAAGCAGCACTGGAGAAACCCCTTTCTCCATAGCCTTCGGGGTAGAGGCCGTGATTCCTCTTGAGGTTGAAATTCCATCTATCAGAACTCTGATGTATCAAGAAGACAAGAACGAGCAAACATTACGAGAAGAATTGGATTTGATAGAAGAAAGAAGGGATGTCGCTGAAGTCAGAAATGCGGTATACAAACAGCGCAATGCGAGATACTACAACCAGAAGGTAAAGAAACGAGAGTTCGAGGTTGGCAACCTTGTCCTAAGGAAGGTCTTCCTGGCAACAAGAGAACTAAATGCTGGATCTTTAGGACCCAACTGGGAGGGTCCTTACAGGGTAAGCAAGGTACTGCTCAAAGGGGCTTACGAACTGGAAGATATGGAAGGCAGGACTTTACCGCACCCCTGGAACGCAGAGCACCTCAAAAAGTATTACCAATAGATTGATGTAATATGCTGCCTCTATGAATAAAAGCATGGTTATCAGAATGACTCTCCAAGAAGTACGGCGTCCACGCCGAGTGATTCCTAAGCCCTACTCACGAAGTAGGCAGAATCTCCAGTAAGCCCTACTCATGAAGTGGGCAAAATCTCTTGTAAGCCCTACCCATGCAGTAGGCCGAGCTAATGTTGTAAGTGCTGCAACACTTAGCATGATTCATAAGCCCTACTCATGAAGTGGGCAGAATCTCTTGTAAGCCCTACCCATGCAGTAGGCCGAGCTAATGTTGTAAGTGCTGCAACACTTAGCATGATTCCTAAGCCCTACTCATGAAGTGGGCAGAATCTCTTGTAAGCCCTACCCATGCAGTAGGCCGAGCTAATGTAAGCCCTACCCATGCAGTAGGCCGAGCTAATGTTGTAAGTGCTGCAACACTTAGCATGATTCCTAAGCCCTACTCATGAAGTGGGCAGAATTTCTTGTAAGCCCTACCCATGCAGTAGGCCGAGCTAATGTTGTAAGTGCTGCAACACTTAGCATGATTCCTAAGCCCTACTCATGAAGTGGGCAGAATCTATTGTAAGCCCTACCCATGCAGTAGGCCGAGCTAATGTTGTAAGTGCTGCAACACTTAGCATGATTCCTAAGCCCTACTCATGAAGTGGGCAGAATCTCTTGTAAGCCCTACCCATGCAGTAGGACGAGCTAATGTTGTAAGTGCTGCAAC
Organism: Fraxinus excelsior; assembly: GCA_019097785.1. Classification (NCBI taxonomy): domain Eukaryota; kingdom Viridiplantae; phylum Streptophyta; class Magnoliopsida; order Lamiales; family Oleaceae; genus Fraxinus; species Fraxinus excelsior. The sequence goes on along the minus strand of CM032623.1, from coordinate 55,867,930 downwards.
ACTTAGCATGATTCCTAAGCCCTACTCATGAAGTGGGCAGAATCTCTTGTAAGCCCTACCCATGCAGTAGGCCGAGCTAATGTTGTAAGTGCTGCAACACTTAGCATGATTCCTAAGCCCTACTCATGAAGTGGCAGAATCTCTTGTAAGCCCTACCCATGCAGTAGGCCGAGCTAATGTTGTAAGTGCTGCAACACTTAGCATGATTCCTAGGCCCTACTCATGAAGTGGGCAGAATCTCTTGTAAGCCCTACCCATGCAGTAGGCCGAGCTAATGTTGTAAGTACTGCAACACTTAGCATGATTCCTAAGCCCTACTCATGAAGTAGGCAGAATCTCCAGTAAGCCCTACTCATGAAGTGGGCAGAATCTCTTGTAAGCCCTACCCATGCAGTAGGCCGAGCTAATGTTGTAAGTGCAGATTCCTAAGCCCTACTCATGAAATGGGCAGAATCTCTTGTAAGCCCTACCCATGCAGTAGGCCGAGCTAATGTTGTAAGTGCTGCAACACTTAGCATGATTCCTAAGCCCTACTCATGAAGTGGGCAGAATCTCTTGTAAGCCCTACCCATGCAGTAGGCCGAGCTAATGTTGTAAGTGCCGCAACATTTAGCTTAAAATATACGAGAAATTCCTACAAAAGATTCCTGTAAAAACTCAAAACGACTTATACCGCAAACAGGCGAAAAGCGAAAAGTTCTATTAACTAGTTCATTTGAGAGTTGCGAATTCAAATTATGAAAAAGCAAAAGTAAAACATCACACAAAATGTTTCCATTCTTAAAATAAAAGGGCACAGGAGCTGAAGAATTTGAAGAAATACATAAAGCTAAGGATTGGGAGCGAGCTCATCAAGTGCAGTCGGAGGAGCTTCGGCTTGTTGGGCCTCAACTGCTTTCAGCATCTGATCCATCTCCTTCTCCTGCTCCTCCTGAGCCTCCACCAAAAAGACAGTATCCCAGTCCGGCCTTTTTTGGTTGATGAATTTGACGATCTCACCCATAGCCAGGACATATGCTTCCTGGGCAATGGCATCAAAAGCTGGAGAAGCTCTCCACTCCTCCACAGCCTTAGAGACCTTCAGATCGGTCTCTGCCTTTAAAGCCATGGCCTGAGCTACGGCTTCATCAGCTCGTTTCTTCTCAAGTTCAGCTCGGGAGTTCGCCTTTTCCCCCCACAAATGCAGCGCCTTGTTCTCATCAAGTAGCCTATGCTCCTTAGTAAGGCAGGCGTCGAGCTCTTCCCCCATCTTATTCAACCGACTCTCGTAACTTCTCTTTTCCTCCACAAAAGCAGACCTCTCCGCTTCGACCTCAGAAAAGAGCTTGTCAGCTTTGGCTTTGAATTCCAGCACAGAATCAAGTTCTGCCTTAACCTGAAAGGCACAGAGATAAAAGTTAAGATACATAAAAAGGCTACTGACCCAAGACCCCAAATATGCTCCTTAGTAAGGCATGCGTCAAGCTCTTCCCCCATCTTATCCAGGCGATCCTCATAACTTCGTTTTTCCCCCGCAAAAGCAGACCTCTCCGCCTCAACCTCGGAAAAAAGTTTATCAGCCTTAGCTTTGAACTCCAGCACGGAATCAAGTTCGGCCTTGACCTGGAAGGCATGAGGGTAACATTTCAAAAACGTAAGGAGGTTACTAATCAAAAGGATGAGCTACGAAAAGTAAAACGATGTACCTTGTCCACAACGGAAGACGTTGTGGAGAACAGCTTGGTGACAATGAAGCTGAGCTGTGAGGACGTTCTCCCCGACGGGCATCTCATTCAGAAATTGCTGCTCTTTATCAGGCCAGCTCCGTGTCATCAAAACGGCAGACTCTCGGAGGGGCGGGGGGAAGGCAACAACTGATTCCCTTGCTGGGGAAGGAGCTCTGAGGAAGTCCAGAGGATCTCAGGTCGGCGCCCAACCAAATCCTCAACACCCGACCTCTGAAGGTCAGGCTGCTTCTCCTGGGACTTAGAAGAGGAAGCAGCAACAGCCACCGTAGCCGCCATATGAATAGGAGAGTCTGGGAGAACGGGAGCAGGCGACAGGCTTGATGGACGACGCCTAATTGCAAGGGTGCTGTGTCTTCTGCTTCCACCTCAGCTTCCTCAGTTCGAGCTGGGCCCCCCCTTCGCAGCAACCTCTCTCTCTTCTTTTTTCGGCCTCAGCCGCCTTAGCCGCGCGAAAATTCAACATATCCGGTCGTTGGTCTGAAAAAGGCAAAGGATAAGGTCAGTAATGAACAGAAAGCCAGTAAAACCAATGAAACGTAAAAATTACCTTACGAGAGGCAGTAGGAGCTGGGGTCCGAGATCTGCTATGTGTTGAGGTCGGAGGAATAGCTCGGAGTAGACCCGCTTGGAATAAATTATCGTTTGAAATTACAAAACTTGCAGGATCTCTCCCTGTTAGTAAGCGCTCGGATTGAGTCGGCTTGCTTCTGGATCGTCGAGTTCAGGTGACAAGGTCGGTAAACTGCAAAACATTACAAGAAAAAGCCAGATTAGTCAAACCAGACAATGGTTCCACAAAAATGGCAGTAAGGACCCTCACTTACAAAGGGAATGATAAAGGGTGGGGACTACATCCCCCTTGTCCACCTCGTCCGGATGGAATTGCCATTCCCCAAAAACAAAAAGAAATCCTCGTTCCAACCTTTGATCGAGGAAGGCGTATCCAAAACTAGTGAACCCCCCGTCCTGGGCCTAGCACTAGTATACCACAAACCCGTTTTTTTCCCGGTCTCTTTAAAGTAAAGAGGGACGTTTGAACTGGGAGACTTCCTCTCTGGGGATCCTAACCGATTCCACAAAATCAAGGTCGCTATCAAGGTCCTCCACCCGTTTGGACACAGTTGGGTAGGGGCTATTCCCAGGAAGAAAAGAACGACCTAACGATATTCGGAAAGGGCAGCCTTAAACCAGCCTGCAGAATGGCACCGTTAAGGGCCACACATCCTTCAGGGGGGCTGTTAGCTCGGTCGGAAGAAATTGGCACAACTAGCTCTACGGAAGGGGGGATGACATACTTAGCCCTAACTGTAGCCAATGAACCCTCAGTCACACCAACCTGAGGATACTCGCATTCCCCAAGTACCACTCCCACTACTGCTCTCCTCGCATACCCTCTCTTCCCTTAAATTACGCCTATGCTCCATACTCCTAGGTGAATTTGATGTTGGGTTAGGAGGGGGCGGAGGAAGATAAAATGACGCGATAGGGGTAGGTGTGAATACTTCCTGGCAATCGAAACTAGCGGACGATGCACTAAATGACTGAGTGGACGAAGATGGTACAAATTCTTCCTGTTGATTTCCCCAGGACTGCACACGGGATTCGTCCGAGCTCATGTAAGCGTGTTAAAGAGTAAGTAATGCGCAAAAGAAAAGGTATCCTAAAAATGGCAGGAGAATACATGGGCAATTATCTTGGTCGGAAATTCAGGGAAAGAGAAAGGGACCGAAGAGTTTGAGAATTTAGGAATAAAGGAAGGATGGAATCGAAAAATAATAAAGAAAGACGGAAGGAAACGTTCAAGAATGGCAAAAGGCGGGATATAAAACCGGCCAGAAAATGGCATATGCACGCGGATGTCAATCACTACCTAAAAAGAGGTGAAGACGTCCAGCCACCCCCTAGGCGACAGGTGTACCTGGCGGCGGCAGGAGCAATTATTACGCGGGTTGGTACTTGTGCCATGACAGTGAAATAAGGTCAGACTCTTATTTAAAATTAGACCTGACATGGGGGGTAACTGTTGACACCGACATCCGAGGTCGTTGAGCTCGGCCTGGCATATCCCAATGAGGACAAGAAAATGGGAGTTCGGTTATGCGAGGTCAGATCGGCAGGAGAATAGCTTTCCCAAACAGACATTTTAAGTCTTCCAAGACGCTACTGTGGGTAAAGATTACGGATCACTGACAAGATCAAATTTCTCAAATCAAGCACGAGGTGCTTGTTTGAGATTATATAACGCTTTCTTTACCTTGCAAACGTACCCAAAATCATGTGAAACACGAGGAGGGGGCGCCATATAAACTTCTTCTTGAAGATCTCCATTCAAGAAGTCATTTTTAACATCAAGTTGAGAGATATGCGACTGACGAACCGAAGCTACTACAACAAGAGTACGAATAGTAGTCATTTTTGCAACAACAACAAATGTCTCCTCATAATCCATACCATACTGTTGAGAGTACCTAGCTTTGTATCGCTCAATTGATCCATCAGAATTAGTCTTGATCTTATACATCCAAAGACAACCCACAACACTCTTACCAAAAGGTAGATGAACCAAATCTCAAGTACCAGTCTTATGCAAAGCAGAAAGTTCCTCATCCATAGCTTGCTGCCAAAGAGGATCAAAAAATGCCCTCTTTATAGGAAGATGGCTCAAAGAGACAATGAATAGAAGCTAAAAATGAAGTAAAAGATAAAGAATAACAAGAATAAGCAAAATCTGGTAATTTTGTAGACTTACGAATGCGTGTGGATTGACGTAGAGGTTGATCCACAATCTCAGATAGAGCTTGAGAGACCATAGGAGAAGAGAGACATTCTGGTGTATTGGCAAGTAAAGTGCCGTACCTATAGAATGATCAGTACGAATTGGTTGTAAAGATAACGGGTTAAGCATTCCATAGGCAGAGAGTTGGAGAAATATAAGATAGCAAAGGAGGTTTGGGATCATCTGCAAAGGTTATTCACTCAATCAAATTTTACAAAGCAGTATCAATTAGAGAATGACATACAAGCTCTTCAGTAGAAGAATATAAGTATTCGGGAGTTTTATTTTGCTATTACAGATCTTTGGGATCAATTTGCTCTTACAGAATCGGATGAATTAAAGGCATGTGATGCTTATATTGCTCATAGAGAGCAGCAACGGTTGGTATAGTTTTTAACTGTACTTCACAGTGATTTTGGAAAACTTAGAGGTTCAATTTTGCATCGTTCTCCACTTCTTTCTGTTGACTCGGTTGTTAGTGAGTTATTGGCTGAAGAAATACATCTCAAGTCTTATTCTGAAAAGTAAATCATTTCTACTTCTAATCCTTCTGTGTTAGCAGCGTCTTCTAAGTCACTCTATAATAATCAGAATAAGTTTTAAGGAAGGGTTGCCCCCGACTAGTGCAGTTTCTGTAAGCAAAAAGGTCATTGGAAGGCTCAATGTCCTAAGTTGAGACATCAGAATCAATCGTAGCAACAATTTCAAGCTTGGAAGCCTAGCAACCACTCACAATCGAATGGTCATAGACCACCTCAAGGCTATAAACTACCACAGTCTAATACTGCAGCAGTAGTTTCATCAAATCCCTTCACCGATCCAAGTACTCGGGCTGAACGATTTCAAAAGTTTCTCTCCTTACAGCCACAAGTTGTCTATTTTTTCTTCTTCTTCTTCCGTAAGTCAATTGGCTCAAAGTTCTTCAGGTATGTCACATTCTGTATAGGTCTTGGATTCTGGTGTTTCACATCACGTGTCTCCAAATTCATCATCTTTTGCTTCTGTGTCTCCTTCGTCTTATATCCATGTCATGATTGTTGATGGCACTCCTATACCTTTAGCAGGTGTTGGTTTTATTGTCATACCTCACTTGTCTCTCCCTAATGTTTATCATAGACCGAAACTCACATTAAATCTTGTTTCTGTTGGTTAGTTATGTGATTCTAGTAATTTAGTCACATTTTCCTCTTCTTCTTGTTATGTGCAGGACCTGCAATTTCAGAAGCTGATTGGGACAGACCGTAGGAGGGGTGGACTATATATTTTGGATGAGTTAAAAGTGCCACTACTACTAATCATGTTGATTTGTCTTCTTTTCGTTTGAGTCATTCTTTTTCTAGTTTTTATTTATGACATTCTCGCCTATGTCATGTTTCGTCTTGTCATTTGAGATTTTTAGCTTCTACATGTGCTTTAAGAAATTTGCAACCCTATGATATTTCTGATTGTAGTTGATGTAAACTGGCAAAATTTTCAGCTTTACCTTTTAATCGAAGTATTTATGTTTCTTCTTCTCCATTTGATTTAATTCATTCTGATGTATGGGGGCCTTCTCCTGTTGCCACAAAAGGAGGGTCTCGATATTATGTTTCTTTTATTGATGATCATACTCGTTATTGTTGGGTTTATTTAATGAAACATCGTTCTGGATTCTTTAAGATGTACTCAGCATTTTGTACTCTTGTCAAAACTCAACATTCTGCTGTTATCAAATGTTTCAGGTGTGATTTGGGTGGGAAATACACTTCTAATAAATTTTGTGAGCCACTTGCCTTAGATGGAACTATTCACCAAACTTCGTGTGCAGATACTCCTAAACAAAATAGTGTTGCTGAAAGAAAACATAGGCACATTATTGAAACTGCTCGTTCTTTCTTGTTGTCTGCTTCTGTTCCTAGTTTGTTTTGGGGTGAAGCTGTTCTTATTACTGTAAGTTTGATTAATACAATTTCATCTTCTCATATTTCAAGTTTTTTTCCTTTTGAAAAGTTGTATGTGCATGCTCCTGATTATTCTTTCTTTAGAGTTTTTTGTTGTACTTGTTTCGTTCTTCGTCCTCACGTAGAACGTAGCAAGTTCTCAACAGAATTGTTAATCTAAGTAATAATTTTTGCATTGTTTACTTACTAAACATCTATCAAAGCAGCATAACCATCATCGATATTCTTAGATTTCACAAAAGTTCCACTAACATAACTAATTTGCATGTCCAATAGCCTTATATTTTGATATTTGTATGTCCAATAGCCTCCTCTGATACCATGGAACCCTAGCATCCTTTTTTCTTTGTTTTCTTTGAATTGTTTAACATGGTATCATAGCCCATTAAGCTCCAACGAGCAATTCGATCCGATCGAGACTAAAAAAATTGAACACGCGTATTTCAAAATTGATTTGCTCAAACGAGCCACCATCTTGCAGGGGCATGTTAAGGAATGGAATCCTACATCAAATAAAGATGGAAATATAGACCAATTTATAAAGGTTTGAATTACTCCTCTTAATAAGGTTAACCTTTTAAGATGGACGCCCAAATCTTAACACAAAGTACTGAGATTATCTTCGGAGTTCCTGATATACGAAGCTTAAATAACACCACAAACTCCCGTTATGGTATTATACATTACATCCTTTCAAAGGAATCTAGCTTCTTTCGCATCCCGTAAAATAAAGACTAAAGATTTCTTATAAAAATGACTCTGTCCGCGAAGACGAACTTGTTTCTTGGTGTCCAAATTGCCCAACATGAAGATATTATCACTGCATTCCATAGGGCCGAAAGGGTTGAGCCTATTTTCATCGTCGTTGTGTACAAATTCGACATGTTCCCAGACCAGTCAAATAAGTGGTTGTAATGTAATTGTTGAGAATTACTAATCCTAATTCTATACCAACGAGAGCAATAAAATTGCAGAAAGAAAGAGGAAAAAAAAGAATACACAAGATTTATTTAAATTTGTCTCAATGCGAGACTATGTTATCTTCCGTTTGTTAAAATTTGGAGTTCCATCTTAAAATATCAACCTTACTAAGGCGAGTAATCCAAACTTTTATAAATTGGTCTATGTTTTAATCTTTATTCGATGTGAGATTTTATCCATTAACATGCTCCCGCAAGATGGTGACTCATTTGAGCAGACCAATCTTGAAATTTGTGTACTCAATTTTTTTAATATTAATCGGATCGAATTACTCATTAGAATTTAATGAACTCTAATACCATGTTAAGATTTAGGATTCCATCTTCAAAAGTCAACGTTATTAAGAAGATTAGCCGAAACTCTTATAAATTAGTCTATATATATTTTCATCTTTATTCGATGTGAAATTTTATCTCTTAACACTGTTATTGCAGTAATTCACTATGATAAAAGAAGTTTACAAGAAAAAATGCACATCCTATTTTCTCTAACCTTTTTTTGTGATAATATAAAATCATAATGACGGCTCCCTATTTATAATAAAAAAGGAAAAATCAAAGTTACAAATGTCAGATTCTTAAAAGATTCTTAACAAATTTTTAAACGATCTGCATATTGGCTCTACACAGTGGCAACATTAGACTTCACAACTTAACAGAAATCTCATACTGCACAAGCATGGTGACATTGGATGAATAAATGATCAATGCTTTTGGCTTGAGCTCCAAACAAACGGCATTGAGAAGCCAAGTGAAGTTCCCGATAGAACAGCTGATCAGCATGATCATCCCCCAGGAAGCGATGATAATTCTTTTGAATGATCGATTATATTGCTGAATCTGTTTTAGTTTAAGCTGATATGGATACACGAGAACAACAAAATATAACTAATTCGCATGTCCAATAGCTACATCTTGCTAGTTAACTTTAACTTCCTCATAGGAAAGAGACATGGAAAAGCCCGTCTATCTTCCCATGTCGTCTTTATATGTTTGTTGAGAAGAAAAATGAAAACATCTTAAAATATAACAAAGAACTTCAATTGTTTATAAAGTCTGGCCTAATAGACTTGTTCTGTTACATAGACTATATCTTTTGTATGTTGTTCTAAGAATTATATGGCGGTCTATCATGTTTCAAGGTTGTAAAAGCAGGACGTCAATTTGCAATGGGTTTGGAGTTACAATCAATAAATGATTTTGTAAAAAGCGATTGTGACTCTGACTCATTTTATATCGTATAATTACGACCAGTTTATATGACACGAGTTCATGTGAAATTTGATAAGTAGTTGTAACTCTAACTACTGCTATTTTGTAGAATTGTGAGAATTCACGTAGATGTAAATAGTTACCAAATGTGACCGTTATAATATTTGGCGTGGTGTTTAGCAACATATAATTAGGTTCTTGTAAATCGTAAATTGAGTTGTGACCACAAATTTATTGCCCTCCGACCATGTAAATGAAAAGATAATCGTTGTTTTTTTCTTAGTACAAATTAATTGAATAGTCCACTTACTCTCTGTGTCGTGATAAAAACAAAAAGTTCATATCATTTAAATTGTCGTAATTTTGGAAACAATATCATAAATGTAAAAAACATTATAAATGAATTTATGAAATATTTGAATTAATAAAATCCCAATATTTCTAATTTCAGAATTTTTTATTAATCACTTAATTTGTCAAAAGTGGATTGGTCAAGATTTTTAACGTGGGAATTATATCCCTCCCCATTTTTAAAAATCATTATTCTAAAATTAGAGAGGAGATTTCATTATTCACAAATCAGATATTTCATATTTAAATATTATAAATATACAATTTTCATCTCAAATTCTAATTAGTTTTCCTCTCTCTCTCTCTCTCTCTCTCATTATAGTGGCTCGCATTTCGTCCCAACCACAACTGCTATGTGCCACAAATCAGTCGATGAAGTAGCAACTACCGCACTGCTGCAAGGGTAGTGGATGCCGACAGAGATGATAACTTCCACTTACTATCGATGATGAAAGAGCGGTTGTCACACATGACATTGTTAGATGCAGGCGAAAATATCAACAATAAAATGAATATTAGTCGACGAAGCAGCGACACTGTTGAGGATCTCAAAGCACTCGGTGGTGGATATTGGTTTTTGATTGTTGGCAATGGTGGTGAAGGATCTCAAAGCCCCAATCGTTGTGTACAACGCTACGTGTCGGGCTACCGCTGCGAAACTAGTGGTGCTGCAAATCAATCGAGACGAAGGCACAGGCACCCCCGCGCCCAACTGGAAGTCCTAAAGTCTTTTTCAACCGAGACGACAGGCGTCCCTGTACCGTGACGACACCAGTCCGCCATATAAGCCCTAAAACTGATGAGTTTAAGGGGAAATTATAAATACGGCCGGAAGGGTTCAATTAAAGGACTTTTGGAAGAAGAAAACAGTAGTCACATCAAGAAGAAGACCATTGGAGATTGAGAAATCCACAAATCAAAGTGTTTTTCTTATTCTCTATTAATCTTCTCTATTTTATCAATGTTTAAACAATGTAGCCAACATTAGAGATTATGCTTCAATCATTTAATTATAAATTTCAAGGGTTATTCAATTGGTTTATTTGTGTTTATCTATTTTTAATGCTTTCGAATGCTTAATCACCATTTGAATGATATGGAATTTGAGATTTATTATCGAGAGAATGAATTCTAAATAGTGACCATTGATAAACACAACCTAGGAAATTTTAGAGTTCGAGTGGCCTATGAAATCATTTGTAGTCATTAAGAGAACCAAAGATCTAAGTGTACCTTATCATCTTAAGTTTAGATGGAGGCTCAAAATTAGGGGTTTAAGAGTAATTCTTAATTCACCATCGAGAGAGGGGATTAAGATAATTTCGGGATCTTGACTAATAAACCATAAGAATAAATTAAGGAATAGATGATCGAAGCATAATTGATAGTTAGGTGAAATTGGATCTTTAGAGTTTAATCTCATTGGTATTAATTTTGTATAATTGCGTTATTAATTTATTAAATTAGTTTAGTTAGTTAATTCACTCGAATATTTTGGTTTTCTACATAAAATTAAGGTTATTTTAATTACAGGAATTATTAGGATTTGATTTCAATCCTAGTGAAAAACAATACTCTACTCTTACTATATTAAGACTTGACACCGTACACTTTCGGTTGGAAAATTCATGCATCAAGTTTTTGATATCATTGCCGGGGATTGATTTATCTTTTCTTATTAATACTGTTACCAAGTAGCATTAATTTTAATCTAGATTAATTTTGTTTTAATTCGAATTATTCTTTTTGTTTTTCAGGTGTTTTGATAGTTGATGCGACAATTCAAAAGCTATAATTTAATTCATATTGATTTGAAAATTGAAAGAACTTTTCGGACAACAAAAGCAAAGAAGAAAGTTAAGGAGATCGCAATGGCGGAGCAAAACAACCAAAATCAACAAGAAGGTGTTGATCAACAGGAAAAACCTATTTGAGACTACTTCAATCCGATAGTCCAAGAGCATTATTCTGGGATAAGACTCCAAGCAATCAATGCCAAAAATTTTGAACTGAAAGCATCACTCATTAGTATGATGCAACAGAATCAGTTTTGGGAATTGCCTAATGAAGACCCGGACATTCATCTTTCTATGTTTTTGTAAGTGACTGATACCATAAAGGTTAATGGAGTGAGTGATAATAGCATCAAACTGAAATTGTTTCCGTTTTCCCTTAGAGACAAGGCGAGAAGTTGGTTGTTATTTTTACCATTGGGAAGCATTAACACTTGAGAAGAACTGACTGCGAAATTCCTTGCAAAAATTTTCCCTCCATCAAAAGTATCTCAATTAAGGAGTGAGGTTGGCTCATTTCGTCAAATGGATTTTGAACCCTTATATGAGGTGTGAGAAAGATTTAAGGAGATGCAAAGAAAGTGCCTGCAACATGGGTTTGATGATTGGATATTTCTTGATCGTTTTTACAATAGATTGAATGGTCAAACAAGAGTTATTATGATAGCACAGCTGGTGGTTCTTTAATGAGCAAATTGATCGACGAGGCATATGAACTTTTAGAGAAAATGGCCAACAACGGTTATCAATGGCCAAGTGAGCGTGCAATGACCAAGAAGCCAACTGAAATGTATGAAATTGATGCCTCACAAACATGTCAGCAAAGGTTGATGCGCTTTGACCAACCCAAAAGCTTCTCAAGGAACAGAATATGTAGCTGTAGCAAACATGGTTTTTCCAGCCATAGTTGATAATGAGGAGCATGTACAATATGTGAACAATCGCAACTTCAACAGTTGGAACAATTTCATGCCTAACCAATATCACTTAAGGCTCTGTAATCATGAGAATTTTTCTTATGGTAATACAAAAAACGTTTTACAACCCCCTGCGGGATTTGAAAACAAGGCTCTAGAGAGAAAAATGTCATTGGAAAATATTCTGGGACAATTTATGATGGAATCAAGTGAGAGGTTCAATAGGAATGAGGCAAAGTTGCAAGGAATTGAGACTCATCTCAAGTCAATTGACACCCAAATTGGACAAATAGCATCCTCTTTTAATGTTCATCGAAAAGGACGATTCCCTAGTAAAATAGAAATGAACCCGAAGGAACATTGTAATTCTATTACTCTTAGGAGCGGGAAAGAGCTTGAAGATCCGTAATACAAAAGCAAAAAAGCAGACACTTCTCCTAAGATGACAACATCAAGTGACCAATAGGATGAAGAAAACAAAGGAAGTACAACTGAATCGAAGCATCAAAGGAGGCTAAAGAGCCCAAATCCAATCTATTTTCGGATAATCCTCCAATTCTTAAACATTCTCTTCATTTTCCTCAAAAATTTCAAAAGAAAAAGCTCGATTCTCAATTTTCTAAATTCTTAGAAATTTTCAAGAAAATTCATATTAATATTCCTTTTGCAGATGCCTTGGAGCAAATGTCAAATTATGTCAAATTCATGAAAGACATCATGGCTAAGAGGAGAAGACTTGAAGAATTTGAGACAATTAAGTTAACAGAGGAATGTAGTGTATTATCCAAAGGAAGTTGCCACAAAAGTTGAAGGATCCTGGAAGCTTTACCATTCCTTACAATATCAGTGGTATCACGTTTGATAAAACACTGTGTGACCTTGGAGCTAGCATCAGTGTTCAAGAAGTTGGGACTTGGAGAGGTAAAGCCGACAACCATATTACTGCAACTAGCAGACAGATCCATCACATATCCATGAGGGATTATAGAAGATGTATTGGTAAAGGTAGATAAGTTCATCTTTTCAGTAGATTTTGTGGTCCTGGATATAGAAGAGGATGAAAACGTACCACTAATTCTTGGTCGACCTTTCCTGGCTACTGGAAGATCATTAATTGATGTACAAGAAGGAAAGTTGACATTGCGGGTTAATGAAGAGTAAGTGAACTTCAACATTCATCAAGATAGGAAAACTCCAGAAAAAGTAAATGCATGCCATATGATCCAATCCATCAATGTAGTGAGGGATGAGAAAGGCGAGAGAAAAATGTTCTATGATCCTCTAGAACAACATATGACTCTCAACTATTCAAGACTTGATACATGTGCAGATGAAAAATGGACCAATGAAATGGTGGATTATATTTTAGAGCATGAAGCAGAGACAAGAAGGAGAGATATGTGGAAAGACCTTCAAAACCTCCATACATTGCCAAACCAAAAGAGGTTTTGAATGCCACACCAGAGTTAAAATCGTTCAATTTTATGGGTCATGCTATAGTGAAGAAAAAGACAAGGTCAAGGGTGAAGTTTAGAAATAAGATAGAGGTACCACCTGAAGATCCAACATAAGCACTGCAGTTGAGTCAAGCTAATGATGTTAAAGAAGCGCTTCTTGATAGGCAACCCAAGCTTTCTTCTTTTTTACTTATTCATTTTAATTTTTTTTAGTTATATGATAGTTTAGTTTATTTTATAATTTATTTATGATTCATCACCTTTATCCCGTCTTCCATCATGTCTCAAAATAATTAAGTTTGTCATTAGATGTTTAAGCTAAGTAACACTTGTTCCATGTTTTTAACATCTAAAATATGATTTTTTTAGGAACGTGATGTTGTGAAACATTCAAACCAGCATTGACATGGAGAAACGTGATACATCTCAAGTTTGGGGGGAGATAGAAGAAACATCTACCAACACCAGCATTATCAACACCACAACATCACGGATAATATAGACAATTTAGGGAAGTTTTCTCCTTTTTCTTTAATTTTACATTGAGAACAATATTTAATTTAAGTTTGGAGGTGTATTATAAATTGTGTCTAATTGCCTTGGTTTTTTTTTTTTTTTTTTTTTATGTTTTGTGTGATTTGTGTGCATGAAAAAAAAATTATTTTTTATTATACATTTACGCATACTTTTGTGAGTTGGATAGCCTTGTCGGCATTGATGTATATACTTGGTAACATGTTTTAGTTGATGAGTTGTAGATAAGTCATGTGTTTGAGTTAAATTATTGCTTATTCATGTGAGATGAAAAATATTTATGCACGTGAGTTGATTGTGATGTTGTACATGAGTAAGTTGATCCATTGTTTATAGGTTGTAATAGAGAACTTAAATTCTATACCTAAATAGCCATTAAACATTATTATACCCTTAAACCAAACTTATGATGTCTGGTTGGTTGAACGGTTGTAAGTTGACGAAAATAGATATGAATTCCGTGTGTGCAAAATGTTGTGTGGACTGTCTGAGACCAATGGGATGAAAATTGGGTGATAAACCTTAAGTTAGAGGCCAATTTTCGAGAATGAGTGTTTAATAAGGGGCATTGCACTAATCATTGCATAAAAGGGAAAACGCTGCATTTTTGTGAAGTTGCCCTAAAAAGATCCCAATGAGGACAACTATGATAATCTCATTGTGAAACGTCCATTCGTAGATTTTATGATTCGAGTGATTAAGTCTGCAAGGGTTTAAAATCTGGTGCCCTAAAGTTATCTAATTTGGGAGTCATCGGCCTAAAGCTCACTACAATGATTATTTAGAAAAGTTTAATGAAGAGATATATGCACATAATAAGGTGCATAAAATAGAAGAAGCACTACATGCCTTGATTAAGCCCCGAACACTTATTTTAGGAGATTAGACTTTTGATAAGGGGTTAGTAACTTGGTTGAGTCTTGGAGGTTGAAGCAGTCAAAATAAGGAGAATCCATATTTGTTGACATGTTGAACTACAATTAGTGAAATCTACCCTTGAGTGTCGTAAAAAATTAGTATTGAAAATCAACTTAGAATACCCCATGGGGAGTGAAAGAAGACAAGTTTAGGGGTATATGAATCCTACGAGCGAAGTAAGGAAAAATTTGACTTTTAAGGTCGGGAATTGGATCAATTGATTATTGTACAGCGTTGCACTTAACTCTTCACACACACACACACACACACACACACACACACACACACACACACACACACACACACACTTTTTTGCATTGAAAAGGTGGGAAGTTAGCTTTTGAATGATTCGTGAAATTAATGCATGTTGCTAATCCTGAGCTACGAAGGCAAAATATCTAATGCAATTTATTTTTATTGATTTTTTTGTTTTGTTTGTGTGGTTTCTATTCATTTTCTTTGGTTTTATATTTGCTCGAGGACTAGTAAAATATTAAATTTGGGGGTATTTGATGAGTGATATTTCACTCATGATATCAATGTCATTAAATTTGTTATTTGACTAATTCTTATTATTTGTTGATGTTTTAATACGTGATTTTGATGTTATAATGTAGGTTGATAGAATTGAAGAAAATAATCTAAAGTTGACAAAAATTGTAGAAATGAGCTAAATTGTAAGAGATCCAAAGTTCGGGGACTAAAATGAAAATATTCAAAAGTTGCGCCGAACCTCATGATGAATATTTGAGAATGTTAATGGTCAATTGGATGAAGAAAGATGTCAAATGGATCAAATATAACCAAAAAGTGATCACACATCAAATTCTAACCGAAAAAGTTTTGCTCCGAATTTTTAGTCTGATATTGAGACTCACTTTTGATATAGTAAAAGATTGAATTGAGGATGATGTCTAAAGGAAAGTTGTAACATTTTAAGTTATCTTTCCAACGCATCTTGAATCATCTCAATTGGATATCGGGAAAAGAAGTTATGATAAAAACACCGAAGAATGCACAGTGTAGTTGTTTCTCACACGAAGGCACATGCGCCCCCACGACCAACTGGAAGTCCCAAAGTGTTTTTCAACTGAAAAGACAGGCGCCCCTGCGCCGCGACGACACCAGTTTGCCACATAAGCCCTAAGACTGATGAGTTTAAGGGGGTAACTATAAATACGACCAAAAGGGTTCAATTAAATGACTTTTGGGAAACAAAAAATAGCAGCCACATCAAGAAGAAGACCATTGGAGATTGAGGAATCCACAAATCAAGGAATTTTTCTTATTCTTTATTAATCTTATCTATTTTATCAATGTTTAAAAACATGGATTATATTTTCATGTAGTAATTTATTTTTCTAGAGATACAATATAGCCAATACTAGACATTATGTTTTAATAATTTAATTATCTATTTCAAGGGTTATTCAGTTGGTTTATTTGTGTTTATCTATTTTTAATGCTTTCGAATGCTTGATCACCATTTGAATTATATGAAATTTGGAATTTATTATCGAGAGAAGGAATTCTAAATAGTGACCATTGATAAACACAACCTAGAAAATTATAGAGTTCGAGTGGCCTATGAAATCCTTTGTAGTCATTAGGAGAACCAAAAATCTAAATGTACATTATCATCTTAATTTTAGATGGAGACTCAAAATTAGGATTTTAAGAATAATTCTTAATTTACCATCGAGAGAGGGGATTAAGATAATTCTGGATCTTGACTAATAAATTAAGGAATAATTAGATGATTGAAGCATAATTGATAGTTAGATAAAATTGGATCTCTAGAGTTTAATCCCATTGGTATTAATTTTGTGTAATTGCGTTATTAATTTATTAAATTAGTTTAGTTAGTTAATTCACTCGAATATTTTGGTATTCTACATAAAATTAAGGTTATTTTAATTACAGAAATTATTAGGATTTGATTTCAATCCCTGTAGAAAACGATATTCTACTCTCACTATATTAAAATTTGACACCGTACACTTGCAGTTGGAAAATTCACGCATCAGTGGGGTGAGGTGGTTGTATTGTTGATAGTTATGGCGAGGTATTGGCGGCACTGGAGGCAACAGTTCTTGTCGTGATGGCGTTGGTGAAGGTAGGTGGACTTTGGTGTTGGTGTGGTAGTGGATACAGTGTTGTTGGCAGTGGTGACGTGGTGGTTACAAATAGTTGTGGTATGGCGATGATAGTGGCGATACGTCGTAGGCTGGCGGCAACGACGATCGAGTGAGACCAATAGTATTTGTTACCAATAAATTGGTTGATTGCAACTAATAAATTGGATAATTTGTGACCAATATAAAATATGTGACCTAAAAATGTGATTGTGACTCACAATTTACTTAGTTGTGATTGAGAAATAACTCGTGGCCAATTAATTTGACAATTTGTGACAATTAAATAAGTTGTGATTTATGAACCGATAAATGAATTATAACTTGTAAACACTTTGATTTTGTGGCAGATGAATAAATTGTGACTTATAAAAAATTTTGATTTGTGATCGAGAAATAAATTGTGACTTATAAATTTTTTGATTTGTGATTGAGAAAAAATTATAATCAACTAATTCGAGAATTTGTAACTAAATTATATGGAATTGTGACTTTAATATATTTACTTAATAAAAAAATATATTTAATTAATTATTTCATAAATAAATTTTAATAAATATCTGATTTTTGAAATTTTAGATATTTTATCTTTGTTTCAAAATGAGTGATAGTTAAACTCTTATGAATTTGAGAAAATTACCTGAGATCCTTATTTTCAAGATTACAATTCAAAAATAAGGGGATAAAGTTTTACAATTAAACAATTAGATGGTAAATAGGATTATTAATTAATATTATAAACTAAAAATTAATTTAAAACAATTTGTTGGCAGTGGTGACGTGGTGGTAACAAATAGTTGTGGTATGGCGATGATAGTGGCGATACGTCGTAGGCTGGCGGCAACGATGATTGAGTGAGACCAATAGTATTTGTTACCAATAAATTGGTTGATTGCAACTAATAAATTGGATAATTTGTGACCAATATAAAATATGTGACCTAAAAATGTGATTGTGACTCACAATTTACTTAGTTGTGATTGAGAAATAACTCGAGGCCAATTAATTTGACAATTTGTGACAATTAAATAAGTTGCGATTTATGAACCGATAAATGAATTATAACTTGTAAACACTTTGATTTTGTGGCAGATGAATAAATTGTGACCTATAAAAAATTTTGATTTGTGATCGAGAAATAAATTGTGACTTATAAATTTTTGATTTGTGATCGAGAAAAAATTATAATCAACTAATTCGAGAATTTGTAACTAAATTATATGGAATTGTGACTTTAATATATTTACTTAATTAAAAAATATATTTAATTAATTATTTCATAAATAAATTTTAATAAATATCTGATTTTTGAAATTTTAAACATTTTATCTTTGTTTCAAAATGAGTGATAGTTAAACTCTTATGAATTTGAGAAAATTACCTGAGATCCTTATTTTCAAGATTACAATTCAAAAATAAGGGGATAAAGTTTTACAATTCAACAATTAGATGGTAAATAGGATTATTAATTAATATTATAAACTAAAAATTAATTTATATACACCTCACCCCACCCCACTCCACCCACACCCTCACCCTCGATTTTAAATCCCTAAATCACTCGATTCGAATAAGTTCACCTATTTCTCTCTCTCTCTGGATGGCGGAGTAGAGGGGCGGTGGTGATGGTGGCGATCTTGTGATGAGTGGTTGGTCGCGGTGATGGTGGCGGATTTGGCGGCGGCACCGACTGCTCATCTTCTCTCATCATCGTTGCTGGTCCTCGTCATCTTAGTGGTGTTTGCCTGCTCATCTGTCTCCGTTGACGGCGATCAAGCCGATAGCAAACTAGGTCTACCTCTAATCCTCGCTAAGGAGCCCATTTTGTGCATTGGAACTCCGCCTCCGCCTCCATAGATGACTACACGTTTGGAGGTTGTTGGTGGTGGTATTGCAATTGACGGTGGTCCGACGATTGCTTAGCTACACAAATTTGAATGATATTTTTCTGTATATGGATAAGAAACTACTTTTTGTAGGTAGGCTTTGTAGGTAAAGCTCATGATTCGAGGCGATCGTCCGATGGTTACAAATCTGACGGCCAATGGTGGTTTAATGGGTGCATGTGGTAAAGAGGGTTGTTGTGTGATGTTGTGGTGGTATTGTTGGTGGTGGTGATATTAGATTTGATGTGGATGTGATGGTGGTTGTAGTAGCGGCAAGGCTATAGGTTGTGCTTATGGCTGTAGAGTTGGTGTTGGTGGGCAGGTTGTAGCGATTTTGGTGAGTTGTGTTGCAGGCGATGGCAGTGTTTGTGAGTTGTCTATTGCTTTTGCTCCTGACAACACTGGTTCTAGTTATTTTTCCAAATCGGTTGCTTTGATTCCACCGGAGCACCGTTAACACTGGGATCATGACACCTCCGATTGATACGGGGATCACTATCCTGGTCTTTCATCAACACTGATACAGGACCTATCCATGACAAAATCATCAAGTGTCTTCAATTGTGAGACTGGAGGGCTATTGGTAGCAGGTTGAGCAAGCTTAGGATTTTGAGAGTAATGATCAAAAGTATGGATGAATCAATTGTATTTAGAAACTTGTAAACAATTTCTGTATCTTCTTTGACTTTAATGG
This sequence comes from Fraxinus excelsior, assembly GCA_019097785.1. Lineage (NCBI taxonomy): Eukaryota > Viridiplantae > Streptophyta > Magnoliopsida > Lamiales > Oleaceae > Fraxinus > Fraxinus excelsior. The sequence goes on along the minus strand of CM032623.1, from coordinate 55,848,610 downwards.
TGTTGAGTTATTGCAACACTTCGTTTGTAATTGTAGTTATAATACTTCGGTTTCAATGTGTTGAGTTATTGCAATACTTTGTAGCATAATCCGTAATTATATGCCACCACATTTTGTCTATGTTTGATTGAAGTTGGTCTTTTTTATTTTCTTGATGGTGTTGGTCGTAAATTTGAGTTGAAGGTGGTAGTGGTGGTGTATTGGAGGTGATGGTGGTAATGACTGGTGGTAGATTGTGATGCTTGTTCGTAGTGTAAGCGAATTTGTTTGCAGTGATCATTTTGTGACCAAATATGTGTTTATTGTGACTGGTTGTAACAAATTCTGTATTAATTGTAACTGGTTGTAACTTAATCACATACCGTCACAATTAAGATTGACTTGATCACAAACAGTCGCACTGATTACAAATTTAGTCACAATTAGTCACGGATACACGTCAATGACTTGATATTTTTAATTTTTGAAATTTTTTTGCAAGGTAGGGGGTAGGTGGATCCATGGATTGGGGGCATGATTTCTAGTTTTTAATATCTGAAATTTTTTGGAAGGTGGGGTGGTGTGATTTTCAAATTTGAATTTCTGAAAAAAAATTTATTTAGTGTGGTGGGGTGGGGGTGATGTAGGGATAATTAATTATATATTATATATATTTAATTGAAATTAACACCTGAATTTTGAAGTAATTTAACAAGTTTGTTAATTTTGAAATGTGATTTTAATATGTATGATTTATGTATTATTCCCGATGAATTGTTTCCTTTTTTTTTAATTATTTACTTAGTTGATTGAGGCCCATCTGAAAAATGGAATAGAATAGGGGAAAATCCTTGTAAAGCCCAGTTAAATAAAAAGGCATACTTGTCCAACTATAATCCATGTCTGTTTTAAGTTTTACTCGGAGCAAGGGGGACAAGCGGTTAAGGTTACGCTAAAATCGAGAACTTAGTATGAAGGCGAGGCAAAAAAAGGGGAGACATATTCATCACGGCGGCACTAATTTATCTTGTGTTGCAGTGAATTTCTCTACTCAACTTCTTCATCAACAAAATCGAAAGGTAGGTACGAATGTTATTAGTGTAAAAACGGGCTTTATATGTGGAAACCGCACTGATTGTTGTGAATGATTTAATTTCAACTCAGCTTCTTAATTTTATTTTATTTTTCCAAATTGTTGTTTCTTGATGGTAATCTTTCTCTGCAACTGTGATTTTTCGACAAATTTCTCTTGAATTTTGATGCGGTTGTTTATGGTTTTCTCCTTGCTTTTAAAAACAGGCGGTGAACTGAGGTGGCTCCGCTCCCTGCTGCAGTCCCAACAACAATTAGATTTGGAATTCTGTCATTTGATAATTTTTCTGGTGTGGCAGCTGTAATCCATCCATTCCATTCGCAGAGCACATAGCATATGCCCAAGCGTGTTTCACTGAAAGAAACCGACTTTCCGCTCCTCTCCCCCTCTCCGTCTCTCTGCAAGAAGCAATGGTGTTGCAGTACGGAATCAAACTCGCCACCTATTTGATTTCATCTTCCTATGGCGACTTTTGCTCTGTAATACTCACTTTATGCAATGTTTAACTAATCATTTCAACACTCTTTTCTCTGTATATTTATTTATGTTTTTTGTTGTGTTGCAGAAAGTATGTGAGTGTTTGCTCAGCAGAGGAAACCTAACTCTCGTTCAAATAATTCGATTCACAGAACTCAGCAGAGAAAATGTCATAAACTGTTTACGCGTTTTGATCCACCAAAATTGTGTCCAAGCCTTCTCCATTCAGCAAGAAGGTATGTCATTGGCCTCAGAATTTGATTGGGTTGAATTTGTTGTTAGTTCTGCTTGTTAATTTTTAGTTTTTGTGATTTGAAATTTAGTCGCATTTGGTGAGGCGCCAAAAATTGTTACGCAGTATGCGGCGCTATTTGACAACATGATTCACAAAATGAGGTTCCCAAAATTCATGCAAATTGTTTCCAAAGAGCTTGGGGAAGATGTGAGGTTTCTGTTATTAGTTTATTGGTTGCTTAGTTATGTTTGTGATACTTGAAGTTGAAATTGATTTTGATATATTTATCAGTAATATGTTTATTGGAGTTATTCTTGATGAACTATGAATTGGTACATGCAGTGCCTAGGGATTTTTGAGGGGTTGCTTCAACATGGAAGGCTTTCGCTTAATCAGATTATTGATAGGAATAAGCAGACGCCAGGTCAAGTTACATACTTTTTTGTGCTTCTTGAGCATAATATTGTTCAGGTTCATTGGTCTTGGGCTTAGAGGTTTTTGTCATATTATTTTTTTGTGCTTTGCCAAATGTAAATTTAAGCCTCTTGACCTCTTTATTGCAAACTGTTCATGATTATCTGGATAATAAGTTGAAGAGCTAGTTATAACTATTCAATTTTGAATAGATGTTTAACAAATCATAATTTTGAGTCCTAATTTCATAGTGGCACATAATGCCATACTTTCTTGCTACAAAAAAATTGTCCTTGTGGATGACCACTTATTAACCAATCAGTTTCTTGTGTTAATGCCTAAAGTAATGTTGATGCTTGGAAGCTTATAGGAAAGACAAAAATCTCACAAAAAGAATTTCAAACAAGAGAAATTTAATAAAATTTTATTTCATTCAAAACTGAATCTGTCTCAAATGGCTTACAACATTTAAATAGTGGAAAACGTAAGAAAATTCGAAAATATTAAATAATAATGGAAAAATATTTTTTTTTTTCATAAATGGGAAAAATTGAAATTATGATAGATCTTGATTCTCCTAATCACCAGTGTCGTCCCCCAACAAACGGAATTGCAATCCGAATTTTATTGAATGAGATATTGCTAAATCAAATATTACCATAAACGGCAAAAACGCTTAATTGATGGCCTAAACGACGGAATTTGCCCAAAATTTAACGTGCATCAGGGCCAAAGGCCCTGAGTTGTGATTATTGGCCTCTTTCCAATCGAATTGGACTATCAATTCGCCAGAAACAAACAAATCGAAGTTCCATGAAATTATTATTTTGGCTTCATCAAATGGTCAGTCTTTCAACTAAACAATTTCATTCTTTTTTCTCCCTAGGCCATATCAAAAACTATATCTTTGGCTAAAGAGAATAAATCAAGTCCTTTTGTCTGGTCTTTATGACGTCCATAGAACTTCTTGTCTCCATTGGCATTTTCAATTTGAATACATATATATGGATGCATTTGTTCAATTTTCAGCGCAAAGTTCTTAATTGATGTGATAAGGTGCCTGAGATGGAATTTATGGTTTGTTGCAGTTGGCACCTTAAAAAAATACGTTTTCAGCCCAAATATTTTATTTACCATAATAAATAAAATCCTTTTTGCATCTTGAAACTGCCTCATCTTTTGTACTGTTAACGCATTCTCGATCCTAATGACATGGTTTTCCAGAGTTAAAGAATGTTTTCTCCTCTCATCATCTTGGAGCTGCCTCGTCTTTTTGCCATGTTATTCTTCGGTGGAGTGAATATATGGAGATCAGGGGAATTGGATCGCTCTGATATGCATTAAACAAAATGATTACACTGAATGTTCTAACTATTTGCACAGATAATTCTGATGTACATGTTGTGCGAGAAACCTTTAGTAGACTCCTAGATGCTCGTTTTGTTGAACGCTGTCCTGCCCCTGAGCCATTTCTTGCGCCTCATGAAGAAGAAACTCCAGCAAAGAAAAGGGGAGCCAAATCAGCTAAGGTAGTTGCTTTTGGAATGAGCATACGGTACTGTTTGTTTACTATGGTTTCTGTACTGAAGAAATTTTTTTGCCCTGTAAAGTAGATATATGCACTGTCAATCTGCAATTGTTGTTGCAATTTTCTCTTATTTTTTTCTCTTATCCATAGTTTCTAACTGTAAGGAGATGGACTTCCTTAGACTTTGGGATTTAGATTTAACTGGTCTTACTAACCTGTGAAAATTCTTTCATCCACACTTCCTGTATGAATGTGTTGGGAGTTCAGATGTGCCTTTATGCTTTCTTAGCCTATGTTTGGCTCATGTTTATAAAAGCTCAAGCCACATAACATTTCAAGGGAGCCACAAGTACTACGCACTTGTACACCACTCATATTTATCTATTTATATTTTAAACCGTTTATAAACACTTCCCAAACATGCTCTTCATTACTCTCGAGAAATTTCACGTAGGATGAGGCATAGTTTTTCTGTAGCTACATTGTTATCTAGATGCTTTCATTGAGAACGATGATATCTGGGGAAAAAGGTCACTGGATCTCATGATAGAATAACTCCCATCGTTGGTGGTACTCGAGACAGAAGTTGTAACCATGAGGTGGGGTAGGAGGCCAGCATTGCAACTGGATATCAGTCAGCTTATTTATTTTCCCTCTGTTTTTTTGGCTCTTGATTTCTTTGTTTAACCTAATTATTTTGACTGATTAGTTAGCACAATTTAATTCTAATCACACTCTCGACATGATAACAGATTGCTGAAGCACCAAAAACCATAGAACAGCGGGCCTTGGCAGCAGCTGCTCCAATGGAGTCAATAAGATTCTTGATGGAAATTGACACTTTGACTGGTGCCTCTGAGGAGAAGGGTATGGAAAGTCAAAATATTGCAATGCTTGATGAGAAGGTTGGTGTATTTTTTCTGGTTAAAGTTCCCTTTTCAATAGCATTATTAATTTACTATTTTCTTTGGGTTAAATAGTGGAAGCAAGATTTCTCAGATGCAGAATTGTCAGCTTCTGGTAAAAAGAAAGAAATTCTTTGGCGTGTAAATTTCGAAGAATTCATGCGCCGTTTGAGGCATAAGGTTCGTTATTGTCAATAGTATATGGAAAATTTCCTGTGGATAAGGCCTGGGGTTGACAACTTTTCTTGCCAATTTTGATATACTTGAACTATGATTCTGTAATCGATATAGAAACAAATGCTTTCTTTTGGTAAGTTAGAGACCACAATGAAGTGTTGGAACACAGTTTTGTTGAAGATTTAATTACTTACATATGGTGTAGGCTTGTGTAGAATATGTTAGAGTACGACTCAGTGATCAGTCTGGCATTGTTCTAAGTGCAATTCTGGAGTTGACTAGAAGTTCAGAGACGAGACTAAAAACTGATAAATCAGGTAACAACTTCTTATTTCCATGAAATTGCTTGATTTTAGATATTTTTCCGTCCTATTTATTTTCTGTATGGTTTTTGCTGAAAACTTCACTATCATGTTGTTCAGAATTTGATCAGTGATTAGAAATAACAAAATGTAATTAGGAAATACAGATATATCATATGCATGGGGTAATGGAATATCTAAATAATTACCAATGTTCTCCCATTGGTTTAACGTGGGATATAGTGATTGTTTGGTTAAATTATAATCAACTTATAATTTAAGTGTCTAAGGCAAACTTTAATATAACCACACATTTCGTATGACACACAACTACTACTCAATTATCTACTACACATTCCTATCAATTTATAATTTCAGCAACTTATAATTTCTCCCAAAGAAGCACTGGTTAAGTTGATAAACAAGTTTGAAAGTTATGTTTAGTTAGATGGATGGAGACCCAAATGTTTTGAGTTTGAATTACCTTATGATTGATGCTGATAAGTTATTTAAATCTTCATTCCACTTCATGTTTTCATGAAAGCAACCAGATGAAATTATTATGTTATTAGTTGATTATCTTTACACTGGCAAAGAATTAAATAGGTAATGTGAACCACAAAAGATTTCAGTGAACATGTAGTTAATCCCAAACATAACAATAAACTGAAGAAGCTGAGAAAAGAAAGGATATTATTTATTTTCTAATTCGCGTGGTCATTATCTGACAGTGCAGTTGGGTTTAGTTTGGATCATGTTTTCCTGTTGAGCTTAACTGGTTTGAAAAAGAAGTAATTTAATTGCAATTGAAATCAAGGGTGTATATATACTATTTTTTCCTATTCCACCTATCCCCTTCCCCGTGAATTTTCTTGCAAATTTTGAGATTTAAAATATTGAAATAAAAATTGTTTGTATCATGTGGATTTACGTATGCTTTTTACATGCTTCCTTGTAGCATGCATTATCACATAGAGTGCCAGTGAGCTCGATGTTAGCTCACCCCCACCACAGTTTCCCATAATGTGCTGATGCTTTCGACTTCCTACTTATGTGCATGTAATGCACTAGGAGGTTATAACGTGGAATTATCATGTGTGATAGTGCCCTTTCCTCTGAAATTTTTTCCATTTTCCATACTTTATTTACCTCAATGTACTTCAGTACTTACACTTCCTCTGAAATTTTTCCATTTTCCATACTTTATTTACCTCGATGTACTTCAGTACTTACAATTTCTCATCTAACTTATAAAGAAAAACTTTCAGCTTCCCTGTCAATAAATGATATTTATGATGAGGTGATAAAGAAAGATGGTGGTCTTGGCATGGATTTTGAACGTATCAGAGCTTCTCTCATCCAGCTTGGTTGTCAAATACCCACAACTGGGATAGATGAAACATATAGTATTGGTACTTATACTTTATAGTAGAGAGCTAAATTGTGGCTGAAATGTTTTAAATTTTGCTGAAATTAGTGCATACCATTTCTCTCTCATGTTTGATGCTTTTGTTTCCTTGCAGATTTAAAGAACATTATTGAACTGGCTCAAAATGAAGAGGTTCATTTTTTCCCTTCATTCTTCTTTGGTTATTGTTCAAAAGGTTATATTTGATGTATCTTATGTTAATTGTGTCATTGCAGGTGGAATCTGTTGTATTGAAAAGATATGGAAGGGAAGCCTATAGGATTTTCAGGTTACTTTCGAAGTCTGGCCGTCTTCTTGAGACTGATAAGGTATTACAAACATTATAATTTTTTAATATTTTCCTTTAGTGTATTAACAGGCCTTCAGAATCTATCTATAACAATGTACAATTTCTACTATTTATCTGATTTTGCTGATCCGCATATGTTTTGAAATTTACATTTTTCCTTAAGATAAGATAGGTAACTGTAGTAGGATATTTCTTGCACGTGCATCAACTCTTAAGACATTTCGAATCACTTTGTATTTTTCTGTAGTCAAACTAATGTCTTTTCCATTGATAAATTCTTCTTCTTCTTTGTCTCAGAAAGTGTTTATACTCATTCTACCTAAAAGCTAGTTAAGCTTCACTTCCAGTTTTATTGAATGTACCAGAAACGATGCTATTTCAAGGATGGTTCCATATTGCATTCAAGTTTTTATGACGGGCAAAAGGTCTTCTGATATCTACTGAACATACAAATGGCTCTGAATGATAATTCGGATTAATTGTCTTAATGCTTTTCTGCCAAAGAATGCGTGCAAACAACAGCTTAAAATTTGAATTTAAGTCTCCGACATGGATCAAATCTCTCATCAAAATTATTTTCAGCTATACAATATAATTCAAAGAATACAATACTTGATTAAAATAGACATGTATAACATGAAGGCGTCTCCATCTTCATACATCTGAAATTGTATAGAACGAATCTGCATTAAGTAACGTGTGATCTAGCATAACGGATCCAGTTGAAGTTTTTCTTCAGCCACTGTGTCCACATCTGTAAAATGCTGTCGCACATTATGTAATAGCAGCTAGTATTTTTCTGTAATGCTACTCCCTAGAACAGGAAAATTGAGTCTGCATTTTGGCCCCTTCAGTGTTTGGGATTAGGCTTTTATTTGTTCCATTATTCTTTTACTTATTATTTCTGTTTTACGTGCATCGTTTTGTAGTGTAATATTTCATAGGTTTTTCATTTTTTCATCTTTTTACATGATTTGGATTGAAAACTCTGCCTTTCATCATTTGCAATACTTCAGCAACCTTTTTAGTATTGGCCTTCGTGTGAAAGAGAATATGTTCATATATAAATGTATAAACTTACTTGACAGATATCTTCTGGTGTATTATATGATTTATTGTATAATTTCTATATAGATTTCAGATACCACGTTCGTGGAGAAGAAAGATACATTGAAGATCCTATACAAGCTTTGGAAGGATGGCTACTTGCATATGGAGGTAACTTTAATCTATTTCCTATATTTTTAGAGAAGTAGACATGCATTTTTTTGGGTGCTGGTCCATGATATTATGTTGGAAGTAAGCACCAAATCTAATTGCTATAGCATAAATCCAGTTTTTGATTATGTGGCTAAGCATGATACTTGCAAGAGAATATGATGGGTGCATTCTCAAATGAAAATTATTAAGATAAGTCAGTTGATCTTCCTTGATTGCTTTGCTTGGCTCCACTTCCCAAATTTATAGATAGACAGGAGCATCAAGCCATCAACCATATGTAGTTTGGTCACTATGATGCATGGCATGATGTGTCTCTCATCCACTTCAGTCCGCTTTGTTTTTATCCCTTTTCATAGACAAAATCTGCATATATTCACATCTAGGATTATTTTACATTCACAACATGTATGCCCACTCGATATATATAATGCGTATCACTCTTAAGGAGAAACTCCTTATTAGTTGGTTTATAGGTGTTTCTATTCCACTCGAAGGTTTTATAGTCTAATAAACAAACAATCGGAGTAACTAATGGTACTAGTATTAGGCAATGTTTTGAAAATCGGTCCAATCATTAACCTGGAAAAGGTACTAGTATTAGTCAATGTTTTGAAAATCAGCCCAATCATTAACTCGGAAAAGGTAAGTGGTCAAGGATCCAAAGTTCTAACCGGGTTGAACTGGTTATCAAAAATAAATTAATAAATATACCACAAATAATTGACTAAAATATGTTATATTTCAAAATCAGTTCTATATAAAGACAAAAGCATTCAGTAAACTTAGCTGCATTTAGTGCATGTTTGTCAAAGCATATGAATGCTTATAGGTTGGTCAAACTCTATTTTATCCAACACATTCTGTGGGACTACATTTTAACTTCACGTCTTGGGACCCATTGATTATAAGCAATTATATGCTTGGACAAACATGTACTTAATTTTTATTATGTCCACTTCTAATATGAATAAAACTTTAGACAACAAATATATGCTAAATCCAATGTGATCTTTCCTTTTTCTTTATAGCACTTCTACCTTTTCACATATTGAACTTTTCAAATTAATAAATCAATTTTGAAAATCTACTTTAAAAAACTAAAAATCTTATATTGATACAATAGATTTCTTTTGTTGCATCACTTTTTAATTGCACTAAAGGTTTCCAATCCAGGGGTGGAGCAATACTTGGGCAAGGGTGGTCCACTGACCACCAAAAAATATGAATTTTTTTTAATTGAAAAAAAATAAAATCAAAAGGTTCTTCCTTTCTACCATATTCTGCACTTTTCAACATCTTATTGTTTTCACTGTTATTTGTAGTTGGAAATTTGGGTTTACGTGCTTCAGTTCTCGTAATAAAATATTAGATGCTTATTATATATGTGTGTTTTTTTTTCTTCAATAAATATAAGGACCATAGGGGAAATCACGATTTTGTGAATATGTTTATTAAGATAACTCGATATTAGCATCAACTTCTAATGATCCGTGAAGCGACAAATACACCCCTATCAACCTTGAAAAGTTGAAGGTTGCTAACGTTGGGCTATCTTGAAGTAGGACATGGTTTTTATCAAATAAGACTTGTTGCCTCCATTAAAGTTAAACATCTTGCCTAAAGTTATATGTTTTCTGTCAATTCAAAAATACAAAACTAAACATTAACATAATTTTAAGTTCTAGAACTTCCTTGTTGCATTTACAATCTGCATGCATTTGGTTTATTTTTCTAACTATTTGTTCATAAAAAAGTTAAAGAGGTTCAGAGAGAGGTGATTGAGGGAATTGAGAATTCAATTTTCATATCTAGTTTGTGTGCAATCTTCAAGCATGGGCGGACCAGGGGGGTCTTGGGGGGGGGGGGGCAAGTGCCCCCCAAACAACTTTTGAGTTTTTAATTTTAATTTTTTTTTTTCTAAATCGTGTTTGGTATCGATTGAAATTTAAATTTTAATCTAAATTAAAGTTAACAATTAATTTTAATAACGTATTTCGTGGAATTCATAATTGTTTAATTTTTATCAAAATTTACTAAAAATTTGATTTTAATCTCCTCTAAACATGGACAATCAAAATAAATTTGAATTCCAATAATATACTAATTTTAAAAATTCTCTGACGATCGTAAGCTAATCGAATCTGCAAATTACTTATATCATTTCGAAGTTTATTTCAAGAACTACTTTATGGGCATATCGAATAGTTTAAACATATATCGAAAATAGTTAAAAATGCGTTAAACATGACTCTTTAAAAAGACGTATAACTTGCATTTAAAAAAAAAAAAATCAAATTATTTTATTAACATTTATTATTTTTACAATACAAATTTCTCAATGTAATTTTCATCATTTTATTAGAAAATTTTCGAAATTTTACATCCAAAAAAGTGATATTCCATGTAATTTTCGGATGTAAAATTACATGGGGTATGATTTTTTTGGACGTAAATTTTTTATTGTAAAATTTCTCCAAGTTCGATTGTGCCCCCCCAATGTTAAACTTCTACGTCCGCTCCTGTCTTCAAGTACTTCGTGAAAGGTTTTAGTTAGCAGTTTCATATAATTATATGACATTTTCAAAATTTGAAAACACGTTGGGAATAATTATAGTTATATTATTTATAATTATTTTTGAAATATAATTTTTGTCCACCCAAAAAAAATATCCTGTCTCCACCGCTGTCCCAATATATGATTTACCGACATACATGTGTGACACGTGATTTTTCAAAAAAGTAGTGATACGTTCATTAAATTAAATTCTTTAGATTCATTTGTTTATATAGTATAAATTTAATTTTATACTTGTTATTTTTTTTTTTAATTTTTTTAAATATGAGTACCTATTTGTTATTTAGTCCCTATTTGAACCAAATTATTGTAGAATGAGAATGAAAAATATAGCCGTTATTGGGGCCACACAAGAGATGAAAAATTTGAATTGAAATTTGATGTGATGGATAACGGTCATATTTTTTATTTTAATGAGATAATAATGTATAGATCAAACAGGGTCTTAATAATAACTTTGAGTTAAAAAAACATAATATTACTGATAAAGAAAGAAAAATGATCATGGTTCCGACACACGTCATCTTAGTTGAAGTGTTTGTGCAACACAATCTTCATACTCTCTTTTTTGATAGGTAATCAGATAATTTTATTAATTAATAAAGAATACACAGAGAATGTATTATCAATTTAAACGAAAAAGAAAAGACATGAAATTATGCCGTCCCTCTATAGGATTACTAGCCATGGCATTAAACCAAGTATACAAAGTCGGATAAAATAATTCTCTAATCTACTATGTGGTTCTTGTTTGATCTTCAAAATATCGGTTGTTCCTTTCCCTCCACACACACCATACAATGCATCACAGGATAAAATTTCATACAAGCTTGCTATCCTTATCATGAAATTTTCTCCTCCATGCCCACAACACCAATTTTCATACTTTGCTTATTGTTGTGCTTATGTCCCCATCTTTGTTTTGTCGTGTCCTATCTCAGTCTTCCATCTATTAGAACATTAGTCTCTTGTTTATGTCGTGTTAGCACGTTTTGAAATGAGGGCAAATATTCAGTTACATTTTTGTTTTTGTAATTTTTTATCCATATTTAAAAGGAAGGGTAATCTAGCCCTCTTGGTCCCACATCAGTGGGTGGTTAAGGAAAAGTCTAAAGAAACAACTATAAAATGGTGTGCCAACAATGGGAAATACATGCCTTACTGGGTGTTTTAGAGCTGGATCAGCCCTTAGGCCTTGAAAGAAGAAAATTTCTTTATTTTTTGGCAGAAAAACTGGCTGGCAAAGCTGGTCCCGTGCCAGCTGGTTCACTGGTTAGACTGTCTGGCTGGCTCGCGGTTTTTTTCCCGGGTTTTAGTTGTAACAGTTTTAAGCATTAATCGGACCTGTTTGTCAACCGGTTCTTGGTTTTCCTGGTTGAACCACCAGTCCGATCCAGTTTTTCAAAACAAAGGTATCGATGAGGAACTAGTTGCTCTTATATTTTCACGAGTCTGGGAAGAATTGAGAACAAATTTATTTATTTGAATCTAATCATTTGACCTCACTTTAGACCAATGATAGATGGGCATGCGTCAGTTGCTGCTGCCACATAGTAAATTACAACACTTGTGAATATCATTTTTCAGTTGAACCTGAAATCTGTGGCATATAAAGCTGAATTTTGCAGCCATTTCATCTGCAATTGCTTTTGGTATCAAAGCCTTTCCATTATATTTATAAAATAGATATTCACATTCTTTGATAAAATGACAACAGAATTGAAAAACGGTATATATTGAAGAATTAAAATATCATGCAGTTCATTTATCAATATACTCGACTATTCTCTTTTGCAGAAGTCTCCAGTTCTTCTGTCATAGGAATCATTTTCGTCGTGCAAACCATGTTTGTTATAAAATAATTGCATACTTCTGTTATGCTGAAAAACAGTAATAATGACTGTAAATATAAAACTAGAAAATTTATTCATTTAGAAGCTTTGAAAGTTCTCAGCCATAGTTCTTTTAATAGTTGATGCTCCCATGCTCTTTTACATTTGAATTTAGATTACTTCTTCTGTTTGCAGGTAGAGTTGCAGAATGCGAATTTCTTAATTTATTAGTAAATGGATGAAACTTTGAGTTTAAACTTAACAGTGTTGAGATTCTCAATGCAGAAAGTCTCTGTGAATGGACCTAAACAGACACTATTTTTGTTGTGGGAAATGAACAAGGAGTCTCTTTGGTTACGTGCTCTTGATGAAATGTACCATGCCACATTGAACTTGAGACTGCGAATCACCTATGAGCTAGATCAGGAAAAAGAGGTATGTTTATGTGCACGACAGCTCTTTTTATATTCTTTTCTTCTAAGTACGGCTCGCGATATTATCTGACTGTAATTCTCTTCTCCGGAATCTTAATGATGAAAGAACACATTCCAGATGACGCTAACACCATGGTAAATTCGCAATTGGTAACACTATTCTAAAACATGGTAAACTGGTGTCTGAAATGCTGAAATTGGCCATCTTAACCAGTTTTCTCCTGAAGCTTTCTAACTTTTTGAGAAAGCGTGTTTGGCTAAGTTTATAAATAAGTTAAAGTTGTTTTAAAGTAATTTTTTCCGAATGTGTGTAAATTAAAATTTTCTTTTAAAACACGTTACTTATTCCAAAGTAACTCTTAACTAATTTACTTATTTTCAATCTTGATCGATAAGAGTTTTTTACATTACTCGTTTATTTTTAATAAACTTTTTAAGCTTAACCATATGTGCTCCAAAATTGCGATAGCAACACAATGCTGAAATGAAAAGAGATGCCCTTAAAGAAAAAAATAACCGCTGTCAACAGTGCAAAAGTCAATTTTGCATCTTGGCATGAGTTATCCTACTTTCTAACATTTCACTAACCTGTTCCAGATTCTTCAGTTGCCTAAAGAAAAGCTCATAGGGGAACTGGAAAAAAGATAAAAGCGCTTGGGAAAAGTTAGAATTATACTGGAAACTTCGTTAATGAATCTTGATGATGCTCTCATGCTCTTCCACGATTTCTGAATACAAGGCTAGCACATTCTTCGCCCCTCATATTGTGATTATGTTTTTACACTTTACAAATCGATCGAGAATATAATTGAATTAGTTAAATGATCTTTTTGTTGATTTCTCCATCCTTTCTCTCTCCCTACCTTCTTTTCCCCTCCCTCCCTCCCTCCTCTCTTAGTCTCCTTTCTTATATTTCCATTTTGGATATTAGTCTCTCTTTGAATTCAGCAACAGAAGAGGAACATGGTATGGCACGCCTTTCCCTTGCTCAAATATTTGAGTTGTAATCTACTGAGAATGATACTTTCATCAAGAAAAAGAAGAAGAATGGGAGATCCAATGCACAGAGAGCAGGCAATCGCATTTCAATCATCTAAGACTCAGTAGTAAGGACCTTGGTTGTATATGGAGCCAATTGTTGTGAGCTTGATGTGCATTATAGCATAAGCCTAGTTAAAACTAATCGTTGACTTTGACTTATTTTCAACTTTATTAGTTAAATCAAAGAGAGGCTAAAGAAGCAAGGCATGTAAATTGTTTCGTGCTCCATGTCTTGGATTCCCCTTACAACGTTTCATATCCTCGTAACTCAAATAAAATTTACTTGAAAAGTTAGTTTTGAGTTACCCTTTAAGCTTAGCCAAACATGATCTTCATGCAACTGCTCAATTGATTTTAAAACCTGATGAATATGTAATTTAGAAGTTCAAATTTTTGAGGTAACAAACTGTAAGAACATGTCACTATATATATATATATATATATATATATAAGCAACTCTATTGATCTTGAACAGATTGAGAAAGAATTGTCAAGAACACAAATACCCAAAACAGAATTGTGGCATTGTGGGATTGACAACGAAGTCCTACTAGCCATATTTCGAGGTATCCTAATGTAGCAGTGCCAATGGCTAAAATATACATGAGACGACAAAGGAACTTGCGTGGTGACTCACTTCTAATTGTCGATGCAACATGAGTACTGTCCATGAGAGAGAGAATAAAAAAATAAAAAACAAAACCTTCTAACAATTGGCTCACCATGTGATTAATCACGTAATAAACACTTGCACTGTCTATCAAGTGTTATATTCTAACAAAAAGATGACATTTCATGTTATATTTAGAACAAAACTCATTTAGAATTTCAATGAGTCGTTTAATTAAATTTTAGGATATTAAAATGACCCAACTTTTGAATATGTAACCTTGTGATTAAACTAGTGACGAGTGAATCCTTACCATGCTTAGGCCAAAACAATCAATGTATACATATCAAATTCCTTTATTACATTCACAATATCTATGTAACTCTAATTCAAGTTCTTCCTCGTCTATGCAAAGCTTCTTGCAAATTGACGTGATAAACTTCAGTCATATCGGGATGATATAGGCCGAAATTCATCTCAACGCCAGCAGGCTTGAGATTTTCATTGAAAAGAGCAAAAATATAAGTCTCCAATGCTTTTCCAGGTCTCTTAGGCGTTCCTTTTCCAGATGCCACATGAGAAATCAATTTTTTTACATGAGTTTGTGCATTGTCCACTGTCGCATCAGTGTTTCCGGCGCTCGGCCACCCAGTTTCTGATATGACAATATGACTGCGGACCCACTAACCTTCTCCAATGTAGAATACACCGAATCGAACATGGCATTGAACAGGTTCACATAGTGGAGTGCATCGTCATTTACTCCGGCAGGATTGCCGGCAAAAAGAGCATAATCCATTAGTGGGATCTCCCGTACGTGCAAAGAATTGATATGCGTTTAATAAAAGATGGAGGTTTTTTTGCTGCTAAAAACCCTGTAATACCTTGCATTATAGATGTTATTTTCATCTGAAAATTTGCTGTTTGATGGAGGAAATGATATGCTTAATATTTGCATTGAAACTGCATGCAGTACTAACTGGTATGGGAGTTTTTGCATCATCTAGGTTTTGCATTGCACCTAGTGGACCTGGAATCACTTCATTGTCTGCTGATATGCATGTGAACTTTACCGACGATTTATATGGCGTAACGTTGATTTTAGTAGAGAAATCCATAGTTCACACTGATTCCTCGTACAGGGACGTAGCCAGCTTTTTAATTTTGGGGGGGCGAAAATACAGGGGGTGGAGGGGAGGCGGGCCCCCCTCTCGGGGGTTCGGGGGCAGGGCCCCCGAAATTTTTTTTTTTTAACTAAAAGAATTGAAAACGACGATTTTGAGTACCAAAATAGTACTGAAATTCAATGTTCGATTCTACTACTACTGACTATTCTACTACTTAATTCTTAAATTCAAATATTCAATAACTAACACAATTACACAAACTAACATCAACTACTCTACTTAATTCTTAAATTCAAATATTCAAGAACAAGTAAACATGCATTATGCATAAACCAGGTTGGGAATTGAGTTTTAATTAGTTGGGCTTGAGAATTGGGAACTTAAGTTTTGGATTGGATTTGAGCTATCGATTTATTTAAGTAACTATTGGATCTTTTGTTTAGATCTAAAATTTTTGTATGATTGAATTTTAAAGTGTAAATTATTTACTCAATATTTATTAACGGAAAAAAAAATAAAAAATTTCAAAATTTTGGGGCGAATCAAAATCTTGGGGGGGCGAAACTGAAAAATACATTACAAATTAACTAGGAATAGTGTACCGCAGACAATGTTAGGGGGGGGACAATTACTCGCAGCCTCTCCATTGTGAATTAATTAAAATTAATTACTCGCAGCCTCTCCATTGTGAATTAATTAAAATTAATTTACACAGTTTCGTAGGAATAGTTGCTTGTATGCCTTTTTTAATTAGTTTTGAAAGAGATTGTACGTACGCTTTTTATAATTCTATTTTTAATCTGTGGTACTAAAATTTTAATTAATCGTAACTTCAAAAGGCGCAATAGCAATAACAATAACAAAAATAATGGTTTTGTAGCATGCGTAATATTCATTTTCTTAATCTTAGCGTGGATTAAGGATTTGATTTGCACACGTAATCTTTCCTTTAATAAGGAATTAACTTAGAATTATGAACAATCAATTCAATTCAATAGAAATTGTTTAAATCTCTCTTTTGAATTAATTAAAATCTTGATTTAAATTCTGTCATGGCAAAAATTAAATGCATTGCCTTCTATCATGTTCTCGTAATTTAGATTTTGAAGATAAATTCTTCTTTTAAGTAATATTATTCTATTTGTCCTACATAAATAAAATAAAATAAAATCACTTCTGCCATAATTGTTCATAAGCCGTGAGCTGAGCCAAATGATTTTTTGGTTCGGTTCGGTTCGGCTCGGCTCGACTAAGCCGTTTTTTTATTCAGTATTTTAAATTACAAATATGCATTTTAAACGATTTAAAATTTGATAGAAATGTTGAAGTGCGATTATGATAAATATATGATCGATAAATTTTAAATATAAAAAATAATTTTACATTAATTGTGAAACGTAAAATCGTGATTGTTTATGTTTCTTTTCAATCTCAACTTCATTCCAATGTCCATTTTTTTGAACTTTATTTTTAATACAACGTTTGATTCGATATTTAACGATATGAATATCAATTTGGATCGATTTAATTTTTAAAAAAAACGCACAATGTGATAATAATAAATATATTATCGATTAAGTTTAAATATAAAAATTATTTTAAATTATTAAACGTAAAATCATAATTGTTAATTTTTCTTTTTCACCCACCCTCAACCCCATACTCACACTAATTTATCTCAATTTCCACTTTCTTCAGTTTTTATCTTAAATTAAGCTGATTTATTTTTTGTTTTTTTTGTTTTTTTTTACGTTTGATTCAGTATTTTAAGTTACAAACATGCGTTTTAAGCGATTTAAAATTTGTTGAAAATGTTGAAGTGCGGCCATAATAAATATATAGTCGATAAATTTTAAATATTAAAAATAATTTTACATTAATTATAAAATGTAAAGTCGTGATTGTTTATGTTTCTTTTCAATCTCAAGCTCATTCCAATGTCATTTTTCGAACTTTATTTTTCCTACAACGTTTGATTCGATATTTCACGATATGAATATCCATTTGGATCGATTTAATTTTTTTTAAAAAAAAGACTTAAAATGTGATAATAATAAATATATTGTCGATTAAGTTTAAATATAAAAATTATCTTAAATTATTAAACGTAAAATCATAATCGTTAATTTTTCTTTTCTATCCACCCTCAACCCCCATACTCACACTAATTTCTCTCAATTTCATTTTTCTTCAATTTTTATCTTAAATTATTAAACGTAAAATCATAATCGTTAATTTGTCTTTTCTACCCATCCTCAACTCTCATCATCACACTAATTTCTCTCAATTTCATTTTTCTTTAGTTTTTACGGTTAAAAAGGATAAATTTATGGCGTCAAAATGAATGTTGAAGGAACTCAATGATTTTCAGAAGAATCCTCATACATCATGCAGTGATGGTTGACAAAGATCTTCTATGAAATAAATTATTTTGGTTTTTTTTTAATTAATTTAATGTACGGTATCATTAGAACATGTTGAAAAGATATTCGATGAAATTTATGAAGTTAGGTGATCGTTTGTCATTCTTTTTGCCTTCGTTGTGTTGTGGTTTTATACTGATAGAGACCATTAATTTGTCCTAAATTCTGCAATGTATTATCATTAATTAATTAGTTTTGACTACATACGTCTTGCATAAGGTTGCTAGAGATTTATTAGTTATTCCAATATCTACTCTGGCATCTGAATCGGCGTTTAGTACAAGTGGTAGATTTGTAAGTCCACATAGAAATAGGTTTCACCCGAAAACTTTAGAAGCTTTAATGTGTGCTCAGGATTGGTTTTGGATTGATATTCATGGTATGATTTATTGTTTTATATTTGTTATTCATGCACTTTCTTTTATTGCTAATCTTTTTCTTTTTTGTGTGTAGAAAATTCCGCTCCTTCATCATACTCTGGGGCTTATGCAAGATTTACTGAAGAGGACATTGATGAAGAGGTATTTTTTTAAATCTTCAGATAAGATCATTCTTGATTGGGTACTATGGTTATATTATTACTCTAATTACATTTCTTATTTACTATATAGGAATCAACTTTGACCATTGACTCTTGACCATGCTAGTAAGAGTTGTAGGGAAGAATGAAAATTAATCTATACTAGTAAAAGTCTTGACCTATGTTGAAAATGTTGTTTGTTAAATTCGAATTTTACATTTGGAAGTTGAGATATTGTTTACATTTTCTTTTGGGATATTGTTTGTTAAATTGGCTTAGTATTGTTTTTTTGTTTTTATGGACTTTTCTTCATAATTTTTTTTTCACTTTAACGTTTGGAATTTGAACTTATAAAAAATAATTTATTTTCGTGATTATTAACCGAACCGAGATACGTGGTTGTATTATGACCAAACTGACCCCAAACCGAACCGTTGTCATCCCTGTTTGCGTTATCATATAGCAAACTATACTATGACACGTACATTGCACGTGCATCTTACTAATTTTCACTTATAAGTGATAGATATTTAGAAATATGCGATTTGTTCTCCTCTTTTCTCATCAATCGTGATTTGCACCTAATTGTTTTTTTTTTTTTTTTTTTCACCTTTGAGGCTGGACTGTTTTTGGACTTCAATTTGACGGTAACATGACGCAATTGCCGCAATTTGTCAATTTGCATGTCTTGTGATGTATACAAATCATATATAGAAATATATGGACTTTGTTTTGGTCAATCATAAAAAAATAAAAAAAAAGGCTTGAAAAACATTTAACATTAGTTGATTTGCCAAATTCTATGGTGGATTTATTTCAAATTGATTGAATTTAAGCACATTATCATCAATCTATATATCCATTTATTCTAGAATTTTACCAAATCATAGTCCATTTGTTCATGAAACTTTTCTTGCACTTCCCTTGATTTCACCTAATCATACTCGTAATTCTCCTACAAAGATTTGGCGTCTCCCAAGTCTTAGCATCAATTCTTTCGACATTTTCATATAAAGATTTCTTTTGTGGTGGCATGACTTAAAAATCTTTTTTTTTTTTTTTTTCAACTGCGAATGACCGGGCTAACTTATCCGCACTTAGACTAATCCCACAAGGCCCTGAAGATTACAACCGAGTACTAACATCAGTGGCTCTGAAAAGACTCGAACTGGTGACTATTAATGAACAAACACAAGACCTGACCAATTAAACAACCCCTCAAAGTTATGACTTCAAAATCTTTGCTCGTGTAACATGGCTTCTCAATAAATATTCCCTACCATTTATCTAAGCATCAATCATTTTTGTCTCGCTCAACCACCCGCTGCTTTCTCTTTTTTTCTTTTTTTTCCCTTGCCACTATCACTAAAATGTTGGGCTTTATTCTTCAAAGCCCTATATTCATATCTTTTTCATCTAATTTTGGCACCGTCCAGCCCACCAAAGGGGCATACTACCCAACACAAACCATAACAAGCTTGCAATTTGAAATCAATCCTTGAAGCATTCATCTAGCTATGATTTGTAAATATTTTTCTTGTTATGAAAAAATAATAAGCTAGGCCCAGTACTCACATTTTCTTGACAGACCTCTGGGTACCTCGCAAACCGTTAGAAATGAACCACATACAGACACTTTGCGCAACGCTTGTCAAACTTGGCTGGGAAAAAAAAATCTCACTAGTAATATGGTCACATGTTAATGTAATTTAAATAGATGTCCATGCCAAAAACTGAAGTTTCGGAGCACAATTTTCATCTTCAAAATAGAAACAAAATACAGTGCATGCCTAAATGAAAATGTATCGACTAAACCACTTACCGTAAGATTTTTGGGCGCAAAACAAGAATACTAAGAAACATACTTCACTTCTTCTTCTCATGACCACCTCCAGCAGCTCTGCACCAAATAACATAAGCAAGTGGCTATTAAAAACTAATCTCCGACTAGTTGCAGTTGTGACCAGATTACGATTATGTAGCAATTTCAATTTGATTGTAAATATAGTACTAGCAAGATTATCTTTTAATGATGGGACAAGGGATGAAATGTCATCCACGGAAATTACCTCATCTTACGGAGGACACTTGACATCTCCTCTCTCTTCTTCTTTGCCCTCTTGTGAGTGCCCAACTTTCTCTTAGCTACCTTCAAAGCTCGCTTGTCCTTTCCAACTTTAAGAAGCTCAGTAATTCTCTTCTCATATGGTGCAAATCCAGCAACTTCCCTTATAAGACTCCTAGCAAAGTGCACTCTCTTGCTTGTTTTCTGAGGGAATCAACATAGTGAAAAATCAAAAAAAGACAATTACCAAACTTTGCATACAGATGGACGAGAGTTGCCATTTCACTTATCAGAAAATACACTATTGAATTGCAAACAAAGATCAAAAAATTCAAATTAACCCCTGTAGTATTAAGAAGAGAAAAATAGTCTACCATTTTTCATGTTCCTTTTTTTTATAGCAGGTTTTTTCTGACTTCTACTAAAAAGACCATTTCCTCGATTAGCAAATTATATTACACATTTGTCCAAGACTGGCTATTAATAAAATCTAGCAATGAACCCATTAGAGGGGAAATAAATATGAATAAAAGCCAAGTTCAACTGACTATATTTCTAGCTTTAAAGCATGTTTTGGAGTTGTTATAAACAATTTAAATTGTAAATAGATAGAAATGAGTAAGGATAAGTGGATAGTATGTGTGGGTCCACGAAATATGTGGCTAAAAAGGGTGTTTACAAACCATTTATAAACAATAGACAAACAAGGGCTAAAAATTCAATTTGTGTACTCTTTCAATTCAGCATGCTAGTTCATGCATTCTAACTAGCCCTTGTGTGAAGTTGATTTTTTTTTGAGAAGTAATCTTGTGAAAAACAATTTCTTTGAAAAATATGTGATTAAAAAGTAACAAGGGCTTAATTAGCAAACGAAGGCTATCCAAGTAATCCAAGAGGCAAGAGCTTGATGTGTTAAAAAATAGTACAAAAACTAAACCACAAAATAAAATCAAATTCAAGAGACAAAAAGTCAGACCTATCAAATTAAACATGCAAAAAAGCAAAGAAAACACTTAACAGGCAAAAAATCATAGAACTATCAAATTAAATTGGCCAAAAAATACATAGAAAACACTCACGCCTTTCCTAGCGGATGGACGTGGAGCTAATTCCTTGCTAGTCACAATGTGGCCCTTGTTCAAACCCACAAATAAGCCAGTGTTTGGCTGCTTTGGAGCCATTGCCTTCTCTATAACAATCACAAAACCACATATGCATGAGTCTTTACTACACTTCTGATCTATGATGCACGGAAAGAAACTTCAAAAAGGCTAGCAATTTGGAGACGTTGCAGAAATCAAAACTCTTCAGAAACTCAGAAATGCTTCAGAAGCTTATAGGAAACTTCACAAAAGCTTAAGAAAAAGTGAATAAACAAATAAACCAGAATTATGGGTTTAACCTTTCCCTCAAAACAATTAACAGGTAATTGCGATTTTTTTCCAATCGCATATGAATAATCTCCTCTAAGATGGCATAAAGCATCAACTTAATTTTTTAAATTTGAGTGATACTATTCTTTCTAATATTTAATTCACGTCAAGGTGCATTTCTAAAATTAAATGTTGACATTATATAGGAAGTGATATCGACTATAATGTTTATTTTTTTTATAAAAAACTTTCACAACCTACTCATTGTCTGAAATTTTTAGCTTTATATGAAAATTGCACCGAAGAATTCATACAATGTCCTATAAGTAAATCAACATAACTAGCAAGGTATATTTATACTGGAATAAGCAGAAACATGTTCCCTCAAGTAGCGAAGATTCCGAATAAAAAACACAAAATTTATTATTTTCAATAATACAGAGATTAAATTCAGTATATAAGAACATGCATATACATCTATTGATCTAAATATCAAGCGTGTAAATGGCGGTCTAACCTTTTCTTCGATCTAACTGTTGCTGTAAAAATCTGAGTTGGGTACGGGGGAGAAGAAGGATTAGGGTTTCATCGTGTGAAGCCTTTTATACCCAAGCCGGAATTTTGAGGTAAGGGTAAAATTGTCATGACATTCTATGCAGATTTTTTTGGAAAGATTCCCCAACCTTTAGATAATAGAACATTTAGGTCCGTAATTTTTTATATTGTCCACGTTTGATAGGAATTAAAATCTACTTTTTTAATTTTTAATCTAAGTCTAAGTTAAAGTTAAAAATTAATTTCAATATTTTATGTATCATACAATTTTCAATCATACATTTTATCAACTTTTATCAAAATTTACTAAAAACAATATTTTAATCCCCACCAAATATGAACATTATGACATTTTGATTATTATTTGGCACGGCTCTAGGTCTATGAGTAAACTATAGGATGGCAACGGGATCAAACTCTTCATGAGATTCAGAGTTGCATTACTTATAACTTCCTTGTTCGTTGACAAAGCGGATTCGATGAAGTAAAAAAATCGATGAAATTATGAATGTCAATATTCTTGCATTTATTGCGAGCTCTCCCATCGACCTCTCCGTCTAGGATTTTTAAAAAATGAGATGAGATTAAAATAATATAATTTTTGTCAATTTATTTAGCCTTCATTTGCATAACAATTTATAAGTAAAAGTTATGATGGGTTCAAACTTCGAAGGGAATCGTGTCTTCATCCCTTTATTTTTTTTTGTCGACGTAAGAACCCGCGGCCAGTATCCGTGAGTGTGCACTGAGTAAACATCACTCCATGTGAAGTAGCCCGCAAACCACACATGAAAGATAAATCGCACTAGGCAATCCAGTGTGATCGGCTCGATCGAGGAAGTGTTGTTAGGGGATTCGAAATCGTGAATTTTGATCTTCGCGTTCACCTGCTCTACCAACTCTGTTATTTCGAAGGGGTTTTTTCATCCCAATTTTGATCTGTGATCACAATATTTTGTAAGAGTAATAATATTTAGGGTGTTTGAAACACATTAGTTTGAAAGAATGCACTTTGGAATAATAGATTAATAGAGAATGTGTAGTTGAAAAAGAAGAAAAAACTATTGATGTGATGAAAAATATCATTTTATTAAAAATTATGTGGTTAAAATGAGTAGAAAAATAAAAATAAAAATTTTAATGAAGCAACATACATAGCAAAATCCATAATCTTATATGGCATAATTTTAGAAAAATGAAAATTGTCACACTAATCTCTCCTTTTATACCCTTCTTCCACTTTGCCGTCTAGTTTACGCCAATGACATCCAACCAAAATTACACGTGTCAAAAACCTATTGCACCTCATCAAGTCATTTATTTTCTTTGCCGTGAACAAATGAGCTACTTCCCCTACAAATACCTTTCACCAAGCCTATTCCCAGCATTGCAGTCTCAATTTTAAAAAAAGTTTTCAAAAGTCATCCAAATCAATTATCAAGGTAAGTTTATTTTGTTCATCTAATTTGTTTAATTAATTTTGGGATCAAAATCTTAATTTGTAAACATATTGTGTTGTTCCTTGGTGGTGGAATTTTTTCTCTTTTTGATTATTTTCTTGAAAGCCCTTCATCCCACGTTGAAAGTAAATTGTGTGTAAGAATCTTGAAATTTATTTTATGATAATAGCATTTTTTTTTTTTTGGTTACTAATATAAGATCTTGAATTGTATTTTTGATACCCTTGTGAAAGTAAGAATCTAGGTATTAATGTTTTGATTATTGCTTTTTTGGTTAGTATAAGATCTTGAATAGTATTCTTGAAAGTTTCGCTTTTGTTAGTATAAGACCTTATTCTTGAAAGCCCTTTATTTCATGGTGAAAGGTAAATATTTGTTTCTTTCAAATACTTTTTACCCCAATTAATGGGTGCGGTAAATTTTAGTATGTAATCTGAGATCTTGAATTATATTCTTGAAATTGGTGAAAAAAGTAAATTATTCCCTTCTGTAATCTGAGATCTAGAATTATAACTTAACCCAATGGTGAAATGAATTATTTGTTTTAGAATTTTGTTATAACTTTATGATAATGTCTTTGTTTTGCTTAAAAAAATTTCTTACTCCAATTAATGGTTGCTAGAAACTTTAGTTGTAATCTAAGATCTTGAATGATACAGATGCAGATCTTTGTGAAGACCCTTACTGGCAAGACCATAACTCTCGAGGTCGAGAGTTCAGACACAATTGATAATGTTAAAGCTAAGATTCAGGATAAGGAAGGAATCCCTCCGGACCAACAACGTTTAATCTTTGCCGGTAAACAACTAGAGGACGGCCGGACACTAGCGGACTACAACATCCAAAAGGAGTCCACCCTCCACCTGGTTCTCCGCCTCCGTGGTGGTATGCAAATTTTTGTCAAGACCTTGACAGGAAAAACAATAACCTTGGAAGTTGAGAGTTCTGACACAATTGACAATGTTAAAGCTAAGATTCAAGATAAGGAAGGGATCCCTCCGGATCAACAACGTTTGATCTTTGCTGGTAAACAGCTGGAGGATGGCCGGACTCTGGCGGACTACAACATCCAAAAGGAGTCTACCCTCCACCTGGTCCTCCGCCTTCGTGGTGGCATGCAAATCTTTGTCAAGACCTTGACAGGAAAAACTATAACCTTGGAAGTTGAGAGTTCGGACACAATTGATAATGTTAAGGCGAAAATTCAAGATAAGGAAGGAATCCCTCCGGACCAACAAAGGCTTATATTTGCAGGCAAACAACTTGAAGATGGAAGGACCCTTGCGGATTATAATATCCAGAAGGAGTCGACCCTTCACCTTGTGTTGAGGCTGAGAGGTGGCATGCAAATTTTCGTCAAGACATTGACAGGGAAAACTATTACTTTGGAAGTTGAAAGTTCAGACACAATCGATAATGTTAAGGCGAAAATTCAAGATAAAGAAGGAATTCCACCAGACCAGCAGAGGTTGATCTTTGCCGGGAAACAGCTCGAGGACGGGAGGACTCTTGCCGATTACAATATCCAAAAGGAATCAACTCTTCACCTTGTGTTGAGGCTCAGGGGTGGTTTTTGAGCTAGCATGTGAAAGATCGGGTGTCTTAAGACAGCAATATTATGTAGGTTTGTGCTGGTTTATTACAAGACCGTTGCTCTTCTTGTTTTTCTTTCCTCCATGACTGGTTTGTGAACATGTGAATGACTTGTGGTTGCTTTCAGAATTTAATAAAATCAAGTGTTTTTGTCTAGAATTCTGTCATGATGTGCACAACATTTTGTGGATTGCGTATATATTGCATGTGCTTCTAGGAATAGCCTTGTTGCATTGAAACTCCATCTACCGTCTACTGATATCGTTCATCAGTAGAGGATTAATTGCAAGTGAAATTTCTTTTGCCTAGTGTTCAATATAACTTGAAATTCTAAATAATAATATGTAATGCCAAAAATATGATATTATATGAAATATAAAGAATTCAAATTTAATGAATGCAATAACTCGCTACAAATTGTAACGCAGTACAGCATATACAATCCAATCAAAATTTGTGATGAAATACCTATGCCAATTTATTGCTGCCAATCTTGAGATATTATCACAGGACGAACAAAGAACCCAGAACTCTGAATCAGTCCCATGGACTTAACCAACATTCCTCAGGCAAAGTTGGGTATCTTTCAGTATCCTTGCAATAATCATATATTACAAGGTTTCTTTGTACCCAAGAATAATCCTTTTTATTGTCATCTGAAAGGTGCCAGGCATTGTACTGATCCCACCAGTTATCAGTGGTGGTGGATACACAGGCAGGGAAAGGGTCTTCCCATTGACAACCATCTGCAGTGAAGTCCTTATAAGATGACACAAAGGGTGCCTTTTCCCAGTCTGTCTTCTCAAGGCCGCCTCTCGTAGCCCAGTCGTCTGCGTTCCAGATGCTTGAGAATAAGTACATTGGCTTCTCGTTTGGGAAGAAGTTGTTCGTGTAGTTTGCATTTTTGTATACTCTCACTGGAACTCTATCCACGAAAAACCTGTCTTGTAAAGTATTTAGAGGTAAGTTTTTGTCGATGGATACGTCCACTTGTCGCTATATATTTTTTAGGAATTGTAAAAAATTTCTAGCTCCCTCAAATCCTTCACGTAGGAAACTAGGATGACCTAATACAAAAATATGAATGCCCAATAGGTCTATGCACATTCAATGAGGTAATTGAACAAATAATTAAGCTTCACAGAGTCCAAAATTTCACTTCGATCTCAGGATTGATTATTGATGCAGCATTACCTTTCACTTTTGCAACTAGTCAAGTACAAAGAAAAGGCAAACACATGAATAAAACAGATACTTACACTATCTGATGATTGTTCCATAGAATGGAATAGGAGTGGAAATCTTCAGTGGGGTCAAACCACAAAGTGTGCCTCATTTCACGCCCACCAGTTCCATTCTTGTACACATTTGTTTGTAATAGATAAGGTTGCCCACTTCTATTCCCCAAGAACTCAAAATCCAGTTCATCTCTCTCTGGCCCTGCTGCATTTTCAGTACACATCTGCATCAAACACAATTTTCCATTAGAATCATAAACTGTTCATTCATTCTCGTTGAGTATTGCATGCTCGACTTACATAATAAGCTGTTACGACTCCAGCCGAGTCGCCCCCCACCAGTTTCAGCTTCATGCTAAACCACCCAAATCTGTATCTTGGCTTGGTTATAAAACCACAACCTATGAACATTAAATACAAGAACCCTTCTAAGAAAAAAATCATATTATGACAAAGATCAAATGATTATGTCATAAAGATATAAATACCTGCTTTTTTGTCCAAGGAGAGGTACCAGGTTGATCCATCATCAGAAGTCTTGAAATTGTTGTCTGGACAGCTTTTACTAAAATTATCTTCGAATGAATTTGAATCTGCTGCTTTAGATAATTTACCAAATACAGTAAAAAGAATTACAATGAAGAAAAGATTGAAACATGAACAAGCCCTTCTCTCCATTTCTGATAGAAGTTTGAAGGAGCTTGAGAATTAAGCTTCTCAGCAGGATCTTGAAAAGTTATGAACAATAGATAGTACTTTTTATGCACCATTTGACCAACATATTTTAACGTTACCATACAACTATCGGTTCAACTAGAAAAACTGTGAACCCATCAAGAAACCGGTCCGATTATATACTATAATATTAATATTGATTATTACAGAAATACACCGACAAGATTTAGAAAAAGATGGCCGGATCGAGTTTGAGGAGAAGCCAGGCTGCCTGCATATGGTGAAGGTGGGGTCCAAATTGTTGCTTGTGAGAACGTGATTGCATTTGATTGGTCTTATAATGATGAAAGGTTGCCAACTGGAAAGGGTGCTTGTAAGAATAATTTGACGTATAGCATTCATCGTGTTAAAGAGTGGCCAGCCAAGTCAACTGATTTTTAGTTAATTATGAGGGATTAAATTTTGTAATTGTAATTTGACTTTCTTAAGGTTGAACTTAACTTTGGTTTGATTAAAATATGGTTTTTTTGCCAAAAGCAGTGAAATTCTGAAGGGGAAAAGAGATGTTCACAATTGAGTGGCTAACAAGATAACAGTTAATGTATGTTTTTAGTGCTATGTTATTTGAGATTTTGAGTGTCCGTTGTGCAACAACGAGAAGTTAAAATAGCTTGATTTTATTAGATCTAAAACTTTCGATAGTATATAGAATAAATTAAGGTATTTTCTAGGATCCAAATATCTGCTATACAAGCTAGTTGGAAATGAGAATTCCGTGCTTTTATCAACATTTTTTATCTATACATTTTGTGTGATTCATTATTAAAAAATGTACAGTTGAAAATAATTTTCAAAGAATCTATCCCCGAACACGCTCCTAAACTGTAATGAAAGGTTAACGTTAATAATTACACAGTAATCCTATTGATCAGAAGGTTTTAAAGTTGAACATGTTGTAGGACTAAAATAATTCTTAAAACCTTGACACACTGTCACCAGTTTAATAATGGGATTATAGCCACTTGCCATATGACTATATATTTTGACTTTGGCTTTTAATAGATTTATCAAAATAGATAAAATATTAACTACAAATATGACAGTTTGGCCGAGTGGTCTAAGGCGCCAGATTTAGGCTCTGGTCCGAAAGGGCGTGGGTTCAAATCCCACAGCTGTCAATTTTTTCCTCTTTCATTTGTTCTGTATTTTTATACGATAATCTTATTTTTCCAAATAAACACTTCAATGAAAACTTGTATACATGTTAGCCCTTGGTTTAAATTAAAATCTACTAATCCAACAATTAATTGTAATTACATGAGACACACTGGTCACAATTTTCAAACCATATATTTCTACGACTTTTATTAAATTTTATTAAGGGGGTGTATTTAATTGTGACTTTTAAATACTTTGATAGATTTTTTTTAAGTGATGACTTCCGTACATTTCGTGGATTTTTTTAGATATTTGTATGAAATTAGTGGAAGTTTTTTGTAGACTTGTAAACTTTCATTTTAAAACGTTTAGAGACTTTTGTAGAATTAAAAAGAATTTTGAAAAATCTCATTTAAGATAGAATGTAAGTGAATCTAATGCAATATTATGAAATTATCACATACGAGCTGATGGTTCTCACAATTCCGCTTCTCCTTCCTTCACTCCTATATAATAAAAAAAAAAAAAAAATTCTTAAAAAAATTATGACCTTAACGAAAGAAATAATAATTATACATATAAAAAAATAAATGTAATATTCAGTATTATTAATATAACGTACCTTTAAAGAATAGATGAAAATATATTAGTCTATATTAAACTTTATAATTTAATTAAAAATAGATATTTTCAGAAAAAAATGAATGTAAAAAGAAAAAAAAAAGTTATAAGAATACAATTTAATTTTTTTCATAGAAAATAGAAATAGAAATAAACAATAAGAGGGAAAAAAAATAGAAACCACAATCAATAGAAAAAAAATAAATTTTAATCATAACTCTAATGTTCGACAAAAGGAAAAGGAAATGAAAATATTAAAAAAAAATAAAAATACATATCAATTTCTTTTTTTTTTTTTTTTTTTTTTGTGAAAGTCTCTCAAAATCTCATGATTAACTAGAAACAAACTTTGAGATTTTATTTTAGTATTTTCTGTTTAAAAGTTTGTACCATTGAGACTTTTATAAAAATCTCTAAAAGTCATAAAAAATCCAATATCTCGAGACTTATAAAGACTTCTAAAAACTTTTAATTAAATACACTTTGACTTTTAGAGATTTTTTAAAAGTTTATAAAAGTTTCGATTGAATACACCAATACTTTTATAGAGTTTCCAAAAATTTACATTGAATACCCATAAACTTTTTAAATCACAAAAAGTCATGAAAAATTTCATTTAAATACACCTCCTAAAACTTTGATTTTAATCTATACCAAATAATTGGCACATTTAGCTCGCTGTTTTATTTAGACTCCCTATTTGATGATCATTATTTTAGAAAAAATAGTAAATTGTGGAGAAGGCATAATTAAAAAGTGACCAAAAAAAAAAAAAAAAATTTAACGAGTTTTGAAAGAATAGTGCCTAAACATCGGCTTAATTATTAGAATTATTCATACTTGTGAGAGGACAGGGAAAAAAAAAAGTAATTAACAAAAATAGCAAAATTTCACCCGTTCCCAGCACCGTACCGGATCCGCCGCCCCTCCGCCACCGTATTACCCTACTTCCACTGCAGTCCCCTTCCGCCTCCGCCTCGTTTTCCCCCTCTTCATAATTTATCAGAATCAGATTTTTTCTCTACATTAATTTTCAGGTCGGGCAGATATTTGAAGTTTCGAAAATGCAAGATTCATGGTCGCTGTACTTTTTCTTGCTGATTTTCATTATAATACCCACTTTTCCAGTATTCACTGAGGGAAATGCGTAAGTATTATATTCAACATTTCTTTTAAAGATTTGAAGTTATTGTTAAATTAAGGTAAAATTCCGCTTAGGTCTGGCATCGTTTTGGTTGAATTAAGCACCAAATTGGTTTTTTTTTTTTTGGTTGAATTCTGCCAGTGTTTGATGAAATTTAGCTTTTGAGATTGATTTTATCGCTAAGGAAATACAATTTTAAAATCCGCTTCGACAATTTGGTGTTCCTTTTCTTTTTCGTTCTATTGTAGCAGAACCAAATAGCATATTTGGCTAAGATTCAAAATAAGTACAAAAATGTAATTTTTTGTTTCTAAATTTATTTGGATGAGTAACTCTTTTTCTTATTGTTGAACCACTACTTGATTGGGGTAAATGCATATCATTTTTCAATATCTTTTCTACACTTACCTTTACCCAAAAATGTTGTTTATTGAAAGTAGCTATCTCCTTAGTGTCACGTTAACTAACTTATTTTCAATTTAGATTATTAAAAAGTGAAATTTACTTGTTTGTTTATGATTGAACTTCTTAATCTTGGGCAAACATGTATGAGTCTTATTCCTTACCAGTTGATTTAACAACAATTGAAATGTTGAGTGTTGTCTTGTTTTGTTTTGCATATTTGGAAGTCTTTCACTATAATTCACATAATTGACAGTAAAGTTTTGCATGTTGGTGAGGAATTATGGAAGGAAACTTTACCATTACAAATGGGTTCACGCCTTTACGAACTGAAAGGGCTAAAGCCGCATGCTTGGTATGAAGTGAAGATATCATATCCGGCTTCTGTATGTATGTTGAATTTGTATCTTTTTATTTTCATTTTAAAATATTAAGAATGGTTAAAAACTTGCACCAATATGATTAAACGAATGACAGATACCCTCTAGTTTCTCTTTACAATTAAAGAGAGGTAGTTCAGACTTAGGGCTGAATATGGGAAGAAAATTGCTGAATACAGAAAAGTTGATTTTCAAGACTGATGGAATAGATTCATTCAGTGACCAGGTTCGATAGTGCGCCAATGTTTTATGGATATTATCCTATTCTCTCCTGAGGTTTTGAATTTTGGAGTCCCTTTCTTTTTCAGCAGGGATTGCATGTACTGGTAAATGTTGAGCCTGAAGGGGTTGTTGCAA
This sequence comes from Fraxinus excelsior, assembly GCA_019097785.1. Lineage (NCBI taxonomy): Eukaryota > Viridiplantae > Streptophyta > Magnoliopsida > Lamiales > Oleaceae > Fraxinus > Fraxinus excelsior. The sequence continues at coordinate 55,816,978 of CM032623.1, read as the reverse complement.
TACCGGGGAAACAAGAGAGGAAATATGTCATATTTAATATAGGTAGCCTAAAGTTCTGATTTGGTTCGTAGCATATTGCATAGCCTCATTTCATGTTTTTTTGTAATAGCAATGATTTTACCCAATTTAATGTTAAGAATAGCTAGTATATATTGAAGAAGATTCCCTTTGTTTGATGAGAAATAAAATGAAACATTGAGAATTCAAACACTGAGCCGCTATTTTTAAACTAACAAAAGAAAACTAAGGTCGTGGTATACCAAAATTTTTAAGGAGATAATTAGCTATATATTGGAGAGAATTGTGCTTTGGCCGTTAGAGATTGCTATTCCCATTTGAAGTTATTCTTATCTTCGATAGTTTATAATTTTTGGTTGGGTACTCTAAGCTTCATGACATTATTGTCTACCTTAATCATTGAACTAGTAGTCACTTGATTAATATTACGTTTCTGTGGATGAATCTAGGCGAGTGTCTTCCATTGGATAGTGTGCCTATAGTTCAGCTAAGCTACTTGAAGCAGGGTTCAACGTTTTAGTGCTGACTTCATTAACCATAAATGTAATCATTTTAGTGCTGAATTCATTAACCATAAATGTATCCAACGGCTATAATGATTCTAAAGGAAATAATTAATATTAAAGGGAAATGATAGATTGTCCAAGGGCTCCTTTTCTTTATTGGTAGATTGACAATTGATTATATCAAGCTGATCTGTTCTAAGTTGCTGGGAATTGATGGACGTGCATTTTAGATTTAATTATATTGAATCTCCTATTATTTCCACGTATTTTTTTTCGATTGTCATCTGCCTTGCATGTATTCTATTGTATATATCGCATGCACTTCCATGCATTTGGCGCTGCCCATTACTTGTCTCATTATAGAGCATGTGATCTATGACAAATTCTAACATTTTTACATATCTACTGCAGTTTGTGATGAGTTGTTTCTTGGCATTCCTCATGAAGCCTGGTACGTTGTATTTTTGGTATTGCTCTGCTTGGGCTTAGCTGTTGTCGTCCCGAGTTTTCTTCCGCAGTTTCTTCTACCAAAGAACGGAAGTCCACCTCTAACTGATAAGGCGGCTACAAAGAATTCATAACTTGTAGAATATTTTTACTTAGTTTAGGTGTTCTGTTTTATATATTTGTCTGAGCAGTGGATTTTATTGCAAATACTAGACAGTTTTGTGAACAGTGTAAGATTGTTAACATCCCATATGGTATTGAAGTATTATTATTCAACATATTGAAACATATTGTCATCGAAATTTGAAGTCCGTTACTTTATAAACAATTGTGACGTCCTTTTTTTAAGTCATTTGACAATTTAACTGTGTGTATAAGCTAAACGAAACTTGTACATTCAAAAATATGTTACTAACAAGTAAACTTTACGTGGAGGTTTTCTTGAAAATGGAGCTAAAATTGGAGTTGACAAAAGAGTACTAAAAATTCATACAATGCCACAATTTTTTGTTAAATACGAGATTTCTAATATTTTTGGATGTATGCTAACATAGAGGAGAAGGACCGAACAAATTCGTCCTAAAAAAATTTAAAGGTCTTTTTACTCCGTATGAGTAAGCAAAAACCCCGACTTTAGTTTAAACTGGAGAAAACTGGTATGAATCACACCGTAGAGAAACCTCCTCCTCCTTCCAAGATAATGCTACTTTGAAGCAGGAAAAAGAATGACACTTAATCCAAATGCTCTCTGTTCGCAAACCCTACAATTTCTCCATCAAAATCTTCTTCTCAACTTCAGTACCAAAATCAAAATCAAAATCAAAATTAAAATCAACTCCCAATTGGAGATTTCAAATCAAAGAAACCCAACTAATCTCCCAAGTTTCCAAAATCTTGTTACAAAGGCACACCAAATTTTGGAACCCACTTCTCAAGTCCCTCAAATTTTCATCCAGTTTTAGTCCACCTCTCTTCCTCCAAATCCTCAAGAAAATCCAAACCCACCCTGATGTATCCCTTAATTTCTTCAAATGGGCCAAGAAAAATCTCAATTTTGAACCGGACCTCCGATCACTGTGCAAGATGACCCGGATACTTTTCGGGTTCGGTCTGTCCAAACCCGCAAGACCCGTATTGGATACATTGGTTCAAGTCTATCCTCCAAGCCTATTTGTGTCTTCATTGATTAAAGGTTCTGACTTTCACATTATGTCCTCTACTCTAAGTGCTGTTCTTGAATGTTATTGCCGTAAGTGTATGTATTTGCAAGCTTTGGAGGTTTATAGTAAGGGAAAAGATTATGGAGTTAGAGTTACTGTAGATAGTTGTAATGCATTGCTCAAGTTGTTAAGTGATGAAAATGAGATAAGATTGGCTTGGTGCTTTTATGGTTCAATGATTAGAAATGGGGTTTTGGAGAATCAGTTTACCTGGTCTTTGATTTCGAAAATTTTATATACAGATGGAAAATTTGAGAGAATCGCCAGGATTTTAGACATGAGAATATATAATCCTGTGATGTATAATTTGTTAATTGAGTGTTATGGTAAAAAAGGAGAGTTCAGAGCTGCTTTTGGTTATCTTGATGAGATGTGCAATAAAAAAATTGAGCCTAGTTTTAGTGCTTATAGTTCGATTCTTGACGGGGCTTGTAAGTATCAAGATGCAGGAGTGAGTGATAAAGTACTAAATTCTATGGTAGAGAAGGGTTATCTCCCGGAATATCTTGTTTCTGAGTATGATTTTATTATTCAGAAACTTTCTGAGTTGGGAAATACACATGCTGCTGATTTCTTTTTCAAGAAATCTTTTGATGAGAAGATCCAACTACAACATAATACCTATGGATATATGCTTAAATCATTATCCAAGGAAGGCAGAGTGGAGGATGCAATTGCACTGTATCATATTATGCTGGGAAGGAAAATTTTGGTCAATGAGAGTTGTTATATTGCATTTACAAGTGTTCTTTGCAAAGAAAGCCCATCAGATGAAGTTAGCAAATTGTTAATTGATGTGATAAGAAGAGGTTTCTCTCCTGCAGCAGAACTTTCTGAATATATTAATAGACAGTGTGCTAAAGGTCGATGGGGAGAAGTAGAAGAGCTCTTGAACGAAATGCTTGATAGAGGGTGTTTTCTAGATTCTTTTTCGTGTGGTTCATTGGTGAAACATTACTGCTTAAGCAAACAAATCGATTCAGCCATAGCGTTGCATAATAAGTTGAAGGGAATTGAAGGTACTTTGGATGCAAGAGCATATAATGTACTTCTCACCAGGCTCTTCGAAGAGAGAAGGGTTGAAGAAGCACTCGGGGTGTTTGAATACATGAGAACACATAAAATGTTGAGCAGTGAAAGTTTTTCACTTATGATAAGAGGTCTTTGTCAGGGAAGGGAATTGAGGAAAGCCATGAAATTACATGATGAAATGTTAGAGTTAGGACTTAAGCCTGATGGAAGAATGTATAAACGACTAATTTCTGGTTTTGGATAACTCCAATCCTTTGATCGGATCATATTCATTTCTGATCTCTCATTGTTGCTGTCTGGAGATCAACTCATAATACTGCTTGACGTGCCCTTTTGATTGTCCACTCATTCTTCTGTGTATGATCGAAAGAGAAATTAATCTAGGACATGTCAACACAAGTAATTAGTTTCTGTTCTCTTAAGTCTTCACTGAAAACTTGGTCCAATCCTTTACTGAAAGGGTTGAGCTGTAAACAGAGCAGATATCTGTTTTCTCCATTTAAGACAGTATTTGTTCAAGGCCCAAATTCAAGACATGGATGATAATGACAATGAGTCATTTCCACTCACTCTAAATGTGACTCGTTGAGCCGAAAGAGGTAAAAAACAAGAAGGGTTGCGCCAACAACTTTTGGCGATGCTATCATTGATGGTGTGATCCATAATTCATTGTATAATGGATAGAATGGAGAATATAACACAGCAAATATTTGGAGCTCGTAACAATAAGTGTGAGGTTCGAACAGAGCTTGCCTAAGATTGACAAGTAAGGATGAGCTTTTAGCTTTAGAGATATTTGTTGAGAAACCTATTAGGTTTGAATACTTTAAAGGATGTAAACTGCATTTGTTTTTATGCTTTTAGAAGAACATTGCAGTGTGGTCACACATAATTGTGTTGAATGTTTGGAGAATGTTGAGAACTTTGCAAATTTGCTTTAAATTGTTTCATATTCCTATCAATATAGTTTTTTTTTTTTTTAATGGATTTTGCTTGTTCTTTACAAAGCTGTTGTTGTGTATTTTATGTTAAATGCTTAATTCTCGTCCTCATCTTCATATTGAGATTTGATGCATTGAGGAAGACATACAGAACAGTGAATGGCACGATCAAATACTCATTGATTGTATAGGCAATAGAGAGACGTTTCAAATCGATATTATTCAATCGACCGAAAAAAAAAAAAAAAAAACCCCTAGTCATTAACTACCCATCATCGGTAGCATTAACTACCCAAAAACACCCATAATATTTTGAGGAATATTTCAAGATCCAATCCGAACTTAAGGAAAGCAGCTGTCCGAATGTGACTTAACACATTTCCATATCAAGAAATACCAAATTCTATGCATATCAAACGTGGCTCCAACAATTGAACAGACTTGCTTATACAATAATACAGCACATAACTGGCATCATTAATAAGGTTGTTGAGTTTATATATTTGTGTTCTTTGATAATTATTCTGAAAGAAATTGGGAAATAAAACTGATTACAAAAAATCCCATTTGCATTAAAAAGGCCAAAACGATTCTGGGAAATGGACGGATGACCATCAAGAATTGGACACTTGGGAATTGGGATCCCAAGTGTTCTGAAAGCGGATAGGAAATAAATCCAATTACAAAAAAATCCCTATTGAATTAAAAATGTAATAATAAAAGATTCTGGGAAATGGATGGATGGCCAGCAAGAATGAAAAATGAAATGTTTTTGACAGTTGGGATCCTAAAGTTATATTGCTTTATATTATTAACTAAGAGCAAGCTTGTTAGGTGTTATTAAACAGGATTAGATGTTAAAAATAAAATATGCATTTAATTTATTTTTCTTCCATAGGACTCGATTGTCCACTTTACCAACAAAATATATAAGTATATATTATGTTGACTTGTTATTTTCTTTTTGTCCAATGTTCTATAATTATCATTGAATGCAATCTCACCAACGCTTTAAATCTTTAATAGAAGATATATATATCGAATCTTCGATTTAAGATTTTTTAATCTAGCTATCACTTAAGCTAAAATGACGAGCTAATTAATTCTACAATATCTTTACTTTTTTAGGTATATAATTAAAATCTTTGGTAAATTATTTGATAATTATTCTGAAAGCAGATGGAAAATAAATCAATTACAAAAATAAAATAAAAAATCCCTATTGAATTTAAAATGCAATAATAAAAAGATTCTGGGAAATGGATGGATGACCAGCAAGAGAATAAAGACTGAAATGTTTTTGACAGTTGGGATCGTAAAGATATAAGTCAAAATTACACCTATCCATGCTTTTTAAACTTTCAATTCAAAATTCGAAAGTTTTTTATTCAAAAATCAGATAATTTTAACTTCTTAATATTATAAAATGAGATTACCCATACCTACCACCCTCAACCTCACAAAACCCTAATTAGTTTTTTTGCTGTTTCAATTTTTGCTCACGCCCACACTTGTCCCCACCCCATACCTAGCATCGACAATTGTCGCGCAGTGATAGGCTCATCATTGGTGACGGGCACATCAGCGGTGCGATCTGTTTCTCTATGGCACAACCCCTCTCGTATTATTATTATTTTTTTGTCTTCTATACATGTTTCTCTATTGGTGTGATCTATTCAAGCGTCATTGTCGCACCGTTGTTCACCATTCGCTCTGCTAATGGTGTTGGTGGTGCACATGTGGTTGTTGGTTCATGGCAGAGCGACGATGTTAGTGGTTTACAACAGCGTGCAGTGGTGCAATGGTGGTGTGGTGTTGGTGGTAGCGGTAGCGGTAGCAGTGAGTTGAGGTGGGGGCGAAGAGTTTGTGATCAATTATTTGAATGTTGTGATCGATAAATTGGTTTATTTGTGATCAATAAATAATATGTAACTTAAACGAATGTTGTGATAAATTAATTCGATATTTTGTGATTGAGAAATAATTAATTTGATAATTTGTGACCGTGAAATAACAATGACATATAAAATTTATGATTCGTGACTGATAAAAATTTTGATTTGTGACGAATAAATAATTCATAATCAATTAATTTCGTTAATTTGTGACCAATTTATATAGATAGAATTGTGACATTAATATATTTAATTATTAAAATGTATTTTAAAATAATTATTTCATAAATAAAATTTAATAATATTTCATTTTTGAAATTCTAAACCTCATTTCTTAGTTTTCGAATGGGACATAGTTACTCTTAGATATGAAATTTTTCCAAGATATAATGCATTAGAATATATTAAAGGCCAAGTTTGTTACGATCTTAGTGGAAAGAACTTTAATTGTAGAGTAGACATTATTTTAATAATAAGGGTCTTTTTTTTTTTTTTTCCAAAAACGTATTTGGTTTTGCTTGTTACCAACTAATACTATCTCTCATGAACCTTTTATATTATTAACTTGGAAATAAAATTATTTTTATTAATGTTTTTCAGTATGTGCTCTCATATGTAAGTCTCAAATACACTGCATGTAAAATTTTCATAATTTGTCCACAGCGATTCTACATTGAATTAATACTTAAGCTAAAATAGCGAGTTAATCTTTTGTTATGTATAAAAGTAAAATTTGAAAAATACGAAAATTTTGGTGTAGTAATTACCGTTGGGAAGAAGAAAATCATTGATTGCACAAAAATAAGAAAAAAAAAATCTCTTATGAAACAAATAAAATTTGTTATAAGTTAAGAGAAAAAAATTAAAATGTCCTATAAATTCAAAGGAAAACAAAGAATTTGTTCTTCGAATTATAATTGAAAAAAGTTCAACAAATAAAATTCGAGAATTTCTTATTCAGTTGAAAGTTTGTCTTCAAATCCACCACTCACCCTTGTTTTGGGAGGTTTTCGTGGTTGTCCAAAACTCCATTTTCTCTCTCAAACTCTCTCTTCCTCTCTCCTCTTCATCTTCCTCTTCTCTTTCTTCTTTCTCTCTCTTCTTGAATTACACCCTTATTATTAAGTTTTTTTCTTCTTTCTTGATTAATCTAAGAACCCTTTATCCCATTTTTGTTTTGCATGTATGCTTATATAACTATGCATATACATGCCAATATCATCTGAATGAATTCTGGGAAATGTAGCCGCAGCGGGAGGAGGAGCAATTTCTGTATTGTATATCCCTCTCTGTAAAGGTAAGATTCTACATGCTGTTGAAAGTAAATCTTTAAAAAAAGTTATTGTATTGTATATATTACTTGGCGTTTATGTATTTTGTTGTAAATATACCAAAAAGCATTGATAAAATACCATTCTCATAAGGTAAGTTGTCTCTTTCTAAAAAATCAATCCTTCGTGCACCTGATTTGATGCCGAAATTCTTTTCTTTCTACTTTTTCATATTCATTATTTTCTTGGAAAAAGGTATGTTATTAATCATTTAATGTGTTTGCTTTTCAAATAGGCAAAGGAACACTTCTCTTACATTTTGGTTTGACCGTTCTTTCCTCTCGTATCCTTCTCTTCAATGAGGACAAAAATGAAAGGGATCTACAAAGGCTTCAAATATAGTTTATCTCAAATCTTTGGTAACTTCCTCACATTTGTATATACTTTTAACCCACCGCAACCTTCCTAGTCGGGTTAGAGTTCGGGCTAAGATGAAAATTTGTTTTTCCTTTTGTAGTTGTGAAGGAGCGTGAAATGGAGATTGGCTTCCCAACGGATGTTAAGCATGTGGCACACATTGGGTGGGATGGCCCCTCCGGTAGTGCACCCAGTTGGGTACGTGCGGTCCACATTCAAGAAGTTATTTCTCCTATTCAATGACTATTGACTTTTTCTTTTTGTTGATATCTAGATGAATGAATTCAAGGCGGGGCCTGATTATGCAGCAACTTCAATTGGTAATTCGGGTTCTGCACTTTCTCCATGGTCATCTCTAGGTTGGTTCTTGATACAGTTATTCCTCACCAAGTCACTTCTATTCGAAACGAAAATCATCCAAAAAATTTGATCACATGGTTAGATTCAGTTACAAAAAAACTTTTGACACTTGTTGAAGAATCCAAAGACTAACATGTGCAATGTCCCAAATCAGACAAGTGCCAAATTTTTATCACGGGTGACAAATTTGATTGAGAAATCATACATGCATATCCTATATATTGTTGTATTTTAGACCTAATTTGTGAGAGATTTGGTATTGTTCCCAAGATTCTTTGCCTCAAAACTGGGGAAATTTTGGCCCATCTGTCACGAGATGTTTTACATTGTAGCATCTATCTAGAAATGGTCCATGGAAAAAGACAGATTTTCTGGTGTTAACCGATAGAATTACATCAGTGCCTTAACTGTACAACACCTGAAGTACTAGACACGTGTGGTCCACAGTATTGGACATACAGAACAGTATAATGAATAAAATTTTAATATTTTTGCTTTAAGAGTGTCGAGTGCTGTTAAGTCGACCTGATTGTGTCTTTTATGTCAACAGACTTTGGAGAATCTAGGCGGCAGCAATCAGGATCGGATATGTTCGGTGACATTCCCTCAACAGAGCTTCCTAACATCCCGAAGAAGCCGAAAAGGAAGAAGTCCAAATCAACTTCTTCTCCCAAGTCCAGTTCGTCCTCAAGGTCATCAAGAGCAGCAAAATCGAAAGCCAAATTAGTCGAAGGCAATCCCAATCCGACAAATATCGAAGTGGCATAATACATCTACAGATTTTGATCGTATGAAATCATAAAGAGAAATTAATTCCACTCTTGTAATGTTGGTTAAAATTTGTGTATATTTAGGGGGTGCATTGCATATGAGATTAAGATCAGAATCAGGAGGGGGGACTAGAAAAAAGAAAAATTATATTCATCAAATATTCGAACCTGAGATTTATTTTCAGAAATTAAATTTTCTTGATCCGTTTTTTTTTTTCTGTTTTGTTCCTTACTTGGAAGCAAGATGAGGAAGGGGCATGTAAAAAGTTAGAAAATTAATATGTGGGTGAAGAATTGTGCTGATTGTCATTATTGGAATTAAATTGCCTTGAAACTATCTCCATTTTTTATTTTTCTCTCTTCAAACTTCTGTTTATCTATTTTTGCATTTCACTACCACTGTCTGAAAACAATTTATGGGGCTGTGAAAAATTCCTAGAGGCATAAAAATATGCCTTATCGCCACCGAAATTTTCATAACCACCGTTTGCCGTGGTGGTGCTCGTCCTGTCCCTCACCTGACTCAAGCCAAAACAGCCCAAAATCGCCACCCAATCCGTCACTTTAGAGTACTTAAAATGGATACCAATTCCTTTTCATTCGAATGTAACACTACGAATAGTAGTGTCAGTCGATAATCCAAACTGCGGAAGTTTCAGATATGATAATAATAGTTAGCTTATATAAGTTATCGTGGGACGGTTGCAGCCAAGGCTCCCATTGAGCACGGCAGAATCCCTGCTCGTGGCAGCCATGAAATTAGTACTACGGTGGTGGTGATAGGGGATAGTTAGACGTTAAACCCTAATTTTTTGTTGGATTTGGCCAGCGGTTGCCTGAAATTTACTTCATCAATCACCTTGCACGGCAAGGCTACGGTGTTCAAGTTCTTGTGAGAAAAAAAGGTCACAACTTGTAGCACATGTGACTTATCCGTGTACATTCAGGCATAGAATGCTATTTCTGTCTGCAAATCAAAGGATAAGTATTAATTTTAGAAAAAGAATAATTAATTTGACCAAATTTGAATGTGAAGGACTTCATTGTGACTATATGAAAGCCAAATTTGGTTGATCGAGCTCAAATATTGTCATGTTCAATAAAAGGTTCATTTGATTTTTTTTTTTTTTTTCTAAATCAGATTTCCGGAAGAATATTTATGAATGCGAAAATACAAATACAAATTTTCGAAAGGGTGTACAACTTGATCTCCAACCAACGGAAGAAGCTAAAAAAAAAAATATCAACTTTATATCTTATGAGCATTTTTCATGCTTCGAGTTACCATTCGTCTCCTCATAAACTTTGAAAAATTTGCATCACTATCTTCGTTCTCCTCTTCAAAATATACCAGTATAGATCAAAAACCTCTACTTTCAATGTCATAACCCTCGTTAATATATTCACGACCACGTTCATGACGAAGATTTCGTACAGATGGAACGAAGCGGTTGCAACAAACCTATTTATAGAGATCCCGTCTCCACCTGAATGGGCGCATGAATCACTTTTGCCATTGATTCGCTTTTGTTTTACCTTAAAGGGAAAAGCCCCTTGGTCCCGGGCCAAACAACACGGTCCTACCTTTAATACCAGAAAGACCAACTATTAAAATGCCAATCCAACATATAGCCCGACCAGACAAAGCCTGTCTACAAAGGCAATCCAACTCATGAACTTACTAATTTGGGCTGGTCTGACTGAAGATAGAGTTTTGACAGTCCGGCCCACTTACTATAGTGCTTAATTAATTGCATCCACTTAGCCTATTAGAAATGCAAGGGACTCTCACATTCCTTTTGAACTAAATGTAAACACTTAAATCTCAATGGATTGTGCATGTGACACTTTAGAGGCACACTTTGTACTTCGCATGTATGTTGTGCACAAGATGCTTCTGTGAAGTGCCAATCGGCATAGTCAAGAGATGCAAAATCACCACTAGAAAATATCATTGATGGCCAATTTTCGGTCGCCACGTTCTTTCGTTAAAAGAGAGACACAAACTCCCGATGAGAACGTCACTGAAGGTAGTCCGTCATAAAATTAATGACCAATATTTTTTATTGACTCTGAGCGCTATTGAAAAAAGGATAATGCTACTGGGAGGGGCGCCTGCCGCCGCAGGCGCCATGTAGCTATTTTGTCAACCATTTTGTAATTGGTTTTGTACGAGTAGCATTACCCTTGAAAAAAGTATAGACTTTTTGATGGATGTGGCTAGTCTAGAAGATTAAAAAGCATTTTCAAAATTAAAAATAAAAATAGAGAACTTTCAAACAGGTCTCAAAATACTTCCAACCTCACAAAGATTTAGGCAGGAATGTAACAATTGAATGTTGAGGTACTAAATTCGAATGTTGTGTAAAGTTTAGGTACTGATGCTGCCAAAAATCGTACCTGTTGATTTCCCGAGCTCGATGACCGAGAATGAGCACGAACGAGGTCTTCCGGTACCTGAAACAAAGGCGTCGAGGGTTGGCCTCGTCGCCCCTCCGATGCTTAAGTCAGAGAGAGAATAGAAAGAGTAAATATATGCTGAAAATGTGTGTAAAAGCGTACCTGAATGATGAACAGGGGTAACATATTTATAGTGGTAGGTAGCGGAGTTCAAGTAGGAGTTCTTTCCTTACTTTTCGGAGTGGTTGTAGGAACCGGTGTTGGAAACCTGGTAGGAGTCTTACCTTGTTAGGATTGTTTCCAAAGAGATGACTCCTTTGTGACTTAGGATTCCTTCGATGGTGCGTTGTTGTAGGGAGAGGAATTCTAATGAATGATGATAGGTGGTGTTTGATCATGGGCAGCCCGAGTGAGTACCCCGACCACATAAGAGCCCGAGGACTCCCGTTGTGTCTTTTAGAGCGATATGTCTCAGAGTCCTCGGGATATGTATCCCGATGACATCTCGAAACCCGAGGACTGCAGCCTCATAATCCAGAGCACATTCATTTCTAAGTCCTCATGCTCGGGTATAACATATTGACCACATCACTGGCCCCCGTGCGACCATGCTCGAGCTTCGAGGATGGGTGCAACGTCATTGGGATGTTCGGCGTCGTGCCTTAAAGACTTCTTTCGTGCTCGAGGGCACACCTCATGATGACGTCAGCTCTGGTGAAAAAGGGCGGTTAAAATTCCACCCTTTGGATGTACGACACGTGTCTTGATCCGAGGGTTGAGGAGGCGACTCTTGGCCTTCCCCCCTGGAGGGCTATAAATATCACCTTTCCCTTTCATTTTTCACTTTTCACTCTCAGTAACTTCTTCTGGTCCTCCTCGAGATCGAGTATTAAGGTACGAGCTTGAGCATTTAAGTTATTTGTTTAGATAGTTTTAACTTAAGATAGGATGTCGAGCAGTGGTAGCGATAGTAGTAGTTCGTCCTCGTCCTCGGGAGCAACTCCTGAGGATCGAGCAGTCTCGATCATACCTGTAGTGATCCCCATAAGTGCCCAGCCTCGAGCTCAAGGCACCCCGACCCCGTTCACATACCCTGACAACACTTGTAAATTTAAGGAGCATTTAGCCGTAGCGTGTGCTCGGGAATATGGCTTGATGCCCATGTGCGACGTCAGGTCTCCCGAGCCCGATGATAGGATAGTTAGGTCTCGGGAGGGAGAGTTTGTAGTTTTCAGGGATTCGTTGAAGGGTGGATTTAGGTGGCCCCTACACCCTTTCTTCTTGGCCCTACTGGTCGAGTACAATATGTGCCCGGGCCAGTTGGTGCCAAATGGGTGGAGGATGTTAACATATTTCTTCATCGCCTGTAAATACCTAGGTATTAACCCATACGCCGACCTTTGTAGGATGGTCTTCGATCTAAAACAGCTCCCCCAGTTCACCTGTTTCGCCTATCTTTCAACCCGAGGGGGGTTTAGGGTCCCGAGGATGCCTAGTTCCTTAAAAGGGTGGAAGGACAAGTGGTTCTTCGTCGTTCCTAGAGACGTCGACCTTCCATTTAGTCCTCAGTGGGGTTTCCCTGACACGTCGAGTTTTTGTGAGGGTCAGGCATACTTTGAGTCATTAGAGCGAGATAGGCAAATGCTAGAGAACCTCGAGCCTCTTGTGTACGATATGGACGACATCCTCGGGGATGATATCCTCGAGCTAGCTGGGATGAAAGGCCTCGAGGGTAGGACTTTGCTCTCTGCGACTTATTTTGATTATGTTTGTTTCCTCGTGCTCGAGCTTATGACTTGTGATTATATCTGCAGGTATGGCTTTTGACCCGAGCGACCTTCGTCGAGCAGTGAGCAAGAAGAACAAGGCCCCTCAGGCTCGGGCTCCGGGTCAGAAGAAAGGGAAAAAGAGACCTCGAGATTCAAGGTACGAGCAACCTGCCAGTGGCCCTGGTGAATCCTCGAGGGTACCTGTAAGTCCGCCGGGTGTGGCGACGGGTCGAGCTCCTAGCCACCCCCAGACGCCTCGAGCTACCGTCGTCGTCGACCTTGACGAAGAGGGGGTTCCGCAACCATCCGGGACGTCCGGAGACCGAGAACGATGCCACCTCATCCCGGGCATCGTAGACCGTTACAGTGGGGATTCCGGCCCCGAGGATGGTATGCTCGAGACCCTACTGACCAAGGTGAGCTCGATATTTTTCGTTGGTTTTCTTTTTGTTGTTAATTTCAACTGATATGCTCGACTAACAGCCCGCGCATTTGTTATCTGCAGGCCATGAGCATTGCTCGAGGACTTGCCTTGAAAGGGGCCGACGAGTCGAGGAGATGGTCGCGCCTTCAGGAGGAGTCTAAAGCTCGAGAACAAGAGATTGCCGATTTGAAGGCCGAGCGTGAACTCCTCATGAAACAGAGGGACGAGGCCAAAGGAGACCTCCTTAAGGCTCGGGATGAGGCGAGCTCTTTTCGAGACGAAGCCGAAGAGATGAAGCTCGAGCTCGAGCGCTCCCAAAAGGATTTTGAGGGAAAGCTCATGGAAGCCCGGGATATTGCCATCGAGGACTTCAAAATGTCCGAGGAATTCAAGACCCTGAGGGGTGAATATGCTATGGGCTCGTACTTTCACGCCCTGAAGGAGGCTCGATCATTTCTGCGCTCGAGGCCGGAGGCTAAGCCCGAGGACTTGAAGGGGATTCCCAATGTTGCTGGGGACCTCGAGCTGTCAGAGTCCGAGGAAGCCACAGAAGACGTCGACGTCGAGGGAGACGAAGACGATGAGGACGAGCCGACCTCGGCCAACGACCATGGGGTCGACTTAGATTAGCTTTTGTTTTGTATTTTGTTGCCCGACCTGGGCTTTGAACAATGTTTTTTGTCATGTAATTATCCCGATCTATGCAAGCTTAACCTTATTTTATTTTTTGTCTCGATGACAATGTGGTCGGGTTCGGTCAATTTAAATCATGAATGCCAATACCTCGAGGATGTTCACATCACTTAACTTATCTCCACAATAAATTATTAATTTTAATAATAAGCTCGGCGATATTGTAAACATGAATAAATTATGTAAGTCAGTATCTCGAGGATATGACATTACTTAACTGATCTCGACGATGACATTGTCAACAATTTTAATAATATAAGCTCGAGGATAACCCAAATGGGGATAAAATCATGCAAGTAAGCTCGAGGATAATCCAAATGGGGATAAAATCATGCAAGTAAGCTCGAGGATAATCCGAATAGGATTAAATCATGCAAGTCAATATCTCGAGGATATGACACTTCACTTTATCGAGTTCGACGATAATAGTTACTATTTGAAAGTAAGGTCAAGGACAGATCAGATGGGTTAAATCACGTGTGCGATCGACGATATCGCACCACTAGATATTGATGAACAGCCCGAGGAGTGTTTAGCTCGAGGACTAGTTTTGGTGGAATTTCGCCAGACTAGCGTCGTATTGGTCGAGCTTAAGAGCGAAGTGCCCGGGCTCGTGACAGGGCTTTTGCGGAGATCATGCCCGTAGCATGTCCCGAAGGTGCCTGCTCGTGACAGGGCTTTTGTGGAGATCATGCCCGTAGCATGTCCCGAAGGTGCCTGCTCGTGACAGGGCTTTTGTGGAGATCATGCCCGTAGCATGTCCCGAAGGTGCCTGCTCGTGACAGGGCTTTTGTGGAGATCATGCCCGTAGCATGTCCCGAAGGTGCCTGCTCGTGACAGGGCTTTGTGGAGATCATGCCCGTAGCATGTCCCGAAGGTGCCTGCTCGTGACAGGGCTTTTGTGGAGATCATGCCCGTAGCATGTCCCGAAGGTGCCTGCTCGTGACAGGGCTTTGTAAAAAGGAGCACTCTTGTTGAGTTCCCAGTAGTCACTTTGCATAAATCTTGCTATGTTTTGGAGTAAGAAAGGGCTCATTGGCCTTGTTGAACAAATTACTGAAAGTAAACAATGCGTAGGGCGTGCAAGCCCGATAAAAAATCAAATTAACAGAAAAGCAAAATGGAGCAAGTGCGTAGGGTATGCAAGCAAAAAACTAAGAGCAAACTAATAATAACAAAAACGGACAAGGTCATGACTTTTACTTGTGGTACACCTTGAGGTTGTCTGCATTCCAGGTCCTCGGGAGTGGTCTTCCCGCCATATTCCTCAAGCTGTATGCTCCATTTCGAACTTGTCGAATGACTTCGAAAGGTCCTTCCCAAGCTGGTCCGAGTTTTCCTGGGGCATGACCGGCAGCCTCGGACTTCCTGAGGACTAGGTCCCCCATCCTGAATCTTCGGGCCCTGACTTTGCTGTTGAAGTATTTGGCTGTTCTGTTTTGGTAGGAGGCGACTCGTAGTGCGGCTTGTTCTCGTACTTCTTCCAAAAGGTCCAGGTGTTCAGTGGTATGATCCCCGGCCTCATGCCCCATCCGCCTTAGTGATGGTAGGCTAACTTCAATGGGTAAAGTAGCCTCCACCCCAAAGGCTAGCATGAACGGGGTTTCTCCGGTGGTCGTCCTGTGCGATGTCCTGTAGGTCCATAGTATAGAGGGTAACTCGTCAGGCCAATTGCCATAGGCCCCTTCAATCCTTGTACGGAGGTCTTGCAAAATAATCCTGTTCGTGACTTCGGCCAAGCCATTGCTCTGAGGGTGTGCGACAGATGTTAGACGATGATTCATCCCAAGGTTGGAGCAGAAATTCTTGAACTGTGCATTATCAAATTGTCTTCCATTATCGGTTATGAGCACTTTGGGTATCCCGAATCTACATATGACGGACTTCCAGATGAATGCTCTTAGCTTGGGTTCTGAGATAGTTGCCAGGGGCTCCGCTTCCGCCCACTTTGTGAAGTACTCCACAGCTACGGCCACGAACTTCAGCTGTCCTCTTGCCATAGGGAAGGGCCCGAGGATGTCTACTCCCCATTGTTCGAAAGGAGCTGAACAGTGTATGGGCGTGAGCTCTTCCGCGGGGGCGTGGATGATGTTACCAAACCTTTGACACTTGTCACATTTCTTCACATACTCCGAGGCATCCTTCTTTATGGTAGGCCAGTAATACCCATACCTTATGAGTTTGAAGGCAAGAGCCCTAGCCCCTTGGTGATTCCCACATACTCCTTCATGAACCTCCTTCAGGGCTTGTGCTGACTCGGAAGGCTTGAGGCATCTGAGATATGGAAGCGTAAGGCTCCTGCGGAAGAGGACTCCTTGGATCATGCAGTACCTGGGTGCTCTGGATCGGATGCTCCTAGCTTCCTTAGGGTCATCGGGGAGGTTCCCGGTAGTAATAAACTCGACTGTGGGATCCATCCATGAGGGCTCATTGTCAATGTCCATGACCGCCAGTTCTTGGCTGATGCTAGGTTCCGTCACTGTTCTGATGTGGACTGTCCTGTCAAGACCATCTACTCTCATGAACATAAGTCTTGACAACGCATCCGCCTTTCCGTTGTCGGCCCGGGCAATCTTCAAAATATGACAACCCTTAAATCTTCTCTGTAGATCATGTACCTTCAAACAGTACATGCTCATCTTTTCATCCTTCCTTTCGAATGTTCCTTCGATTTGTCCTACGACGAGTTGTGAATCGCTAAACAGCTTGACGTGCTCGATTCCCAATTTGCCCGCAAGTTCAAGAGCAATGACCACGGCCTCGTATTCAGCTTCATTGTTGGTAGCCTCAAATTCGAACCTCAGAGCACATTGAATTTCGGTTAACTTGTCGGGACTGTTGAGGATGACACCTGCACCCGAGCCCGAGGAGTTAGATGCTCCATCAACAAATATTTCCCACACGTCTCTGGTTGTGGTCGGGTCGTCCCCTGGCCCTCGAGGCCTTTGAGTGAGCTCTGCGATGAAATCTGCTAGGACTTGTCCTTTGATGGAGGGCCGGGGTTTGAACTCTATGTCAAATTCACTGAGTTCTATTGCCCATTTTAGTAATCTCCCTGAGACGTCCGGCTTTTGGAGTATTTGTTTGAGCGGTTGATCTGTGAGCACAATAATGGGATGCGCCTGAAAATATTGACGTAGCTTTCGGGCTGCTACAATCAGTGCCAGGGCGAGCTGTTCAGCCAGTGTGTACCTTGTCTCTGCGTCCAGCAATACTTTGCTTACATAGTAGATGGGTTGTTGAGCTCTCTTCACCTCTTTCACCAGCACCCCACTGACTGCATTCTGGGATACGGCCATGTACAAGTACAACGTATCCCCAGGTTCGGGTTTCGTGAGCACTGGGGGGGTGGCCAACGCCTGTTTGAGTTCCTGGAAAGCCCTCTTGCAGTCCTCATTCCAATTGAAACTCTGATTTCCTCTTAATGCTTTGAAGAAAGGAAAGCATTTGTCCGCTGCCCTGGACATGAACCTATTCAACGCTGCAACCCGACCTGTCAATTTCTGGACCTCCTTCCTATTTCCGGGCGGCTCCATGGACATTAAAGCTCGTATCTTGTCCGGATTGGCCTCAATCCTCCTGTGAGTGATCATGAAGCCCAGGAACTTCCCTGATGCCACCCCAAAGGCGCACTTGGTTGGGTTTAACTTCATCTGGTATTTCCGGAGAGTAGAGAATACTTCTTCTAGGTCGGAAATGTGTTCATTCTCTTGCTTACTTTTGACCACCATATCATCAACATAAGCCTCAATGTTCTTCCCGATTAGATCAGCAAAGACTTTGTTGATAAGCCTCTGGTATGTCGCCCCTGCATTCTTCAAACCGAATGGCATGACCTTGTAACAGTAGATGTCAGAGTCGGTTATGAATGACGTCTTCTCTTGATCTTCCTCAGCCATGAGGATCTGGTGGTATCCCGAGAAAGCATCAAGAAAGCTATACAACTTATGACCTGAGGTGCTGTCCACCAAATTGTCGATCCGAGGTAGAGGATAACTGTCTTTTGGGCACGCCTTGTTGAGATCTGTGAAATCAATACACACTCTCCATTTACCATTAGCCTTCTTGACAAGGACGACGTTGGCAAGCCAGTCTGGATATTGGACCTCCCTGATGAATTGAGCATTTGCGAGTTTGTTAATCTCCTCACGTATCACTTCCCGTCTCTCTGGCGCAAATTGTCTCTTCCTCTGTTTTACCGGCTTTGCGCCGGGCTTCACATTGAGTCTATGGACCACAACTTCGGGGTCTATCCCTGGCATGTCCTCCACCTTCCATGCGAATACATCAATGTTGCGGGTCAAGCACCTGACGAGTTCATCCCTGAGAGCGGCATCAATATCCCGACCAATGGTGACCTTCTTACCATGCTCGAGCTCGACCTCTACCAGATCTTCTACCGGGGCAAGTCTGCCATGATGCTCGAGCTCGAGCTCGAGCTCAGGGGTTGTCAGTTGCATGACGTCCGTGCTCAACCCCTGAATGCTCGAGATGTAACACTTCCTGGCTGCTGTTTGATCACCACGTACAACCCCTATGCCATGATTCGTTGGGAATTTCATAGCAAGGTGGAAAGTGGATACAATGGCCCTGATCCTGTTGAGTAATGGTCTTCCCAAAATAGCGTTGTATGGTACGGAGGTCTGTGCTACATGGAAAGACGTCATCTCCGTCACTTGCTTCTGGCCCTTGCCCAAAGTTAGCGGAAGGTCAACAATCCCTTCTGGAATGATTGTTCCACCCCCAAATCCTTGGAGCGGGGTCTTGACCATCTTGAGCTGGTTGGCAGAAATTCCCATCTTCTCGAAGGCTTCTCGGGACAATACATTGGCGGCACTCCCATTGTCTACGAGTATCCTCTTGACTTCAAAGTTGGCTATTATGGCGGATATGACCAAAGCATCGTCATGAGGGAATGTGATGCCCTCCGTGTCCTCTGCTCCGAAAGTGATGTCTTCAATGTTGGAAAGGGTGGTTTCCTTGGCCAACCCATGATGTCTAGCATACTGTTTCCTCCTATTGTTCGAATCTCCCCCCGACGCTATTCCTCCAACTATGATGTTGATCGTACCAGCAGTGGGTTTGTTACCTCCTTCTGGGCCCGATGTCCTGCCCTTGTTGTGATCGTTCCTTGGACGTTTGTCGTTCCCGACGTACGTCCTCAAAAATCCCCTTCTGATCAATGCCTCGATTTCCCGTTGCAATATTATGCATTCATCCATAGTGTGCCCATGATCTCTATGAAAGTCACAGTACTTACTCTTGTCTCTTGTCTCCGGGGGAGTTCGCAGCCTGGGAGGCCATTTAAGATCTTTCATGTCTCGGATCTCCATCAAGATGTTGGACTGAGAAGTGTTCAGACGGGTGAACGGCCTGGGCGATCCTTCCTGCCTCTGTTTACCCCGGGCATGATCTTGTCGCGCAATTGGCTCGTGCAACCTCTTATATTGGGACTTCTCAGAGCTAGGGGTGGCCCTCATTGCCTCTTCCATGTTGATGTACTTTTCTCCTCGGGTTAGGAGCTCCGTTACTGACTTCGGGGGTGTTTTAGACAAGGACATCCTAAACGCCTCACACCTTACCGCATATGTTAGAGCCGAAACCGCTGCTGTGATGTGGAGGTCGGGTACCTGTAATCTTTCCTTGTTGAATCTCGTCATGAAATTACGCAAGGTCTCGTTAGGTCCCTGGCGGAGCTGCATGAGGGTAGCCGCTGTCTTCCGGACGCGCTTGCTGCTGGCGAAGAAAGCGGAGAACTTTTCGGCAAGGCCCGAGAATGATGATATGGAATTGGGCTCTAGCGTAGCGAACCAATCCCTAGCAGCGTTGGTCAATGTTTGAGGAAAAGCTTTGCACATCACTTGATCTGGTGCAACCTGTAAGTTCATGACGTCTGTATAGACATTCAGATGGTTGATGGGGTCGGTCGTCCCATCGTACTCCTTTATGCGGGGGAACTTGAATCTGTCCGGGAGCGGATATGAAAGAACCTCGGGTGTGAACGGAGTGTTTGGGGTGAACCCCGTCATTCCCTTGGCATTCTGTTGTAGTCCTGCCGTAATTCCATCTTGTATGATCCGTGCAAGTTCGCCCGAGTCCATGGTGACCAATCTCGAGGCCGAGGCATATGGGGGTATGCCCGAGGTCCCAGACCCACCATTGTCGTGGGCATCACGGATGTCCCGAGCTCGAGCATCAGCCACGACACCTCATTCCGAAGCCGGTATTTGCGTGTGTGCTGGTGCTGAAGCTTGGGGGATGTTTCCTTGGCTGAGTAGCTGGGTCAAGGCCGCAACTTGTTGACGTAGCTCCTCGAATGCTCCAGCGGTAACCATTGCGGGTGGGGGATCTGACCCCTCCGGCGCTCCTTCCTGATGAACTTGAGGATCTGTCGCGGGTGGTTGGTTTGGAGCGGTTGAGCTTGCGAGAGGAAGACCTGAACGTGTATTCACCATGACTTTTGGTAGCGATTCCCACAGACGGCGCCAAATGATGCTGCCAAAAATCGTACCTGTTGATTTCCCGAGCTCGATGACCGAGAATGAGCACGAACGAGGTCTTCCGGTACCTGAAACAAAGGCGTCGAGGGTTGGCCTCGTCGCCCCTCCGATGCTTAAGTCAGAGAGAGAATAGAAAGAGTAAATATATGCTGAAAATGTGTGTAAAAGCGTACCTGAATGATGAACAGGGGTAACATATTTATAGTGGTAGGTAGCGGAGTTCAAGTAGGAGTTCTTTCCTTACTTTTCGGAGTGGTTGTAGGAACCGGTGTTGGAAACCTGGTAGGAGTCTTACCTTGTTAGGATTGTTTCCAAAGAGATGACTCCTTTGTGACTTAGGATTCCTTCGATGGTGCGTTGTTGTAGGGAGAGGAATTCTAATGAATGATGATAGGTGGTGTTTGATCATGGGCAGCCCGAGTGAGTACCCCGACCACATAAGAGCCCGAGGACTCCCGTTGTGTCTTTTAGAGCGATATGTCTCAGAGTCCTCGGGATATGTATCCCGATGACATCTCGAAACCCGAGGACTGCAGCCTCATAATCCAGAGCACATTCATTTCTAAGTCCTCATGCTCGGGTATAACATATTGACCACATCAGGTACCATTAAGGTAATTAACCCGCATATCACCATACAAAATAGAACTGTCCAATGTCCATGACGTCTCTTAAAAGAAACAGAAATTGACACTGATTTTACCAACTTTGTGTGGCAATGGGTATGGCATGTTTTGAACGAATTCATATTATCAGTCAGGGGTATTGAAAGCGTCGATCGATATTAATTTCACTCAAAATATTTGAAATTAATTTTCAATTTTTTTTTTTTTTTTGTAAAATTTAAACCCTTCAAATATCAAAACATGTACGATCGCGCTACGTGTACATAATCCTTTACCGAATTTTTTATCGAATTGACAAGTGGCGGCCCCCTATTGGGGGGGCGCCCGGGCCCACGGACGCCCCCCAATAGGGGGCCGCCACTTGTCAATTCGGTAAATGATTATGTACGAATAGAATTATTCAAACACGTATATCACTCGATACTGTGTAGAAATAATAAAAAGAGGATGTATCTTCCATTTTTCAAGCCCGTATCCCATTAACACTAAAAAATGATGTATTTCTAAAAATATAAATGAATTTTCATAAATTTATTTGGAATAAGAGATTTTCGTTCTTAGACTAAACTTTTCATTAGTGAACACACTTTGTATTTGATAACAGTTTATGTCCAAAAAGTCCCTTGAAATAACGTATAAAAACTTATTTTTTCATCATAATTTAAATAAATAAATAAGTACGAAAGAATATTTTTCCCTCATTTCAAAGCATGAAAATATAATATTTTAACATAAATTATTATCAAGGACAAGATGCACTAATTAATGAAATGTTGAAAATAAAAGTTCGACGAAAAAAAAAGTTAAAAAAATAATTGCTACAACGAGCAAAGAATGGAGATTTTAATTGCAATTAAAATGTGATGTAATAAATAAAAATTGAGGTAGCAATATAATCACCCCGAGTCAATATTTGTTAATAACAAGGTATATTAAATAGGAACATATTAGTAAACTTAAAAAATATATATATACTTTAATAAGGAAAGTGATCTATAATTTGGAACATACGAAAAAAGGAAATCAAATCTATTTTTATGGGACGGAGGTAGTATGATTTTTGAATTGAATGGTGTACGTTTAAAAATGACACTAGATAACACTACACAATGTAATAGAAAAAATTAAGCCCCTGTTTGGAGGATTAAAATCAGATTTTTTAGTATATTTTGATAAAAGTTGATGAAATATGTTTTTTAAAAGTTTTGGGACACATAAAATATGTGGTTGAAATTAATTATTGACTTTGACCTGTTTTAATTAGGGGTGGACGTGGGTTGGGTTGGGTCGGTTTTCCCCCAACCCATACTCAACCCAACATGGTCGGTTTGGCATAAATTCAACCCAACCCAACCCATATAAAGATTGAAACCCAACCCAACACAACCCAACCAAATGTTGGTCGGGTTGGGTTGGGTTGGTCGGATTAGGTTGGGAGTTGGGACGATCTATCAACAAACATTAAAGTCACCAAAGTACTAAATTTAAAGCAATATTAATATATTGCGTTAAAGAGAGATGTATTGGAAGAGAGATCTTATCCAAAATTACAATCAATGTTAATGATTTGGTAAGACGACGCCGACCGTGTGAGAGAGATGATGGAAGATATGTTAGGGTTTTTTTTTTTTTTTTTTTTCACTTTTTTTTTGACCGAGTCTCTCACTTTTATTTTATTTTAGTTTGGCAAAGTTTTTTAGTTTTTTAATTAGCGGGTTGGGTGGTTTTTGTCGGGTTGGATGGGTTAACCCACAACCCAACCCAACTCGACCAACTTAACCTTGCAAACCAACCCAACCCAAGAAAAAAATGGCAAAAACCGATCCAACACGGTCGGGTTGGGTTGGGTCAGGCAGGTTGATCGGGTTGTCCCTAATTTTAATCTCCAATTTAACATAGTACTCATGTTTTACATTTGTAGCACGTTTTGAACAGTTCCTATCTTCTCGTCATTTTTTATGTCAGTTCTCAATTAGCAAGGAACAATGACACAAAAGTAATGGAAAAAATGGTAAATTGGTCCCTCACCAAATACACGTTTCTCAATTCTTGATAAAAGAAGCATATTCATCTTTAACATTTCGTTGAAGTTGCACAATCAATTTTATCGACGAAATCATTTATTTTTCAGTTAAATTGTAATTAATAGGTTTTGCTTCTCAACTGGGTAGTCGATCAAAAATATGAAGTGGAGCATGTTTTCAAGAAGGCCATGTGCTTGTCAACCTAGTTCTAGATCAGCCGTCTAGCGTCCTAAAAGATAATGCTCATGTTTTTAATAATGAGGGGACCGTCAATTCGGTCAAAAATTATATAATTTGTTAGAGTCCAATAAGGGGTTGCCACTTGTCAATTCGGTCAAAAATTATGTAACTTGTTATAAGGGACCGTTACTTGTCAATTCGATCAAAAATTATGCAACTTTTTAGGTACATATAGCATAACTCATAAGTAAATACCCACCAATACCATATGATTTATCCTAAACTACAACCATCTACACAAACTCGCTCTTAATCTCCTTAAGAGTAGTTAGCAACTAAGGCCTGCAATAATCTGCAGACTATTTCCATTCATGGTAGAAATTTTTATGCAACTTGTAAATCATTAAACTCGTCGAAAATACTAGGTTTTGCTCTGCACTCACAAACTGATAGGTTTGATAGTGTGCTCAGCTGTAGGTCGTAATACACTGAATTCAGGTGAACTTGGTTTGAGAAATCCGACAAGAATGTCAGAAATTTTGGAACTAGTTAATCAAGGTGCCAAAAGGAGTTAAAATCTTGTTTATTAAACTATTCAGTATTGTCTAACATTGTGTATGCCAAACATTCACTAAAAGGACAAAGAAAAACTCGAGAATTACTAAATAATCTGCCAACTCTACATCAAATGAAACCGAGGGAAATGATGTTAAAAAAAAAAAAACACTGATTAATACAGATCAAGATTGGAGTCTTGAGATAGGCAAATACAGGATGCTGGACGAGCGTTTGTGAACAGTTTCACTGCACAAAAATGAGAATGATACAATACCGCATACAACATCTAACGACTCAACAACGGAAGCAATGCACTATTAATTTACAGGTGACGTAAACATTTAACTGTTCTAACATCGTCAAAAGAATTACTCCATTGGATAACAATAAGAGAGAAAAAGAAGTTAAAATCTTATTTATTAAACTATTCAGTATTGTCTAACATTGTGTATGCCAAACATTCACTAAAAGGACAAAGAAAAACTCGAGAATTACTAAATAATCTGCCAACTCTACATCAAATGAAACTGAGGGAAATGATGTTAAAAAAAAACACTGATTAATGCAGATCAAGATTGGAGTCTTGAGATAGGCAGATACAGGATGCTGGACGAGCATTTGTGAACAGCTTCACTGCACAAAAATGAGAATGATACAATACCGCATACATCACTGCACAAAAATGAGAATGATACAATACCGCATACAACATCTAACGACTCAACAACGGAAGCAATGCACTATTAATTTACAGGTGACGTAAACATTTAACTATTCTAACATCGCATCCTTTTCCTTTGACGACCCTCTTCAGTTGATTCCTGCAGATAAAATTGAAAAGGGACATCATGTTAACAACATCCATGATGTCACATAGACAACATGATGATCAGTGTCCATGAAAGTTCATCATGCAAATATATCACAATCATAATTCATCACGGGTTTATACACAAACTTAAATAGCTTCTTGATGATAAAAACAACTGCTGAAGTTCTGTGCATTGAAACTAGTATTTTTGTGGTAAGCTTACATTTTTTTAATTTAATTTATGCTACCTGTTCTACGTGTTTACTATTCGAGGTAAAGTGCATTGTATATCTTACTTGAAATGAACTCGAATCAGCTTACAAAACTTGCAATCAAAACGAGGATTACAATAAAATTCTATCTCATAAACAGAAATTTCACATGCCGAATATGGCAGATATCAATAAACCTAAACAACAAACAAACAAGATATATTCATATATAACTGCATTTTTTCTATTTAAAAAAAGAAACCAGGTACTGTTATTAATGCTGATGTAAGCAAGAAATTAACTCACACAAAATGATTTAAAGGGAAGACAGCGTACCGCTTCATCTTTTGTAAAATCTTCAGTTGTAATCACATGAGACTCAGACCTGCATTTAGCATGTACTATAGGACCTAACTGTGACCTGTCCATCACTGAGGTTGATCCAGCATGTGCATTCATGTATACGGCCCCCCTATACATCCATTCGTCCATCTCATCACTGTAAAAATCGTCAAAAGGCTCTCCGCACAGTGCGCAAATATTCTGATCCTCATCAGCAGGAACAGCCATTTCTTCATCTTCTTTCTTTTCCACATCATTATCAGCAGGAAAAAACCCTGGAACTGCTTCAGTTCCCACTGCCTCGGCCCCACTGAGCCACATATTTATGCTCACAAACCACTTGGGAGAAGACTTCAGCTTACTGGTTTTTAAAGTCCGGTTCTTGTTGACATGCCAATCCATATGTTTGCAATGCTCTTCTTGGCTTTTGAATCGAAGGCCACATGTTTTGCATTGTCTAGGAAGATCGGTGTATAGAGAAGTTATTACAGACTCATGACGCAACTTAAGAAGGTCTTGATCAAACTCCACTCCCGCAGAATCCTGCACATTATATCAAAAGCCTGTGACAATCTTTTATCGTTAAAAATTTGAAATCAAAAGGCCAATCCAATACAGAGGACCTAAATGCATACCTGTTTTGTTAATGATATCAAACCTTGTGCTACAAGAGAACTAATTAAACCCGAAAGTGCACCCTGTGCTGGAGGGTTAGGGGCCACTTGACCTATATTTCCAGGGGGTATTGATTGAGTGGTGCCAGGTGGTGGTCCCCTGGATAAAGACGGAATGGTTGTCCCTGGTAAATGTAATGACGAGTTCTGGGCATTGAGGATTGGCAAAGATGATTGAGCAACTGGAACTAGATTAGACAAGGATATACCAATAGGGGGACCACGTCCTTGTGCAGCGTATCCATGATTTCGAGGTGGTAGTAGATGTGGATGAACTACTGGTCGGAAGAGCTGACTAGGAGCTCGAGGCATGTTGCTTATTAACATGCCAGTATTGTCCAGATGCTGCTCATATTGATTTGACTTGTTGATAATAACATTGCCGGCATTCATAATAGGAAATTGACCCCTGATGTGGAATTCCGGAGGAAGAGCAGAAAGGGAAGGTGATGGGTGTGAATTGTGTAACCTTGCATGATACCGTGCTTTCGTTAAAGCTGGTGAATTGGTTGATCGAGTCTCAGGAGCTAAAGAGTCAACATTAGGGTGGGACCCGAAAAATCGTCCATCTACACTTGAGAAATTTCCAATTGTAGGAGGCTTTTGCTCATCAGCTACAGAAAAGACTCCATTTCCTGAATGGGAACTGCCTTCTTTGGTATTCAAATAATGTTGCAACTGCTGATATGGTAAATTCCATGATTCTCGGGTATAAGGAGAAGCAGCTATCTGATTTGAGGCCCTGTGTGAACCAGTAATCTTACTAATTCCTCCATGGCCAGACTGCAAAAAGGAGCGAAAGTTAAAAAAATCACACCTTCATGTTTCAAAAGAACACGGCAAAGAATAAAATACTTCACAGAAGAAGTATCAGGACTCCTGAATTCACTCAAGTCAAGGCCACAGAGGTTGAGGGAGTGGGTGGGTATACATGTATGTTGAGGTCATAGCATCAACCAAGAACGTGAATAATTGTAAAAGAACATTGTATATATTAAATGACTTGCATAGTGACATAGTAGGAAAGAGAAGAGAGGGTCCAGATCGAGCTGAGTAAAGAGAAAGGTCTGATCGGATCAAAATTTCATAAAGCAATATAGAACTTTCCAGATCCATGATGGTAACAGAAGAGACAAATCTTTAAAGAACAAGCACAAAGCCTCATCGGCATCAAAATTATTTGAATTGAATACCAAACGAAATATAAGGTGATTAAGATAAGTAACCATACGCTGAACGGGGGAACACCCTCAACAATGGAAGAGTCAGTAGTAGAAGAAAATTGCTCCTTAAACAAGCTGCTTCTGAAATCAGTCACCAAAGGTGCAGAGCGTTGTGCAGCAAAACTGTCCTTGCCCTGATGTGCTAAATTTGGGCTCATATCATCCCAATCAAATTCCTTCTCTTCAGTATTTTGCCATGTCCTGGAAGCTGTCTTTTGGTCAAAATCATTTACACCCATTTGTTCAACCTTTGGATGTTTAAGGTTCAAATTTTTGTCCCTGTGATCAACTCCATAAGCATCAATCAAAGCTCTAGGTCCTTGAAGATCAACTCCATTATTAAGTACAGCAGCAGAATTTTTAATACGTTGATCAGCTTCACCATGCCAATTTCTTGCTCGCAATTTATTTGTCTCCTCCTCTCGGCCCATCACTCTTTTAAGTCCATATTCAAATCTAGAATTAGATGGTGAGTCCGTTTCAGCAGCCCTTCGATAACTGTCCACACCAAATTCATCAATTGACGGGGGTGATGGTGAAGTTGTATGGCCTGTGCATGCCAGAGTAGATGTGCTTAAACCTTTGGCTCCAACCTGCAAATTGAATAACAAAGCAAATTCAGAATTCAGAATTCAGAATACAAAATACAAAATGATCATAGCCGGTGATAGATTCTTATGAATAATATACATTCAACACTAAAGTAGATTCTTATGAATAATACATTCAACACTAAAGTACCTCTACAGGTTATGCATTTTGAGATGGTCGCTAATGTAAACATCTCAATGAAAGAAATGGTTGATTAGGTTCCCATCAGTACACCTCCTTCACATGAGGGTTAGCAAAAATTTCAAGTGAAGGCACCGTCACATAGGAACAAGCTTAAACCGACAAATAATGGAAGAGACTGAAAGAACAAATAGATATTTGCAGAGATTGAAGCAAATACTAGAGAGTTAGTTTTTTAGACTTAAACGTCAGACAAACCAAAATTTTCTAGACTAAAACAAATAAATCTCTTTAATTGATATTTTTGCTAGAACAATATGGCCTCTTTAAGTCTCTACGAACCTTAAGACTGCAAAAGTATTCTAACTAGGAAATCCTAAACACAGAGAGAAAGTCCAAAAACTAATACAATTAGTAAAGTTTAAACGTAGTATACTAAGAAAGTTTCAATCCCTAGGACAAGAAATCCTAATTCTAGTTGTAAACCTTCAAGATATACAAACTTAGAGACCATATAACAAACAAAAAATACTAGTCCAAGAAGGATTCAGTAAAAAAATAAAAATAGCGGGGAAGCACCGGCCCTTGTAGCCATTCCAAATCGTAAACAGCATAGAATGTTTTCAGGATATTATAGATATTCTCATAGGCTCTCTATGTACATTTTAACAAATTAATGTGCTAAAAGCTTACTGTATCTACAGTAGAATGTCCAAACTGATGCTGTGCTTCCAAATATTCAGGATTTACGTGTATGCCATGTGTTGGGCGCAGAGATTCTGAAGGTTTCAATGGTGCCAAACCAGGCGGCTGACTATTTATACCAGGGGGAAATTGCAACTGCACCTCAATCATGCGAAGTACAGATGATGGAAAAACTGTCGACCAGGTACCAAAAAGGTGATGCATAGCAGGACGCATGCTATGGTGGACTTGCATGTAGGCCTCGCAGAAAACCTTGGCCATCAAAAGAAAATGACAAAACAAAGGTATGTTAAATTACAGAACCTAACGACACCATATGACAATGTGCGCGCCAAACCAAGTTAACTTATTTACCTCAGGCAAGCGTGCAGAGAAGTGTCTAACATAATCCCTGCCTACATTCTTCACTATACTATCCAAAAGATACAACTTAGGTAATTTTTGCTCAACTGGAACCTGGAAAAGACAAACATCAGGAAATGAAGTACAAAATATTCAACGGAAAATAGATTCCCCTCTTGAATATTTGGCAAGAGAAAGTATGAGTTATTCACAACAGTAGATACAGCAAACATCCTGGTGAAGATTTTTGACTAAAATATAAATATATTTGTTAACTATCAACATTGGAAAGATCCGCAAAATGACTTGAGTAAAATGAAGGAGAAACCTACGATTTTTATCTACAAAAATATAAGCAAACTAAACAAAGTCTACAGGTAGTAAAATAGATATATTTATCCTCAGTTACAAGATCTGGTGTTGAAGCTACAAAATACACACAGGAAACTAGAACTATATTATTGATGCAGATTGCAGGCCATTCATGGAAGTTCTGGAAAAAACTTATAAACAATTATTATTAATGTGTGTTCCCCAACTCATTTAGATGCTCAGCAACAATTCGGCCTTACGTTCAAATTTGCAGCATTAACTATCAAATTAGCAATCGACCAACAATTCACAACCATCAGTTGCTCAATGGTCAGGAACCCTGATATCAGAATGAACTTAGTTAGGCAACACTGTAGGCAGAGGCATTGAATGTAAATGATGCATTTAGATTACACTCAAACTCTTGAGTGCGAAGAACTGGAATAACTAAAATTTGCATTTCGGAACTTGAATTACTGTAAGAAAATGGATCTTGAGATGCATTTTATACAATTTAGGTGATATTAGTGGCATAAAAGTTCTAGCCATAGAATATTACATAGTTTTTTGTTATAATTTCTGTCATAAACTTTCAATGGTGCCCAGTGTTGCCAGGAGGATAAGATTACAGGAACTCTTCTGAGGAGATTTCAAAAAGAATACCACCACAAAGAGCTCTGATCTCCTCCAGCAGCAATCTTGTAATAAACTTGTCTTTCTCAATTCAACAAGAAAAATAATTATATTTATACTCGTTCTTGCCAACATTAGCAAATGTACACAATGCAGTTTTCGGGAATTTTCTGCAGCTGTTTGATTCACTCTGTAATTCAAGAGTGGATAATACAAACATCTTGGAGACTGAAGCTTCTAACGACTCAACCCGCAAAATCTTTTATGTGATTAAGCAAGTTTGAATGCATTGGCAGCTTGAAATTGGTGGTTTTAAAAATCAATTATAGATTGACTGGAAAGAGTTCCCAATGTGAATTCAAATTCTCCAATTCCATACAAGCGCAGTGATAGTTCCCAATTTGAATTCAAATCCCCCAATTTCATAACTACTGAAGCGCTGTGATAGTTCCCAATTTGAATTCAAATTCGTCAATTCCATACTACTGAGGCGTTGTGATATTTATTTTGCATTCGACTGTTAGATCAACACGCTCATGGTACAAATAAACTCAAAACAAAAAAGGGGGAAAAAAAAAAGAAAGAGAGTAGAGTTTCAATCTTTATGCACTTTGAACACTAAACAGTCTAAACTTCAGAATACAACTGAGACAATTGGAATCAACAATTTCAAAACCTTCACAACCGGTCGAGAATTCCAAAAATACCCTCCATGCTATACCTCAATAATCCGATCGCAAATAGCATTAGCTATGCCCTTGCCATGCGCTCTCTGCTGTCCAGCAATCATCGTCAGATCGGTAATGATAGGCTTCGAATTCAAAGTGAGTTCCGACAGAACAATCTCATAGAGCCGCACAATTTCATCGGCACCCATGTTCGAATCAGAATCATGGCCCCCATTGTTAAAAACGCTAAGTTTTGCCTCTCTCTCCTTCAACATGCCCCGGAACCGATCGAGAATTAACGGGGGCGGCGGCTTAAGTGGTGCGATGTCGTTCGGCATTGCAGACTTGGTGAAACCGCCGGTCTTGAGAGGCGTAGGGTTCTAGTATCTTGAAACGCCGCCGTTCATTACCCGGAATCGGCTTTTGATTCGAGTTTTTTAAGACTACGAACAATATTAGGGTTTTGAATCACCGTTAGCGGCGGAGAATCGGGCGGAAGGGAAGATTTTACGTAGTAGCTGAAGGAAAATAGAATTTGCGTTAACGAAAAATCAGGTTGTGACGTATGATTTTTATAGACGAAAAGTTTTGTGTAACTGTTTGCAAGGCGGTGAGATTTTGAAATGGTTGCGCCTCAATTTAGAGCATGTTTGGCTAGTTTCAAAACTAGTTTAATTTTAAACCATTTTCTTAGAAAATTAATTTTAAAACTCACATTTAAGTAATTTATTTTTCCTAAGAGTAAGCTGTATTCGATTGAGACTTCTAAAGAATTTTTGGGATTTAAAAAGTTTAAAAATATTCAATATAGACTCGTTGAAACTCTTTAAAAGTATTGATGTATTCAATAAAGTGTATTTAATCCAAACATTTTAGAAATTTTTATAAGTTTTAGGATATTTAAAGGGTAATTTGCATATAATATCCATATGTTTCACTATTTTTGTGAAAAACGTCCGTACCTTTTATTTTTTTGACATTTCACTCTTAATTACACATTTATTAGCGCAAAATGTTGTTTTCATCAATTTTCATCTAATTTCTCTCTGAAGTGAATAGTATTCTTGTCATTTTTTTCTCTTTCTTCCCCATTTGAACCCATTTTCTCCTCTATTTATTTCTCTAGAAACTAACATTTAGTTTCTTCTCTAAAAAATTATTTACACACAAATCACTAGTTTTTGTATTCAAAATGATGTCCTTATTCTTTCCATGTAGTACGTAGGTAGTGTTCAAATTTTCCAAGTTGTCCGAGCAGCGCACCATTTCTTGTTAGCCAACTAGCTTAATAACAGAAGTTATGGGGCAAAGAGAGTGTGAAAAATGAAATTGACAATGTCTTTTCCAACTTCAGCAAATAAAAAACCTTTTGCTTTTGGGGTCGATCAAAAGCTTCAAGATAAAATTGGATTATGTCGTGTCTTCTCTCCGTTATACTAAGATTCTCGTATGTTAAAAGTGTCAATCAATAGAACTTATTTATACACATACTAATGAGGAATTTGATTTTTAGTATCCAAGATTTCTAATCATCTCTATCAAAACTCTTGGTTTTTGAATGGTTTAGTAGAATATTATCGAGAATACCCCCAAGAAACATAAATTCCTAGTGAAAAAACTAATTGTTAGTTGAAGATATAGAGGATAAAATGGGTTCAAATGGGGAAGAAAGAAGAAAAATCACGAGAGTACTCCACTTGAGGAGAAATTGGATGAAAATGACATTTTTGTGCAAGACGAAAATATAAAAAATTATGAAAGATTCCGACGTTTTCCATGATAATAATAAATGATAAGGACGTTATATACTAATTACCTATACTTAGCCCGCGTTTGACCCCCATTTTTTTCCATTACATTACATTAATTTTTTCTCTCTTCATTTCAACCACACATTCATCAAATAAAATAATATTACAAACAAATCTAAAATTTTTCATTACTTTTCTACCACACATTCTCCTATTAATCATAATTCCAAAAATTTTTAACACCCAAAAATGGGAACCAACACAAGGACTTAATTTGTCAATGACTTTTAAATTTTTTTTATAAAAGCTTATAGGGTACTAAATTTTAAGCAGAAGGTACAAAAATAAAATTTCAAATTTTCTGTCTCATTTAGCTATGTCGAGCTGAGCCCGAGCCGAAAAAAAAGGCTCGGGCTCGGCTCGGACCTGAACTTTCTGCCCGAGCCATAACGGGCTGAGCCGACTCGAATTTTTTTTTAATGTCAAATCTACATTTTTTACTTAAAAAAATTAGAACTTGTATGGTTTATATGTACAGTACTATAAATTAAATAAAAAAGATTGGGCTCGGCTCAAGCTTTTTGTGCCGAGCTTTTTGGGGCCCGAGCCGAACCGAGCCTCGGCTTGTTGTAACCGAGCCCAAGACGGGCTCAACTCGAGCTTTTTCCGAGCCGTCCAAAAATCGACTAGCTTTTTTGCAATCCCTAGTCTCATTCACCCCAAGATTTTAGGAGACTTTTACAAAATAATGAAATTTGTAGATATATTATTTTGATTATTATTTATTCAATTAAGTGACTTAAACTTTTATTTTCTAAAAAAATATTTTTATTACATGAGTGAAAAGGGAATCGTGGGAACATGTACCTCGTACGTGAGAATTTTACACTGTTGCACTAGACTCACCGTTATTCTATTTTAAATAAAAATCTTTAAAAAATTTTGAATTCTACAAAAATCTATAAAAAAAAATTAAAATGAAAGTCTATAAAGTCTACGAAAAACTTCCACTAATTCCATACAAATCTATGAAAGCCCACGAAATCCACAAAGGTAGTCACTTCAAAAAAGTTCATAAAAGTTTTCAAAAGTTTCAATTGAATACATCCCCTTAACTTATGGCTCATGTATATAAATTGTTTATAAATATTCAAACCACTTTTTATATCCACATTTGAAGGACCCACAAGTTTTTAGCCTCAACGAGATTGTACATCAAAGCATACTTTTAAAGTGTGCTATTAATTGCATCCATCAATAGATTGAAATCTGTCATTGTACGAATTCTCCTAATATTGTAGGATGCCATGGAATCTTCGAGGAGTTCGTGTCACATTCGATCCTTATGGAATACTAGGAAGCAAGTTGTCTGGATGTCTCATCAAGACTATTGGTTCGTTGTGTGAAACCATTGTTGCGAATAAATACATCCCTATTCCATCAATCCTACCTATGCAAGATGTTGAATGCGTTCCTGATATAGAGAAACTAGAGGTTCTTGGCTCTGTAATGATTGTAAACAGAGTTCGTCACAAATAGATTTCTAAACTCTTATGCCTCAAAAAGTTATCCATAGTGGTACTACTAATCAAGCATGTCGAGAGACTGAGATCCTTCACCGTATGGATCCTCCTAATATTGTGCTATGCCACGAGTCTTTGAGGGGTCCTTCAGATGTTGTTGCCAAGACTATGGTTTATTCTCTGAAACCATTATTGCAAATATAGCTTATCGATCACTATTGGAACTTGACTATCTCCGTAGTAAATAAATCGTTTACCATGAGTTACTCGAGATGCAAGTCAAAAGATCGCAGATTTTGGAGAGAGCAAAATTTATGACAAGGATTTTGGATCCCATGAAAACTATGGCTGCAGTTAAGTATCTCCAACAAAACAAATCATTGAGAAAAAAAAAAATGAAAGAATTCTATAATACAAAAGTACAAAATTTATGTCTAATATGCAGTCTCAACATACCATTAACACATAAGTAACTTCCTAAATATCAAGAACAGGAAAGAAATTAACCAATACTTGACAGAAACAATTCGCACTCTTCAACTTTATCACAAAGACCAAGTGATTTCAATCCAGGATGATGAGTAAAACTTGAGGATTATCAACTCACTTAATTTACGAGATATCCAAGGCCTTTAAGGCTAGAGTTCTTTCCTATGAATAATTTGTATAGCCCAACTATTTCTTAACAAGCTAGATTAGAAACAGAACAACTAGAACAACAAGATGCACAAGAAAGTAGTACGTCTACTTTGAAAGAAAGCCAAGATTAACCATATGAATCTGATAGCAGTAAAATTAGCAATTTGGAGTCGGTTGCATGAATTTTTTTCTCCACTCGTTTGTAGTCGGTCTGCTGGGAATTTTTGTATATACGTTTTATGAATAGCTTAAATTTAACGCAGTGCGCTCCAATCCACCCACCAAAAGCCATAAGAGGATGATCAATTCAACAGGGAAATTATATGAACATATAAATTCGAGAAATATCCAGATATGTGTGAAAACAGCATTTCAATCTATCTATCCAACAAAAGTTTCACTAAAAACAAAGGCACAAATATTTCCTGTACCAAAAACTGAGTATATTGCATAAGTTTAGATTACAAGATGCATCTTCTTCAAACAGTTGCTGCCTAAACTTGCTAAGTTGATGGAGATTGAGATCGAATGACAATAACTCCTTCAATGTATTGTCATAAAAACTCCTGATGCCTTACCTACGAATTTTGATGTAGATTAAAACATAGGCAATGGTCTATTACCCCAGAAACCTGATCAATTCTGTTGAACATCGTCGACTGGTGGAGGAGCAAATCTCACCTCTGCAGGCTGAGCTGCCACAACAGGCTCTTCCGCAAATAATGATTTAATAAAAGCCGGAGTTCTCAGGGGACGTCGACCTGTCATTCGTGGGTATACATCTTCAAGAAAATAGTAGGCATGGCCAGCTATCATTCCCTGAACCAAAGTTAAAAATCTTTCTTTGTAAGTTAAAAACTAATAACTCGAATTCAGAAACATAAGAGGATCTGAAAAATAAGGAAAAATTTTGGGTTTGAGTGCAATATAATTTTATTGAAGAATGTGTGGTTGAAAAAAGAGAGAAATGTATTTTGGAAATAATAGAGATCAAACAAGATAAATAAATTGCCCATCAATTGCTAACTTGAAGAGTTAACGGAGCTAGGACTCGAGGAATTGCCTCAAAATCAAAAAGATTAATTCGTTGAAGCAACCTTGATAACAAGCACAACAATAATAGTATGGAGGTGATAAAGAGCACGACCCTTTTAAAGATGCCTATAAGAACAATGGAAATAAATATTTTTTTCATGTAAATGTAAGAAATGCACGATGAGTTATGATGCATGTACCATATGAAAGTACTTATCTCTGGAAAAGAATGTTAAATAGATCAGAGATCCTAAAACTGCCTTGAATTTGCTCCATGAAATTGAAAGCCAATGACTTGGAAAAATTATCACTGTCATGGCACTTTGAGAACAGGAGAATAAAACCACCACATGGCTGAGAAGTATTGAGTTACCCAACCTAGATGATAGAAGGCAGCGATAAAAAGTAACTAAACGTAGATGATGTATATGGTGGAATAAGAGCTTTTTGAATAAGGTAATTTAGGTCCTTCACCAACAGCTAAAACATGCAGAGCCCACACTTAATGTCTATATATATATCACACGAGAATAAAACCCTCGTTCAACAGTCAAGATGATACAATCTCTACTCAAGAATCATAGTAGCATATGTGTGGACATACCAGCAGGTCCACCCAAGGACTAGCACCAACAAGGACAGAGAAACCAAGAAGAACCTGCAGAGAAAGGGTCAAAAGCTACCATCAGAATGTGAAAAAGAACCTACACAGGGCAACTATACCAAAGAAATAGTGTCACACGTCACATGCAAATTTACTTTTCAGAATTTTTTTTCTTTTTATTATTTATTTATTTATTTTTGCTTTCAGCATTTTGGCACAAGTGTTTCATTTCATTTTATTAGTTGGTTGGGGGGTGTGGTTGTTTGTGTGCTTAACTAATCATGGTTTCAGAAATCAATGCTCCCATAATAAACATTTCCCACTCTCTTTTACTGATCATACAATTGAGCAGAGAGGGTTATTAGAGCGTCAGATGTGGCTGAAAACGATACAAGTGGCTAAATCAATTAACGGGGAGCAAAGAAGTGGTACCAGAGTTATTATATTTAATGAGCATAAATTATGAATATGAATTTTAAAATTTTTGAGAAGGAAAGCAATAGAATACAGCAGAAAAATGATGAAAGAGAAATCACTAACCCATGGAAGATAACCAGCTGTGAAAGTGAATAGGCCCAAGAAGCTCATATGGATGTATGGGTTCTGCTTGCTCCAGATGTAAACCTACAATGAGGAGAAAAATGAGGAGCAGAAAGAAAAGGTATGACATTCTTCAGGTAAATTTGTTAATTACGAGTTCTACTCTTTCAGGCAAACTAACCATCATAAATGTGAGTGAATTGCTAAGGAATATAATCCTAGCGAATGACTCTGAGACGTAAGGAATCATTCCCCCGATAAGAACAGTGCCAGTCAAAACAGAGGCCCCAAACAAGATCATGAAGAAAAAATCTGCCGTCCTTCCCCGGAAGGAGTTCTCTTCAAGAAGCTTGCAGTATCGAGCAAGGAAGAACATGTGGAACAAAAAGTCCAAATCTACAAAATATAAGAATACATATCGTCAAGATAGAAGTGAAGGATAACTTCACCAGTATCATCCTATTAGAAACTATTTTCCTCATTTTCAACCAGTAAAATTCTCATTACAGTAACCTAGATTAGAAATTTCTTAAATAAATAAAGTTGTCACTGTACTCTCAATGAAATGAATGTGTAAATCCTGAATTAGCTAGGAGATAGTATGTACAAGTGCGTGTTTTGAAAATTTGACGACAATAACGCACAACAATTAAGAGGAATTACCTTACTTGTGCATACAGGTATGCAAACATACGAATAACAGCAAAAATCAATTCCAGTTTTTTCCAAATTTGTCTCTATAATCTGCACCTAAGAATATCCCTCTTTCCATTCAAAATAATCCATTCAGTGTGAAGTGAAAAGACAATGAAACCTAAGGAGATTAGTAGCGAAAAACCTTTTGCTGCTGAAGAAGTTTACGGGTTACAGTTGAACCAAAGAAATGTTGTTCAATCTATATGAATTAAATGTAGTGAAATCAACTCGGGTAACAGATCAAACAAGATTCTGAACTCGGAAAAACAACAAACACTAATCAGTTTCATTGACATTATTTGTTCATGTTCTATCTATACATGCTTAAACAAGAATGAAAGGAAATAAATGAACTCCTGAACTGCCTATCATAGCAAAAATTCCTAGTCCACTGCAATGTATATAAATTTGTGCAAATTACGAATATGCTTTCCATCACTACTGAACAAATGTTGTATTAGCTTCAGAATGCATACAATTCAATAAATTCTATCCATATTTTCTTAAGGGATTCTTGAGTGTGCCATTTATAATTAACCAAACATATAAAATAAACATAACTTTCTTTAAAAGAATAATTACCCATTTTGCGAAAATACAAGAAATTGGTAACAATTCGCCAGACTTGGTAATGCTTTACTACGAGCATTGGATTCAAGTACAAGTCATATGGTGATATTATCTGCAATAACATCAAAACAATGAAAAGCGCAAAAAGAGCAGCAATTGGCCATTAATCTTTAAAAAAGCCATACAAGAAAAAATAAAAATTAGAAGCACGAGAGAAAAAAAAAACACATTTTCTAACCCGGAATAATATAATATAAGCTGAAACACTAGTCTTTTCGCAGAATTAATCAAACCCATTTTAAGATATATACAAACCAATCTTTTCATCCTCAAATAGGAAATTACAACATAATTCCAACAACGTAGATACACCTAATACATACGTAAAATCGTGTGTAGAGAGAGAGAGAGAGAGAGACGAATGCTTTACCTCGAGGGAGCAACCGATAGTTGTAACAATAGCAGCGGTAAGGTACGTGCGGGTGATGATTGGCATCTGCTTATACCATTCTTCCACTGCTTGCGCCATCCCTTTTCCTCTCTATATTTCTGAAATCAATCGATCAAACCCTAACCCTAACACCAAATTTCTAAACCAAAAATCCCAAAAAAGTGAAAAACAATTGATAATTCCGCACAACACAAAAACCCTTTCAATCCCGCCAACAGAAAAGACTCGTCTTTATTTTCGCTTTGGACTTGTAGCCAAGTTTCATTTCTTGTCAGTTCTTTAATACAGTATTTATACAGTGTTTGGGGAGAATATACTCTACGTGAATTATTAAAGGAGTGTAATGCAAGAGCCAATTGTTTATTTTAGTGACGATTATTAGCCAATTGCTTTTGAGTCGAAGCGGTGATATCATGGGAGAGTGTCCGTCTGATAAAACGAGGTTTGATATAGCCCTGTTTGGCCCGCAACTGGGGTTATGGATTTTCAGTTTATGGGGGGGTAGCATGAGATTCGTAGTCGGGAGAGAAAATCATGAAATTTTTTGGAATGGTGATTAATGGAAGAATGTGTTGTAGAAAAGTAATGAAATTTTTTGAATTTGTGTGTAATATTATTTTATTTAATGAATGTGTGGTTGAAATGAAGAGAGAAAATATTAATGTCATGTAATGGGAAAAAAATGGAGGCCAAACGGGGCATAATGATAGATCAATTTGTTAACTTAAGTAATTAACAAAATAAAACAAATACTAGAAAATTGGATTTTTCATTGAGATATTGGGTGATATACGTGGTCGTGTACATAAAAAAATTATAAATTAAGCATATATTTGGTCTCCATGAAATTTTTAATTCATTTTTCTCGTTTATCTTATCAACCACACATTCTCT
This sequence comes from Fraxinus excelsior, assembly GCA_019097785.1. NCBI lineage: Eukaryota > Viridiplantae > Streptophyta > Magnoliopsida > Lamiales > Oleaceae > Fraxinus > Fraxinus excelsior. Next base: position 55,777,570 of record CM032623.1, on the reverse strand, counting down.
CAATAAAATAATATTATATATAAATTCAAAAATTCTCTCTACTTTTTAACAACATTCTTCAAAAAATATTATTCCAAAATCAATTGTTTTCGAATAATGGCGCTCAAACAAGAGCTAAATGATGGATACATAAGTCATATTCACGTGTCTCACGAAATACGTGAATAAAAAGTGGTTCACATGCTTAACCATAAATTACTACATTCCATCATCGATAATGTTCTCTCGTGCATGTGAAGAGTGGTGATGAATAACGTTATTTATCACAAAATTACATGTCAATTGGTACAAACTGTGACATTGATTTTTACAAAAATGCCATTGTTCAACTCAAATAGAGAAAGAACCGGTGAATAGTAATCCACATTCCATTATTCGTCGAGTTGGCCATGTCATGCTCGAACCAACATTAGTGCCTCTAATTTTCGCTCTCATTGTCAACAAGATCCCTTTAGGTTCCGCTTTCAACACGGAGAATACACATATCAAAACCTAGTTTTCCAGCAATCATAAATATTAAACTAACACAACTGTCTGTATATTCATCGTTGATCTCCCCAATTGTTTTGGGTAATAAATGCTTACCAACTTAAGTTTGTTGGACTGAAGATATTTGTTGGGAACTTGGACTCTAATATTACTAAAGAACATTCAAGAGAGGTTTTTTGACACTATGGAGATACCAATAGGCAAACAATGCGGGTTTGTTCAACATGCCGACTAGTAAACTGAGAAAACTTATGGCTGTTTCTACCCTCAGTTTAAATGCCAAGAAATTGAGTAGATCGACTTTCTTATGCTCCGTTTCCATTGGTTGTAATAGAAGTTGTCAAGGTTGTTAAATGGAACCCAGTTGGGAGGACAAAGTATCCGACTTTCATGTGGCCATAGTCCTTCAGACAAACAGGCTGATGAGAAATTTGTCTAACTCCATCGCTCGCCTAACGCTCAAGCGATAGGCGAGCGAAAAAGTCTTTATTAAACAAGTGCCACTATCGTTCAAGCAAGATACTAGCAAGAACAAGGGATGCTTCCCTTCGTGAAAGTTGTTGAGTTTGGGATGTGACGCTTCACTCACAACATCTCCTCTACTATAAAGTGTTTCTATCACAAGTTGTATCAGTTGTATTTTGAGAGACAAATGACATACTCCCTTAGCACCGTTGCAGAGCAATTTTGCCTTAAGGAGAAAATGTTAATTACTTGCCTTGGATTTCATTACACACTTTCTCTTCATTTTTTTTATATTTTCTTTTTCTACTTCTATTTTCCTAGAGTTTAATTACGCTCATGCGAATCAAACTTAACTGTTACTGTGTCGTTCAAACAAACAACTATTCCACTATACAATTTCACCAACATTCTTAAGATAAAATATTGAATTAAGTGAATTGTTCCAAGTTGCAACTATCATCGAAAAACTTCCTCCCATGTGGAGTGACTTTAAAAATTATCTCAAAAACAAACGCATGAGATGAACGTGAAGGAATTGATAGTCCGTTTGAGAATTGAGAAAGACAATAGAAATATCGAAAGAAAATCTATTGTTCAACTTGGAGCAAATTTTGTTAATACTTGTTTGAAGGTCATCAACAAGAAGAGAAACATCTTCGGTGTTGCACCAAGAAAAAAATAACTCCAAAAATGTCAAGAAATTTAAAGGCAATTGTTACAATTGTGAAAAAATCGAACATCGTTCAATCGAATATTGAAAGCTGAAGAAGACCGCACAAATCATATGGAATTTGGATCAACCAAATCTCAAATCACATGGAATTTGGATTACACTACAACAAATATAATAATATACAGTTATTTTTTCAAAGTTTATAAAAATGATTATTCAAGAGAACGTAGTATATTACCTATTATATTCTTGACTTGATTTACACTTTGTGCAGCATATCAATAAATGGCATGTTATTCATGGTTTTAATAGGGTTCAATAGTGCTGCTAGGTAACTTAAATTTGGCACACCCTAATCATCAAATATATGTACTAATTCATCAATATACTCTCAAACTTTTAAAGGAAGTGCAAATGAGTCCAAATAAATTATTAAAAGGCTAATTAGTACAAAACATTTTATCTTTCAATATTATTGTGCAAAGCGTCCATATCTTTCATTTTTTTAATATTTTCACCCTTATTTTTACAAATCATTACGAAAATCATCATTTTCACCCATTTTTTCAATTAAAAACAGTAAAATAACAAATATACCCTCATATTTAAATAAAACAAAAATAAAGAACAAATCGTAACTATATTCACAAAATTTTCAAGAAAATACAAATAAATTCCAAACAAATAATTAAAATAAGAAAGTGATTTTTGTTTTTTTAATTTTAATTATTTATTTGTACTTTTTTTGAAAAATTTGGGAGTATAGTTGCAAATTGTTCTTTATTTTTATTTTATTTAAAGAGGGGTATATTCATCATTCTACAGCTTTTAATTGAGAAAATTGATGAAATGATGATTTCCGCGATGAAATGTGAAAATAATGGTGAAAATTTCAAAAATGAAAGATAATGACATTTTGCACAATAATATTGAAAGACGGGAACATTTTGTGTTGATTACTCTTTTAATAATTTATTTGGATTAGTTTATAGTATTGAAGAAGAAAAAGAAGCTAATGTGTTATATTTTCTATTGTTGAGTATGATCCAATGTTGTGTACTCTGAAATAGTGTTAGAGTTAGCAATGAGCTTGGAGCTGGGAACCCCAAGTCGGCAGCCTTATCAGTTGTTGTGGTAAATACGGTTTCTTGCATTGTTTCCGTGGTGGTTGCAGCCATCGTGTTATGGCAACGACATAATATTAGCTACATATTCACGGATGGCATCACAGTTTCCAATGCAATCTCTGAACTGTGTCCGTTCTTAGCAATCACTCTCATTCTCAATGGCATTCAACCAGTCTTGTCCAGTAATAATTAATTTCCTCCGAACAAAAACTTATGTACTAAACTCACAATCTGATCTCTTATAAGTAAAACTAACTTGATGTTATTGGTTTTTTTTTTTTTTTTTTCAAACAATATTTTTCACTTCGTGATTATTGAAGGGGTGGCTTTTTCGTTGTGGATGGCAAGCATTTGTGGCCTATGTAAATGTTGGGTGTTACTACATTGTGGGAGTTCCAGTTGGTTGTCTTCTGGGTTTCAAATTCAACTTTGGAATTAAGGTATGAGAAATTAGCTTCTTTACTTGTGGGCATGATACATATTGCTCTGGGCGACATTTTGAATCATTTTTTTGAACAACTAAAACATTGAATTGTGATATCTTCGATGCATTCTCCTACGCTTAGGATTGTGTATATTAGTCTTGATGATAATGATCAATTCATTGCAAGATTTCAAGTGTTTTGTCTAAGGTGGCGCCTAACAGGCAATTGATTAATCTCTTTCGAGTATTTTTTGGACAGTAATTGTTCAACAAACAAATCGAATGTTTTAGGAGTTGTCTAGTTGGCTCCATCTAGTCGACATTGTGGTGTTCAACTTCATCTAGTCTTTGGTCTCGACTCTAAGTCATGAGCTCATCCTCTCAAGTGCTGAACTCGTCGACTCAGCACAACTTTGAGATCTAAATTAATTGGAAATAAAAATACAATGTTAATATAATTTAATTATTTAAACCCGTGGAACAGAAGCCATGTGGCACGTGATAGTTCTTTTAATTTATTTTTGTGAGTTCAGAACGGACGGTGATAAATTAAATTAGGTTTTTATAACGTGGAAAGAGATTTGAAAAAAATCTTAGATGTGAACAGTCTTTAAGATTGGACATTAGCTGGGGAAATTATCAATGTGTGTGGCTGTATACAAATATGTATAATTAAGGCGAGACAACCGGACAGTTATGGAGTACAATGGCTGTAATAAATAAGGATACATTTATGTACGGAAAAATCTATTTAGTCAGACACCCCCCAACAGGGGCCATCACGTGTAGATTAGGTAAAACTTTATGTAATCTATTTTTTTACTCACTACTTTTTCAACTGAAACTAGAACGCTCAACATACACCATGGATCTGATTACTCACAAAAGTTTTCATTTCTCGGGCAACTCAAAACAATTTGTGATATATATATTGAATTTTGTCGAGTCACCTATCGATATATCGAAAAGATAGAAGCAAAATTGATTGAAATATCGTGTTTAAGACAACTTGATACACCAATATTATATTTTCAGTCCCATCTCAAGGCAATTTTTATACCATCTATTATTATGGGGAACGCATAGAATATGGAGATTTTAAAATCAATAATTATAATTGATGATACAACTCATGTACCCGACCCCTACCTTGGGCTGCCACATTTGGCCCATAAGGGTGGCCCAGGGAGGTCGGGCTCGAGGTACTGCGAGGCCCACCAGAGAAAATTGTATGACCTCGAGGTTGGGGTAGTTCCTTACTTGTGGCGTCCTAATCGATATACGAGGTCGGGGTCATATGCTCCACGTACGGTCTCAACGTCACGTGCCCCCCCCTCCGAGTACACGTGATCATAGAAACTTAGTTCAACCTAACTGTTATACCTTTTCACTTACCATAAATCTCGACATTCCTAAAAAGGTTATACAGTCCTAGCGCAACACAAACACCCCCCCAGAAAAAGGAGTACCAATCCGTCTAGGACTCAATCACCACCCTATATAAATAGGTGTGCCATCCCCATGAATAAGGTACGTCTTTTTTCCATCAAACATTCATTATATAAAATCTCTCTTGGCCATCTGACTAACTTAGGCATCGGAGGGGCTACGAGGACGCACCTCAACGCCTTTATTTCAGGTATTTGGAGGCAGAGCGGGTGGAGTTCTTTCATCCGGTCCGGGTCGACCCAGGTACGATTTCTTGCATCATCAATAATAAATTCTAAATCTGTTAAAATAGAAAATTTGTGCAGCTCGATCCTGTAGCCAATCAGGGAGTTTCCTTGTCCAAGTTTAAAATGCACAATATTTCGCGGATTTCTCTATGTTCATGTAGTGTCTTATATGGAGATTGGGCGATCATAATGTTCAATTTTAAACGGAATCCCGTCGCATTCTAAGCTCAAAACTCTCTGACATGCCAAGCATACCTTTCTCCACCCTTTAACATGATTCTTCCCACGTCTTAACTTTTATTAACGAACGAAATTAAACACTAAACATGGTCACTAACCTAAGCCCTATATGCGAGTATGAGCATTTATATTTTTTCATGGATTTTGAGTTTTGAATAGTGATTTTTAAGAGAACGTGTAGTTAAAAAGTAGGAAAAATTTTGAGTTTACGTACAGAATATTTTATTGTTTAAAAGTAAATATACAGAAAAAAGAATTTTCAAATAATGATTGTCAAACATGAGCTAACTCGCGTCTCGGGAGTAGGCCAAAGACCTGCACATAGCTCAATTATAACTTAAGACGAGACAACCTTTTTATCTCACGCCCTGAATCGATCTTAAAATATATATTGGACTGCGGCAGCACTGAGTTTCATATCTATCCTTGAAAGATTCATAGTACTATATCAAAATTATAACAATCCATTCCGTGCATGTAAAATGTAATTTATCATGTATCATCAATCTCAATATCCAAGTGAAAAAACAAGAAAAATATAAGAGGGAGAGGGAGAGAGACTTCAAATGATCATTGGTGGGAGACTTCTTATTATTCCCTCTCTTCCATGAATCAGTCGCTTCCAAGATTTCAATTGACAAGTAATTTTCTTGCAGAAACCAGTTTTAGCCGAAGCTAAGGTTACTCCAACACTCTTTCTCAGTGTCTTAAATCTTTTACCAATCTTGATCTTCAACTTGAACACTTTCACTCTCAGCCATGAAGGTCTTGATCTCCTAATTTCTGCTTTCTGCAAAGCCTTGTAAATCAAAAATTGTGCCCTTTGATGCTTTTTTTCTTCCGGGTCAAACATTTCCATCTTCGAATACGCATATGATCTGTTCAAAAAGGCCATTTTGATGATCTTGAGGCTACTTGACTCAACAGGGAAGGTATTTTATTGGCAAAAGACGGATTTTCTTATTTATTTTTTACCAAGGGCTTTCTTGTGGTGAGCGGGCTTGCCAAAAACTTTCTTTCTCTCTGTCTTATGTTAGAGAGAGAGATAGAAGAGAGACAGAGATGAGTTGATCCAAGATTTGTTGAATTAGATGAAGTATATATAGTGAAACATTGAAGAGTTGCAATTGGGGTGGTCATGTTCTGTTGAAACAGTACATTTGTTTGTTTGTAATAATGGGATTGGAAACTAAAAAACTGAGCTGGCCTGAAATGCATTATAGGCTGCAAAAATCTCTTTTATTTAATATATATTGAAGATTAGAAAAGTGTGACCGAAAATAATTTAGCTGCAGTCGAAAAATTTTATAGTGTAGCATGAAACGGAAGACGAAGAAAAGGAATGAAAAGTAAAAACTTGTCTGCTGATTTCGTGAATATTTGAGAGTATGGAATCTGCATTTCGTTGATTCATGAAGGGCATGAATAATCGACGCAACATTGAAGAACTCTCAATCGAATTCTTTTAACAACAAGCCCGACAATCTAAAATATATGTTAATTTAAACTACAATATAACCTCTCAACTTTTATTAATAATGAAATGCCCCACATTTTTACTAAATAGGAAAGAAATAAAATCCAAATAAAAGTCGTAACATGGACCCAAGTGGCCAGTTTCATGCATTCTCTTCATATCATTTTATTACATCTCTTTTTTAAATCTAGATTAGTCTTGTAATTAAGTTATTTTTCCAAATTAACTTTAAAAGGGGATCATTATTCATAATACTTATACAACTGGACCAAATTATAATTAAAAAGTCCACCGGCTGTGTAAATGTGCGAAGCCAGAGTCATCAACTTGTGAATTATTTTGTATTTTTTTTATTAAATCAGTTTCACTCGTGGCTTATGATGTGTGTGGGATCCCCAAGTCACAAGGAGGAAAACTGATGCTTTCCCCATATACATATTACATAATTAATTAAATACTGACTTATATACTTATAAGTCAGACCAATAATTCCTTGAGCTAGTAGGGAAATGAATAAAAAAAAAAAAAAAAAGGAACTTTAAAATTATAATTATTTTTGTAATAAGTGGTCAAAGAGCCATAGGTCTCTCAGACGGTTGAGGCCACCATTTTTCGAAAGTCAAACGGCCATATATAGGCTATAGCCGCCGGCAGACTGTATACTTTCCGGCGATTGAAAGCTGGATTAGAAACGGCAATGTTTTTTTGGCTTCTTGATAGTGATGTTAGGTTAGTTCCAATTATTATTATTATTACTACTACTTGATCATGCATCATGTTTGGTAGAATTTACTATTTTTAATGTCTCTCGACTTTCCTAATTTAATCTCATCATCCATTTGTTTCTACGTGCACATACAAAATAGACAAACATTAAAGAATATATGCATTTGGTTGTCTCGAGAGTCAAATGCATAATGAAAATAGAAGAAACTATGTGGAAATAATCACTTTTTAGAGATAGAATGTTCATTCTTTTAACTTTTTTTTTTTTCAATTCTCTCGAAAAACGCAAATTTATCTTCAAATGTTTTACTAAATTTCATCTCTTTGACATCATTTAGATGTCTTAGACTTCATCATGTACACAATAAATTTTATATTGTCGAGAATCTCGTCAACTCTATTTAGTTGATACTTTAGTAGAAGACATTGCTGCAATCATAAAAATTTCAACGAAAAACAGATTCCACTTTAACCTAAAAGGATAGACTTATATTAGACAAATTTCACACGATAACATGAATGAATTGGTAGTCTAAAATGTGTTGCCTTGGCTCAGGGGCGGACACAGGGGGGGGGGGGGTCCTGGGGGGCACGTGCCCCCCTAACTTTTTTTTTTTTTGTTTGGTATCGATTGTACTAAATCAAAGTCAATAAATTTTAATAATATATTTCATAGAATCCATAAATGTTTTAACTTTTATCAAAATTTACTACAAATTTGATTTTAATTTCCACCAAACAGGGGCAAAATCATAATAAATTGAATTTCGATAACATGCTAATTTTAAAAATTTACCGACGATTGTATGCTAATCAAATCTACAAATTGCTTATGTAATCTCAAAGCTTATTTCGATAACTACATTATGGATATATCGAATAGTCCAAATAGATATCGAAAATAGTTAAAAATATGTTAAACGTAAGTCTTAAAGAAAAACGTCTAATTCACATTTTTTTCAATAAAAAATCAATTTTTTCATTAAAATTTACTATTTTTGCGATACACGTCAATGTAATTTTCATCATTTATTAGGAAACTTTATATGGAACATGACATAAAATTTTTTCGAAATTTTACATCCGAAAAAGTCATATCCCATGTAAATTTTCGGATGCAAAATTATATGGGATAGGATTTTTTTTTTTACGTAAATTTTCGAATGTAAAATTTATCCCAACTTCTTTGCAAGTTCGAGTGTGCCCCCCTAACAAAAATCTTCTGCGTCCGCCCCTGCCTTGGCTCATGTCTAAGATGTCCAATATATGAAAGTGTCCAACTAGTCACTACCTCTCTAACATATGATGATGTTGTAGAGTAACAAAAATGCTACTTGTACACACATGTGAAAGGGTTGTGTACCAAGTGTGTATGCTAGCAGAAGCCTAGCTTTAATCTAGAACATCATTTTATCATGTACTTCTTTTTCTAATCTTGTTTAATTTTATAAGTTATTATTTTAAAAATAAGTTTCCAATTTTCTGGTTAAGAATAATTTATTTTTCGAAACTCCTATTTAACTTGCAAGAAATAAATTTGTACTTCCCGTCTGCTCCAGTTTTACTTTTAAGTAGGCATAAAAATATCATTATTAATAAATATATTATACACTTACCAAATTATAATTAAAAAGTCCACCGGCATGACCTGCATTAATTTATTTTTTATTAAATCAGTTTTCACTTGTGCTTATGGGTGGGGGAGCCCTGCAGAAGCCCCAAACTAATTAATTAATACTATTGACTTATATGCTTATAAGTCGGACAAAAATTTCAACCGGCCAGTATAGAAATAAAAACGTTTGAAAATTGAACACAATTAATCTTCAATTTATTACCAATATATATCAAGTCGGTTTCAAATATTTTAAAATTGAACAAATTTATCATCTATTTTTCATTAAAGTAATGTTATTTATCATCACGATGACGCGACAACTCATTATTCCTCATATTTCTCTCTCCTCCCAATCTTTCTCATAAAAATTGAACTATACAATCTCATTATTTTACATAAACTGCCACATTACCAATATTTCATAACATTATAGACGCTCTAACAGTTGCTCGGTGTTGGAAGGTCACGAGGAGAAGTGTTGATTGCTTTGAATGAACACTTCAATAAACGAGTAATTATAACTATTCTAAGGTAGCAAAATCAGTCTCCTACAAGTAGTGATTTGTGAACAACATGCAAAGCTCAAAGGTTGTCCTCCCAATATGCCCACACACGAAATGGTATCCATTTAAAGCATTTTTACGTGAAGGAGTCTCTTTACAAAATATATCAATTCTAAAGGGCTTGTGAATATTAACATCCGATGCTGAATATTTCACATCCAAACTTATTGAAATAATTCAACACATTGTTATCCGTCGGACCGAGACTTGTCAAATCATATCAAAGAGGTCAAAAAAGCACGTTCCCTTCAAATACGACACAATATAGGTCATTCTTAGTCATCTTCATTTTCGATTAAAACTCTCCAAAGTTTATTTCTTCCATCATCCTAAGATTGTGGATCAGTTTCCTCATTTATAAAGATTAAAAACCAACTTGATAATAGATAGTAGAATAAGTTGAAGACCAACGGGTACAATTTTCTCTATAAACAAAATGAAAAATTAGAATTTAAACTCATTTTACTATAAGTGGACTAACAGCAAGTCCCCCACATAATGTCTAATTCAGACAGTTGAAGTCCCCGCCTTTTGCGAAAGTCATATATAAATTTATTATAGCTGCCGGCATTTTTATTTTATTTTTTTTGTGGTTGGAAGGTTGGATCGGAGGCGGAAATGAGTTTTTTTTTTTTTTGGTCTTTTGATAGCGATGTAAGGTTAGTTCCAATTATTATTTTTATTACTTTGGTCATACATCACGTTTGGTTATTACTTTTTTTTTTTTTGTGTGACAATTTAATATAGGCCTATGAAATTCAAATGTTAAAGTAACAAACTGGTACAAATGGACGTATAGATCTCAAATTCTTAGTTTGTTATGAGTCATGGATTAATAGGGTCGAGTGTCGACCAATGACAAGCATGATTGGCATGTTGGCCCAGGTTCAGAATGTGCTGGACTTGTCGGTCTACATGGGCCCAATTTTTCCGACAGCCCTGCACCAATCAAGCCCATTTTACATAATTTCCTGTTAGTGTTATACATACCGTTCATTTTCTCCTGTTTCTGTTGTGTTTTTTTTTTGGGGTAAAAATCAAACATTTTAGTTTTTCTTTTTTGGGTTGGTGGGGGGGGGGGGGGGGAGGGGGGTATTGGGGAAAAAGATGTGGGGTGGGGGGGATTTTTTCTTTTTCTTTTTTAGTTTTTATTTTATTTTAATTATTTTATATAAAATTGTCATTTTACTCCTTTTAAAATTGAGAGGTAATACGAAATTTTAAAGGTTTTGAATTGTGGATGACACAAATAAAAGGTTTTGCCATTGTGGCTTTTTTTATGCCTAAACTAACGAAATTGGACAGTAATGCAACCTTCCACATCTTAAAGGTCAAAAGGAGAGTTTCCGCCATTTGATAGGATATGGGGGTATTGCACAATAGGGTCGAAGGTCACGGAGATTTTGCGCCAACAAATATTAAGCTCATGTTTGACTACTATTATTTTCAATTTTTTTTTTTACACATTCACACAATAAGATATTCTCCACGTAAACATAAAACATTTTCCTACATATTAACCACACATTCTCTTAAAAATAACTATTCAAAACTCTATTTTCTCCAAATAATGATTGTCACCGGCTAATTAACACCTACTAGATTTATTATGTTATTTTAATAGAAAGAAGGACTTTTTTGCATATTGAATTTGATTACACTATTTTAATTAAGAGAGATAGCTTGGTGCCATTGAAGCATTAAGAGGACCTCTACATTCTAACAATGCTTTGTCTACGAAATTTGTCAAAAATGTCCGATCTTGAAAGAGCTTCATTCAATCTTGAAATGTTACTAGAGAATAAAACTCAACTCCACTATTTATTTGCAGTTATCGCGTACATTTTTATCTAGAGTGTGTTTGAGTTACATTCCAAAATCAAGATCCTTGCCTCTATTCGTATATAAACTCAATTAAGGGGCAATTTAAAATAAAAAAAACACAGTTGCGTGAAATCAAGATCCTAGAAGCAGTTAATTTGCAAAATGAACTTAACCCAGAAAATTTTCTTATTC